>OY856186.1:310084457-310518276 GCA_963693315.1 Diogma glabrata
AATTTAAGAAAGCAATTACTTCTCCTTTTTAATAGTTTTTCGGTTTTCCCAACTTTTGTTTAATTAGTTTAAAGAGGTTTCTTTTTAAGTAGATAATTGTCGTATGATTAGTTGCAAATATAATCTCTCTGAGGATAAATTTAATTCCAAACATTCAAGTGAAAATAATAATTAAAAAAGAAAAAATATTACAAATATAAATTTTAAATAGTGTATTGTTTTTAAAAATCAATAAATCAATAGTGATAGCTGCTTTTAAAGCAACATAAATTGTTAGTAAAGTGTAAAATTAAGTTTATTTAAATGGCGTCGTCAAGAAGTTTCAAGTGTAAAAATAGCACAAACTCATTTGGTTTTATTTGTGGAAGTTAAATAATACATACTGCTAAATCACCCCATTTATAAGAACTGTCTATCTTCATTACTAACTGATATTTTCCAACTCCTAAAATAAATCCGAGGTGGGAGGAGCTAGATCATGACCAAAAACTTCACAAAAAAATCTCAATTTTGAGAAAAATCATATAAAAATAAAATACAACTTTTGTCAAAAAAGGACATTTCATAATCAACAAACTGATATTTTCCAACTCCTAAAATAAATCAAAGGTGAGAGGAGCTAGATCATGTCAAAAAACTTCACAAAAAAATCTCAATTTCGAGAAAAATCATATACAAATAAAATACAACTTTTGTCAAAAAAAGACATTTCATAATCAACTAACTGATATTTTCCAACTCCTAAAATAAGTCCAAGGTAGAAGGAGCTAGATCATGTCAAAAAACTTCAAAAAAAAATCTCAATTTCGAGAAAAATCATAAACAAACAAAATACAACTTTTGTCAAAAAAAGACATTTCATAATCAACTAACTGATATTTTCCAACTCCTTAAATAAGTCCGAGGTGGGAGGAGCTAGATCTACTACGAAAACAAGTTATATATAAATCAATTAAATTGCAGAATTTAAATTATTCTTAAAGTTAAATTTTTATTCCAAATTTTGAGTTTTGACTTTCTTTGGGAAAACTTGAATAACTTGGTGCAAACTGCACCAATATTCGTATCTTTTAGCTTAAAAGAAAGTAAATTGAAGTTACTATAGGCTCCAAGAAATTAAAAAAAATTAGTGTCTTTATTTGTTCAAAATTTATGTTGTTGAAAATGGAAAAATTTGAAAAAAACGTGAATTTTTCGTATTTTTTCAACTTTTTCCGACTGTAACTTCCAGAATCCTTAATGGATTTTTACAAAATTTAGCTCAAAATGTTTGTTGGTATATTTACTATGCACTTTTTTCAATAATATTTTTAATTTGTTGGTTTTGTAAAATATGAGACCCAAAAACCGAAACAACATTTTTGATCACCAAAAAAATTGGTTTTTCGTGGATATCTCAAAAACAAGAGCTAACCAAAAAAAATGAATATGATATTCATGTTCAGGAGGTCCAAATCCATAAGAAAAGTTGGGTTTTATTCGGGGAGGTAAAAAAAAGTTCAAAATTTGTAAACTAGTGTTACTTAAGAAAAACAGTGTTAATAAATAAACCAATCAAATTGTATTAACCATGTAATGAATAGCCTGGGACGACGCCTGAACGTAGTGTATTATAGTCTCAGATTCATTAGTTGTCATTTGTATTAACCTGTGTAGCTCGTAATAGTTTCTCATCCATCCACCATCGATAGTCATGTTTTCTCATAGTCTCCGTAACCCATAGTTTTTTTCATTATTTATCTATATAAACATTACTATTTGGTTTTGCAACCCCCTAAAATTGACTCATACTACATTTCCATCCGCCTTATTTCATCATACTACTTGAATTTGAATTCTCTAAACACTAACCGTAATTGAACAACGAAGTTTTCAAACCTCAAAACAGCTGTGTGTATTTGTCCAACCGTCACAATAAAAAGAATTGATATCCTACAATTTGTTATGCATTCGATTTTCTGTATGGGTATTTTTATCAAATTGTCTTTCCGATATGGATCTGAGTTTCACTGTAATACTGTTGTAAGTTGATGTTTTGTAATACCTAAACATCCTAAAATCGATTAAACTTGCGTTTGATTCATTTTAATTCATTGATAATCATTATTAATGTGTCAGAAATGATTCGTTTCGCAAAATTGTTTTTTTTTGCAATGGTCGGTATTACAAAGTAACCGCCCGTTTCGTTTTATCGAAAAAGATCCTAACACTGATTTACATAATTCATTTCCTTACATCTGGAACCCTTATTCGAATCTTTCGAAGTCAAAACGGCTATATAATGAACGACTGTACAATTGTTTTTCTCTTATTCCTATTACATTTTGTTATCATTCGTTTGTTTGACGGCTCTGATGTCTCTTACATCATATTTTTCTATTAACCGATGGTGACTGGCATTCTGTCATTTTTCCATGAGTCGAATTAATTGAATTATGTTTTATTGTGTTGCGGTGATTAAAATTTTGTTCTCATTAGTTTTTGTGTCGTTTAATTTGTGAAATTAATCTAAAATCTAGAATCGCGTGTGTAATAGTTTAATTAAATTTCAATTTGTTCGATAAACCGAAGTCAACAATCTCACAGGTCAGTAGGTGATACATTCCCGTACCGTAGGACAAGGGGACACCAATGGAACAAACGGAACGATTAGTTCCTGGAGGTAATATTTTTTTATGATTCACTGTGACCTCATGGAACAGTTATAACTCACAGAGAGTGGTGTTCGTAGTATTCTTATAGGAAATATATTGTTTATAAAAAAAACAACCACAACCGTATGTGTCCTTGAATCGCGCATGAATTATTTGAAATATGATACGTATTGTAGAGATCATTAAGTTGTGATTGTACTACCAACAATTAACGGTGATAGTTTTGATTAACGGTCACGTACCGTTGTGCAGAATTTAATCATGTATTGTTTTTTGAACAGTGTCCTTTCGGATATAGGATAGAACTGTGATATTTTTTGTTGATTTAAGATTGATCTGTGATATTTTTGGTTTTGATGTACGGTGTTTTACTATTGCCACAAACTCGAGAAATTTATTTGTTGATTGAACTGTGATATTTACTAGATTTTTTTAACAACAGAAGATAATAAAGAATAAGAAAATAGAATATTAAAGAAATTATAAAAAAAAGGCAATACGATACGTGTTTGTAGTTGTCCTAATCTAAGTAATTTATTAACTTTTTTGTTGAATGACTGTTAAATTTCAAATTAGTGAGTGTAATGTAATATAAAATAATAACGCATAAGAAAAATAGAGCCTAATTATTAAAGAAATGAAAATATGATACGTGTCTGTAGTTGTCCTAAGCTAAATAATTTATGAAATTTTTCTTCCTGATTGACTGTTAAGGTCAAATTTGTGAATATAATATAATATCAAATATGTTCGATAGTAAACAGTATGTCTAAAAATTTTTGAAATTTTTTTTTGTTTGTTTAAATAAATTTTGGAAAAGCAAAGCTTGATACTTGTAATTTGCACCTCCTGTGAATCCAAAAAAATGTTGCATAGGAAACCTAGGTGGTCAGAAATTGAAATGTTGTTACCAGTAAATCTGCAACTTACCTAAGCATTTGTATTTATTGGATATATGTATAATTTTTTTTTTGCTAACATTTTACATATTACCACTCAACCTTTACAAAACATTTTTGCTGTTGCTACCTCTTACCAATCAATATTTACCTCAAAATTTCGACTGTTACTACAGTATTTCAAACATAGTTCAACGCAACATTGATATCAAATTTTTGCTATTCTCTCATCTATTTTATATTGCATTTTTACTATTGCTGCCGTATACGATATATATTGAAACGCATCATTTACAACAAATTTCGACTGTTACTACAGTATTTCAAACATAGTTCAACGCAACATTGATATCAGATTTTTGCTGTTGCTCTCATCTATTTCACATCAAAGTTTTACTATTGCTGTCGTAAATTGTGAATTGAAACGTATCACCTGTATCAAATTTTTGCTGTGGCTATCGTTTACTGGATATACAACTTATCGGATATTGTACCTATAGGATTGGTCAGCGAGGATGGAGGGCTGAGCCTCTAAGACGTTGTGGCCGGAAGGATTTAAATCATGGGGTGAGCGAACTTATTTTATTTATTTTCCTTGTTTAACGTAGAAGTGTGAATGTGCGTGAAAGGGCGTATCGGTGATTGAATGGGGGCGTGTTAGTCGTTGCATGTGTGTGCGAACGGGCGGTGTGGGTAGCGAGACACACTTAGTCTGAATTGGAACTGATTCTACTCTAAATAGTGTTACTCCGAGTTCCAACTTAACATACCAAATACCTTTTTTTATTATATTTCCTGAATTGATAGAATTATATATTTTCAAAATAATCATTCTCAAATGGCCTGTAATCCAGAAAAAGAATTAAAAAAAAAAAAACAAAATAAAATAAAATAAAGAAACAAATTCTGGTCCTGTTTTAGGTTTGTTGATTCTATGATTCATTAACTAACTGTAAACTACAGGTATTGAAATAAACTGGTTTGGACATGTTTGTTCAACTTACAAATAAACTTCCCTTTTTTTTGGGTTGTGAATAATTTTTTTTTGGAATTACTTATGGTTTTATAATTTTTTTTTTTTTAAATGTTGTTAATAAAGAAAAAGGGAAACAATCAATCCAGACTTTCAATGTAGCGTGTGACGTTCTCCCGTGCTCCAGGACCTGATTCACGGTGTACCAGCGATGGCAGTGGTTGGTTTGCGAGCTGTATCATGTGGGTTAGATGGCAGCCATACAACGAAGTAGTGAAATCTACCACTTGCGATACTTGTGGCAGGTCTTAGGGCTTAAGTGTCTTGCTTCGCCGTCTGAGTGTGTGGGTGAATGTTAGTGTGTGTGAAGCGTGGGTGTGTGAGCGTCTGGGAGTGATTGTGTGGGTTGGACGCGCTGATCGTAGGTCTTTCGCAAACGGGGTCGCCAGAGTCTCCATTTTCCACTTGTATTTCTTTTCCATTTCTGTGATTCTTCGTAAATAGCGTACATTTCTGCATTTATGCTGAAGCAGCAGGCATTACTCTATCAATCCCGCGATGGCTGAGCCTTAGTCGTGACGGCTTTAAACTACTCAAGGTACGCTTCCTGCTATGCCATTCTCATTGGTTCGCCAATGAGAAAGCTCTTCATTACAACCAATAAACCAGTAAATTAAGAAATTTGTATTAAGTAAAAACCAACGATTTAAACTAATAAATGTGCTGAAAGTTGAAATTCCCAAAATATTTTGTCGTTTTACTTTACATCAGTGAGGAAGACATCAGCCAGGGAAAAGATACAGTGTAAGTGCTTTTTAAAATCTAAATTCAATAATAAATAAATTTCATCTGTGGAAAATCTGTACCCTCTCGGGTACACACCACATTATCATCAATATAAAATATCTAACTATCATCAAATTTTAAATACACTTCATATCCATTGCACCATATGAATATTAGCATTTATCATCGTCGAATTACAGTCGTGTCTCAGAACATAATTATCAATATGGCTTGCTGAAATATTATTTTTTGTATATGATTACACTAGGTTATTGATCACACACGATTATAACTGTACTTCGCATCAACTCATCGAGAGCATTCTTCGAATATCATATGCATGTTTTTTTGTTAACTATCATCAAATGATACATATTTTGATCGTCATCGAATTGTGAACATACTTCGTATCAATTGTCACGTCTCAGAACATTGTCATCAATATAGCTTGCTGAAAACATTACTAGTTATATGATCATACTGTTTTTATCAACCATCATTTAAAATATAATTGCACGTCGCATCAATGTTATTGGAAGCACTCGTCACTGCAATAAGTCAAATATACCGTGCATCAATGTGTTAAAAGGTATTCTTCGTTATAGTGCACATATTTTCATCGATTTTCGTCAAAAATTATAAATATCTGATTTCATCAAATTAAAAACGCACTTCGTATCACTTGGTGATATTCTTCGTTTATTATGTATACGTCTCTTGATTAACAGCGAATTGCAATAGACGTCATAACATGTCAAGGGTCGGTGCTGATAATTGAAACCTTTATTTCGAACCTTAGCGAGTGATTAACTAAAAAATATTTTGATACCGTGAATTATAATTATTTTAATAAAAGCAATACTCTGTGAATCTTATTGTTATTATTTTAATTAATTACCTTGGAAATTGTGCCCGGACTTCTATTAATTCTACAAATACCACAACTACCTTTGCTTTGGATTAGGATACGCATCAACATTTTGGAAGAAAACTATAATTTATAAAACAAGGCGGCATTATTATTTTACTACAATATAATGCAACTGGACTTGCCCTGGCCATTGAAATTTCAACCATCAAGTGCAGCTGCAACTATACAATACTTTCAAGATCGGATTTTAGTTTGGTTAAATTTATGAAAATCAGCTAAATTATTGGAATATCGCTTCACATTCATTTCATTCTATTATATTACATAAATTACATTCTATTGTGCATAAATTGTGAAAAGCGTATTAAAATATTCATTCCATTTAAATAATAATTAAGAAAATCATTTCAAACTAAGTATGGAGCCGTCTTCATCGTCTGCAGCACTTTCAGAACCATCATCAACATCAATCTCTGAATCAAAACCGGATTTATCAGCATTTATGATACCTCCAAATGCTATTGTTTACGGTGAAACGAGTGTTTTGAATGATATGCATTTGCCAGATAATCGCGAAATTATACAATACTATTTCTGGTTTGGCGATAAAGCTAAAAACCGCAGCAGAATGTTTTCATATAAAACCTTTACTCCTATTGTAATGGACAAATTAGTTGAAATATGGGCTAAGTTGGATATTGAAATTATTAATAGAAAAAGCATTGTGATAAAACTTAATAACTTGCTTGACAAATATTATAAAGTGAACAAAAATAAAAAAGTGAGACATTTGATGATAGTTTAAAGAAACTATTTTATATTGGGAAATGCAAATGTCAGTTGCAAACAAAAAAATGCTCTTGTGGATTAATTCCTGCGCACCTGAGCGAATTCATGTTTGATCAAAATAATGATAGAATATGTACAATACCGGAAAATGTGCCACCCATTGAAGAGCAAGTACCCACTGAAATACCAACAATTACACTTGGTACTGTTGATTCAACATATGAAGTATCTCATTCAGAATTAGCTGGATGTATTGGAGAATTAGCATCTGCAGCAGAGACACAAGAGACACAACAGGCGAAACGTGGACGTTATATCTCAAGATACGATGCGCCGAATTTTGCTATGATGTGCGATAGATTCGGGGTTTCAGACAGAGTGGCATCATCATTAGCAACAGCGCTTTTGCGAGATTTGAATGTAAGAGATGATCGAGGAGATTTAGTTATTATGGACAAATCGAAAGTGGCTAGAGAAAAATTGAAATGTAGAGATGAGCTGCTACGTAAACGATATGATGGTTTCTCTTTGAAAGCATTTTCTTTTGATGGTAGAAAAGATGACACTTTAACCAGATACAAAATTGATGAAAAATTTCATCAAAATGTGGTTAAAGAGCCTCATTTGGTTATTGCACGGGAGCCTGATGCCATATTAATTGGATATGTAAAGCTAGATCATGAGGACGCAGAGATTAAAGTCAGAGCATTGAATGAATTTTTCATCAAAAAAGAGTTATCCCTCCATGAATTGATTGGCATGTGCTGTGAAGGCGAACCTGCCAATACTGGCTCAGACAATGGTGTTGTACGACGATTCGAACTGCAGTTACAAAGGCCATTGCATTGGTTTGTAATTTGTATGCTTGTTACACTTCAATGAACATCCATTTCGTCATCTATATGAAGTATTAGATAAATCAGCTACAACTGGACCTCGATCATCGACTGGAAAGTTAGCCAAACAGATTCAAGAATGTGAAAAAATGCAGGTATGTAACAACGGATTTACTCTGTTATTACGATATATTTTTCAACGGCGTTTAAATAAGTATTTTAATTCAAATTTATATATTAATATACAGGTGGTGAGTGACTTTCAACCCATCCCACTGGAAAATATTCCTCCGCCTATGGATGCTAAACGTCAACAAGAATTATCTACGGATGTGAAATATTTGTATCAAATGGCTAATGCCATTTACAATGGATCCTGTCCAACGGACCTTGCTAATATAAAACCAGGCCCGATGGCTCATTCCCGCTGGCTCACAAAAGCAAGCCGATTATTACGTCTGTACGTAGCAACAAGCGCACCGTCGGAGAAATTGAATGTTATTGTGGCTTACATCATGAGAGTGTATGTGCCGATGTATTTCAACGTTAAATACTATGACTCTGTTGTGTACGGTAGTGTACTGTTATCGAAATTCATATTTTGGTCAATCTTTTTGAATCAAAATTTACGCGATGTTGTTAATAAGGTCATACAGAATAATGCATATTTCGCTCATGCGGAGAATATTTTACTATCAATGCGGTTTGATGATAGAAAAAACATACGCGATAGGGCTGTGAGAAAAATTTTACATTTTCGAGACACATTATATGAACCAACTGTGCTCAGAGTATATAAAAAACCGGTTATCAATTTTAATTGTATGGATTACGTTGATATGATCGATTTAAATGATCATAATAATTTATCAGAGCCCCCGTTCACACGAGACATTCCATACGATCATTTGTTAGAATATTTAGAAGATAATGATAGTGAAGAACCACCTCTGCCGGATCCAAGAGATCCAAGAGATCCAAGAATTCAGTCGCATATTCAAGGAACGGAGTGATATGTCCAACTGTTGACAAAGGTTTCGCGGCGTGTAACCGATAAACATCGGGAGGGAGTCTTGGCGGCGAGATTGGAAAGTAGAAGAAAATTTGCTCGACTTGAATCTAAAAAGTCCAAACGGCACATATATCCGCTAGAAATAGGTAGATTTCGAGATCAGACAGTTTTGTGTGCAAGTAGAATCTGATGTATCAGATAAGTTTAAACAACACAAACTAATTTCAAACAGATATCGAACAAATTTTAAAAAGAAAATTAGCTACATATAAGCAAAACTATATCTATCCAATTTTGCAACAAACAAATATCAAATCTACCACAGAATATGTGTGTGACAATTTATGACATAAACCTACGCTATATCATATGTCGTCCAATTACTGCAAAATATCAAAATAGTTTATTTCTAAGAAAAAAAATTAATTTCTTCTATTCAAACCTTTTTATTTTTTTTTTCATTAACTGTTATAAGGTTTTCGGAAATTGTAGTTATGGATTGTTGCAAACTTTTTTGTTGAAGCCAACAAGTCAAAAACCCCTAACTGCAGAGGTTTATATTGATAAGAAACGGATTAAAATGTTTCTACAGATTCTAAATTTATGAAGTTTTTAAAAATATTAGTATCCAAACGGCCGTTATAACGGATTAAAAAAACCACTTTTTTTCTAGTATAAAGCCTCTAGTTATTTAACCATGTGTCAGATTTTTCTGATTTACGAACTTTGCCAAGATATTAATAAAACACACATGTTTACGGAAGGTTTATTGATCTGGCTCTACAAATGCGACCGTGAGAGTGCCGGTTGATTCAAACGCATTTTGTGTTTTACAAGATTTTTTGTTGGAGCCGCTCACTCAGAAGCCTCCAACTGCAGAGGTATTTTTTTTGAAAGAAACTGATTAAAAAGGTTTCAAAGATTCTAAATTTACGAAGTTTTTAAAAATATTAGAATCTAAACGGCCGTTATAACGGATCTAAAAAACAGAGTTTTTTTCTAGTATAAAGCCTCTAGTTTCTTAACCATATGTCGAATTTGGCTGATTTGCGAACTTGTCCAAGATATTAATAAAACGCACATTTTTAGAAGAGGTTTTTTGATCTGGTTTTACAAATGCGACCGTGAGAGTGCCGGTTGTTTAAAAAAAAATTTTTTTTGCAAACTTTTGTGTTGGAGCCGCTCACTCAGGAACCTCAAAACTGCAGAGGTCTATTTTTAAAACAAATTGATAAAAAAGATTCCAAAGATTCTAAATTTGTTAAATTTTTTAAAATATTAGTATCTAAACGGCCGTTATAACGGTTTGGATAAGAAAAAAGGCTCTAGTTCCTTAACCACGTGTCGGATTTTGCTGATTCACGAACTCGTCCGAGATATTAATAGAACACACATGTACAGAAATTTTTTTTGATCTACCTCAACAAATGCGGCCGTAAGAGTGCCGGTCGTTTTCGTTATATCTCATATCGTTTATATATATATATATATATATATATATATATATATATATATATATACATATATATATATATATATATATATATATATATATATATATATACATATATATATATATATATATATATATATATATATATATATATATATATAAATATATATATTTATATATATATATATATATATATATATATATATATATATATATATATATATATATATATATATATATATATATATATATATATATATATATATATATATATATATATATATATATATATATATATATATATATATATATATATATATATATATATATATATATATATATATATATATATATATATTAGGGTTTCTCAAACGGGATCCCGTTTTCCCGGGATCCCGGGGGTAAATTTTTATCCCGTTTTCCCGGGATTTCCTTCCGGGATTTCGGGTATCCCGCTAATTTTTATTAACATTTGTTTTTACTTTTTTCAAAGATATTTAAAATTTTCTCACTCGAAAATCGAGTAGGTTTTATTTCTTTTCCCTCTGTAGTAATTAATTTCGTTCAAAATTAGGAAAATGCTTTTTTGACACATATGGTGTCATGGTTTTTTTTGACACACATAAACACAACAAATTAAAACCAATAAAACTTAAAATAGGTAGATTTTTATGAGAAATCTACCTAAAACTTGCGCTTCATTTCTCTTAATTTATGTTTAATGGTTCTCTTATGAAAGCGATTAATAGAGGAACGAGACATGTTTACAATATGATTTGCAATGTCGTCTGAGTTAAAGCCATCCAGCTTCCGAAGAAGACTCCAAGCTGCCCTACTAGAATGGGAAAAATCAATGTTTTCAGCTGCGTTAATCCACTTTTGTTTCCTCGCGGTGTCCAGTGAGTATATTATGTCATCAACAACGTCTGCCTCACCACTACTAAGGTGCTCCTCAAATAATAAATGTATCGCTCTCTCTACTCCAACCAGAAATGTATTCTTTATTTATTTATTTATTTTTGTTGCACCAAAGTATAATTCTTCACCGGAAGTCTCTTGGGATGCACTTCTTTGCAGTTGAAATGATGGCTCCTACGAACCTCCCGTAATTTTTAGGAATGGGTTGGATCTAGTGAATCACTGCATCCAACTCCGACCCATATTTAGTCCAGTCAGTTTTGTTATAATTGCATCTAGGTTGAGGAGTAGAGTTTACGTGTAGGATTTGGAAACCTACCTCAAAAATTACTGGTTGATGTTGAGAGCGTGGAAAACTTTGTAAGACAGCCCTAGATATTGGAATTGGGTTACGTTGTTCGTTTTTTGTGGAAGCACAGAGGTCGGGATTGTAATAACTGTGCCATCTAGCAGATCTAACTAGGTTTTCATGTCTTTCGTATCATATACCAGGAACATGTTGACGATTGGTCCCGTTAGTTAGTTGTATACCATTGGGGTTGTTATTTGAGTAGCACCACTGATTGTGATGGTTATTAAAGTCACCAACCTATATTGCTGGGTGGTGAAATAATGGTAGAATATCAGCTGGCTACGCTGTATATCAACAATAATAAGATGTATATCGTTCTCCGTCTGGTATAAGTAAATTGGTGCAGCTCATGATTTCCTACTTAATATACGTGCCAGATCCATATGTTTGATAGTTAATAGCACTAATTAGTTTATAACCAACAATTTTTCCTCTAGAGGTAAGTTGCACTTTATCTGTTGCATGCGGTTCCTGCCGGAATTACAACGTTGATATCGAAATAATAACTTTAATACTATTTCTAAGTGTTCAGCTTTTGACTTGCTAATGCTTTCAATGTTCAATTGTAAAATACGGACTGAGGGTCCAATATTTTTTGTCTTATGGTGCTGAGAAGTACCGTTGTTATTGTGATTTTGATTTGTTTGTATCACAGAACATGTATCATATGACGTTAAAAACATCACAAAAGAATTGGTAATTTTTGAAGCAACTAAGCAGAGTACAAATAATTTAGATTATACAATGCACTAATGACTATCACACCGACATCAATTGAATCGGAAAGAGCTTTTTCTGTGGCAGGATGTTTCGTTACGAAAATTTGGACAAAATTGAATGATGGCGCCATTGGTAAAATTAGTATTATGAATTTATTTTTGTTTTGTTTTTATGTATTATTTTATATTTAATTTTTGAAGTTTTTCTCATTAAAAATAATGGAAATTTAAAAATCAATAGCGAATTTTTGGTGTTGTTTTAATTTTACACATTTTTCTACCACCCAATTAGAAAAATCTAGCTTTTTAGCGTTTCCCGGGATACCGGGAATTTAACATTTTTTGTCCCGGGATTTGAATTTCTACGGGAAATGAGAAACCCTAAATATATATATATATATATATATATATATATATATATATATATATATATATATATATATATATATATATATATATATATATATATATATATATATATATATATATATATATATATACATATATATATATATATATATATATATATATATATAAATTTTTTTTTTTTGTTTTTTCGTCTCCGCTTATCATATATAGTCGTTTGGCACAAAAATTTTTCGGAAATTCCGAGATGAAGCCCATTGCAATAGGTAGATTTTTATATGAAATCTACCTAATATAAAACCGTTTGTAATTCTTACAAATATTTTTTCAAAAATTTGAATATATGTAACTAGTTTATAAGAACTTAAAATTATGTTAAGTTAAGTAAAGATTTGTCAAACTTCTATGTACTGCAAAATAAAGGAAAATTAAAAGAAAATAATACAAACTTACCTCAAAATAATATCTCACTGTAAATTTGGACCAAGTTAGAATGAAAATTGTTAGACAATAGTACTGAAGTACCAGCCACTCGGGATTTAAATTTGTTTTCGATATTAAAACATATGCCCTAATCAAACAAGTGATTTTTTCGAACATTCAAAATTCAGGACGACCAACCGAATATGTAAAAATAAAATTTGGAGAAAATTATGGAGACTATGCATATAATTTGGAAGGGTTGGAAAATAAAAATATAAATCATTCTATTCAGTTTTGGGCGTTCATCGGCAGCACACATCAAGAAAAACATTAAGGATATATAAGAAGAATAATTAATATAAGAACAAAATTATTAAGTATATTTTTGCTGACCATAAAGGAATTTGAGTTGCCTAAAAATAAGAAGAATTTTTTGATCTTGAAGATTTGGACGTCCAACAAACAACATTTGGGTATACATATTATTTATATTTATTATATTTATTTTATTGAAAAATCATTTTTTTTATGGTGATAAATTCAATTCCTTTTTTTATTATTTCAAAATTTATAAGATTTATAAAATTTAATAATTCCGATAATTTGTAGTCATACGACAAAATATAATAACAAATTAATTGAATAAAAAATAAAGTTTAAAACGTTTAGATTTTGTGTTTGTGTATTTTGTGATTTAGATTTTGTTTTTCATCGTTGTTTTTTTGTAATAAGAAGTGCTTGTGTCTTTAGTTGATTTTTGTTTAGTTCTTCAAGTGCCATTGAATAAAAAAGCTTTCCCCCACTAAAATAAAAATAATATAGAGTGCAGCTCAAAAGGTTGAACCCTATAGTCGCAAACTTTGACAGCTAGCTTCTTGTGTTTTTGACTTTTGCATTCTATTCTAACCCTATTTTTTAGTTTAATATAAATTTTTAGTCAGTGTAGAGTCATGTTAAACTTAAAGTACGATACAAAAATAGGTTTATAAACTTATTTAAATAATAAAAATGACCGGTCGTCCTCTTCATTTATTGTGGAAGGAATTAAAATTCATTTCTATTAAACAAAGTAATAGAAATGTTGCTTTGTGTGAGTTTTGTAGAAATATCATAAAAATACAGCCATAAAAAGATGAATAGCTACAGGTGATTTATTGAGTTTTTAGCTAATTTATTACAACTCTATATAAATAATTAAATTTTTATTTATTTAAATGTGTTACAGAAATATGTGCACAAAAGAAATTAAAACCATTGATGACAATGGCAAAAATTTTAGAGAAACACCAAGGGAGTTACAATTAGAAACGGATTGTGAAGAGATTGAAGAACAAAATATTGAGTTCGAAGTTATTGATGAATATTTTGTTATTTTATTTACATTTTATTTGTTAATTTTTGTTACTCTTAAGGAAAGAATTTAAGACTGTTTTATTTTTATTACAATATTATTTTATGATTGTATAATCAAAAAACTTAATAATACAAATGAAGTGCCTATCCCAGATAACAATTTCGCCTAAATTTTTTAAATTATTCCAACTAAACTTGAAAAAGCATTGTGTAAGACCATATTATTCAAGCTTTACCTAAAAAAAGCTTGTAAAAGACTAGATTCACTAAGTTTCTTATATAATTCCTTAAGTAAAGCTTAATTCAATAATAAATGTTTAGGGCATATTCAAGGAAATGTTACTCAAGTATAATACCTTTTATAAGGTTTTATTCACATATAACTTTTAAGGTAGTATTCAAGATGTTTTTACTCAAGAATTCTATCCCTTATATAAACCTTTATTGAAGTACAACTTTTAGGAAGAATCCAAGAAGATTCTTACCCAAGGATAGTTCCTTGTATACGACTTTATTTATGTATAATAATTTTAGTAGTATTCAAGAAAATTGTTACTCAAGTAATATTTCTTATATACGGCTGTTTTCAATGAATATTAAAAGATTTACAACAAATCGATCTGTCAATATTTTTGACAGTTCGTTGTTTAATTCGCGATTGTGTGTTTTTTTTATTAAATCACTTATCGATGTGTTTAAAAAGTTATCAAACCTTTAAGAACTTTAACAAACTATTATTGATTAATACAAAAGATTATTTCAAAATGGTAGAGATATTTTCGTCAATGGAAATTTGCAATTACCATTATTCCGCAACCATTTAATCAAACCTTTCTGATGATAGTTTATATATTGATTGAGATTTACCATTTCTGATGATGGTTTATATAATGATTTGAGTTGTTCAACAAATAAATAAACTGATGATAATTTGTCATACAATTCCTTTTTGTATTAAATGTATGTAATTGCCATATTGTGCGCAATTTGCTTGTGAAAAAATTATATCAAAACTTGCAACAGATTGCAACTGACTTATGGAAAATATTACGTAGAACGTTTATTTAATATGATCATTTAACATTTATTTAAAAACCAGCCAAATTGTGCAACTGAACGTAATGCCAACCACAGCATACTATACCCCTTACGAAGCTTGAATAATATTTTATTCTGTTTTGAGTAACGTTTTATTCCTGTCGTGGAAATTGATTTAATGAACGAGTGCGTAAGGGTAAACGATGAGGAAGACGTTATAAGGCCTGTGTTCGATTCCTGCCAGGCACGTTTTTATTTATGAATTTTACTTCCCTTTTTTTTTATTTTATTTTTATTCTTTAATCATTTTTAATCGTACAATTGAATGGAAACACATGCGTAGATATCGTATATGAATACTTTGGTATTTTTGATATGAATACGCAAAATTATTTTCATTTCGAGATTGTCCTCAATCATAACTAATATTATTTTTAACAAAAACCCATATATTCTCATTTTAGGAAACCATTAGTACACTTTTATATGCATTCTTAATCTAAATGTTTGAATAAAAATTAATTCATGGTCGTGGTAGTGGTCCGAAACTTGAAATGTGTACAAATAATTTGTTAAACAATAGTGATTAAGTTTCAATTTTCTTTATGACAGCTGCTAAATAGAGAAGTGGATAGCGTACGGTCCTGGAGAATCAAAGGTTATGAGTTCGATCCCTGCTACAGGCGTTTGTAAAGATGCAAAATGTGTAAAATAAATTGTAATTTCCGATAAAAGATTAACTCAATAGCAGCAATATACAAAAAAAAAGGAGTTTAATGCGCCAATTAACCAAAATAACTATAGGAAACAATCACCAATTTTTTTTTTCAGTGACATCGCTTCTTGAATAGGCACTGAGTAATTCTCTTGAGTAAAGATTTACTTAAGCACTTTATTCAAGTAACATTTTGACAGTATTTGAATAAGCCTTGAATAACAACTTTTGTAAAACTTTATTCAAACACTTATATAAAACATGTATAAAGCATCATATATGTCTTCTTGAATAAAGAATATTTTTCATACGCCTTTTCTCCTTGAGTAGAGCTTGTATAAAACTTTTATCATGCATAGTTCAAGAATTTTAAATTTCCCCTTCCATTTTAAATTCCTCTTTTAAAGTTTTACTCAATTTCTACCTAGGTTAAATTGTTATCTGGGTATGTTTTTTTTTTTTCAAAAATATGTGATATTATTTGATAATAAAAATATATATTTAAATAAAGCTGTTTTATTTTTAAATTTAAAAACTAACAAAGTGAATTATAAAATTTACATGAAAAAATAACAACGTCGCAAACATAACTGTTATGTTCTCCAAAATTATATTAAAACACAATAATCTTATTTAATCAACAGTCAAGTTGAGACTGAGATTATTTATTCATTCAACTAATAAAAATTACAAGAAACTGATCGATATTATAACAAAACAAGTATATGAGTAATATCGATCAGTTAGGACCTTTTCTTAGAGTATATACATTTCAATAACAAATGACGTCGCAAAAGCAGAGTAACAAATACGTTTGCGACGCGTCGAAAACGTAAATTAGGGCGGGCCAATTTGTATGGAGCCGAAAAATTCGATTAGAGCCGCCCGCCCCCTAGGATGATTCTATGGACTTTGGTGAAGGAACCATAGGTCTATCTCGATTTTCGAGTCTCCCACTTTTCAAAAAATGATTACGAGAAAAATTACAAGTTTTTCGGTAAAATTGATCTTTATTTTATTTTTTTCAACAGAAATTCAACTTAAAAAATAAGAACATGTGTAAAAAAAACAAAAAAATGAATTTAGTGAGAAAAAAAAGCGACAAAGTGTTGCTGCTTTCAAGTCAACAACGTATTTATTTAAAAAAAACATCGGTAAAACATCATTACCGACATATTTTGTGACAGAGCACAACAACAATGACATTTATGAGTGTTCAGTTCATTCGTGTTTGAGCATCATTTCAGTGAAGGTGAATTATAAATTTCCTGCCAGCGAATAATTGTGAAATTCAAAAAGAATTAAAAGGTATGTGTTAAAATTGTGTAATACACATAGGCATCGATGTTGTTCTCTTGCTTGGTTACTTTTTTCTGAAACATGTAATACATTGTTTTCAGTTTTGGAAAAGAGAATAAAATTAATCTTAAAAAATAATAATCATCGTGCGTATTTACTACAACATTTTATATGAGAATATTTTTTTGTTTATGTTTTGTAAACAAAGCGTCTTCGACTCATTTATTTATTTTTTAATTCTTTTAGCAAAAGTATACAATGGATCCAAATGCATTGCCGTCTACATCGCAAACCGCAACAACATCAACGAGTACCGAAAGTCATTTGAAGCATTTGCCTTCGCACGATGTTGCTGTTTTTGGTGCATCTTGTGATTTGAGTGCACTCAATCTGCCAACGAAACAGGATATTTTAAGATGTTTTTTCTTGGCCGAACGTACTAAACTCCAAAACAAAATGTTTTCGTATAAAACATTCGTACCGCACGTAACAGATAAATTGATTGAAATTTGGAGTCAACTTAATGTTGAAATTCTAACAAAAAAAAGTGTTGTTAGAAAATTGGGTACATTGATTGACAAGTATCACATCGAAACTAAACATCCAAAAATCGCCACATTCAGAACGTTCGTGCAATCTACAAAAGAATTATTTTACATCGGCAAATGTCAATGTGACTTGAAGGCAGCATTATGCTCATGTGGATTGATTCTAGATCATTGGAAAGAGTTCATGCGAGATCAAAATAATGACAGAAAATTGACGATACCGGAATTCGTGCCAGAAGTTGAAGAGCCAGCACCAACGTCAACAATAATACCAACAAGCGTTGAAGAGAGCCATTTAGCATATGAACCAAGTACTGATACAGATGAGCCAAGTTCAAATCCACAAGATGTTCCGCCAATGATACGAGGACCGTATACTCTCAGATACGATGCTTCGAACTTCGCTGCGATGTGTGATCGATTTGGTGTGTCTGATAGAATAGCAGCAGCACTCGCAACATCTGTTATGCAAGACATGGACGTAAAAGATGCACATGGCAATCCTATCATCATGGATAAAAATAAAGTGCGTCGAGAAAAAGCCAAATGCAGACAAGAATTGCTTCGTAAGCAGTATGATGCATCCAATTTGATAGCATTTTCATTCGACGGCCGAAAAAATGATGCTTTAACAATTGAAAAAATCGATGAGAAGTTCCATGCAAGGATGGTGAAAGAACCACATCTCGTTATTTTGAAGGACCCAAATTCTCACTTGATAGGCTACACAAAAGTCGAAAATGAAGATGTTGAACACAAATTGATGACATTGAATGCATTCTTTGTCGAAAAAGAAATTGCTCTCGATACATTAATCGGCATATGCTGTGATGGTGAGCCAACAAATACTGGCGTAAGACCAAGGCGAATAGATTGTTGCGGTTGTATGTGTCAACTGAAAATCCATCAAGGAATTTGAAAATTCTGGCAACATACATAATGAAAGTGTATGTGCCGATACACTTCAACATCAAGTAATATGAAATCTACCTAAAACGTGTTTTAGATGATGATATGGATTTGCAAAATGTTTGATGATAAAAAGTTTTTCGAAGATCGTTCTTAAGTTTTTGGGTGCGGTTCAGGAAGGTTGCAGATGCACATCAACAAAACAAAACAGTGAGTGAATGTTTGAGGATTTCTTTTATTATTTTATATAAAGTAATTGAAAATTAAAAAATTAAATAAATTTCAAAGTTAAATTAAAAGTAAAGAAAATTTAATTCAAATAATATATATAAATGTGGATAAAATGTTTGAGTATTTCTTTTATTATTTTATATAAACTAATTGAAAATTAAAATTAAATAAATTTGAAAGCTAAGTTAAAAATAAAGAAAATTTAATTAAAATAATATATATAAATGTATATAAAATAAATATAGAATATGATTGTTGTTAATTAGAAAAAATAATAAATAGGTATTGCATCCCATGGTAAAACGTTTATTGATCTGGCTCTACAAATGCGACCGTGAGAGTGCCGGTTGATTTAAACGCATTTTGTGTTTTACAAGCTTTTTTGTTGGAGCCGCTCACTCAGAAACCTCCAACTGCATAGGTCTTTTTTTTTAAAGAAACTGATTAAAAAGGTTTCAAAGATTCTAAATTTATGAAGTTTTTAAAAATAATAGAATCTAAACGGCCGTTATAACGGATCTAAAAAACGCTTATAACGGATCTAAAAAACGCAACACTAATTTGGTATTCCATTAAAAATAATTTTTTTTATGTGTAGTGCACTGATTTTGAGTCACCCGGCATTCTCACAAGCATAATTTCACTATAATGATTAATTTGTTTCTCCGTAAACTCAAACCATGACCGCCGTCTGCTATTGTTGTCGTGAAACCTAAAATAGTTGTGCAATATTTGACAATTTGTTTTCCCACCTTAAAATGGTATTCGGCAATCAGTATAGAAATTATCCTCGAACCGTTATATTTATTATTATCGATTCTTCTTTCCGTTATATACATATACATATATGAATCTCGCAAGCGAGATTCTACTGTAAATCAATTGTAGTTTGCTATTTTAATATTGGTTGTAATACATACTTATCAGATACCCTAATAATATTGGGATCCAATTGGCTGCTGTTTTATCAAATTACCGAATTTTAATTATAAATTATATGATCCAGTTGTCAGATATTGTTTAACGTAAGAATTTCTTACAGATTATTTAGAGGCAACCTATTGATTTGGTCAAATTAGATTAGTTGTCTAAATTGATTCAGTCCCGGTAGTTTTCTATTAATTAATAAATCACTGTAAAACTATCATAAAATCGGTTGTTCATTCTCCTTAATCTATACTCATGTTAATAGTATGAATATTTCGTGCGTGTTTTGTAAATAGTATCTATCTTTGAAATACTTTTCAATTTTTATTGCAACCTAACAACCAGTATTTCTTGATAACGATAATTTTTAAATGTAAACTCTACAAGAAACTTCCGTATCGATTCGGTTTTGATCATCTATATATAGCAGCTTAAAACGTCTAGTCTGCCTCATAGTTGTTCATTTTCCATTCCATACGATTATTTCGTTGGTGATTTTTTTGACATCTGTGTTTTTTTGGGTGCGGTTTTGCTGTCGGTGGAAGATATTATCAAAAAAAAAACGAAAAATAACATTGTTCAGCTCTGATTCACCAATTTCGTTGTTGATTATTCCTCCTAATTTGAGTTTTACTGAAGAACTAAGGCTGTTAATAAAAACAAAAATACAAAGAAAAACCACCAAATTCCTATGGTATCATAGATAATTGCTTCAGGTCATCATTCTGTGTGAGTACAAATTTTAATCCATGATTAGTAAACCGCAAGTCACGAGAAAACCAAAATAACAAAATAAAACCCCAAAAAAAGGAATTAGTTATTTGTTGTAATTGTAATTTATTTGTTTAAAGTGTAATCAGTTTTTGTTACTGCCAAAATTCTAAGAAAAAATTTAGTGCATTAACTGTAGAAACTATGTTTAAGTAGCTCAATTTTATAGTGGTAATATAATCATTAACTTAAGTAGAACAAAGTAGTTAAGCTTTATTGAAGTAGCAGTTATATTAGTTAATTGATTTAGATGTTCGCCACATTTTCCTGTATTAATGAAGTTAGAGTGGCGTATGTAGTTAGCCGATATGAAAACCTTAGAAAACAGTTGTAATTAGTGCTGTTGATGTGAATAGTCAATTAAGTAAATATATTCTAACCAAAAATTATAAAAAGAAAATACGCATTTGCATGGTCGCAAATGAATATGAATTGTATATAAAAAGAATATTAAACGTATTATCCTGATGAATTTAAAGATGATGTAAGAATCGATGCTTTGTTCGCGCCATTCAGAGTTCGCAATAGCGAGTTGCAATAAATGTTAGCATGGTTATTTATGCTTACATTTATTGAAACTTTGAGGATTCTTCTCCGAAATTGAAATAATATATATACAACTACGCTAACATTTATTTCCACATATCAGATTATTTATACATTTATTATAACGGGGACGTGTCTTCACTGGAATTTGAATATTATAAATAAAATCACGTCAACCCACTGATATCAACATACATGATTCACTACTGGAATTGTATAAGGACATTTACACCCGCCGGGATTTCGCTTGTTGCGATTCATTAATAGTATACATATACATCGCCCAACCGCTACTCATTGCTGGAAGTCACTGCGGACGTGTGATTTAATTACCTGATCAATCGGCCATATGCTGGTGGAAATGGTTGGCTGAACCGAGTGGGAGGATAGGAGAAGCGAGATAAGACATTATCATGAGGTGAGTGTATTTTATTATTATTTTCTTTAAGTGAGAGGTATGAATGAGTATGGTTGTGTATCAATGTGTGTGAGTGGGTGCTTTTTTTTATGAATATGGATACCTATGAGCATGAGTCCGAGGCGAAAGTACCAGATCAAATGAGTTTCTTTTCACGAATCAACGGTGTTTACTGTTATCATAGGTCATAAAGAGGTTACATTCACTTAGATTTATTTCAGAAGTCAAACCTGTTTTTTTTCTATTTGTTTTTCTTTCTTTGGTTGTTTTCTGTGGGAATATTTCCATCACATCACATCCAGATCTACCATTGTTTGTAGATCCGGATATTATAATTGCTTTTAATTTAGAAAAGAAAAAAACCAAAAACAAAAGGTGGTTATCAATAAGCGATGTTGCGATTCGACATTGCTTCAATAATGGATGGATGGTAATAGTAGACGGAATGGATTACCGGTTCATCCATTAAAGAGTATTCTATCAAATATAAAACCAACCCAAAGTAGCATCAAATGAAACAAATTGAAATAAAACTGAAACTTCATCATCTTCTACAACAACAATTAATAATATAGCGTGTGTAGCTGTAGTAGTAGGTGCAATGAGACACATAATGTAAATCATTTGAGAAAATCCTCCGATAATAAAACAATGCAGTTTTCAAATATGTGTTCTCATAGTGACACCTTTGTTCTAGCTGTTGGCGATAATTTTCTAATACTTTTTCAATTTAGCTACCTCATTGATCAGGTTATGGACTAACCAATTTAAAGATATGCAAAGTCTCTTTTCAAAATATATTAACCATAGTAACAAAACAATTGTGAATTGTAACTAATGAAACTGACTCCGTTGAATAAACCATTATACCTTTATCCTAATAATAATCATAGGGAATCATATAAAGTAAACCAACAATTAACGTATAAAATTTTTTGTAAAATTGTAAGTAACGGTGTAGCAAAGAAAGAAAATACGGTGAACGATGATGGAACACATGTTGGAACGCTGTACATCAGCAACTTGAAGTTAATCCAAATGATATTGTAGTTTAAACCCCCAATTTCTCCTTGAAATATATTTCCAATCCAATGTTATTGTTACTATCGGAAAATGCCAATTATTAATGAAAACGACGCAAACAAAAAAAAGGAAGGAAAATTTTATGGAATTTTTATATGATTTATAGCTCATAAAACAATTAAGTGTTATAAATTTCATTGATCGTTGTTCTAGGTTATGGGATTGTTTCAAGGGTGTGTGAATGTGTGGATGGGTGATAGTGTGCATGTGTGTGAGGATGTGGGAGGGCATGAGGTGTGAGAGAGTGTGAGTAAACGTGGGGTTGGACGTGCTGATCGCGGTTCTTTTGTCTAGGGGGTCGCCAGAGTCTCATTATGTCACTTGTCCTTTTTTCTCATTTCCGTATAAAACGTGTTTCGCGTACATTTCCGTATTTGTGCTGGAGCAGCAGGAATTACAACTCGATCCCAATGCTGTCGCTAGTCAGGAGCAAATAAATAACCTCATCAGTTACGCGACCTGCTATGCCTATTCGCTGATTCTTCAGCGAAGAAAGCGCTTCATTACAAGTCATCGTTAAATATGAAAGTCAAAGCAGTTTTGACTTATCATAAAATTCATCAATTACAACAATTTAAGTGCTCCAGTGGTCCATTCGTCGTCGTTAAATATGAATCAGTCTTTCGTATCATAAGTTTAAGGGCATTTACTCTTCGTTTATATAATGTTCTAATTCTTCGTTTATAATTAAATTGGTTGCTTCATCACATAAGCAGAATTCATCGATTACAACAATTTAAGTATTCCAGTCGTCGTTAAATATGAATCAATCTTCATTTATCATAAGCTTAATGACATTTACTCTTTGTTTGTGCAATGTTCTAATTCTTCGTTTATAAGTAAATTGTTTGCATCATCAATATAAGCAGAATTCGTCGATTACAACAATTTAAGTATTCCAGTCGTCGTTAAATATGAATCAGTCTTCATTTATCACTTGCAACAATTTAAGTGTTCCAGTCATCGTTAAATATGAATCAGTCTTGATTTATCATAAGTTTCTGTATAACTTTGAATAATGACGTTTTTTTCGTATTTTCTTACCTCGATTAGCTCCGAACCTAACAGATCGAAACTTTTCAAATGTATTTGGAATGATGGAAAAATTAGTAAATTTTTAATAAAAGTGTCATATACTCATAATTATATTGTTGAGTTAATATAATTTAAAAACTCAAATTAGTGGTAACTAATGTTAAGTTAAAAATGTTTGGCATTTTAAATAAAAATAAAAATGGAAAAAAAACCAAAAATATTATTATGCATCAATGTATCTTGTAAGTGGGAAAAAAATGTAAAAGTCTTTATAAAAAAAAAGAATTTATTAAATAGTTTATTTTGATTATGTCGAAGTGTTTTTATTTTATTTGTTTGTTGTCGACATAATGAGTTTAGTGAAAAACAGTGCTGCATTGATTGGAAAGTAAAGGAATTTGGTTCTATTAAATGCGATAAAACAAAACAAGAAGACAACAATCAAGCAAAATATATGTAAGCTCAAATTTTAATTTGTATAATTTTTTTGATTTTGTTTTTTCTTTAACTAAATTATTTTTGTGTGTTAGCAATAAATATTCTACAATTTATTTTGTGATATTTTCAATGATTATAAGAGATTTCCAAGTTGAAATTTTGTTTGTTTGGGTTAGAATTCCGTGTTTCAGTTTATTTAATAGTTTTTTTGAGCTATCCCGCATAAATTAAAATATAATTTCTATAATAATATTTCTGTAAAAGTTCGATTGTCATAAGTGGCGCCGAAACAGGGACCGTTAGTTTTTTTGGTGAATATTATAGATATTTTTTGGCGTGATGTAGGAAAACCAGATTTGGGTTTCGTGATATTATTTTATATTTTTCGATAAAACCAGTTTTGGTTGCTGTTATTTTTTATAATATTGTATATTTTTGGCACAGTTTTAGGCGTTGGTTGTCAAACCGGTTTGGTTTGGCAAAAATAATGTAAATATTTATCTGAATAAAATATTTTTTGTAAATATTTTAGTAGATATTTTGGTGTATATAAATTGATGTTTTTTTAAGTATTGTTGATGTATATACATATGTTTATATATATCAATTGGTTGGTTAAAAATTAAAAATTTCTTTATGTTAAAAAAAAATTATTTCTGCTGCGGTAGGCCTAACAAGCCATCTATAGAGCTTCACTCTTTAACGTTAATGACGTTCTTAGATCGCCTATGGCCATCGGGGTTATGCGATCGAAGATCATTGGTTTCTTCTCTTCATTCGGCGAGGAAGTTCTCAGGGACGAGGAGTGGTGTTGCTGTGTTTGTATTTAGGTGCAAACCAGTAGTACCATTCTTTGCTCAGAGGCTTCTTCGGTGTAATGAAGAGAAGAACCAATCATACTTTTTTTCAGGATCAGAGGCTTAACCTCAAACAATTTCAAATTTTTCCATTTTTTTAATTTAGCTTTACAATGTCATGGAGTTCAATGGGATGTTCTATACAATGTCATGGAGTTTAAGACTTGCTTGAAGTCTGGCGCTCGGGAGCGCCCTCCAAGAAATCGTCATTAGTTCTAGTAATTATTTTTAGTTTATTTTTAGGTTTAGGAATCACAACTGGGTCAGTAGAAATGGGCCTAAGGTCTAATCGTGACAGTTGTGATTGCCTTTGGTTAGTTTAAGTTTGGGAGAAACCGTATTGTAGAATCTGGTCGTTAGGGGCTTTTCCTTTCGGTTCTCACATGCATTCTTGGGGAGTGCTCGCGAGCGTGAGAATTCAGTAAAAGAATTAGATGACATATGACATTTGTATCATATTTTGGTTGTTTTTTTTTTCAGTAAATAAATCTTAACTTGGAAATTCTTGTCGCTTGTTCTTGTCGCAGAATACACAGGAGAATCAAAATTAAATTTAATAGCCTTAAGTTTAGCTTTTTTTTATAACTTTAATATGTTATATCCGAAAGAGATATCTCAAACAACGGAATTCTTTATTAAATATTGTTTTAAACGTTATTCTGAAAATGTGAGAGGTTCTAAAACACATATGAACAACTTTTTAAAAATTAATAATTTAATATTAAAATTAAGGGGAACAGAGAATTGAAATATGAAGCAAAAATTGAAATTTCCTTATGCTTTATAATTTGGTTTTGTATTATAATTTTTAAATGAATTTTTAAATTATTTTAGTTTTATGAAATAAAGTTTTATATATTTATGCAGCAAAAATATTTTCGTATTTATTTCAAATACACCTTTAATAATTTATACATGTTATTATATAATATGCAGTTAAATCGGTGTAAAATAATATTGAAAAATACGTCTGAAGTTGTTATTTTACACAAAATTAAGTTTAGTAATACACTTTTAGGTGTATTTTTACAGTTCATGTTACACAAAATTAAGTGCAGTAATACACACTTTAGTTTATTTTTACAGTCAATGTTGCACAAAATTAAGTTTATTAATACACACATAAGTGCATTTTAACTTACAACTAATTGCGTATTTTTCCTGATTTTAAAGCGGTGGTTGAAAATTACCCTTATTATAAATGGTAACTGAATGCCTTTTATAATAAATGTAAATTTACATTATTTTTTTTAAAGTGTAGATCGTGTCGGTGTTTCACGCACTTTTGCTTTCAACTGGGTGTGGTTAGCTGATTTTGGAGGTGGACGAAACCCATGTCACAAGTTAATTTACCAACTTAATATCAAGCAATGGAATTTTTAATATAACGCTGAATATAAACTGTACACAGACAGTTTGTTTTAAGGAAAGAGGACTTAAATACTATTCCATTGGAGATCCGGATGAAGCAATTTCAGTAAATAATCAACCTGGAAATTTAGATTAAGGTATTTAACTTTATAATAAATAAACTTTCATATTTTTATTATATTTTATATAATGATAGATTAACTTAAATACGATTAGAGGTTCCCAAAATAAGATTTGTTTTTTTGTGATGATAATTGTAACCCGTACGGTAATTTTTTTTCTTTGTTATTATTGTCTATATTTAAAAAAATTCTACTTGAAGCCGTATTTTTCATTTATCAAAGGCTATCTGTAAACTAAAAATAAACCAAATTAAAAAGGGTCGAGTCAAAATGTCGCAAAATTTTGCTGAACTTGACTGAAATTGCTTTTTAAAAAGTTCATTTAATAATAAAATATTTGATATTTAACATAAAAAAAAATCTGAATCTAAAAATCGCCATTTTTATAATTTTCCTTCAGAACAAAAAAACTGATTCCCGACAGTCATATGCACAACGAATTTTATCTCTAAAACAAAAAATCATGCTAGTCCTTAACTTTCACAAGTTGTTAGATATAAAATAAGCTTCAATTTAGTTAAAAAAAAAAAAAAAAGGCTGTGCCATCTTTTTTTCAATTACACCGTTTTTTTCTTATGTTACACCGTTAAAAATTATTTCAAAAAATTAACAGTGTACATTTTTAAAAACTTTGTTCTAATACCTATTCAACGACATATCATTTATGAAAATCGATTCAGTAGTTTTTCTACAATCGCTCGTCAAAAAGCACTCACATCACAAAATAACAAAAATTGAGGGGCACCCTGTGAAGACCCCTGGTCGAAAAAAAAAATTCTAAGAGAACTTGTATTTTTTATTTATCAAAGACTATCTATAAACAAAAAATAATCAAAAGTAAAAGGGGTCAAGTCAAAGCGTTGTTGAATCTTCGTGAAATTGCTCATATATAAAAAATAAGAGTATTGAGTGAATCAATTCAATTTAGCAAAGTTGCCAATATATATGTAAAAAATAAGAGTATTCAGTGAATCAATTCAATTTAGCAAAGTTGCAAATATATATGTAAAAAATAAAAGTGCTAATTATTATTAAAAAATATTTAGAAATTTAAAATAAAGCTAAAACAAAAATAAATAGCGAACTTTATAATTAATATAAAAATAAATAAAACTTGTTGAATTTTATAATAAAACAAACTAAGTGTTTCATTTTAAATTAAATATAACCCCAGGTATAACACCCGAGCTGAAATATAGAGGAGCTCTTGTCTTGCTTGTTATCTGATTGGATTATCAGATTGTTGTGCTGTCAGTTCACGAATATGAAAGACAAAAAGATGAAGCATATTATTATGAATTCTTTTTGTTCAAATATTCTTTAAATAATTAGATAAATTTTGTAGTCGCATTGAAATAAACTATCAAACTTTTGTATAGTGACTATTTTAAGTAAAAAAAAAAAATTTTATTGAGTGTAATTAAAATTAGAAAAATATTTGTGACGTTTATATTCATGACGTAATAATTTTGATTATGATCGATCGATTATTCTGAGTTGATAAAATGAAAATAAAACAAACCGACAGTAAATCTACAACAGTAATATAGTGCAACATAGTAGATTCTTGTATGAGCTTAGAATGAAGGCAATTTTTCACGAGGATGAAGTTTCATCATGAATCATCCGAGTGAAGAATTGCCATCACCTAAGCGAATACAAGATGCTATTTTATCCACGACTGTAAAATATTTCGTTTAATTACCAGTTTTCATATAAACATTTGTATCGCCATATTGAAATAAAAACATCAAAGATAGCGAAAAACAAAACAAGTTTGTTGTTTAATTTGTTAGGGGAATATTTAATAAACTATAGAGCTGTTAAATATTTTTAATCAAATTCACTAGTTGTGGAATGAATACAATTACAATGGAAGACATACGCATGGAAAGCATATATTCTTTAGTAGTCGTGGATAAAATATTTTATATAGATAAGATATTCAACTATCATCGATTGTTGGTGCAACAATCACTTGTTTAGGTGCACCGATTCGTTGATTTCATCATTGTTCATCAATCAACGGGATCTAACGACGCCACTTTTGGATTATTGTACTATATTATGATTCTTATTTTTATTGGATCATATTATTGTTCATACTCAACATTCACCGGTGTTGGTGCAACAATTGCATCGATTTATTATATGATACGATAATTGGTCAACAATCGTCTTGTCATTAGGCGCAACCATTACGTCGATTTATTACATTTCACGATTATTATTCAACGTTCACCTGTTCATTGCTGGTTCAATTTTGTTTAACTATCCATGTTATTTGGGTCAACCGTTATCTTATTGATTTTTTTTCATCGAACAAGTAACGCTAAATATTGATTGAAAATGATGGAATAAAGGACAGGGACGAGGAAGCGGGATCTAATACCTGCATTAGGTGAGTGTAGTGCACCCCTAAAAATCATAACATTGAGTAACTGTAGTTGTTATCCATTGAGTAACTATAACTTCTCATAATTAATATTAAATATCAAATTTATTAAAATTAAATAAACTAATAAATACTCTTGTCAATTAAGCATAAAAACATCGCGTATGTTTAATTTGATATCAGAAGAATGTTTTAAACAAAATAAAATGCTGCTGAGCTAAACAATAATTTGTTTATGCGAGGCATAAAGAAAATCAAATATAAAAACGGAATTCAGAGTTTGTTCTGAGTTTGATGTGATGTGTTGTTGAATCATTTATATTAGATAAAGTTCTTGTAAAATTAAATATATAAAGAAGTGAAAAATATATAATGTTTAATCTAATTTTCAAAGCTATGTGTTTTATTTATCACTAAACAAAAGATAAAAATAAAGTGGTGACATTGTGTAATAGGTGAGTGTATCAATCAAAAGGTTCTGTAATCAAGTTAAAACCTTCCTAAAAATGAAACCAACATAAAACATATTATATGAGTACCTTTATATTTTTCTATAGGTATAGGGTTGTGTGGGTGTGTGTGTATGTACCTGGATAGATGTATGGGTGTATGAGGGTGTAAGCGTGAGTGTATGGGTGTAAGCGTGAGTGTATGTGTGTATGCGTAAATGTATGCGGTGCGTGAGCCGTGTGAGCGAAATGTGACAAAGGGGCGCTCGTAACAGTCATGTCTTCTTCGACCTGGAGGGCCGCCAGAGTCTTCTTTCTTTACTTGTTCTTTTAATCTCCGATCCGATCTACCAACAATATACGCGTACCATTCCGCAATTTGTGGCGGCAGGTTTACTCCTCGTTCCCTCAGACTAGAGCTGGTTAAGGGTTTTTAAAATCGAACTAGGTACGCGGTCTAGGCGTTAACATTCGATTAAAAAAAAAATAACAATAATATTTTGAGCAAAAAATAGAAAACATTATATTGGTTTCGTGGATTAGACATCGGTGTCTCTGCTGACGAAAAGTAGAATGTTCTGACTTATTATATATACCAGGTTAATATTATATGTGGGCTCATTTTGTTTCATTAAAGTTGGTAAATTAATTTTTATTATATTTTTTGTTCCTGCCTTTTTTCGACACAACTACAATGTGCTTTGAGATGGTAATCTGCTATCTTTTGTTGTATAATGTTTTATTGTTATTGTTTTGTATATAAACACCCAGTAACTTAGTCGAAATAAGAAGTTTGTTAAAAAAATAAAATTGTTAAGAAGTGAGTCTTGAGTAGTTTATTATACAATCAACAAAAGTGAGTCGGCACAATTGGTGAAATCGTTCATGTTTTTTTTTACCAAACATTGGAGTACTAGGCGGAATTTATATGGCTGCTATATTTTAGTAAAATTCGCTATTGGATATACTCAAAATGGTGATGTAGAATTCTTCTTTCTAACTATTGTTTCCGTCGTCTTATATATATATATATATATATAAATATTTTTACCTCTGGGCGGAAGTAACGTGGTTTTGTAACGTGCTGTATGGTCATTAATTATATTCAAATTGTTAAGGATTAATTCATTGTTTTCTTTATTTTCTATCATACAATCGCCGTGATAATTATACGAATGCCGTGCTAGGTGATCGTTTGCACTTCAAGTTTTACACATCAAATATCATATTCAATTATATATGCTGATAGCTGGTTATTCAGCCCCCGTTAATTATGTTAATGCCGTGCTAGGCTTGGATTTTGCATTTAAACGAGTTCATGAGTCAAGATTACTAAAATGATGAGTTTGTCTATGTTCAATAATAAAAAGAAGTAATGTTCTTCAAATATTCAATATAACATACAGTCCACTGCCATTCATTGGAGGCTGCGACAGTGAGTATGTTTTGATAGCTAATTTGCGGTTACATGTTCGTGTAAAAATTTAAAATAATAAAACTAATTTCTAGCCTTAATTTTACAGTTTTCGATTTTTAACGATCCTGATACTTTCAAAACAAATTTTCCTGGTGGAAATTCTAACAACGGAGATACTCAAGGCAGTGACGATTTGCCATTAACGGAACTGAGAAACAGACAAGGTCCAAGTTTTGAAGGTAAAATTTGAAATTGTAAATTTAAAGAACGTGTCTACCCTTACAGTGGCATGTATTCGATTTTAAAACATTGCTTGCCTGCGACACCACGGTGTGTTGAGTTGCTATTAGACTTAGTTGCTATTATACTAGATATTAGACTTGCATTCTAAAGATTGTGGGTTCAAATCCTATTGATTTATCCGTAACAGTAGACAGACCCGAGTTTAGAATATTAAAATTATTGATTTCTAACTTAACTTTCAGATTTTTCGGAGTTTGACGATTCTAAAATAAAGGAAAGAATAGAGTTAGAAGCTCAGAGTTCCATAAAAAGCAAATGAGAAAAAAGATGAGAAATAGCGGCAAAGCATACGTAGGACATCGGAATCAACCCAAAGGTGCTAAAAACTTTACTTACTTTGTCCACGACTGTCGATACAAGTGTAATAACATTTCTGAAGTAGACGCATGGCGAATTTTTAACAGTTTTTGGGAACTGGGTAGTTGGGATTTACAGACTGAATTTATCTCGTCTTTCGTTAAAATTAAAACTCCCCTAAGAAAAAAGACTAATGCCATATCCCATAAATTAAAATGTGATAGTGTGACCTGAAAGAATCAAAGGGTTTGCAAGGATTTCTTTAAAAACGAGTTTGTAATGAAATCGATATAAAAAGAAAAATAAGAAATAATAATGAGGTGAGACTTTCGTCCAAATTTTGGTTACGAGCATCTCGTGGCTCCACTGTACTATCATTAATGGTAGTACGAGTGATCTACTATATGATATTTTGTATGAAATAAACTGGATTGGTTTTTTTGTGCCGTTAAAAAGAATTTTGATAGGTAGACTTGGATATGAATATCAGTTGATTTTGAATTGTGAAAGAGTTTAAGTGAATTACAAAAGTGTAAATTATCCAAAAACCAAAAATAAATAAATAAAAATAAAAGAAAAGTAAAAGAACATCGATTCCTCTAGAAACTGTAAGTAAAGTTATCGTACACTACAATATGTAATTATATGTAACAAGTTATTATATAAAATGCCTTTTAAAATTTTTAAAGAATCAAAAATCTTTAGGGACATTGAGCTTATCTCTATAATATTTGATTATCTATATCGATTTAGTATTCTTCTTGGATAGTTTTTTTGTGTTAAGTGTTCACTGTTCATGTTTTAAACAGTTAAGTAATGTTACATATCATTGAGTTTTAGATTGATTTAAATACGTAATTTATATACGTTAATCTTTTTACATCTTATTTTAATATACTAGAAGTACTGTTTTTTTGAGCTGAATCATAATGGCTCAAGCGGGAAGGCATGGGATGGAAGAGGGAAGGCGCCAAATCCTAAAAGAATTTCAGACGAAGATCGCAATCTTGTTAGAGATCATATTAACCGTTTTCCAACATAAACAAGTTATTATTGTAGAAAGGATAACCCAAATAAAAAATATCTACCCTCTTACCTAAGTATCAAAAAAATGTACAACTGCTATTTGCAGTTTTGTGAAGAACAAGAGAAACGTCCTGTTAAAGAGTGGCTTTAGTGAGATTTTTAACACGGGTTTTAATCTCTCATTTCATCAACCACACACTGACAGATGCAATAAATGCGATATGTTTGATATTTTATTAAAATCTGGAGATGAAGAACAAAGAAAGAAGATACAAATAGAAAAAGAAGTTCACCAACGGAAAGCAGAAAACGGACAGGAAGAAAAAAGACAGGCAAAGAAGCTTGCTCAAGAGTCTGCAGGTGACTGCCAAAGTCAACAGAAAATATTATAGCCTTCAGTGACTCATGCGGGGGCCAAAATAAGAATTAAAAAAAATGTATTAAAATTTTGGATGTTCGTTGTTAAAAATTTTCACATACAATCTGTGGACCACAAGTTCTTAGAGCCGGGGCACACTTACATGCAGTGCGATGAAGATTTTGCATTAATTGAGAAGCACAAGCGGCACGTTGAGTACGTATACGTACCTAGTGAATGGAATAAAGCCATTAAATAGAGTTGCAATAAATTTTCTGTAACACAAATGACATCGGCATCCTTTTTCTTATATTCAGAGCTTGTGGGTATAACTTCCATTGTTCGCAATGATAAAGAACAGAGGAAGATTGCCTGGAGATAAATTAGATGGATAAGAGTTGAAAAAGATCAACCATTTACAATGAAATTTAAAGACACGCTAAGTGAATTTTTCGAATTTTATGAAGCAGACTGGATCCTAAAAACAGAAGGAAGACCAGCAGCACAAAAACTTTGCCTATTGTATAATGAGGCACCAAAAATTAAATTCCTTAAATGGCAAAATATTCAAGAGCTGTTGCAGTTTGTGCCTCCGGTGTACCACACTTTCTACAAAAATCTGTCACATCAACTAAAAACTAAGTCATCAACTATAAAGAAAATCAAAGCAGGTGCTGGCAGTATAGAAGAGAACAATTACAGCGACGAAGACATAGTAGATGAAAGTGACAGGATTATTTTAGAGTCTGATGAAGATTAGTCATTATGTACTTTAGTGATTAGTGATTATGTACTTTTTCTCACTTCTTTAAATCAGAATTTTGAAATAAAGTATTTTTTATGTCACTTTTTTTTAAACCCACGTAATACGTATACAATTCCAAATTATATTAGAAATTTTTAAATAGATATACGTAGCCATTCTTGGACTTACTTTTACTTGGATTTTACTAATAGTCATTAACTTTGACATTTAGTTACTCTTTAATCATGTTAATGTTACTTGTACCACTTTTCCGCTGACCCCCTCATTTAGTACATATATATTTAATAAAAGGTAATACACATAAAGCTAAATTTAAACAAGATAAAATAAAATTAATTTGATTATTTAAATAATAGATACCGTACATAAAAATAATAACGATTTAACTAAACATGAGTTATTAAACGCAAACAGCTATAATTCATAAAATCCTAATGTTGTTGTTGTTTTAGCGACGGGTATGCTGATAATCCTCCGACGCCATGTCTAAGTTCAGGAACTCTGCTACTGTTGTTGTAGTGACGCACGTTGGTAAAGTGCTACTTGTTCGATTCTGTTTTTAATTTAGAAGCTATGCTACGGCCACTGGGCAGTACCACAGATCCCTCTTCGTCAGGTCCGTCGCATTGTCTGGACATGTAAATAGGTACTCAACATCATGTGGAGTACCTTCAAATTGAGATATTGTCGATCTGTGTAAAAGCTTTGCCGATAAATCCACCAAATCATTTCATTATAGCCATTAAATTATTACAATTAAATTTATTTAAAAATTATGTTCACGCATTATCGTGAATCTTCTAAAAACAGTTCATCTGAAAATTCAAATAATTTTAAAGTATTCAAAGCAAGCACAAACACATCAAATTGTTCACACAATTTATTGAAATAAACTAATAATTACATAGTTTCTTTCTTATTAATTAGTTTAATATTTAGAAATGTAATATAATTAAATATAAATAATTAGATATAAATATTTAAGAAAAATACTTATCAAAACAATTCCGATGTCAAAATATCAATTAATACTTCCATTGAATGTGTTCGGTAAAACAGTTGATGTAAAAAATTTAAATATTTAAAAAGACTGAGCGAATTGAGTGTGTTCGTCAAACTCACAACTTGAATTTTCGAATTATTCGTATTTGACAGATAGACTAACTTCATTGTAAAACTTCCCCTAACTCGACATGTGTTTGGGAGAAAGTTTTGTTGATAAAAAGAATTGTTTTGATAAGCAAAAGTCAATCGGATAAACTAATTTAGACCAATAAGTTAGTCAGTGAAATTATTTTATTAAATTAATATTGTTGTTCTGTTGTACCGTATTTCTCATTACCAATTTTCGATCACTATTTCCTAGAAATACAAACTCTAAATCTTTCTAAAATCGCAATATTAGTTCCACATACTAATAAATTTTCTCTAAGTGTTTAGAATCATTAAACAAATTTATCATAAATTACCTGAATCAACTGAATCAACTAACCTTATATTTTATTAATGGGTTTTTTATCGCTGTTATTACATTTGTGCAGCATTATGTCATCATCATTGATATTACCATCCTGATATCTCATCTTCTTAACAAGTTTTAAAATTTTTCAAAACTCTTCATGATGTTCTAAAAAAAAAAAATGAAATTTAATTGGCATTAACCAAGTACATATGAAATGTTGATACTTATCCTCATCAAACCAAAAAGCAGATCACCATCAGCATCATCCTGACTACTCATCTGAAAATATTAAAAAGTTTAATTGAATTATATGATGTTTAATTTTAAGTAAAATTACATATTTATTTGTAAACAAACTTACCATTGCTTTGACAGATCAATCTTTGTTTACATATTTCTTTTTGTTTATTTTATTTTGTTACCAGAGTTAAAAAGAAAAACTGTTCAGCACAATAATTTTTAAGTTCACATATAGGTGTCTCTAAAATTAGTGAAGGGAAAGTAATTAATTAATAAATTTTAGTTTAAGAGATTGGTATTATATAAAAAGCACATGATTTTCTATTCTTTTTCGAGCTATCAAAGTGAAAGCAATTTCCAATAAAAAAAGTTTAAAATAAAAGTGGAGCGCAATTTTGTTTTATTAGAAATTCTACAGAGCAGAGGTGATCCAGATAGCGATTAACCCAATTAAAGCGACTTGTGTTCCAAATAAACCGGAACAAAATTGAACGGGTGAATCAACATAATTGGAGCTTGCAATTTGCAGCTTCAGCAAAAACTACAAAGGCGAATCTAAGGCAGCGAACAAGTTCCAGGGCTTCAACACTAAACACATTTTCAAAACTGAAATTTTCTTTTAATCTCTAGACGATAGTTTTATAAAGGATAAAACTAATAAATAATATCAGTTATCACGATTTTAGTTCATACTAAGAATAAGTCTTTTTATTTTTGCCGACAATCCTTTTCAATTCACATATCGTTTTAAAATATTGAATCAACATGTTTTCCAAATAAACCTTCTCAAACAAAAAAATAACTATAACATTAATATTTCTCATGCTAATAAACTTTAAAATCATGTTAGAGCAAAATAAAACATTAAACAAATTTCACACTTCTCTGTTTAAGTTTCTTAGAAATAAGTGACAATATTACATTATTCCTTTTGTATAATCCTCCGAAAAATCCTTTTCCAAAATATAAAATTTAATAAAAATTATTCCTATTTTGTTTTTGTTGTTTTTCTATAATGTAATAAAATGAAAATTTAGTATATAAGATTTAGTTTTTAAGAAAATAAAACTAGTCTTTAACAAGTTAGTTTTTAAGGAAGCATGTAGTTTTTAATAGAATTCAAGTCGCACAGTCGATAATAGTTTTAACAAAGTAGTTTTATAGTTTTTAACAAGTTATAGTTTAAGGAAGTAAAAATTCAAGTCTAACAGTTCAAGTCAGTGAGTTTTAAATACAGTTTAAGTCAGTCAATACTCGATAAAGTTTAATAATATAGTTTAAGAAAGATATAGTCAACACGATAGTTTAAATAAAGTTCAACAAGATAGTTTTAAGTGAAGAAATTCAATTTAGCAAAAGTGTCAAATAAATATGAAAAAAATAATAGTGAAATAAAAATATTCAGAGACATAAATTAAATAGTTTAACATTTAATTTTTGAGTTCTACGCGATCATTTTACGATAAAATTTAAATCTATAGTATCAAATGAATAAATCCAATTTATTAAAGTTTCAAATATATATGTAAAAAATAATGGTGCAAATTATTCTGAAATAAAAATATTCAGAAACATAAATTAAAGGTTAAACAAAAATAAATAGTGAACACTAACATTAAATTAAAAATAAATTAAATAAATAAAAATTCGTTTGGTTTTCTTTTAAAAACAATGTTAAGTGTTTTATTTAATAAAAATATAACCCCAGGTATAACAGTTCTATTAAAACCTAAAATTCAATAATTCAATTCAAAAATTTAAGTGTAGCACCACTGGTCCACAGTGAATGTTTAACGTATTGTAATTTTCAATCGGTAACGTATATTTTGTATTATAATAAGATTATATTGGAGATAATAAAGCAATGAATTGTTGTTTCAAGTTGCTCTGTATAATATCACTTTTATTTCATTACATGTTCGTCCACACAAACCAATAAAAATTTCCGGCATCTTTTTGTTACTATAGATATTACAAAGCACCAGCATTTTGTATTACTGTGCTATTGATGACGTCATTATATGCAGTTCAATTATAATAATTAATAGCACTGTTATTTGCTAGTCTATGTGCTAAGTATTAGTCATCGTCATTTTATGCTTGTAACGGTGGACTCATTACAGAGGTACCACTGTATTTTTAGTTTGTTTTCTCTTGGTGGGGGAATTCAAATCGGAAGGAAAATCAAAATAAAAAAGAAGAATAATTAATCAAATCAATCAGTATACGATGGTAGCTCAACCAGTATACCACATCTATCAAAGTCCATTTGATATGATGTGGTATACTGGTGATGTTGAGCAGTATAATTATTAAATCGAAAGAATCATGATTCGAATTAGAACTAAATCAATTATATGTGATGTAAATGTAAAACATAGTACATATTTGAAATAATAAAAAAAAAATGTTAATAAAAAAATATTATAGTGCAATGTGTACTAGAAAATTTCATTTTAAAGAAAAATTAAATTATTTGTTGTAAGATCGAGTTTTTTATTTGTTTACCTGTTTGTATTAAGTGAAAAAAAAAGTTTCTGCATTGATGTTGTTGTTCTCAGTTCCGAGACTGATAAATTAGTTAATAAAACAATTGTTATCAGCTGTTTTCAATTGTGATAATTTAAAGTTATGGAAAAAGATAAAATTAAAAAGCGTTGTTATTATCTTCATTTGGCTGAATATTATTTTTTTGCAACTGCATTTCTGATAGAAAAACGTAGCAAAGATCCAACAACATAAGTTGGTGCCGTATTCGTAAACAACGATGGTGAAATTGTGGGAATTGATTAAAATGGATTTCCAATTGGCTGCAGTGATGATGAGTTTCCATGGGGAAAGGAATTGAATACCTTAAATAATAAAATTTGTAGTGGTGCTTGCAGAAGTGAATGCAATTTTCAATGAAAATTATTCGTGTATCAAAGGAAGTACAATGTATGTAGCATTGTTTCAGTGTAATGAGTGTGCTAAAGATATTTTATAGCAGCGGAATCTTTCCAATCAAGATATATTAAAACATGAAGAACAACAGAAGAAATAAAATATGTGAGCTATTTTTTTTTTATTTAAATTGTATAATTTTTGATTTTGTTTTTCTTATTCATGTTAGATTCACTAAATTTATAGTTGTTGTTTCTGTGATTTATAAAAAAATGATAAGAGATTTCCAAGGGAATGTTTGGTGTGATAAATTCAGTGTACAGGCGTAATATCAGTTTTAAGATAGTTTTTTGTTGAACTATCCGGCATAGATTAAAGACAATTGTTAATAAAAGTCAGATTCTTATATGCTGTTCATCGTCAGTTATTAGTAGCATTATTGTTCGTCATTCTATATGCTCAGTATTAGTCATCATCATTATATGCAGTTCAACTATAATTATTAATAGCACTATTATTTGTCAATCTAGGTGCTAACCTTTATTTATCACCATTATATGCTGTTCATCTGTGTTTATTAGTTGCACTATTTGTCGTCAATTTAGGTACTAAATATTATTCATCGTCACTATTGTACGTGCTGATCATTTTTGTCGTGATTTAACGAGGATTCTCACAAGCGATTTACCATTTGATTATTATTCTTAAAATTTCATCTTTGTGTTGAAGTTGATGTACCAACCACCAATATCATCAAACAATACAGTCCACCTTTTCATCGACGCCGCACAATGGTTCAAAACGCATTAAAACACGCGCATAAGTGAAAAATTTGTTTGTTTTCTCATAACTGACCATTAGTTTTGTTTTCTAACATATTAAGGATGTCAAAAAACAGTTTTACCAACAAAAAAAAAATTAAATACATCACTATTATGAACATAAATTAAAAGAAAAAATAATTGTTATTTATTGCATATATTTTTAATTATTTTTATTGAAAGTTTATGTCAGCAGTACCATAAGCACACATACATGAGACTTTATGTTACTCTTTAAAAATGTTTATGCACATTACTAGAACCTTTTAAAGTCACAAATTCATGTATATAGTTTGTATGTATATATATATATATATATATATATGTTAAATTTAAATCATGATACTTATTTCCTTTAATATGATTGCTCGCCTAATTTTCAAACATCAAGCACTTGAAGGGCTTACTCTGGCTTACGACCTAATTTTTTGGATATTTACTAGTGATGTATGTACTAAGCGAGGCACTTAAATTCATCTGCATATTTCTGCCTATTCTAGAGATATTTCATTATTATTGCAAAAACTGCCCGAAAAAAAACCGACAAATTTACAATTTTTCGTAAAACCGTCCTTAAATCGTTATTTTTTTTTCTTTCCTTTGACGTAAATGTGACATGGAAATTTTTAAATTTGTTATAGTTTTTGAAATATTTTTGGAATTTTGAAAAAAGATTGTATTTTTGATTTTGTAGAATTCTTGGAATATTTTTAGAATTTTGGAAAAAGTTTTAATTTTTGATTTTATTTTGATTTTTGGAATATTTTTGGAATTATGAAAAAAGTTTCAATTTTTGATATTGTTATTATTTTTGCAATATTTATACAATTTTGAAAAAAGTTTGAATTTTTAAGAATTTTTGGAATATTATTAGAATTTAGAACCAGTTTAAATATTTGATTTTATTCTAAGTTTTGGAATTTTGAAAATAGTTTAAATTTTTGATTTTGTTATAATTTTTGCAATAGTTTTAGAATTTTTGAAAAAAGTTTTAATCTTTCGTTTTGTAATAATTTTTGGATTGTTTTTAGAATTTTGAAGAAAGTTTGATGTTTGATTCTATTTAATTTTTACATTATTTTTGGAATTTTGATAGAAATATGAATTTGTGATTTTGTAATATTTTCTCGAAACGCTAAATGGAGAAGTTTTGAGTAGTTTGCTGAGTGTATCATCTTTTCACAAAATTATGTTAAAATAAAATACTGGTACTTCTACAGAGAATGTTATTTTTGATATACATATCGCTGCCTAAAACTAAAAACAATGTCCTTAGAAAAGTTTGTTTCTGAAAACTAAACCCAGACCGAAGTCTTAATATCTCAGAACTGTGAGATTTCAGCCCTTCACATATTTTATTATTTAAATAATAAAAATTAAAAAAATACTGTCATAACATTTTTTTTTATTGATAATATTAAATTTTTTTTATAATTTTAAACAGTTTCTTCATCATCTGTGTCTTGTTCTTGAACTGTAATTTTGAATAATTGTTTCACATCTTTGTGATGTTCGTGTGTTTTGCGATTTAAAGTGGATGTTCGCATTTTTGGTATTAATGGGTCCGAAAAAAACAAGAAATCGAATAAAAATATCTGTAAGATAGTGAATTCTTGAATCTCTTCGTGCGAATCTACTCCTGAAAGTCTTAAAATTTTTGTTGCATTGCTCTTGAGCTTCTTTGGACAGTTGTCCTGTTACAAAATTATATACACATATTCATTTATTATTCAATAGTTATTTAATTTTCAGTAAAATAAAGTTTTTCTCTTTACGACTAGCAAAATGAACTGAGCTATGATGTCATAACCGTGCATCAGTATTTTATGTACTGTTGTTGACATAGGCCACCAATCATACTCTTTTACAATTGTATTTGCAGTCTCTAGTGTATAATTAAAAAATGTATTAGGATCTATATCTTCAGAGCAATTTATTGCAGTGAGAATAACGTTAAGTTGATGGATAAGTGCAAGACTGTGATTTCTGCAGTGACTTTTTCACTTTCGAAAAACCGCCTAGACGTATTGCCATCATTAGAAGATCCAAAACCTAAAGTAATCGTCACGAAAAATCAAGTATTGAAAGTTTATCTTAGTTGTAAGAAAAAAATACAAAGATTATCTTTTACATTGTTAACTTGTTTTGGCATGTCAACAGATAAATTTAATTTTTTCTTAAATTCATCTAGAAACTTTTTGCCGGTACTATCAAGTCTAGTCCCTTTCCTTTTAAATTTGTCAGGTAAACTCAACCTTGTTATAAAAATATAAATTAAGTACAATTTTACAAAAATTTATAAATATAAAATCCAGTGTAAAATGAAGAGTACCTATAAGAAATTTTTAAAAGATACTTCATACATTTAATTCTCGCATGTAAGGGTGAGATACATGGAGTATCTTTTAAAGTATGGAGTATCTTTTAAAAATTTCTTATAGGTACTCTTCATTTTACACTGGATTTATATATTTATAAATTTTTGTAAAATTGTACCTAATTTATATTTTTATAACAAGGTTGAGTTTACCTGACAAATTTAAAAGGAAAGGAACTAGACTTGATAGTACAGGCAAAAAGTTTCTAGAACAAAGCAAAAAGCACATCCAAGATGAATTTAAGAAAAAATTAAATTTATATAATATAGTATATAATTTTGTAACAGGACAACTGTCCAAAGAAGCTCAAGAGCACTGCAACAAAAATTTTAAGACTTTCAGGAGTAGATTCGCACGAAGAGATTCAAGAATTCACTATCTTACAGATATTTTTATTCGATTTCTTGTTTTTTTTCGGACCCATTAATACCAAAAATGCGAACATCCACTTTAAATCGCAAAACACACGAACATCACAAAGATGTGAAACAATTATTCAAAATTACAGTTCAAGAACAAGACACAGATGATGAAGAAACTGTTTAAAATTATGACAGTATTTTTTAAATTTTTATTATTTAAATAATAAAATATGTGAAGGGCTGAAATCTCACAGTTCTGAGATATTAAGACTTCGGTCTGGGTTTAGTTTTCAGAAACAAACTTTTCTAAGGACATTGTTTTTAGTTTTAGGCAGCGATATGTATATCAAAAATAACATTCTCTGTAGAAGTACCAGTATTTTATTTTAACATAATTTTGTGAAAAGATGATACACTCAGCAAACTACTCAAAACTTCCCCATTCGTTTCGAGAAAATATTACAAAATCACAAATTCATATTTCTTTCAAAATTCCAAAAATAATGTAAAAATTAAATAGAATCAAACATCAAACTTTTATCAAAGTTCTAAAAACAATCCAAAAATTATTACAAAACGAAAGATTAAAACTTTTTTCAAAAATTCTAAAACTATTGCAAAAATTATAACAAAATCAAAAATTTAAACTATTTTCAAAATTCCAAAACTTAGAATAAAATCAAATATTTAAACTGGTTCTAAATTCTAATAATATTCCAAAAATTCTTAAAAATTCAAACTTTTTTCAAAATTGTATAAATATTGCAAAAATAATAACAATATCAAAAATTGAAACTTTTTTCATAATTCCAAAAATATTCCAAAAATTAAAATAAAATCAAAAATTAAAACTTTTTCCAAAATTCTAAAAATATTCCGAAAATTCTACAAAATCAAAAATACAAACTTTTTTCAAAATTCCACAAAAGATTTCAAAAACTATAACAAATTCAAAAATTTCCATGTCACATTTACGTCATATAAACAGCTAGCTAATTTTCTTTTCCATGAAATTAGCTAAAAAAATAAACGAAATCATTTTTTTGACATACTTGACAATATTTTTTTTGACAAACTTATAATGCAAAAAAATTCTCAATAATAATAATATCATGTTCATTACATTTCATTTCATCCAAATAACTATTTAATATTATCTAAAAAAAGAATTGAAAATCATTCTTTTGACACACTTCACATTATTTTTTTGACAAGCTTATAATGAAATAATTCTTAATAATAATAATAAAATTTCATGTCATATAAATAATGAATTCATTCTTTTCCATAAAATTGGGTAAAAGAATAAATAAAAATCTTTCTTTTGACACACTTGACAACATTTTTTGACAAACTTATAATGCCATAATTCTCAATAATAATAATAAAATTACATGTCATATAAATAATTAATTTTATTTTGTTCCATAAAATTGGGCAAAAAAATAAATAAAATCTTTCTTTTGACACACTTGACAACATTTTTTTGACAAACTTATAATGCCATAATGGAGGGATCAGTTTTTATTAATTTGTTAATTTTTTTCTATTTTTTGATCCACGGGTGTGACAACCCCGCGTACTTCAGTCCCTGCTATTGGCATATGAGTTAACGTGAGATATCACATACCACTGGCAATAGCAGTGAGATATCACTAGCCAAGGTGATATCTTAGGGGTGCTGGCGGATGAACTGTATTCAGTCAACGGTAGCACTCTCAATCTTAGCTAATGAATATTCCTTGATGCTGGAACGCTGTGGCTTGCTCGAAGAAACGAGCTTTCATATAACTATATATCTGAGCTTTAATCATTGAAAAATATACTGCGTCCCATAATCAAGGATTATGCCATTAGCTGGACTATTGGCAAACCAATTTTAGTTTTGTTCCTGCAAATTTTTAAAACAAATTTGCTTTTTACCTCTTATTTTATTTTTATTTTCCCTATCCTATCACGAAATATTGGCCTATGTCATATTTTATATGTGATAGGATTTATGGTTTAGTTATCCATTATTTAACAAAAAAATATTAAAAAAAAAAAACAAAAAAAACAGATTTGCGTCCATTAACATTATTAGAACGCATGTTGTTGTGGGACCTTGGTCTTAAAAGGTTTTTATGTGTTGTTGTGACACTTATTGTAATGCCTACTACACATCACATTTTATTTTTTTTTTTTTTTTTTTTTAATAAAATGTGTTGTGTAATAGGGTTTAGAATATGTGTCACAACAACACATAAATACCTTTTAAGACCTAGGTATAGACCTGGGTCCCACAACAACTGGCGTTCTAAGGTGTAGATTAACGCTTTTTTTAAACATCTGTGGGTTGAAGCCACCTGAGACTAAGTGTTCCGGCAAACTATTCCATTTGTACGCAGTTCGGACAAAGAAGTCTCTCTGCGATCTGCCAGTATGACAGCGCGGGATCTCGACCGTTTCACTGGTTGCGGCAGCCGATTGCCGAGTGGAACGGGGGTAAGAATAAGTTTGAGGCATGATGCCGCTGATTTCATCTGAGCACTGCTGATGACGATATTTGTAAAAAACAACGAGGTCAGCAACAGTGCGACGATGTTGTAGGGAATCAAGTTTTGATGTCAAAGCTCGATCACCCACAATTCGTATAGCTCGCTTTTGAACAGAGTCCAAGAGGCCCAAGATGGACACAGAGGCAGCACCCCAAACTCGTAAAAAAATAAATAAAAGTCTTTCTTTTAACAAACTTGACAACATTTTTTGACAAACTTATAATGTCATAATTCTCAATAGTAATAATGAAATTTCATGTCATATAAATAATTAATTTTATTTTTTCCATAAAATTGGGTAAACAAATAAATAAAAATTTTTCTTTTGACACACTTGACAACATTTTTTTGACAAACTTATAATGCCATAATTATCAATAAAAATAATTAAATTTCATGTCATATAAATAATTAATTTTATTTTTCCAATAAATTGGGTAAAAAAATAAATAAAAATCTTTCTTTTGACACACTTGACAACATTTTTTTGACAAACTTATAATGCCATAATTCTCAATAATAATAATAAAATTTCATGTCATTCAAATAATTAATTTTATTTTTTTCCCAAAAATTGGGTAAAAAAATAAATAAAAGTCTTTCTTTTGACATACTGGACAACATTTTTTGACAAACTTAGAATGCCATAATTATCAATAGTAATAATAAAATTTCATGTCATATAAATAATTAATTTTATTTTTTCCATAAAATTGGGTAAAAAATAAATAAAAATTTTTCTTTTGACACACTTGACAACATTTTTTTGACAAACTTATAATCCCCTAATTCTCAATAATAATAATAAAATTTCATTTCATTCAAATAATTAATTTTATTTTTTTCCCAAAAATTGGCTAAAAAAATAAATAAAAGTCTTTCTTTTGACATACTTGACAACATTTTTTGACAAACTTATAATGCCATAATTATCAATAGTAATAATAAAATTTCATGTCATATAAATAATTAATTTTATTTTTGCCATAAAATTGGGTAAAAAAATAAATAAAAATCTTTCTTTTGACACACTTGACAACATTTTTTGACAAACTTATAATGCCATAATTCTCAATAATAATAATAAAATTACATGTCAAATAATTAATTTTATTTTGTTCCATAAAATTGGGTGAAAAAATAAATAAAAATCTTTCTTTTGACACACTTGACAACATTTTTTTGACAAACTTATAATGCCACAATTCTCAATAATAATAATAAAATTTCATGTCATACAAATAATTAATTTTATTTTTTTCCATAAAATTGGGTAAAAAACTAAATAAAAGTCTTTCTTTTGACACACTTGACAACATTTTTTTGACAAACTTAGAATGCCATAATTATCAATAATAATAATTACATATCATGTCATATAAATAATTAATTTTATTTTGTTCCATAAAATTGGGTAAAAAATAAATAAAAATCTTTCTTTTGACACACTTGAAAACATGTTTTTGACAAACTTATGCCATAATTCACAGTAATAATAATAAAATTTCATGTCATATACTTCAAAACACTTCAAGAATTAGTATTTACACGAAAAAAATACTAAACATCCATGTAGAATTATTTAAAAGGGAGCAAAATAATTATGCGCGTGTTTTAATAGGTTTTGAACCATTGTTCGCCGCTTCAAGGTTCTTTTAGAAACATGTCGCGTGGGATGAGGATGATTGATTTTTTAGACGAGGAGGAGAGAGAAAAACGCGTCCGTTTAGTAAATGAAAGACGACGTTTACGGTGTTCAGCCAGTCCCTTAAACTTGCCTGAAAAAGAATTTATTGGAATCTACCGTATGCCGCAGGAACTTGTGCTAATTTTAAAGGATATGGTTGTTCCACACATGAAAACAACATCAATTCTAAAGGAGTTAAGGATTCTAGCGGCGCTAAGTTTTAGCCGAAGGTATTTAATTCACTATACAGTTAAATTATGAAATGTAAGAAAACATATTTATAGTTTCATACTTAAACTGGCTTATTTGAAATCGTTATGCACTTCATTTAGTTCAGAAAAATTTTGTAATAATTAAAACTTGTTTAAATAGAAACATTTCAAAAGAAAGTTTGTGTAAGTTATTCAACATGCATGTCACAAACATCGATAAGCCGCTGCATCAAAGAGTTTTGTAAAATTGCTAATGATCATTTGATGCATGTGTACATAAATTTTCCTCAAACTACACATGAAATGAATCAAATTAAATTACAGTAAGTTTTTTTATTTAGCTTTTGTATTCGTTGTTAAAAAAAGTGTTTATAATTACAGATGTTTTGAGAAATTCAATTATCCCGGAATAATTGGATGTATTGAGTGCACTCATGTCTCACTCTACAGACCGGAAAGAAGAATAGAGCACGTGTATTTCAATCGTCATCATTATCATTCCAAAAATGTTCAATTGATAATAACATGCTTATATTTTGTTTCGAAATTTGTTACAAATTTGTAACTAAATTTCTTAAGATATACTTTTACATATCTGTGATTATAATCTAAAAATTTTAAATGTGAATGATTCGTATGGTGGTTCTAATCACGATGCTACGATTTGGCGAAAATTATTGGCAAAGGCTTTCTTGCATAACAAATATAAAGCCGGCGAGCTTTCAAACACGTGGTCAATAAGTTCTGTTTCAAACGGTGGTCGTCCCAGAAATGAGTTTGTTGGTAGCCAAGCACAACGAACTCGTAATTTTGAAAAAACTCAAAAACAAAAAAAAGATTCAATTCAAAAATTCACCTGTAACCAAAAATTAAACTCAAAGAACGTTCAAACCACACTAATTACAAAAAAGATCAAGAAAACCAAACTTATGAAAAACAAAGCGAAGGCAGTGTGCGTCGCGTTTCTAGACTAGCTTCTTAGCCTCGGACTTTTGAGCAACAGCGTAATATATTATCATGCTGTGGTATTAGACAAAACCGTGGAAGTAGACCGGAGACAACTGCTCAAAGAGACTGGTCCAAAGCAAGTGAGCGTTTTTCACTGTAATAAATGAGGACCAAACGCACGTTTGTGACGTCTATGGCAAAAATAGTCGATAAAACAGTTATGTAGGTATGAACTTAAAAATAAAAATAGAAAATCGAACAAAGAGAATTTATCTGACGAATTTTTAAATAAAATATATTTTTTGAGCTCTTCTTCTGGCATTGGAAATTTTTATTTGACTTGTTATAGGTATGTTTTATCAGGGAAAATTCCGAAACTTGCTCTATTTAACGGCTTAATGTTTCCTGAAACACCTAGAGTTTTAGCGGATTTAACTCCTCTTGAGGAAAGATTGGTATCCCCTCGTCATGTTTTTTTAAAAATAATTCGCAAAGGGCAGGGTCTTGGCTTTCAGCACGGGTTGATGGGTAATGTAGTAAATGTAAATGTTAATGACCATAATGTTACTACCATTGAGCTAAAGAGAAAGATGTGCTATAAACACAACAGAACAGAACTACTACAAACAGAACTATTTCGTGAGCTAGGCATCATTTTAATGAAGTCCGGGCGGGTAGTGAAAATGTTGATGCAAACGTTGAAAATGACGATGCCTATCCGACCCTTATGTTTGTGCAACTTTTTTTGAATGCCGTTTGAAAGAACTTAGAAAGACTTGGGACAATTTGGTCGGAACTTTTGGTGAACGCAAGATTGAACATTAAGGATTTACTACAGGATAGAATTTCAATAAAGAGGATCACCGCATGCACATATGATGATTTGGCTGCAGAACGCACCAATTTTCAAACCAGGTGAAGTTTCATCTATGTCTGCGATTATTTCGTTTGTTGACGAAATCATTTCTTGTAGTAGTGAAAACATGCCTGCTTCACTTGTTGAATTGCAGCAGTATAAACACACACATACTTGTCGACCAAAGTTGAACCGGCCTTGTAGATTTGGTATTCCTTTCTTCCCAATGAACAAAAAGCGTTTGTTATTGGAATTAGATAAAGACGACAGTGCCACAAAAAATGGAAAGAGATTGGTTTTAAACTAAGAGAACAGTTACTGGAAATTCCTTCCGAAACAAAAAGCTTTGATGATTACTTAACATTTACAGGTCTATCATTAGAGGATTTTATACTTGTTGTAAGGGGCACATTGAAACGGTCAAAAATCGTTCATAAACGACTGCCAAAAGATATATCTCAATCTGTTTTCGAAGAAAATATTGCAGCTTCTACAATCAAATATCGACATACAGTTTATTTTAGATACGTTCGCTTCTTCCGTATACATTGTAGATGTAGGCAGAAGGCAGAAGGCAGATCGTGGCATGTCAAATCTACTAAGAAATGCTGTTGAAGAAGCCAAAAAAGGAAACAAAGGCATAAATAAAGAAGCCTTACGCTTAGTTTCAAACGTTTTTCTGAACTTTTCAGAAATATCAGCGCAAGAAGCCATTTACTGTTTAGCTGGTATGCCCATGTCCAGAAGTAGTGAGAGCTCAATTTTCATAAATACTTCTCACCCCGAAATTTGATTTTTTTATTGATGCAACACAAACAGAAAGTTTTCAATTCAATAAGCTAGGTGGAGCTGAAGAATTTACAGAACTGTTAGAAACAGTTAGAAAAGCTGCGGCACATAATAATGATGAGTGTGACATAGATATAGATTGTAATAGCCAAAGCCGCCCACTACACTCAGAGAATTTTGTTAGTAAATTTAATAACCGCCCGTTTTAAAAATGTGTAATAAGTTATTTTATCAATCTAATAACGATTTTTATTAAAGTAATTGCCACATTCGTTCGATTAATACTTTTTGTTATTATTTTAATAAAAATGTTTATCAAAATAAAAATACGGTCAATATTATTAAAAAAATCACAACGGTTGATTAAACTAATAACCAATTCTTATTAAAATGATGAATTCAGACAATCAAATAAAAAATTATGTGATTAACGTAGAGCTATTAAAATAAAAACATAAATTATTATTTTTGTAGTTAATTTTAATAACAATTTTATTAGATTAATCATCGACGTTTTTACTTTCAAAACGTAGGTTATTAAATTAATAATAGTATACATTAATCTTACTTTAAGTTATTATTTTTAATTACGATTAATAAAATATTGGTAAGAATCACAGTTTATATCCAGACGCTGAATAAACAACTTTAAAAAATATTTAAAAGTTTTGTGAAAAGTTAAAAGTGTTAAGAAAATTGAAAAAGTAAGATTATTTTATTAAACGATAACGTTTGGTATGTGAAACTTTGTAAATTTTTGTACTGTCTATGGTGTGGTAAAAAAATTGGTTTTTCAGTTCCTGAAGCAGATTTATCAGACAGAACATGTAGAAATTTTGTTCGATGAACAGAGTAGTTAGGCTAAAATTGAGTCTGCATTGGACAGGACCAAACAACTGAGACTCAGCGACATTTCAAAATTAAAATCAACTTCGGAAATTTTAACCAAATGGAAGCAATTTAAATTACCGCTTGGTTATAAACTGGTAATTAATAATTCAATATCAGTATATTTCAATAACATTTTAATTATAATTATAATAATATATATATAATAATCATAATTAATTCTAATAATATTCCTTTTAAAATTTTCAGATAGACATTTATTTTAAAGCAATGTTTCCGAAAGCCAGCGATTTTGGTTGTAAATTACCAACCATTTATTCAGAAAACTCAGCCCATTTTTGAAGAACAAATTAAAGATGAAAAGTTAAGAGAGGTGGTTGAAGAACTTCGCAATACAGAGAATATGACAGAAAGTAGGTTTTTTAAATTTGTTTTTTGGCTCCAAAAACTTGAAAATCACATACAACAGAAGCAGAATTCCATTCAAATTTTACAGCAACAGAATTTTTTGCTGTCAAATTTGTATGAAATTCTGTTTCTGTTTCTGATGTATTTGAATACCCGGCTATAAGCTAAAACGTTGTTTTTGGACATGTCATTTGTAATTTTTTTGAGTGAAAACAATTAAAACTATTGAATGTTAGATTCTGTAATAATATAATATTTTTCTGTTTTATATTATTTAGATGATATTCTGCTATCAACTATGTATTTACTGCACAGGATACTCCGTCAAACCAACAAATAAAGGGTCATTCCAAAGTGACTAACGTAACATTTATACCGAAATTCACAACTCTGTTTCCTTATAACTAAAATAGTAAAGATTATTTTAAGCACATGTTGACTTTTTAAAATGTAAATCGAGTTTATTTATCTAAATCAGAAAGCTTTTTTTTTTAAATTAAAATGTTTAGATATTTTTTGAATAAAAATTTAAATGTGACTAACGTAACATTTTTTATACCATTAAATTAACACCTAAATTATGAACCAAAATTCTCTAGATGTTGAAAATGAAAAATAAAATTTATTGATAAGTTTCTTCAATGTAATTAATGTATTGTTTAAAAAGGTCAATAACTTTTTAAAAAATTTGTTAGTTTTTCATAAATTGACGCTTTTGATTTAAATGATGTGTGACTAACGTAACCAGACTAACGTAACACAAAAGAACTCTTGTATTTAGAATGCTTACCTCATTTTTTTGGAAAGCAAAGCAGTCCAATTCAGACACTCCAAGCTTTAGCTTACAGAAAATAAAAAGTCTAAAACAATTCGGTTTATTATATTTGTGCTATGCTATATTCTTTTTAGATATATTTTAATTCGTATATTAAGCATTTTTCACAACCATGCGCTTAATTGCATTCTAAACAAAATAACAATATTGGAATTTTCACAGTTGTTGCCAAATCTTATAGTAAAATATATGAAAAAAAAATTATAGGTCACAGTTACAGTTTTGTGAAGAAAAAAAACTTTAGCTTGAAGGTTGACTTTAAAATGGAATGACCCTAAAGTTTTGTAGCATAAAATTTATAAGAAATACACTGTTCGATATTCTTAAAACAGTTTTGCCATTGTAGGCAAAAATGTTCAAAATGATGAAGAGATGTTACAAAAGTATTTCGATAAAAAATTACCAATACAGCCTCTTTTGTTAATCAGTGGGTCTATAATAATACCAACTAGAATGTTTTGATAATGTACGGTATGAAGTTTATACAACATGGAATAGTAGATTCTTGTATGAGCTTAGAATGAAGGCAATTCTTCAAGAGGATGAAGTTTCCCGAAACGAGTGTAGCGGGTGGAGGGAATCATCCGAGTGAAGAATTGCCATCATTCCAAGCGAATACAAGATGCTATTTTATCCACGACTGTAAAATATTTCGTTTAATTTCCAGTTTTAATGCAAAAATTTGTTTCGCCATATTGAAATAAAAACATCAAAGATAGCGAAAAACAAAACAAGTTTGTTGTTTAATTTGTTAGGGGAATATTTAATAAACTATAGAGCTGTTAAAGAATTTTAATCAAATTAACTAGTTGTGGAATGAATACAAATACAATGGAAGACATACGCATGGAAAGCATATATTCTTTAGTCGTGGATAAAGTAATTGATGTGTGCTTCAAAATATTTTTTCTATGCAAAAAGTCAATTCACTAGTGAAAAAGAATAACAAATTATAGTTGCTATGGTTTTTCATATAATTTTATAAAGTATTTTAAACAACGTAACCATGAAAAAATAGAATATGAATTTTGAATGTTTTGTTGTCGATTTATAACTTTATAATTTATAGTAAACATCGATTATATATATACTACCATAGAAAAAATTGCATTTCCTACGCGAGATAAAAACGTTTTTTGTTCGTAAACATGTCTGACTCGACGCTAGCGCGTCTCGAGAACATATGTTTACTCACGAAAAAACAATGTTTTCATCTCTTGTAGGAAAATATACTATTATTTATTCAACTTAAAATATCCGCAATCAGGACCCAATTTTGGAATTTTATCCAAAAGTATTTTTTTACATTGAAAGGCGATAAAGAAAGAGCACATTATTCGGTCTATTTGTTGAATGATTTGTTAAATTCAAATCAATAATATATATTATTAGTTTAGCTATGTAAATTTATTTTTTAATTAATAAAAAATATAGTAAAATATAATAAATATTACTATATTTTTTATTTTATATACGCACATAGACTCCTTTTGTTCTTTTAATTTTTGTCACATATAATTATAAAAATACTTTAAAGCAAAAATATGAATTATTTTAGAATTAAAACTGTGAAATATAAATCTTTAAGATTAAATGAAAATAATTGAAATAAATAAAATCGTTAATAAAAAATGTATGCTCTCTTTTATTTAAAAAGTGTAAAATATAAGTTCCATTATTAATTTAATAAGTTTCATTATTAATTTAATAACATCTTATTATTGATTTAATAAGAACCTATTATTAATCTAATTAGATTGTATTATTAATCTGATAACCTAATATTATTTTAAAAACCACTTTATTATTATAATAATATATGTCATTTATCCAAGGGATACCTAATATAAATGTAATCCATTATGTTATTATTTCAATAAGAATTTTTATAAATATAAAAGCTATCGTTTTTGGATTTAAAATTTAATTTTCTTTTGTTAGTAAATATTACGAACAAATAATATTAGTTTAATAATGCCTGTTATTACGAAATTAGTGAAAATAATCACAAGTTGTGATTAGCTGTATAATAATCACCAAATTATTAATCTAATGGCTATTTTGATAGTTTTTAATAACAGAATTCTCTGAGTGTAGAAGGCTTTGAGTTTGAAATTCAAGAAGATGAAACTGTAGATGTTTTAAATGTTGGTTGTTTGTATCAGAGATCAAAGAATTGGCGCGTCTGTCATAGGACATATTGCTCAACCATCAATATTTAGTAGGGATGATCTTTTGAGTTTAATCCAAATTCTTAATAATGACCAAAGAGATTTTGTTTTGCATGTTGGTAATTACTTTTCTAGTCAAACATCTTCTACTTTACCACTTAATCTGTTTGTAAACGGTGGAGCGGGAGTTGGTAAAAGCTTGCTTATAAAAGTTTTATACCAATGCCTAATGACAAGCCATTTGAATAAAACACCTGGCACAAATCCAGATGATTTTAGAATTTCGTTATATGCTTATACTGGTAAAGCTGATTTTAGTATAGGAGGACAAACGGTTCATAGTGCTTTTGGTTTACCATTTTCTCAGTGAGGTCACCACACTATGCTCGAGTTATCTGCCAGCACTGCCAATATACTTACCTGCAAGCTATCAACAGTAAAATTGATAATTTTAATTAATAGGCTGGTAATCTAGAGCAGATATTTTGTTTGAATAATTGGAAAAGGGATAAATACCACGATCTAACAGCAACCATCACAAAATTAAGCAGGTTTTAATTTTTTTATATTATTGTTTTTATTTTTACATTCTTCTCTCGATGTTAGATTAGATACATAAAGATAAGAGATTCTCGTGATTCAGTGTAAATATATTTTTGATCGTAGAAAAGTCCAAGGTGATTCAATTTTGAATCTAACCAACAGAACAAAGAAATAAAATTAATATGATAAACGAAATAAGTAAAAAAAATTCCTCAACCGGCTGGCCACCGTGCGGTTTCCAGTCCAAAACCCCCCAAATCCTGTAACGTCGACTATATTCGCAATAATAATATTAGAACCATTTTCTATTCTCTTTTCCATTCATCAAAAATATTTCCATATTCCATTTCATTTTTACAATCATAATAGTTTAACAGTTTTTTTCAAATCATACCGAACAGCCTCAAATTCAAATATCACAGAAAATAAATAAAAGAACTCATTGCTTACTCAGCGCCGTTTCATTTTTGTTTTTTTTTGTTAAAGTTTTGTAAAATGTCAAAAAATCACATTTTTCGATTTTATGCATTCATTCCGTGTTTGATAGTAACAAAAACCACATTCTTTTTAATTCCAAAATGAAAAACATCCTGTTGTGATTGAAAGAAAAGTTTTAAAATCTATGTCTGCCATTAAAGTTTGCAATTTTAAATTTAACTAAGAAATTAAGGCAGAAAAGGTTTTTTTTTGTTTTATTTTGGGACAGAATAATGTCACTAGAAGTTTTGGTAATGTTTTTGTGATCAAGAAGAATTAAAGTAAACTAATTAATTGCCTATAATATAATAATAAGTTGGTTTGTTTGTGAAATAAAAACTACAAACATTACAAAAGAAGAGAGTAGTTATTTAATTTAAAATAGGAAAACACAAAGTAAAAATTCTCATCGCAAAAGAGAAAAACTCATATGGGAAATTGTAATTCATTACAAAAAGACTTGAAATAAATGTTCTTGCAACTTAAGAACACCGGTTTACCTACCGATGGTTTGATTAATGAATTATTGGAAGTGTTAAGGAATTTGTAAACGTTGCACCAAATCATAGTACCAAGGGAGGGAATAGTATATCAAACTCTGGTTTGTGGAGTGGATATAACAACGTCTCAGAAACAATATACAAGTTTATAATTTGAGTTGATAATTTTGCTGATGAACGCTCGATAAAAACACAGGAGGAAGAAGCTACAATCAACGCCAGCATTATTTAAGATAAGTAGATTTCTTGTTTTACATGATTATTGTTTGTTTTTGTAAATTCTTTTTGATTTTTTTTTTCTTTTATATGACAGTCTAATTAAAAAAATAAGAGATAAGAGATTCCAAGTTAGCCTCGTCGATAAGACAATTCGCTATCCCGTATGTTTAATTTTAAAATTGTTATTGTGTAGTGATTGACCATAAGGGTTACACTATACTTTAATAACATTATCAGCATTAAAGTATATTCATAAAAATATATCATATTCCAAGCGCCTGACGCTGCAGTTTCTTACGAAAGAAATTGAAAGAAATAAAACTAATATATATTCAGTGTACGTGATGTTGTGAGAATAAAAGGTTACACTCAAAATAGTGGCCGGTTTTCTGTGTGTTATATAGTTATAATGTAATTACATTAAGTATATGTAATAACCAAAATAACATAAATAAATAATGTGTTAAAGTAAATAAAGATGTTTAACGAACCTCAACATACCTAAAATAATATAACGAATACCACCAGTTATATTAATATAATTGAAAGTCCAAGCCACATTACACAGTGGCATAGTTATAATCCTTATAATCATAAGGATAGTAGTAAATTATGCCTAAACGAAAAACCAATATTACGAATTAACGAAACACAAAGTCAGAATAATAATGCAAAACAAATTATAAAGAAAAATAACACAAGAAATGAAGATAATGAAATTAATAATGAACTATACATATGCACATTTAACACAAGAACATTTAATAGTGAAGAGCGTCAAATAGAACTAGCGAAGATAAAATGGAGTATATTAGGAACAGCTGAGACTAGCATCTATGGTGAAAAATTATTTGAAAAAAGAAACGGAAATTTTTTCGGTTATAAAGGCGAAACCAAAGGATTGCACGGAGTTGGATTCCTTATAAACAGGTACTGGAAAAAGAAAATTATAAAAATTGAATTTTTTAACGAAAGAATAGCAGCCGTTCAGATAAAGGTCGGTCCATCAAAGCTATCTATAATTCAAATCTATGCTCCCACTGAAGCAGCAACCAATGAAGTAATTAAAAAATTCTATAATGATTTGGAAAAGGTACAAAAAGAATACAGCAGAATTTATAATCATTATGAGAGATTTTATCTCTAAAATCGGCAAAAAAAGATTACATAAAGACCTGTGATGTGTTGTACAAAGTATAGCACATACTAACATTAATAAATAAACAACCTAATTAAATAAAAACAATAAAACGAAACAATCAAATATTCCGTTGCTTGTTTTCAATAAAACATAAATCAAAAATATAATTATTCTTAACGTGAACTTTGTTCAGATCAAATCTATTAATAATTAAAAATCAAAATTGTCTTTGCAAAATTGTATAATAAAATATTGTTATAAAATCTATAATCATAAACTATAAATTAGTTTAATAAATTGGATTATCCTTACCATTAAAATATATAATTGTGTGGTTAATTGTGTAGTGCACAGTGATAACATTATTTGGAGTCAGGTATCCATATATACCGCTACAGACCCGGTAATGGGCGATTTCGGTTACGGAGAGAGAAACGAAAAGGGAGAAAAACTTGTAACGTCCGCTATATTCACCTAAACAATAATAAAACCAATTCATATTCTTTTTCTAATTCAATAAAAATTTATTTCATTAATTTCAGTTCATTTTTACATTAATAATAATTTAAAAAATTTTCAACGGCCAGTTCAATTTCAAATATACTGGAAAAAATAAACGAACGTACCAATTTTATTTTCATTTCTAACGAACAGATGTCGTTACTCAATTTTTGCTGAATCTTGGTGTTGCACGATTTTTCATTAGAAGATGTCAAAGAAAAATCACATTTTTTTTGTTTTTAAGCAAGTCGATGTGAAAAATTTTGAGAAAAAAAAGTTTCATTCCAATTTTGTTTACCAAAAAGCGATCATCTTAAAAGTAAAAGAAAACTAAGAAAAAATTAAATTTTGTAAAGATCGCATTGAGTAAGTTTTTCTTAATTTTTATTTTATCTATTAGATATAATAGAAAAAGTGTAGTAATCAGAAATGATATCTGTGATAAAATTTTTACCGAACGGTATAAGAATATAACATGTACATTTTTGGTGTACCTGTCAAACGCAATAAACAGAAAACAAAAGGAAATTTAGAAGGACTTCTTTTTTTTGTGTGGTTCGCCATATTGTGGCTGAAAAGGTGGCTGATTATTTTGTAAAGTTTTGATAAAGAATTATTGGAACTATGGTGGCTGAAAAACTAAAGTTGATATATGTTTTGGAAAGCTGAATTGGATACTATGAATATACATATATATAGGGGAAAGAAGTTACTTAAACAAGAAAAGGGAAGACCATCTTTAACAATCAACAACTTAAGCTAAGTTTTTTTTTATATTTTATATATATATTTTCGATTTTGAATTTTTAAATGCTAGGCTGAACAAGTCGTTTCTTAGATAAGAGATTTCCCAAGACGGGTTCGTCGTTGGGGACTAAGTCGCTATCCCGTGTTCAATATATTTTATTTTTGTTTTTTGTGTGTGAAAGTCCAAGTGGCTCAAGATAAGAGTCACGTAATAAATAGGGGCCGAAACAAAAACCTGGCTTTTGTTAATGATAACCGACATTACGGTTAAATTTTTTTTGATATAACGGGTAGTTATGAGTCATATTTTTGGCGCAATTTTAATTATATATTTTTAGCGCGATTTTTGAAAACCAGTTTTGGTTTGTGTGGTCAAAATTTTCTGGAAAAACCAGTTTAGTTTTGTTTTGGTTGAAAAGAATATTTTTTTTTGTTGATAATTTTTTTTGTTGGGAGAACCAGCGTGGTTTTTTTGTATGTATACCTTTTTGTATATATATAGATTATATATATACAGGGGAAATATTTTATTATTAAAATTTTTTTTGAATTTTTGGAAAAATATGTACACGAGGGTACAGGGGGTGCGAAGGAGGTGTCGACCAGGGGGGTCGGAACCGTGGAGGAATGAGGTTCAGGAGAGAGAGTATGAGAAGAGGAAAGAGAGAATGGATGAAGCGAGGAATGTGGTGGCAGGAATAATGAATGTGATTATGAATGAGGTGAAGCATGGGATATTTTTAGAATTAATGGAGGATATTTGTGAAGAGCAATGGGATGAGATATTGGATGGGATGGTGGTTGATATAGTGAATGAGTGCGTGAATGAGGAAGCGGATGAGATGAATGTGGTGAATGAGGAAGCGGATGAGATGGATGTGGTGAATGAGGAAGTGAATGTGGGCTGGCGTGAGAGAAAGAGGATAAAGAAAAATAGGAGCTCTCACTTGAAGAGGAAGGAGAGGAGAAGGAGGGCGAAGGAGAGTCGCTTGGTCGTGGAGCTGGGAGCTTCCTCGACCAAGAGTACTCAAGTGGAGGAGCTGGTTGAGGAGGTTCCCATCTCACCGATCACGCGACAGGAAGAGGAGTGGTCTGGACCACAGGAGGCCCCTGTCCCTCACTGTAGAATCAGTTAATTGGTATTGGTAATTTGAAAAAAAAACCGTTTAGGGAGAGCAATTTTTTTGGGGGATTGATTTTGTGCTGTCATTTGGAATTTTATTAAAAATAATTTATTTTTTTAATTTGAAAAAAAAAAACCGTTTTGGGGAAGCAGTTTTTTTTTGAAATTTTCTTATGCTACCTTGTACATATTGTACATATCGTGGTTTCTGGTAAAGGATTTTTTTTTGTACATAGTTGTATATTTTTATTGTACATATTTTTTTTTGGGAACAATATTGTACATATTTTTGATGCAATGTACATTCTTTTATACAGATTTTTTTTTTGTACATAATTTTTTGTACATATTGTATATAATGTACATACAATGTAAATATTTTTTGTACAGGTATTTTTTGCAAATTCGATGGTACATATTTTTTTTAGATAGTTTTTTTTGTATTTTTTTCGGGTGATAAGTTTATTATTTATTAAAATATTCTTTCTTAGCAGTAGGCCTAACAAGTCATCCATGGGGCTTCTCCCTTTAACGATATTGACGTTCCTAGGTCGCCTATGGCCATCGGGGTTATGCGATCGAAGAACATTGGTTTCTTCTCTTCATTCAGCGAGGGAGTTCTCAGGGACGAGGAGTGGTGTTGCTGTGTTTGTACTTAGGTGCAAACCAGTAGTACCATTCTTTGCTCAGAGGCTTCTTCGGTGTAATGAAGAGAAGAACCAATTTTACTTTGCTTTCAGGATCAGAGGCTTCACCTCATACAAATTCAAAAACTTTTCCATTTTTCCATTTAGCTTTGCAATAGACAATTTTTCATAGAGTTTAGGATTTGAAGTCTGGTGCTCGGGAGCGTTCTTTAACTTTTGCATTAGGTTTAGTTGTAATTTATTTTTAGGTTAAACAAGCACAACTGGGTCAGTAGAAATGGACCTAAGGTCTAATCGTGACAGTTGTGATTGTTTTTATTAGGTTGGGGAGAAACTGTTCTGTAGAATCTGGTCGTTAGGGGCTTTTCTAGTCGGTTCTCACATGCATTGTTGGAGTGGGCTCGCGAACGCGATATTTTAGATTTAAACAAAATGGATATTGTAACCATACTTACTTTTTAAACTGTCTCCAGACGAATCTTGATTTTGGGAGTCTCTTATCTAATTATTAAATAAAAATAAAATAAATAAAACAAAAATTTTTTGCTAAAAATTAAATAAATAATTTTTTTTGTTAAATAAATAATTTTTTTTATTAAATAAAATAATTTTTACTAGGATAAATAATTTTAGGTAAATAAATAATTTTTTTAAATACGCAAAACATCAAGGCATAAATAAATATTCTTTATTTTTTTTTTAAAAAATAAATAATCATTTGAGCTAGGACGGTGCATCTAATAAATAAGCATTGTTTTGAATATTTTTTATTTTTCAATTTTTTTTAAATAAATGAATATATTTTAGAGGTGCTATCGTCAATAAATAATTTTAGGTATATATACGATTCTGTATTTCAGCATATCTGAAAGTAAATAAATAAATTGTATTTTTTTAAATATAATATTTTAGGAATTTTTGTGAAAGGTGAAGCAAAATTGGGTACAACGGTAATCTTTTTGTTCTTTTACGAAGTTTGTTTTTACAAAAAATTTTGTGTTTTCGAATTGGGCGTTCGTTGTTTTTTTTCGTTTTTGCGTTTTTCATTTTTTTTTACATTTCCATCGTACTAACTCCATTTTTTTTTTTGGGGAATTGGTTTTAATATTGTTGTTGATTGCGAGTTCATAATTTTACGGGTTTTACCATCGAAATGTCAAACCAAATAGACGTTGACCATCCGTTCTATGGTCTGGAACCCAGCGAACTACAGGTCGAATGTCTGGTTCGGGGTGTGAATTTCGGGGGGGCCAATTGGGCAGAGGAACTGCGAAACCACGCAGATCATGGTGCAGTTCCAATAACATTATCTCATGCGAGAGATTTGATAGAGGAATCTCAAATGGTGGTGCAGGCAGCACAACTTGTTTTAGATCAGGTACGACGACTTCAGTCACCGATTAATCAGACCTTCTTAGATGGTTTGGCGAATCGAGTGTTGCACTACACAGGTAGGATGAATAGGTTGGATCCTCGCAATGACTTGCAAGAAGCCCGCACCTACGCTATCTCGCAGTTGTCGCGCGCTTGGAATATAATAGGATCGTTGTCATCACGTCCAATTATGCAGAGTAAACCAGGAGTATCATCTGCTCCATCTGCTTCACCTGCTTTTCAACCAGATGAGAAATCCACACCGATCCCAGTACAATTACCACCGGCTTATTTCCAGCAATCGGGTTTGAGAGCTGAGGACTTTGTAATACCACAATTGGGTCGATCATTCCAAGCTGAACACATACACAACAATCCAGCGTTGGTACAAAAGTCTCAACACTTACCATTAAATTATCCATCAGTACCACAGGTACAACCACCACCGCTATATCCACAAGCTCCACTAACAGCACCACCACCATACAACCAACCTCCTCAGGTATGGCGTGACGTGGCTCCAGCGTTAGCACCAGTGGAGTACCGAGGGGTTCGTGGGAACAATTTGAGTCGTCGACATATAAAAGTCGTACATAAATTATTAAATATATATGTTCGCCCAAATGACAAGTTTTTTTCGGAAAATTCGAATTGGGCGTTTGTTGTTTTTTTTCGTTTTTGCGTTTTTCATTTTTTTTACATTTCCATCGTACTAACTCCATTTTTTTTTTTGGGGAATTGGTTTTAATATTGTTGTTGATTGCGAGTTCATAATTTTACGGGTTTTACCATCGAAATGTCAAACCAAATAGACGTTGACCATCCGTTCTATAGTCTGGAACCCAGCGAACTACAGGTCGAATGTCTGGTTCGGGGTGTGAACTTCGGGGGGGCCAATTGGGCAGAGGTCCGTTCTATGGTCTGGAACCCAGCGAACTACAGGTCGAATGTTTGGTTCCATGGTCTGGAACCCAGCGAACTACAGGTCGAATGTCTGGTTCGGGGTGTGAACTTCGGTGGGGCCAATTGGGCAGAGGTCCGTTCTATGGTCTGGAACCGTTTTCGTTTTTGCGTTTTTCATTTTTTTTACATTTCCATCGCTCTAACTCCATTTTTTTTTGTGGGGAATTGGTTTTAATATTGTTGTTGATTGCGAGTTCATAATTTTACGGGTTTTACCATCGAAATGTCAAACCAAATAGACGAATTCGTTTCGAAGGTCACCTTTTTGTGACCACGAAGACCAATTTGCGTTTTCCATTTTTTTTACATTTCCATTTTTGGGGACTTGTTTTAGATCAGGTACGACGACTTCAGTCACCGATTAATCAGACCTTCTTAGATGGTTTGGCGAATCGAGTGTTGCACTACACGGATAGGATGAATAGGTTGGGTCCTCGCAATGACTTGCAAGAAGCCCGCACCTACGCTATCTCGCAGTTGTCGCGCGCTTGGAATATAATAGGATCGTTGTCATCACGTCCAATTATGCAGAGTAAACCAGGAGTATCATCTGCTCCATCTGTTTCACCTGCTTTTCAACCAGATGGGAGATCCACACCGATCCCAGTACAGCCAATCACGGAAACAATACATAGTTTGAATCGTGCAAGCCATCAACAGCAGAGACGATCAGAACAATTACCACCGACTTATTTCCAGCAATCGGGTTTGAGAGCTGAGGACTTTGTAATACCACAATTGGGTCGATCATTCCAAGCTGAACACATACACAACAATCCAGCGTTGGTACAAAAGTCTCAACACTTACCATTAAATTATCCATCAGTACCACAGGTACAACCACCACCGCAATATCCACAAGCTCCACTAACAGCACCACCACCATACAACCAACCTCCTCAGGTATGGCGTGACGCGGCTCCAGCGTTAGCACCAGTGGAGTACCGAGGGGTTCGTGGGAACAATTTGAGTCGTTGACATATAAAAGTCGTACATAAATTATTAAATATATATGTTCGCCCAAATGACAAGTTTTTTTTCGGAAAATTCGAATTGGGCGTTTGTTGTTGTTTTTCGTTTTTGCGTTTTTCATTTTTTTTACATTTCCATCGTACTAACTCCATTTTTTTTTTGGAGGAATTGGTTTTAATATTATTGTTGATTGCGAGTTCATAATTTTACGGGTTTTACCATCGAAATGTCAAACCAAATAGACGTTGAACCAAATAGACGTCAAACCAAATAGAGATCCACACCGATCCCAGTACAGCCAATCACGGAAACAATACATAGTTTGAATCGTGCAAGCCATCAACAGCAGAGACGATCAGAACAATTACCGCCGGCTTATTTCCAGCAATCGGGTTTGAGAGCTGAGGACTTTGTAATACCACAATTGGGTTGATCATTCCAAGCTGAACACATACACAACAATCCAGCGTTGGTACAACAGTCTCAACACTTACCATTAAATTATCCATCCAGAGATCCACACAGAGAGATCCACACCGATCCCAGTACAGCCAATCACGGAAACAATACATAGTTTGAATCGTGCAAGCCATCAACAGCAGAGACGATCAGAACAATTACCACCGGCTTATTTCCAGCAATCGGGTTTGAGAGCTGAGGACTTTGTAATACCACAATTGGGTCGATCATTCCAAGCTGAACACATACACAACAATCCAGCGTTGGTACAACAGTCTCAACACTTACCATTAAATTATCCATCAGTACCACAGGTACAACCACCACCGCTATATCCACAAGCTCCACTAACAGCACCACCACCATACAACCAACCTCCTCAGGTATGGCGTGACGTGGCTCCAGCGTTAGCACCAGTGGAGTACCGAGGGGTTCGTGGGAACAATTTGAGTCGTCGACATATAAAAGTCGTACATAAATTATTAAATATATATGTTCGCCCAAATGACAAGTTTTTTTCGGAAAATTCGAATTGGGCGTTTGTTGTTTTTTTTCGTTTTTGCGTTTTTCATTTTTTTTACATTTCCATCCACCGATCCCAGTACAGCCAATCACGGAAACAATACATAGTTTGAATCGTGCAAGCCATCAACAGCAGAGACGATCAGAACAATTACCGCCGGCTTATTTCCAGCAATCGGGTTTGAGAGCTGAGGACTTTGTAATACCACAATTGGGTCGATCATTCCAAGCTGAACACATACACAACAATCCAGCGTTGGTACAACAGTCTCAACACTTACCATTAAATTATCCATCAGTACCACAGGTACAACCACCACCGCTATATCGACAAGCTCCACTAACAGCACCACCACCATACAACCAACCTCCTCAGGTATGGCGTGACGCGGCTCCAGCGTTAGCACCAGTGGAGTACCGAGGGGTTCGTGGGAACAATTTGAGTCGTCGACATATAAAAGTCGTACATAAATTATTAAATATATATTTTCGCCCAAATGACAAGTTTTTTTCGGAAAATTCGAATTGGGCGTTTGTTGTTTTTTTTCGTTTTTGCGTTTTTCATTTTTTTTACATTTCCATCGTACTAACTCCATTTTTTTGGGGGGGGAATTGGTTTTAATATTGTTGTTGATTGCGAGTTCATAATTTTACGGGTTTTACCATCGAAATGTTAAACCAAATAGACGTTGAACCAAATAGACGTCAAACCAAATAGAGATCCACACCGATCCCAGTACAGCCAATCACGGAAACAATACATAGTTTGAAACGTGCAAGCCATCAACAGCATATCCACAAGCTCCACTAACAGCACCACCACCATACAACCAACCTCCTCAGGTATGGCGTGACGCGGCTCCAGCGTTAGCACCAGTGGAGTACCGAGGGGTTCGTGGGAACAATTTGAGTCGTCGACATATAAAAGTCGTACATAAATTATTAAATATATATGTTCGCCCAAATGACAAGTTTTTTTCGGAAAATTCGAATTGGGCGTTTGTTGTTTTTTTTCGTTTTTGCGTTTTTCATTTTTTTTACATTTCCATCGTACTAACTCCATTTTTTTTTTGGGGGAATTGGTTTTAATATTGTTGTTGATTGCGAGTTCATAATTTTACGGGTTTTACCATCGAAATGTCAAACCAAATAGACGTTGAACCAAATAGACGTCAAACCAAATAGAGATCCACACCGATCCCAGTACAACCAATCACGGAAACAATACATAGTTTGAATCGTGCAAGCCATCAACAGCATATCCACAAGCTCCACTAACAGCACCACCACCATACAACCAACCTCCTCAGGTATGGCGTGACGCGGCTCCAGCGTTAGCACCAGTGGAGTACCGAGGGGTTCGTGGGAACAATTTGAGTCGTCGACATATAAAAGTCGTACATAAATTATTAAATATATATGTTCGCCCAAATGACAAGTTTTTTTCGGAAAATTCGAATTGGGCGTTTGTTGTTTTTTTTCGTTTTTGCGTTTTTCATTTTTTTTACATTTCCATCGTACTAACTCCATTTTTTTTGGGGAATTGGTTTTAATATTGTTGTTGATTGCGAGTTCATAATTTTACGGGTTTTACCATCGAAATGTCAAACCAAATAGACGTTGAACCAAATAGACGTCAAACCAAATAGAGATCCACACCGATCCCAGTACAGCCAATCACGGAAACAATACATAGTTTGAATCGTGCAAGCCATCAACAGCAGAGACGATCAGAACAATTACCACCGGCTTATTTCCAGCAATCGGGGTTGAGAGCTGAGGACTTTGTAATACCACAATTGGGTCGATCATTCCAAGCTGAACACATACACAACAATCCAGCGTTGGTACAACAGTCTCAACACTTACTATTAAATTATCCATCCAGAGATCCACACAGAGAGATCCACACCGATCCCAGTACAGCCAATCACGGAAACAATACATAGTTTGAATCGTGCAAGCCATCAACAGCAGAGACGATCAGAACAATTACCATCGGCTTATTTCCAGCAATCGGGTTTGAGAGCTGAGGACTTTGTAATACCACAATCTGGTCGATCATTCCAAGCTGAACACATACACAACAATCCAGCGTTGGTACAACAGTCTCAACACTTACCATTAAATTATCCATCAGTACCACAGGTACAACCACCACCGCTATATCGACAAGCTCCACTAACAGCACCACCACCATACAACCAACCTCCTCAGGTATGGCGTGACGCGGCTCCAGCGTTAGCACCAGTGGAGTACCGAGGGGTTCGTGGGAACAATTTGAGTCGTCGACATATAAAAGTCGTACATAAATTATTAAATATATATGTTCGCCCAAATGACAAGTTTTTTTCGGAAAATTCGAATTGGGAGTTTGTTGTTTTTTTTCGTTTTTGCGTTTTTCATTTTTTTTACATTTCCATCGTACTAACTCCATTTTTTTTTGGGGGAATTGGTTTTAATATTGTTGTTGATTGCGAGTTCATAATTTTACGGGTTTTACCATCGAAATGTCAAACCAAATAGACGTTGAACCAAATAGACGTCAAACCAAATAGAGATCCACACCGATCCCAGTACAACCAATCACGGAAACAATACATAGTTTGAAACGTGCAAGCCATCAACAGCATATCCACAAGCTCCACTAACAGCACCACCACCATACAACCAACCTCCTCAGGTATGGCGTGACGCGGCTCCAGCGTTAGCACCAGTGGAGTACCGAGGGGTTCGTGGGAACAATTTGAGTCGTCGACATATAAAAGTCGTACATAAATTATTAAATATATATGTTCGCCCAAATGACAAGTTTTTTTCGGAAAATTCGAATTGGGCGTTTGTTGTTTTTTTTCGTTTTTGCGTTTTTCATTTTTTTTACATTTCCATCGTACTAACTCCATTTTTTTTTTGGGGAATTGGTTTTAATATTGTTGTTGATTGCGAGTTCATAATTTTACGGGTTTTACCATCGAAATGTCAAACCAAATAGACGTTGAACCAAATAGACGTCAAACCAAATAGAGATCCACACCGATCTCAAGTACAGCCAATCACGGAAACAATACATAGTTTGAATCGTGCAAGCCATCAACAGCATATCCACAAGCTCCACTAACAGCACCACCACCATACAACCAACCTCCTCAGGTATGGCGTGACGCGGCTCCAGCGTTAGCACCAGTGGAGTACCGAGGGGTTCGTGGGAACAATTTGAGTCGTCGACATATAAAAGTCGTACATAAATTATTAAATATATATGTTCGCCCAAATGACAAGTTTTTTTGGAAAATTCGAATTGGGCGTTTGTTGTTTTTTTTCGTTTTTGCGTTTTTCATTTTTTTTACATTTCCATCGTACTAACTCCATTTTTTTTTTGGGGAATTGGTTTTAATATTGTTGTTGATTGCGAGTTCATAATTTTACGGGTTTTACCATCGAAATGTCAAACCAAATAGACGTTGAACCAAATAGACGTCAAACCAAATAGAGATCCACACCGATCCCAGTACAGCCAATCACGGAAACAATACATAGTTTGAATCGTGCAAGCCATCAACAGCAGAGACGATCAGAACAATTACCACCGGCTTATTTCCAGCAATCGGGTTTGAGAGCTGAGGACTTTGTAATACCACAATTGGGTCGATCATTCCAAGCTGAACACATACACAACAATCCAGCGTTGGTACAACAGTCTCAACACTTACCATTAAATTATCCATCAGTACCACAGGTACAACCACCACCGCTATATCCACAAGCTCCACTAACAGCACCACCACCATACAACCAACCTCCTCAGGTATGGCGTGACGCGGCTCCAGCGTTAGCACCAGTGGAGTACCGAGGGGTTCGTGGGAACAATTTGAGTCGTCGACATATAAAAGTCGTACATAAATTATTAAATATATATTTTCGCCCAAATGACAAGTTTTTTTCGGAAAATTCGAATTGGGCGTTTGTTGTTTTTTTTCGTTTTTGCGTTTTTCACTTTTTTTACATTTCCATCGTACTAACTCCATTTTTTTTTTTGGGGAATTGGTTTTAATATTGTTGTTGATTGCGAGTTCATAATTTTACGGGTTTTACCATCGAAATGTCAAACCAAATAGACGTTGAACCAAATAGACGTCAAACCAAATAGAGATCCACACCGATCCCAGTACAGCCAATCACGGAAACAATACATAGTTTGAATCGTGCAAGCCATCAACAGCAGAGACGATCAGAACAATTACCACCGGCTTATTTCCAGCAATCGGGTTTGAGAGCTGAGGACTTTGTAAGACCACAATTGGGTCGATCATTCCAAGCTGAACACATACACAACAATCCAGCGTTGGTACAACAGTCTCAACACTTACCATTAAATTATCCATCAGTACCACAGGTACAACCACCACCGCTATATCCACAAGCTCCACTAACAGCACCACCACCATACAATCAACCTCCTCAGGTATGGCGTGACGCGGCTCCAGCGTTAGCACCAGTGGAGTACCGAGGGGTTCGTGGGAACAATTTGAGTCGTCGACATATAAAAGTCGTACATAAATTATTAAATATATATGTTCGCCCAAATGACAAGTTTTTTTCGGAAAATTCGAATTGGGCGTTTGTTGTTTTTTTTCGTTTTTGCGTTTTTCATTTTTTTTACATTTCCATCGTACTAACTCCATTTTTTTTTTTGGGGGAATTGGTTTTAATATTGTTGTTGATTGCGAGTTCATAATTTTACGGGTTTTACCATCGAAATGTCAAACCAAATAGACGTTGACCATCCGTTCTATGGTCTGGAACCCAGCGAACTACAGGTCGAATGTCTGGTTCGGGGTGTGAACTTCGGGGAGGGCCAATTGGGCAGAGGTCCGTTCTATGGTTTGGAACCCAGCGAACTACAGGTCGAATGTCTGGTTCTATGGTCTGGAACCCAGCGAACTACAGGTCGAATGTCTGGTTCGGGGTGTGAACTTTGGGGGGGCCAATTGGGCAGAGGTCCGTTCAATGGTCTGGAACCCAGCGAACTACAGGTCGAATGTCTGGTTCGGGGTGTGAACTTCGGGGGGGCCAATTGGGCAGAGGAACTGCGAAACCACGCAGATCATGGTGCAGTTCCAATAACATTATCTCATGCGAGAGATTTGATAGAGGAATCTCAAATGGTGGTGCAGGCAGCACAACTTGTTTTAGATCAGGTACGACGACTTCAGTCACCGATTAATCAGACCTTCTTAGATGGTTTGGCGAATCGAGTGTTGCACTACACGGGTAGGATGAATAGGTTTGGTTTTAACCATGACAATTATATTTATATCTAAATTATTTTTCTCTAACGAAAAAATGGCCTTAAATTGTAAATAATGCGCGGTAAATGGGCCTTTTAAATACCTCCTCAATTAAACGGTCATCGAGCTCCTGATTGCTCTAAAAATCGGATTAAATTGTATTGCTGGAAATGTAACAAACCGGATGTCATTTTTATATGAACCGGATGTCCGGATGTCATTTTTATGACCTGATCTTTAAACTCATATATTTATAAAATAAAACACCTTCTTTACCAATAATTATAGTCGTTTTTTCTTCCAAATTCTTAAAAACACGTTATGACACCACTTTGTTCTAACACCATCTATATTGACATATAATTCATTTCTACCCTATAAACCATGACAATTATATTTAATTCATTTATTTGAATATAGAGGCGCTGCTTAATATTAACTTACAGCTCGTCCAACCTGACCACTATGGCCTCCATAGGCTACAATTTCACTTAAAATATAATCTCTTTTAGTCTACCTTTATATAAAACAAAATTCCTTCATAGTAATTATATAAACATAACTTAATATTACAAAACTTAATAAACGTGTATAAATTTATTTGAAAACATAATTTCAAAATTTCAAATAATTATCCTTGGATATAGTTTGTTCTAATCATTTAGATTGCTCAATTCACGTGATTCAGAATCAAACCCGTCTTCTAAAAACTCGTAGTTTTCATACTCGTCTTCGTCTTCCAAAAATTCTTCATTGGTCCTCTTCTAAATTATTTTTCTCTAACGTATCCCTTTCTTCCATCTTACTGATTCCCGGATACTTTCTCATATTTTTTGAATCAAAGATACCCTTAAATCTTCTACCCTTAACTTGATAATTTTCTAAATCTCCTATAAGGTACCTATCTAACTCTAATTTTTTCTTCACTATATACGGTCCCTTAAATTTCTCTTTTAATTTTGAATTCGACCCCGGTACTTTCACTTCTCTTATAACCACCAAGTCTCCTTCTTCATACTCTATAATCTTCCTAACTTTCTTGTCTACGTATTCCTTGTTGTATTTTTGTTGCCTTTCAATATTCTCCTTAGCTAACATTCTGACCTTTTCTAAATCTCGCTCTTTCCTGTTAATCTCTGTTATGTATCTTTCTAAGGATGAGTCCGGTTTCTGTCTCTGTACTACTCCATATAATATTATCGCAGGAATATTCTTAATAGCACTATTATAAGTGTTATTTAAACAGAATTCTGCCTCTCCTAATACTGTGTCCCATGGTACTTCACCTTCATTGGCTAATTTAGCTAATAATGATACTACTACTCTGTTGTACCTTTCGACCTGTCCATTAGACTGAGGACTTGCTGTAGCGTTCAACACATGTTTTATCCCCCTATCTAGTGTATACCTCTTAAAAGCTTCCGCAGTAAATGCTGTCCCTCGGTCCGTGGGACCGGATGTCATTTTTATATGAAAAAATGGCCTTAAATTGTAAATAATGCGCGGTAAATGGGCCTTTTAAATACCTCCTCAATTAAACGGTCATCGAGCTCCTGATTGCTCTAAAAATCGGATTAAATTGTATTGCTGGAAATGTAACAAACCGGATGTAATTTATGCAAATTGTTCATATTGTCACCCGTCGTTAAACTATCGACCGAGAGTACATGCCGTCACTTTTATTTAACTTGACTCTTGAGAGCTTTGATGGGTGGAATTTTGTGATTCATTTTTCAGTAACTTCCCATTATGTGATTGATCCCAAATTGAAAAGACAAGTTTGTTGAAGCAGTCAGTACGTATTTCTAAAACTTTTAAAGCAAAAAACTTTATAAATCTGAAGAAAAAAAAAATCAAATTTTTCTTCATTCTGAAAGACCTTAAAGAATTGCACTGAAATCCTCATCCTCTGGTTGACTCATTTTGGGCGAAGGAATTTTGGTAATACTGTGTATATCATTATAATCATAGACATCATACATGTTTGTGTCATTTCATATGGATAAAAGGCCTTACATTGTAAATAATGAACACAAAAAAAAATAAAAGTATGACACTTCGTTAAAAGCTTATAGACATTCTTTCTTAAAGTTCAAATCGTTATTTTGGTGTATTTGACAGATTACATACAGCAATGATAATTAAAAATCAGTTATTATGTATGAAAATATGAAAATCCATAAGATCTGAATGCCCATTTACCGCGCTGAAATTTTGCTCATACTGAGTATCTCATTATAATAGAGGACATATTACACATTTTTGTCATTTTTATATGAAAAAATGGCCTTAAATTGTAAATAATGCGCGGTAAATGGGCCTTTTAAATAAATAATGAGTTCATGAGTTTATTCATAGGTGGAGGCGGCTGCCAAGAGGGACCGTGTGAATTGGGACGACCTTAGGTCTATCGTTCCTCGGTACCTCAAGGGGGCTGCCGACAGATGCTATTTGAATTTAACTCATGAATATGAGCTGGTGACTTACCCAGTGTTAAGGGAGGGACTCCTACAAACCTTCGGTACGCTCACTGATGATAAGGCGATCTTGCGAGTTCTTCTGAACCGCAAACAAAAGTCAAAGGAGAGCGTGTACGAGTATCTGGTGGAGATTGGTTCGTTAAACCGTCGCTTAGCACGTCCATTTGCTGACCGTGAAATGCTAGAAATTGCTCGGGAGGAACTGAGTGTGGAGCTCAAAAATGCTACACTTGCAGCAACAATACATTCAATTGATGAACTTCGGACTTTATGTCAGAAGTTTGAACGTTTGTGGTCCACACCAGTTCCAACCAGAACATCAAACTTAAGAATTAGCGAGCTACAGCAGGTGGATGATTATGAGGTGGATGCTGAACCAGAACAACATGGATATATTGAAGCGATGGATTCAACACAGAGACGGATATTTCAGCGACCTGTCATAACATCTGATAACAGTCAACCTGGTCCATCAATGTCCAGACAACCAATAGTGTGTTTCAGATGTGGAGTAAACGGTCATCGAGCTCCTGATTGCTCTAAAAATCGGATTAAATTGTATTGCTGGAAATGTAACAAACCGGATGTAATTTATGCAAATTGTTCATATTGTCACCCGTCGTTAAACTATCGACCGAGAGTACATGCTTCGGGGATGATGCCCTCGGTTCAACATCCAATGAGCCCGAAGAAAGTGACGAGAGATGTAGGAACGCAGGACGATCGGCCACCACTCAAGAAGCTCGAATAAAATCATCAAATACATTTAATTTCCCATCATTACATCGAACGTATTTTAGACTTCTTGAACGTAACATTAGATATTGGAGGATGAGGAAATTATTTCGTAAAGCTTGTATTTCATCTATCCTTTCAGAAACGAAGGATCCTCGGCCGCGATTAACAATTAGGATTTTGGACAAACATATTTCAGGATTATTGGATAGTGGAGCGTCAATCACAATACTTGGAAGAAATTCCTTGGAATTATTGGAATCATCAGGTACAACCTACCGTAAACACACTTCGTGCATTCGTACGGCGGATGGTACTGCAAATAAAATTTTGGGTTACATCGAAATTCCAATAACTGTGAATGGCTCCACTAAGCCAATGCGGTTCCATATAGTCCCTGGTTTAAGAGCTCTACCTGGGCATAGATTTCTGGGAGAAATTCGGTATTGTTCCTTCTTTTGTTAGTGAACTGACTCGTACCGAGCCAATAACTTTAAATACACACAACCTCACCACTGATCAGCAACATGAACTGGATATGATCAAGGATTCTTTCCCGTCATTTGAAGTGTCTGGGCTCGGAAAGACTTCTTTGGTTGAACATGTTATCGATGTTGGTGATAATGCACCTGTTAAACAGAGGCATTATCCCACATCGCCGGCTGTTCAACTAAAGGTTTATGCCGAACTTGACCGAATGCTTCAGATGGGCGTGATCGAAGAGAGTAACAGTTCTTGGTGCTCGCCAGTGGTTTTGGTACAAAAAGAATCTGGTAAAAACAGATTATGTATTGATAGCCGTCGTGTCAATTCACTAACGAAAAAGGACGCTTACCCACTTCCCTTGATTGATGGCTTACTAGGTCGTCTAAATAGCACAAAGTACATTTCAAGTATTGATCTCAAAGATGCTTTCTGGCAGATTCCTCTGGCAGAAGCATCTAGAGACAAGACAGCCTTCACAGTGCCTGGTCGTCCATTGTATCAATTCCGGGTTATGCCCTTTGGATTGTGCAATGCTCCCCAGACAATGTGTCGGCTAATGCACAAAGTGATACCACATCAATATCACGAAAATGTCTTTGTTTATTTAGATGATCTATTGGTAGTCTCTTCCACGTTCCAGGAACATATGGAATTGCTGTCCAAAGTATCTTCATTGATAAGAGCGGCTGGGTTAACAATAAACCTCAAGAAAAGTAAATTTGTTCTGAGAGAGGTGAAATACTTGGGATTTTTGGTTGGTGAAGATGGTCTACGAACAGACCCTGACAAGGTAAGAGCTGTAGCAGAGTACCCAGCTCCATCTACAGTTAAACAAATACGACGTTTACTAGGAATGGCCGGTTGGTACCAACGTTTCATACCAAATTATGCAAGCGTGGTATCACCGATTACGGATTTATTAAAGCAAGATTTTTGGGAAATTGAAATGGACATTGGAAGCGCAAACAGCTTTTGAAAATTTAAAAAGATTGCTGACTACAGCACCGGTATTAGTAAACCCTGACTATAATAAAGAGTTCTTTATCAGATGCGATGCGAGTCTGACAGGGATAGGTAGCGAACTGTATCAGATCGACGAGGACGGACAAGAGTGTCCGATAGCCTTCATGTCGAAAAAACTTAACAAAGCTCAGAGAAACTATTCTGTTTCTGAGCTTGAATGTCTTGCGGCAATTCTAAGTGTGAAGAAATTCAGGGGCTATGTTGAAGGTCACCGATTTACTATCGTGACTGATCACTCAAGTCTGAAGTGGCTTATGTCACAGAAAGACTTGAGTGGTCGTCTGGCTAGGTGGAGCCTAAAACTCCAACATATGGATTTTACCATTGTCCACCAAAAAGGTACCCAAAATATAGTCCCTGATGCTCTATCTCGTCTATATGACGATACACACGAGGAATTGACGGAAGCATTAACACATCACATTAACGACATTAAAATCGACAATGAAGGTTATCGGCACAACGAATATACGGATATGATAGCTAAAGTTCAATCATCTCCTAAGGACTTTCCATCAGTTAAAGTTGTGGATGATAAGCTATACATACGTATTGAGCCAAGACCTGATGCAATACCCAACGATGTTCCTGTGTGGAAACTCTGGGTACCAAAACCGATGACTTCCAACATGATTCAGAAACATCATGATGATAGTACTGCTGCTCATGGAGGTGTTAAAAAAGACTTTAGAATTACTTCGACGTCTTTATTATTGGCCGGGCATGGCGTCACAGGTACACAACTATGTTGTGTCCTGCGACACATGTAAACAAACAAAAGCCACGAATCAGATATTGCGTCCTCCGATGCAATATCAATTCGAAACAGCATGTCCATGGCAGAGAGTCTACATAGATTTTTTGGGACCGTACCCTCGTTCTACACTTGGGAATACGGTGTTGTTGATAGTTCTGGATCATGCTACGAAGTTTGTATTACTGAAATTACTTAGAAACGCAACTTCACCGAAGGTGAATGCTTTTCTGAGGAACGAAGTGTTTCTTACATATGGGGTACCAGAGTTTCTACACAGTGACAATGGCAAACAGTTCACTAGTAGGAACGTTCAAAATCTTTTGTTAGATTTCGGCATTAAACACATTAGGACCGGTGTCTATAGTCCTCAAAGCAACGCGTCAGAGCGGGTCAATAGGTCCGTTCTAGCAGCAATTCGAGCGTTCATTAAAGGTCAACATACCAAGTGGGATTCACAAATTGGTGAAATCGCGTATGCACTGCGGGCGGCAATACATTCAGCTACCAAGTACTCACCGTACTATCTATTATTTGGTCAACATCCAGTTTCGGATGGGAATACTTACCATTTGTTGAGATCACTACACAAGCTTGGTGAAGATGCTGGTGAGGAAATAGAACGCTCTGATCATTTGACTCTGCTTCGGAACCGGGTTCAACAGAGTTTAAAAGCAGCCTTCAAAAAATCGCAACATCAGTATAACCTGCGATCTAAATTACGGACTTTTCAACCACAACAACGTGTGTTTGTACGGCAACATCATTTGAGTGACGCTACAAAAAAATTCTCGACAAAATTGGCTCCTCAGTTCTTACCTGCGATGATTAAGACTAAGATTGGAAATGTACTCTATGAGTGCACAGATATGAGCGGTAAGAATCTTGGAGTCCATCACGCGAAAGACATCAGGGAATGATGTCTTTTCGTTAGGTAGGGTCGTTCCTCTGGCTGGTTGTCTTCTCTGGGGTTCACATCTTCAGTGTCACATTTTGCTGGTTGTATCGGGGTGTCCATAGTGCTGACGTTCGGATGGATGGTCGGTCTCAATACTCAGTGAAGTTCCTAGGGACCTCATGAGTGTTGGAACCGGCCATCGGTCCTGACGCCAGTGACTGTGGGTTACTCGATCCCAGATACAGATTAGTTGTGGGAAGTAGTTCGGTGGTTTCTGACGTAGAGGGGGTGACGACGTTATTGTGATTTCAAGGGTAAATATCTTGGTTTTTACCTTGAATTCATGGTGTAACGTCCGCTATATTCACCTAAACAATAATAAAACCAATTCATATTCTTTTTCTAATTCAATAAAAATTTATTTCATTAATTTCAGTTCATTTTTACATTAATAATAATTTAAAAAATTTTCAACGGCCAGTTCAATTTCAAATATACTGGAAAAAATAAACGAACGTACCAATTTTATTTTCATTTCTAACGAACTGATGTCGTTACTCAATTTTTGCTGAATCTTGGTGTTGCACGATTTTTCATTAGAAGATGTCAAAGAAAAATCACATTTTTTTTGTTTTTAAGCAAGTCGATGTGAAAAATTTTGAGAAAAAAAAGTTTCATTCCAATTTTGTTTACCAAAAAGCGATCATCTTAAAAGTAAAAGAAAACTAAGAAAAAATTAAATTTTGTAAGAATCGCATTGAGTAAGTTTTTCTCAATTTTTATTTTATCTATTAGATATAATAGAAAAAGTGTAGTAATCAGAAATGATATCTCTGATAAAATTTTTACCGAACGGTATAAGAATATAACATGTACATTTTTGGTATACCTGTCAAACGCAATAAACAGAAAACAAAAGGAAATTTAGAGGAACTTCTTTTTTTTGTGTGGTTCGCCATATTGTGGCTGAAAAGGTGGCTGATTATTTTGTAAAGTGTTGATAAAGAATTATTGGAGCTATTGTGGCTGAAAAGGTGGCTGATTATTTTGTAAAGTTTTGATAAAGAATTATTGGAGCTATGGTGGCTGAAAAACTAAAGTTGATATATGTTTTGGAAAGCTGAATTGGATACTATGAATATACATATATATAGGGGAAAGAAGTTACTTAAACAAGAAAAGGGAAGACCATCTTTAACAGTCAACAACTTAAGCTAAGTTTTTTTTTATATTTTATATATATATATATTTTCGATTTTGAATTTTTAAATGCTAGGCTGAACAAGTCGTTTCTTAGATAAGAGATTTCCCAAGACTGGGTTCGTCGTTGGGGACTAAGCCGCTATCCCGTCTTCAATATATTTTATTTTTGTTTTTTGTGTGTGAAAGTCCAAGTGGCTCAAGATAAGAGTCACGTAATAAACTAATTAATTGGCTATGGCAACAATGTAACGTATGTATGACTAATCTAATTGACATACATTACATATGTTATTCTTCCCATCAAATTATCGTAAACAATTAATTAAGTCATCAACAACTTAAAAACTTAGATCGAATTTCCATAAATTCCCACGATATATTTTAAATAACGGAATCTAAATAACATAAAATAATATTAAACTTGATGACATTACAGAAATAAATTTAAATTAAATTTATCGGAATAAATATAATTCCTGCTGAATGAGGCAATTATATTTATTTAATATATGATTGACCGATATTACCTTTACATAATAAATCGATTGTTAATTGGTTAATCGATTTAATTATTAAAATAAAGATAATACTAAGAGGGGATGATAGTGGAGAAACCCTCAACCAATTTTACTATAAATTAAATGAAAATCACAATGAAAGATCAATCAATAAACTTTTCCGAAAGTTAAAGTGTTTGTTTTATTTAAACCTTTTATCGGAAGAAAGTCTGCCCAATAGGCCTTAGTCTACGTGTTAAACATGGTTTTTCCAGTTGCGAAGACTTTCTTCCCATCACAAATATCAAGATTGTAGAGGTTAATATATTTAAACCTAAATATTTAATCTCTACAAACTTAACGATCACCTATTTTGCCTGTAACTCTACTGTAATATATAAAAGTTACAGCGCCGTAACGATCAATTAATTTATTAATTAATTGATTCGAAAATAAATAACCAAACCTCGAAAAAAATTCAATTTTAGTTCAAGGTATTTTTTTGACAAATTTTGGTTTCCGATCGGATAAAAGAATTAATAAAATCACTCGTTATCGAACACTCTACATGTGATCATTAACTTTCCTCTCTTATATTTAAACGTTTAATACTGTTAAAATACTTTATTTAAATTTGCATAGTTAAGTTCAAAGTTAATTACAATTTGTATTTTAAAAACTGTGTATATAACATAATTGTGAATATATATAGGATTATCCTAATAACTATACCTAAACTATTTGAGTTATACATTTGTTTCATCGACCTGTACCCGCAGTAGTAACTACTAATAACCTTCAAACATCAAGATATTAAGTGGACACCAAAGTAATATAGTTCAACGGATAAGTCCACCATAACAAGGACTGTTCGCCCGTAATAGTTTATATCCAAAAAATATCAACAGAAAATGGACTTGAAGGTTTCGTAATTTTAAATAAAGGTTCGCTATCGGAAATTTTCTTTCCGAAGAAGATTCATCGTTTATTTGTTTAAACTCTAATTCAACATTTTCTCCATCACTGACTCGTCTTTTTTTTTATATAAATTAATCGACTTTTTTTATAGGATGTTTGGTGATCAAAGAACGAATTGTGCATTTAACTGAATGTTTTCTTTTCTCTTTTAGTAAATTGTACATATTTTTCTTGTAATTTATTTTTGGTTAGCTATTTTTCTTGGTTGATCTTCATCAGGAAGACGATTAATATATTCTTCAAATTGAGTTAAGTATATTGCCAAGTTTTTTATAGTTTTCGTTGTGTGTTTTGCCTTTTCTATTTCCGATAAAGATTGCCAGTCATATTTCATCTGTTCTATTGATTTAGAACTAATATTCTGTTTTACGTATCCCACCTAGCACAAACACCCGTAATGATACTATATAAAGGTTTATATAGTCAAATTACGCAGGAACGAAAACTTCCCCTCTCAAGATATAAACATTTATACGATACCTATAAAAGGTTTATACGGTTTGAAAGGGCGCAAACTATACAGCAATTATGTAACGATTGTCCTAATTCTTCTCAATAAATAATTAAAAACACATATATTACATTTCAGAATCTATTTTATCATTTCCGATAATTCATCTTCCCTAGTCTAAGTAAAAACTCATAATTCATTTCGTGAACAAAAACCACTTAAACGTTTCAAATTTGAATTTATCTCCAAACAGTTAAACGGCGAAATACGGTATAAACTTACTCCTCCAAATTGAACGAAAGAATGTTGTTTTGTTTTCTCAAAGTTGGTAGAGTTTTTTTGGTACACAATTTTTATAAAATGTCAGATAGATTCATTTTTTTAAAAAATCAATGTGTGCTTAGCTTTTAAAGCTGAAACATTAAAAAAAAAAAAAGCAAAAAGTCCTGATTTTAAATAATTAAAACATAAATCATTTTAGAAAATTCTGGTTATTATACCCAAAATAATGTATTTAGTGGAAAATGTATTGATTATATTATAAAATACAATATTAGTTTATGGTATGTAAAGAAAATTTATGTATACAAATCAAGTAGCAGTGAAATTAAAAACAATACAATTATAATCTTGATTTATCGTATTTTCATTGTATTGATCCTGTGGTGTTAAAAAATTGAACGGTGTACATAAGTATATGAACCGTAATACCGAAGTTGAAGGATATAATAGCGTCACATAGTCATGCTGTATGTGACTGTTTTTGATATCAAAAAGGTTATGGAAATATACAGATTACTGTCATATTGAATCTAATCTGAAAAATAAAAGGAAAAAATTATAGAATTGAATAGTGATATTAAAAGACAATTGCAATCTATTAGGCTTCTACTGATTCTATGGTAACAATTAAAAAAAACATTGAACAGGGTTTGCGTACATGAAAAGGGGAAATCAAAGTTAAGTTTACTGAGATAAAAAGTATGTTTTCCTGAAATGAACTGGACCTGAGGCTGATATAGTTGAAATTAAACAATAGGTGGAAAAATTTATGGGGAAGAAAATAACGTAGGACGTATACTATTTCAAGCATTACGAAGGAATAATTGTAGTTCGAAACAAGAGGCTTCTACAGAAGAATTGCAGGACTGGAAATAAAAGTAGCAGTAAGTTTATTATTTTTCTTTAGGTTAATATTAGGAATAAATACATATTTATACTAGGTCATTCAATAAGTCCGTAGGATGACACATAGATAGCGTTACTAGAATTTTTTCCATATGATTTTTATTTAGTACTAACCTTCAAACGATACGTGTATAAATTTGACAGCAATCTGACTATTTATTCGTGAGTTATAGCATTTTGTGTGAAGCAACTTTTGTTTTTGAAAAAAAATGGAAAAAAGTGAATTTCAAATTTTAATAAAGCATTGCTTTTTGATGAAAAAAAATACAGTGGAAACCAAATAATGGCTTGATAAACATTATCCAAACTCTGCTCCATCGAGACAAATGGTAGAGAAGTGGATGGCTGAATTTAAATGTGGTCGTACCAGCACAAAAGATGCAGAGCGCAGTGGACACCCAAATGAGGCTGTTATTCCAGAAAACATAAAAAAAATCCACAAATTGGTTATGAACGATCGCAAATTTATCGCAAATATAAATTTATTATTGGTCTATACCTTTTAATTTCGAGAAAGGAAAAGAAATGTTAGTGTAGATCAACCTGTATAGACAAGAGATCTCCAGGTCTGGATTTTTTTTTTGATGACAATCGGGCATTTCATGATTATTTTTGATACTTTTGTTGCTAAAAGTCCAAGGAGATTCAATTTTGAATCACATTAAAACAATTACCTAGGCGAACTGAATTATTCAATGTCTTTTAAAGGTTTATACGACGTTTTATCTGAAAGCAGGGAAAGAGGTTTATATAAGAGGTTTATACAGCAAAAATATCTGTTTTATAGGATTCTTATATAATAACCTTATACAGTTTAAACAGGCAGAGTGATTATGAAAGTCTGTATACGGGTAAAAACAAAATGAAAAAAAAAATTATTATTTTTACTATCCGATTTTTTCATTTTAATTTCTATTAGTTGAACATTTGTTTCTGTTTATTTTAAGCATATTATTTTTGTGATGATATTAATATTAATATATATTTAGAGTTTATTTTTTGTTTCATAAACTTACATTTTTTTTAATCAGCAACCGGTGGGATCGAACTCGTAACCTCTGCGTTACTAGTCATGCATGCTGTACCATCGTCTATTCTGAAATATGTTTTGTATACGCTTAAAGTAATACACTAATTTCTTAAATTTTACTTATATAAAAGCTGTATAAGGCAAACGTGCGCTTTTATTCTGACGTTTCATTTTAATTTCTCGTGTGGTTGATTTGAACATATATATATGTCTATCTGCGTATAATTGCTCTATATTTAGTTTTTATTCGTGGAAAAGTGAAAAACAAAGGTGCGGATAGCAAAAGATAAGTCTAACACAGTTTAATGCATTGGCGTATGTGCGCTCGAGTTTTTTTATTAAATATATAAAATTTCAATATTATTAATTGAATCATGGAAATATTTGAGTTTTCTGAATATTTATTTGTGGTTTATAGATGTCGTTTAAAATTGTGCAGACAAAAGAGAAAGGGAAAAAAGTGTTAACTATAGTTCCGCATTTATGGGAGACAAATGAACGACTCAAATGGTCGGCTGCTGGACAACTGCGACAAAAACAATTTTCCGAAATTCTGACAGATTTAAATAGTGTACCAAAGAAAGAGTGGACCTCCGTAAAATGCAGCATGAAACGGCAATGATTGACATACGATGCCGCTGTTCGCGAATGCAAGCAAATGTCTGACAATAGCGACACAGAACATCATCTGACAATAGCGACATCATGCCACCGCCGGCATAACGTAAAGTGTTGAACCGTAGTACAATTGGCCGGCCAATTGCACGTGATTTTACTGTAATGGTATACACAATATATATGTATACACAATATATATAAAGCTAAAAATGAGCTGTTTAAATTGTTTTCGATTCCATTTAAACGCAATGCAGGTGGATGAATTGATCAATAACGACGGTTCTGTACAACCCGAAAATTCTTCAAAATCGAAAGAATCTCCGTCGTCGCCAGTCGCCAAACATCACAACAGTTTAGCAACAGCTGCAATCATTAGCGCAACGCAACCACAAATAATTAGTCAGTCAGTCGAGAAAAAGGTTTTTTACTACATTGAAAATGGTATAATTTACGATCAAAATGGTCAATATCTTCCGAAATATGCCGTTGAGGGCGAAAACATCGTTGCTGTTTTGCCCGAAGAAAATTCAATTTCAGGTGTGGTACTTATGCAAAATCACCTGGCATTAGCATTGAGCAAACTGAAAATCATTCAAGAGGAACAAGGGGTCCAGCTGGGTGTGATTAACTTAAAACTTGACTTGATTTTGCGTGCAATGTCTATAACTCTGCCATCCGATACGACTGAGCCTGCAATTTCACGGATGAATTTTAAACCGATTGATACTATCGAGAATATGAATGATTTTGAGGAAAAGTTGTCGAAGATAGATTTTTATCAAGAATGGGTGAGTGATGACTTTATCCCAATTATTATCCAATAAATAAATTTTATGATATCTAATAACATTTTCAATTTCAGTATGAAAATTTGAGATTAATCTGCGGTGACAAACAAATGGAGCCGACAAGCACTTACTACATCCTAGTTGACGCGATGTTTACACGACGGTTCTTTACGTTGGTGTCATGGGCTGGCGGGAGTAAAAGTACAGCATCAAAGATCCTGTTCCGTTCATTCAAGCGAACTATTGCTTTTTCGTGGATTTGGTCCGACAGAAGCATCCGCACTATTCGAACGAGTCTTGCGCAGATTTTTTCAAATCGAAAGTTATATCAAACTGCACAAAACGTGCTCAAGGTCAATTCCTTCGCAAATCTCATACAAAACACCGTCCCAAAGCAATGAAAACCAATCTCGAAGATGAGAATGAGATCAGCAACATCAATGATAGCAATAATTGCTTGGTTGACGTTAGTACAGAAAGAACCGTTTCTACGGTAGCTGATGAAAAGGCAGATAAGCCAAGAGTTCCGCTGCCAGCTGATAAAACTGCAAGCAAAGGTATTCTGAAGACACCATCCCATAAAACAGTTGACGGGACACGCGGTTCGTTATCAGCCAATAAGACTGTAAATTGTTTGACACCACCTAACAAAGCTACCGTCGAATCAAGTGCTGCAATCATCGCAATCGAGAAGAAAGACGTGAAAAGGCTGCAAACATCGAAGGTTGGTAATTTGGGCATTGAGTCGACATTGATTAACGACGAGAATACTGATGACTCTGGCAGCGACTTAGACTATAGCGTAAGTGGAATAGATAAATTATTTTTGAAGGAGTATTTGTCATGGCGTATTCTATTAATTTTTTCAAGGATTCCGAAGACGAGTTGCCTACGTAGGACGGAAGTTCTGGGCGGAAGAAGACAGGCTGTAACGTCAGGTTCCTAACGAATTGAATAATAATAAACTTTTCAAACATTTCCAATATTTCATTTCTTTTTTCTTCTCAATAAAAAAATTTATAATTCAATTTCTCAACGAAATAAAATTTTCGAATTCAAATATAACGATCCAATTTCCAAACATTTAAAGTAACGATAAAATATTAAATATTAAACTCACTCATAAAAGAACGAAAAAAATTAAGGTTGGTAGGATTTATTAGTTCGGTGACAAAACGAAAACAAAAACGAAATGAAAAAAAATATTATTATAAATGCCGTAATGGCGATATTTTCTCTCAATCGTTGTTTCATCACGAAACAGTTTTGTTGTTAAAGAGTTTATCTAGTATAAAAGAAAATTTTGTAAAAGTTTTTTGGGGTTTCCATATTGTTAACGCTGGAACGATAGGTTGCTAAAAAAAGGAAAAAAAAAACAAAATAAATATAGGAAAAAAAATACATAACATTATTCAAACTCAAAAAAATATCGTTCCATCGTTAATCGAATTATGTAACTGCAAATGATGATCAGCTGATGGTTCTGAAGATAAAACAAATTAAGTAATTAAGTAATAGTTACCTAGATATATAAGATAATAGTTGAATTATATAATACAGTAATACCCCGTTTAACGTCAAGGATGCGTTCAAAAATTCCTTAACGTTATTCAAATCAACGTTAAACGGGGTATGGGTGTCGTGCAAAACGATGAGATAGGTGCTTAATTGTTAATTTTACGTAAATGTTTCCTTCTTTTCCATAATTATTAACTGATTAAGTAGAATATTTCGTGCATTTAGATCTTAAATTCATATATTAAGCAGATTTTCGATTTTAAGATACTGTAGAGTTGCCGTAGAGTTTGAATTAGGTGAAAACATTTTGTGTCAGTTTCTAAAAAATATATTCCCAGAAGATACAGAAAACTATTTATTCCTGATTGGAATAATGAATGTGAAGATTTATGGCAACTTTATCAAGAAAAGGGTTCGAACATCATTGGAACTCGTTTGATCAAAGCACTTAATAAGCAACGTACCGAAAAGTGGAACACTCTCGATGAGTCAATGGATTTCCCACCTTCCAGTAAAAAAGCTTGGGATTTACTTAAAAAGATTGAAGGTTCAAACCGTAAAAAGAGTGAAAATAATGCAGTAAGTCCTGACAGCATAGCGTGTAGTATTCATTAAAATTCAAAAGTCGGAATCCGTAAGGAAAGAACTCGAAAAGTAAAAAATTACTTCGCAAATCCCGCAAAATGATTGTTGACTCACCATTTAGATATGCTGTGACAATTGAAGAAGTAAATATTGCCGTTAAAACCCTGAAATCTGGAAAAGCCTGCGGTATTAATGATATATTTCCTGAATTTTTCATGAATATCTCAACAAATGCTAAAAATTGGCTAGCGAAATTTTTTACAAATTGTCTCGATTTAATAAAGATACCGGCAATTTGGAATAAGTCAAAAGTGAGAGCAATTTTAAAACCTGGAAAGGCACAAGTATTACCAGAAAGTTACTGGCCCGTATCATTTGCTTAGGATATAAACAGCTTCAGCGCATTGCATATAATAGAATTTTACCGACAATTGATACACATATTCCACCTGAGCAATCAGGATTTCGCCCGGGCAGAAATTGTTGTGATCAAGTGCTCTCCCTTATAACACACGTTGAAGCAGGCTTCCAAGATAAAAAACGAACTGCTGTCTGTGTTATTGACTTGAGTTCTGCATACGATACAGTAGGGAAAAAAGGTCTCCTGCTGAAATTAACAAAGATCATCAAATGCAAGAAAACTATCAACCTTATATCATCTTTACTATAATCTAACCGTGAGTTCCAAGTTCACCTCGGAAATAAAACAAGTAGGTTTCATTCGGTGAACAATGGCCTACCACAGAGTTCTGTTCTTGCACCAATGCTATTTAACCTATATACCCATGACCTACCTGATACCAACTCTCGAAAATTTATATATGCTGATGATTTAGTAATTGTTATACAATTTAAATATAACGCAAACGCCATTAGTGAAGCCGAAACTATACTCACTACAGATTTGCGCATTCTGTCCCAATTCTATCAAGATTGGAGGCTTAAAGAAAACACGGATAAGACTGAGGTATCGCTATTTCATTTATCTAACTGTAATGCTAATGCCACATTTAATGTAACTTTTGAAGGCCAACGTGTCAAATTTAACCCAAAACCAAAATATTTGGGAGTTACACTCGATAGATCCCTAACGTTCAGAGAGCATTGTTTCAAACTTGACGAAAAACTAAAACCTAGAAACAATATTATCCAAAAACTTTCTGCTTCAAATTGGGGTGCATCAGCGCGAACACTTAGGATATCCGCCCTATCACTGGTATACTCTTCTGCAGAATATTGCGCTCCAGTCGGGTATCATAGCATACACGTTCGATTTATTGGTACAAAATTAAATCATACAATGCGTATTATCTCAGGAACAATCAATCAAATCTACTCCACTCATTTGGCTCCCTATATTATCAAATATCGCACCACCACATTTAAGAAGAGAACTAGCCCTAATACGAGAAATAAAAAAAAATAATGAAGATACAACTCTACACATACATAACGGTCTCCCTAATAGAGGATTGAATCGTCTTCTTTCAAGATCTCCCCTATCAAAATTGCTCGCCTGGCTAGCATTCAAGATTTTGACATAAATAACAAATGGAGGGATATTTTGGCCAACGCCGATTTCGTGAACAAAGAACTAATTCAAGACCCATCCATTGAAGTTCCAGGTTTTAATGAGCCTCGTAGAAGATGGGTAACTGTTAACAGAATTAGATGTAACCACGGAGTAACTAATATCACCCTACATAAATATAACCCTAACACTTCATCGGCATGTGATTGTGGTTACTACAATCAAACTATAGCACACATAATTTCTGATTGTCAACTAAGAAAATTTGAAGGTGGACTGTTGGAGTTAAGTAGGCTGTCTTTGATGCTTTGTTGATGTCCGGATGCTTTGTTGATATTTAACCCATCTTAAGAGTTTTTCAATTTTGGGCTTAAAATGAAGATCTTTCATATTAACTCCTGAAGAGTGGATCTGGGGTATTTCTTCAGTTTAGTTTCTAAAACGAGATCGAAGCAATGTTACCTTTCTTGCGGGGTCGGTGACGATCAAATCAACGTCATTAATAGGATGAATAGAAGATTTGTATCAGAATTTAAAGAATCAATGGCACTGTTAAAACTTTTGTCAGATATGGACATAGTTGAAAGTTTTTCCGATTCGCGCTGTCAATCTCTGCCTTTTCGGTTTCGATTATCTGGTTTGCTATTTTATTGGCCTTTAGATATTGGGAACGATTTAAGGGATTTTTGTTATGGATCCAAATATTAAATAATCTACGTTTGTTTCTAAAGACATATTTGACTGCCTTAGGAAATAAATATTTTAGTTGGGATTTCATTATTGAGAAGAGAACGAATTTATTGATACCGAGTTGAATGGTTTCAATAAAGTTTTGGGCAGAAACATTTACATCGTCAGTATAAAAACAATGACGATTATTTAATTTTGTTATAAATAGTAGACGAAACTATAACACAAGTAGAGAAACTTATAAAAATAAAAAACTATTAATTTTTCTTGTTTTGTAAAACTTTTCAAATTCACTGATTAACTTTGTTAATTAAAATTAAAAATGTTGATTAAATTCGTAAGAATAAATAATTTAAGAGAATATTTTGTTTGTTTCTTAACAAATAATTTTATTTTTTCCCAAAAAAAATAATTTGTTTTCCTTTTTTTAAAATTTTCAAAAAAACTATTTATAAATTTGGAATAACGTTAAAGTGAATCAACGTTAAACGGGGTAACGTTATACGAGGTCTGACTGTATTAGATACTTACAAATAGATAATAATCACCAACGAGATGACCTTTTTGACATTCTATTTATATTTATGTTAGACGTTTACCGATTGGTTGCATTCAGTAGTTTTTTTTCTCGATATTTATAAGTTTATAACAAAATTGTAATCTGAATGTTGGCAATCATGGTAGAACGGTCTCGTTGTCGAGTTTGATTGGTGATATATAAGTTGTTGTTTTTGCTAAAAACTTGTTCAATTTTAGACTGAAAGTCGCTTACATTTTTTTTGGCTTCGTTCAATAAAGTCAAGTTTGTTCGAATATATTCTTTTAAATTAAAAATGTCGCCTTCGTTTATATTAGTGTTGTTTTTGATGTAAATCAGTTAGATCTAGAAAAAGCATATAAACGCAGTAAAGTTTAGAATTGTTTAAGGATTTTGTTGTAACTTAATTTGTGTTTCATTCAAATGGCGTCTAAATAAATGTTCAAGACTATTGATGACTATTGAACTACATTCAAGCAGAACTTCATGCATGATCATCGTAATTGGCAGCTGGAATCTCAAAATACAAACCCAGCTGGTTTCATTGGAAAGATAATTAATTCGTAATACTAATTGTTTCTTGTCTATTTTATGGTTAACTGTTGTCAACTGGGTGTGGCAGACCGTCGGCCATTTTGGCTGATAGTGCTCAACGATTGTACATTGTCTTCGTTGATATCGAATGTACTGTAAATATCAATCAGCTAATTAAGAATCTTTGATGTCCAGCTACTTCACATCGTCAATTGTGAATTATCTTCGTTAATATCGAATGTACTATAAGTATTCATCATTTAGTTAAGGACCTTTAATGTCCAGCTACTTCGATCATCAGTTGTGAATTGTCTTCGTTGATATCGAATGTACTGTAAATATCAATCATCTAATTAAGAATCTTTGATGTCCAGCTACTTCATATCGTCAATTGTGAATTATCTTCGTTAATATTGAATGTACTATATATGTTAATCATCGCTAATTCAGAATAATTGAGGCACAGTTACATCACATCAGCAACCGTGCATTATCTTCGATAATATTGAATCTATTATACATGCTGATCATCGCTACTTAAGATTACTGGATATAAGTGACGTATTTTGATACATTGTTATAGCAACTTTCAACATTGTCTTCGTTAATATTGGACTTGCTACATATGTTAATCATCGCTACTTGAAATTATTTGATGCACAGTCACATCATATCAGCAGCCCTGCGTTATCTTCGTTAATATTGAATCTACTATACATGCTAATCATCTCTATTTATGAATATTTGCTGCACAGTTGCATCATATCAGCAACCGTGCATTGTCTTCGTTATAATTGAATGTACTATAAATGTTAATCATCGCTAATTAAGAATATTTGATGCACAGTCACATCATATCAGCAACCGTACATTATCTTCGTTAATATTAAACTTATTATGAATGCTGATCATCGCTGTTCAAGGATATTGACGCACAGCTGCATATTTTGATACACTATTACTACCATCATCAATTGAGAACAATTATTCACATCGATTTTTTAAATTGTGCATTGTTTACCAGAATATTGAAGTTATTATATATACTGAACATTGCTAGTCAAAAATACAGACCACTGTTTACATATAGCCCCTATTTTAATCAGAAATATAAATATATGAACAGTGTTAAAATCAAAAAAAAAATTCTGTTTCAAAGTTTTAAATGGTTAATGGTTAGAATTCAATTCGTGTTTGGTTTCGAAAGATATCGATTCCATGTTTGATTTTAGAACGAATGAAATTAAATATCTGTGTTTAGAAATAAAAGATCACACTAACAGAAAGAAATGAAAATATCTAAAATATTTAAGTCAGTAAAAAGAGATTTTCACCTGTGTTGTTGTACTCTGGTTAAAATAATTGATTAACATTAATAAATGCAAGATATATATATATATATATATATATATATATATATATATATATATATATATATATATATACATATATATATATATATATATATATATATATATATATATATATATATATATATATATATATATATATATATGTATATATATATATATATATATATATATATATATATATATATATATATATATATATATTTATATATATATATATATATATATATATATATATATATATATATATATATATATATATATATATATATATATATATATATATATATGTATATATATATATATATATATATATATATATATATATATATATATATATATATATATATATATATATATATATATATATATATATATATATATATATATATATATATTATATATATATATATATATATATATATATATATATATATATATATATATATATATATATATATATATATATATATATATATATATATATATATATATATATATATATATATATATATATATAAATATAAATATATATATATATATTTATATATATATATATATATATATATATATATATATATATATATATATATATATATATATATATATATATATATATATATATATATAGCCAGACATAAACTAAAATAAATATATATAATTGATAGTGCTGTGTTTTTTTTTCTTGAAACTAGTGTTAAATCAATCTAGTGTAACATTGAGTAGCAGAGATTTGATCAATTGTATCGATAAATTAAATTTGCCAAAACTAATAATTTGCTTAAATCATTAAATTTGTGAAAACTAACCAGGTGAATGAATTACCAAATTGAAACCACCTGGCTAACGGAAGGTCATTAAAACAAATCAAGCAGCTTGAAACCATGGTAAAACTTTTGGTGTTGCTCTTGATATATCTAAAGCATTTGACAAAGTATGGCACAACAATCTTATTTGCAAATTAAGTTGCTATGGTTTGGACGACCAACTTATTACTTGGGTACAGAGCTTTATTTCGGAACGAAAATTTCGGGTCAATGTTGATGGTTTCTCATCAGAAATTTTTTCAACTAATGCAGGCGTTCCTCGGGGTTCTGCCTTATCACCAACTCTTTTTCTTAGTTATATTAACGATTAGTTGAATTCAACTGTTAATCCTATTCACAGTTTTGCTGATGATAGCACACTTCATGCATCACATGAAATGTCTAATATACATTCTCCATCAGCGCTTAATAACCGTAGGTCAAATTTGATAAATTCCTTAAACGATGATCTAACGACAATCATAGATTGGGGTTTTATTAACAGTGTTGAATTTAATACGAGTAAAACACAGGTTTGCCATTTTTCTAGACTGTCCGCACCTATTGAAGCGCAGTTATTACACCCCTGGTTGTGGAAGTGTCATTGACCACTATATACAAAAAATGCTGGCCATTCGGCGACATTGGTTCGAATCACAAACAACGAGCGGCGTTGAAAAGAAAAGAAAACGGCATTGAGACACAAAAATTGTTGTTCAGCTATATTCTTCTAAATTATCCGGCAAGGATTCCAGTAAATTCATAATTTATTAAATTGAATTAACTCCTTTAGAATAACTTTGAATTTTTGTTTTCAGATCCAGTATTATGCTCCATCTTTAACAGCAGTCTCGGGTTGAGCAGGCGGTAATCTTATTTAGTGTACGGCCAGGCCGAGGCCAGAGGAGGGACCGCAGGTGAAGATTTATCAGGATTAAAGAAAGTAGATGAAAGTAGCTCTGTAGATGAAGAGGTTCAGGTAGAATATGTAGATCAAAAATTCCAGGTTGAATAGGATAAGATGGAAGTAGAATCAGATAATTTGAAAGATATAGAAATTAGGGTTTTGAAACAGCTTATAGAGAAAAAGGACAAAACAATTAAAGAAATTAGGCAGGAAAAGGAGTCAATGAAACAGAAGTATTTCAACCTTTTAGGTAAATATAGGCGGGCCACTAGGAATAGGATAAAGATATTCAATAAAGATCAACACCAAAGGTTAGCAGGAAAAAATGGGTTCCTTGGATGAAGGCCACCATCAGGTCTTCACTACAAATAATTTGCGTGTGGTAGAAGGGGATATAAATGCTTATTAAAAAAAAATTACCGCTTCCATCTGAACGAACCTTAAGAAGAAGATTAGAAAACTTATATTTTCGGGAAGGTGTATCTGATGATATTTTTAGCTTTTTAGAATTAAAGATTAGTACAATGCGTGAGGAAGAAAAACACTGTGGCTGTGACGATTATGACCCTTCAACACAAAACTTTGTAACGTCTGGTTATCTTTGAATTAGATAATTAAATCACATTTGCAACATTACGAATTTATTAATTTTTGATTTCATTTTTTTTTCTTCTCAATAAAAAATTCATAATTCAATTTCTCAAAGAACTAAAATTTTCAAATTCAAATATAGCGTCCAAACAACTAAATAAAACGAAAACAAATTCTTAAACGCATCCACAATAACGAAAAATTGAACGAAGAATGTATTTCTTGAATGTTTCTAGACTTTGTGTTTGGTACACAAAAAAATGAGAAAAAATGTCAATGGCGACATGTTGTAATCAATTCGGTTTTTTACTTGTGGCATTCCATGTTTGAATTCGGAAGAATAAACCTTCGCTTATCGTTTAAAAGTTTTAAAAAAAATTTTAAATTAAAAATAAAAATGGTAAAGAGAATAAAATTCTGCTTTTAGCTTTAGAAGCAAAAATTAAATAATAAAGAAAAAAAAAAAATTTGCTACTTGTGAGTAACCTTAAGTTATTAAAAATGCCATACCGGTATATTTGTATAAAGTAAATTTGATAAGTGAAAGATCATTAAATTAAAACATAAGCAAGATTATTATATTATATATGTTTATATCACAATAAATGAATTCGTCAGTCTAACTAATATGTGGTTAATATTATTTTTTTGGAAGTGAACTAAACTTTGTTCCTGCTAATCATTTTTCAATTATATATGGAAAGGAGTGAAGATTTCTGTATTTGGTTAGAAATAGTCCCAAGGTGTGACGTATTTCTAGAATAAAACATCTTGCTGTAAAATAAATGGATTTTATTTTACATCAAATCAATTTTGGAATGATTGTAACGTTCGTTATTTATACAAGCTTATCCTCAACTGGTTACACTGGTTTTTAATGAAAAAAAAGGGAGAGAAAATCGAATGATCCGTTGAATTTCAATCACAAACAAAAGTGGATACTTATTAATCAATCAAGTAAATCAATTTCGTTAATTTTAAACCAAGCTACACGTTTGTTGTCATTGCATCTGTTCGGTCGATTGCACTCCTCCGTTTGGCAGTGGATTTAGGTAGAGTTAACCGGAAATAGAATATGTTAACTTCCATAAGCATAGTAAAGATTACGAATGTTGTCGGTACACGGTTACTTTGCTCAATGTTGGTTTGACTGCTTATACTAATGTAATTGCCTAATCATGCTCGCTGTATTATGCTTGTTTGCTTTCTCAATTCCCAAATCTAAAATGTACATATTGTATAACAACCTAAACAATGGACCAACTTCAATATATTAAGGAATAATAATTTACATTAAATATAATTGGAAAATGTATAGTTGGACATTGAGGTCGTTATGTGTTTTCAAATGGTCTAATTTGGTTATCATTTAAATGTATGGTAGAATTTTCCGTTAACGTACCCCTGCTAATTTTGAAGTATGGAACACAACTTTATAGCTGTCAGAAAACGAATTGATCCTGGACGCGAACCTATGGGGATTATAAATTGTACTAAATGTTACGCTTAACCAACTAAAGGGGCATTAAAGTTTTATGTGTGGGAAATTGCGTAATTTAAGGTGTGGTGGAAAAGTTTTTTCACAGACACGCTCTCTTACTTTGGATCGTCGTGGCGATTAGACGTTTGTTTTTTTTTTCTTTTTTTTTGTTAAACATTGTTTTTGTTGGTTGTATTAATTTATGTTAATTTATTTGTATTAAGTTATTATTTTCGTAATTTAATTTATTTTTGGTTGAGCCCACCTAATAAACAAAATTTGAGTAACCTGATAGCCAGCATGGTAAGGCAAACCGCGATTGTTAGTTTATAAAAATAATTTTTAGAATAACCATTAGCTTTAATCGAAGTGTTGTCTTGTGGAATCAGAAGTATAGGTCTCACCATATAGTTAAAACATCAGTCGATGTTACTGTAAATGTCACTATTATTTCAACGTTAAAAATTTCAATATTGTATAATCATCTCGGTGCCAGACCAATGCACCCGGATTGTTATTATCATTAATCTACACATCAGTCGATGCTGTGAATGTCATCAGATTGTCAACTATAAAGTATTAATATTGTGTAATCAGTTCTGGTACCAAACCAATGCACCCGGATTGTTATTGTCAGTAATCACACTTCAGTCGACGCTGTGAATGTCATCAGATTGTCAACTATAAAGTTTTAATATTGTATAATCAGTTCTGGTGCCAAACCAATGCACCCGGATTGTTATTGTTAGTAATCACACATCAGTCGAAAATGTAAATGTCACTACTATTTCAACGTTAAAAATTTTTAATATTGTAAAATCAGTTCTGGTGCCAAACCAATGCACCCGGATTGTTATTATCGTTAATCTACACATCAGTCGACGCTGTGAATGTCATCAGATTGTCAACTATAAAGTATTAATATTGTATAATCAGTTCTGGTGCCAAACCAATTTGCACCCGGATTGTTATTGTCATTAATCACACATCAGTCGACACTGTAAACGTCACTATATTTCAACTTTAAAGATTTTAATATTATATACCCAATTCTGGGGCCAAACCAATGCACTCGGATTGTTGCTGATCTGGATAATTAATCATCAGTCGACACTGTAAACGTCACTATATTTCAACTTTAAAATTTCAATATTGTATCACCACTACTGGAGCCTGACAAGCGATCGGAGAGCGCGGCCAGTTTAAATTCAAATCAAGAGTTAGAGCTCAGGTACCCACTAACTATTGGTATATACTATTGTTTGTTTTTGTAACTACCTCCCTTCTGGACACGTACTTGTCGGGTTTTTTTTTGTCTGTAAAGAAAATTTAGAATATAATCTTTTTCCTTGAATATAAATTTTTATGATTTATTGTCATAGTGGTGTCCAGAGTTAATTTGTCCTCGCTGTGATATCGGGTTGAATTAAATAGTGGAGTTGGAGCAGGGAGGTTGTTTCCCAACTAATCACAACATTGCAGATCTCGCGCTATAATGGCTTGGTTGGTTATTTTCAGTTGGCTGTCTTCATTTGGCTTATTTTTCTTATTTTTTTTTTGATCCCAAAAATATCTGAGCTGGAACTCGGCAACCGACTCGAGTCAACCCGGTGTATGCTCAGAGGGAGAAAATGAAAGTTTTTTACCACATGATAAAAAGCATCAAATCAACCAGTGACGATTAAACAATTAAATTTGAATTATTGAGAAGAATACATATGAGGTCATATGTACATTTTTACATCGAACCAAGGAACAATTAGGAACAATTAGAGCCATACTAATCAACTATAATCAAGATGAGTTTATATTTTTTTATTACTTATATATGCAAATTTAAATGTTAGGCTAATGTAAATCCTTTTTATAAGAGGTACCCATAGATCCATATTCGTCTGTGACAATTCGTTACCGGCTATTTGTTCTAGTTTTATTATAAACAATTTTTGTAGAAAAGTCCAAGTTGATTCACCAGCTGAACCAACAAACAGTCATAACAACTTTGTAGGAAAAACCTACTCTACCTATTAGTGATAGGAATGCAAGCAATGCATTAGTTGTTATGTTAGCAAGTTATAGTAGCAGATGGAAGCAAGTAGTAGCATACTACTTCACAAACGAACTCACTAATGGTACTCATCTTCACTTTTTAATTTTAGATATAATAAAGCGTAGTGAAGCTATAGGTTTGAAAATTAGCAGCATAACCACAGATGTGTGCAGTACCAATTTACAGATGTGGAATGAATTCCAACTTGCGCACAAAAAAAATTCTATTTTCAGTTCCTGTCTACACCCCCCTATAAATCCCGCTCGCAGCCTTTCTCTTTTTGCTGATATTCCACATATCTTAAATAATCTTATTCAAAGTCTTACCAATAATAAATTTTTCAAAATACCACACGCCCTTCAAACAAAGTATGATTTACCTTCTAACGTTATTAAAGCAGACTACATTAAACAGTTAGTAGATAATCAAAATGGGAGCATTTTCAAATTAGCTCCCCGATTAAAGGAATACATGCTCCACCCCAATACTTACCAAAAAATGCGAGTTTCCGCTTCCTATAATATGATAACGCAAGACGGTTCTGTCGGTTTAGAATTTTTAGCTAAAGAAATTAATGATCCCAGCTTGAAAACCACAGCCTGGTTTTTAAGATTAGTTCATACTTGGTTTTCATTCTGTGCATCTCGCAGAGGCTCTTTCGCGCTTAGTTTGGATAAGTATGAGAGGGCAAAAAGTTTTTTAAACGATTTTATAGAAATTTGCAGGGAAATTAAAGTAGGTGACAAAGAGATTTGGAAACCTTTTAAAACAGGGCTAATTTTTTCATCTTTGTCAGTGATTAGAACATCAGAATTTCTCTTAGAATCCGCAGGTTTTAGATTCGTTTTAACCAGTCGATTTTCTTAAGATTTTGTCGAAAACCTCTTCAGTAGTGTTAGATTAAAGCAGCCGAAACCATCAGCTCTTAATTTTAAACAAAACTTAAGGCTTATCTGCGTGTCCCAGTATTTAGAAGATGGAAAGAATAGTTCATACGATGAGGATGATAGGGAATTTTTAGATGGTTTCTTAGATTACTTAAAAAACATGAGCAGTGAAGAAATATTAGAAACCGAACTCTTCGGATTAGAAGACTTAGATAGGCAACGAGTAGATTCTGTTCATTTAGATAATAAAACTGGAAACGTTATTTGTAACATTGCAGGGTATATTTTAAATTTGGTAAAATCTAATAACGTAAGTTGCGAAAATTGTTTTGATGACCTTTTGACTAAAGATTTTAACACCGCGTATAGTAGATTTGCTCGTCTAAAGGAATATTCCATTTTGCCCACGAGAGACAAGCTACTTACGTATGCCTCACGACAAGTTTTCGAATTTTTATATTAATGGAGAAAATATTTATAGTGTTAGACCAGGATATTAGTTATTCTAGCAGCCATTTCCGACCCAACCTCATAAATTGTTATTTAGGGATAGACCACACATTTGAGGGTTGCCACAATATTAGGAATAAGATTATAAATAGGTTCTTCGTCTAAAAATCAGTGGCGAAAAACGAACAAGCGACGGAGGCATTTCGTTTGGACGTGCAGCATTAGCTGCAAATAATTAAGTTTTGTGATATTTGGAGCGCTGACATTGTGAAATGTTGTGATATTTTTTCGTGATACTTTTTTTAACAGTATTTTTATTTATTTATTTATTTATTATTGTTATTTTTTTTTTGTTATTGAAAACATTTATTTTGTTAATGCTTTCAAAAATATGCTGGCCAACCCAAGCTACGAGTATAATAGCAATGAATCGATTCGACGAATATATAGTGTCTGTTAGCATATGCTTTTGTATACGTATCCCAAATTTGTAAGGCCTTCTACCAGAGTGTCAGTCTGTCTTGAAAGACAATATTTCACAAACTACTGGAAAGAATTAAAGGAAATGAGGGGTTTCACTACATTATAGATATGAGATTATTTTACCTTAATCCAGTAAATCAAACCGTTTTTGAGATAAAGCGAATTTTCGGAAAGGTTTGAGATTGTTTTGAGAACGGCTGAATTGGGGCACCTACAACTTATTTCTTAGAATATTTGCAATTTCCCCAGAAACGAATAATAATTCTATATTACCATGCTAACAAAAATAAATACAAAGCCAAATACAATGAAATTCTACATATTTCTGCCTTTTACCGTAAATCGATATCATTCAGTGCTCGAGAAATTTTACAAAATGTAGAAAAAACTTGAAAATAAAATTGACACAAAAATTGAAAAGAATATGCAAACATTTATGTATATTCAGGCCCCAGGAGAAGGGGGTCTTTTGATAAATGCGAGGGACATTCTTTAGTCCAGGGGCCACAATTCGTGCGTTGTTATTATACGAGTTCCCGCAAGCGACAGCAACCTCTTTTTTTACTAGGAACACAAGCTTTTGGACAAATTTTAACCACTGGTTAGGCCAATGGACCCGTTGAATCACTCCTACTTTAGTGTAATTGAATTGTTAGTTTAATAAAAAAAAACTAAATATTAATCACAACTCTACTTTGCCAAAATTGTTATGATGATTGATATGATATAATGAAATGTCAGATTTAAATGTCAAATGACTTTTTTTGTTTTTGTTCAATTTCGAAATGGTGGCCATATTTTTCGAAAAGCAATGGCGATTTGTATGTATTAGGGCGAAATTTTCGACTTTGTTTTCAATTTTACAGATAATATAGGATTTTAAATTTTTTTCTTCTCTATAAAATTTAATTATAATTGCATATTAAGAGGCCCATATGATTTTTTTGCAAATCTGAGACAATAAGCATTTTATTTAAAATTAACGGAAACTGTCAGTTTTAACCTGTCCACTCTCTGTTTATGTAGGCTCACTACCTTTATCCACAGTACTTCTATCACACCATTCAAATAAAAACACACATCCTTTCATAGTATGGTTCACAAACTTCCTTCTATCCCAATGTCCCAGACTGACTTTGCTACTGAACTCAATACAATCAAACAGATTGCAGTAAATAATGGCTACCAGGACAACCTCATCACATTCATTCTCCATAAAAATCTAGAAAAAGAGCTCTCAACTTCATTTACCCACACCAAAAATCCATAGACCAAGACAAAAAATATTGTAAAATGAATTATCTAGGAGAAGTTAGTATAAATATCGCAAAAGCATTAGCTACTAAATATATCCCAGTATTCCATAACCCCATAAAACTAGGAAACATTTTCTGCAATACCAAAGACAAAATAGACCTCTTAAAACGTTCCGGTATCTATAAACTAAATTGTGGTTCATTTGATGAAACATATGTAGGCCAAACAGGCAGGCAATTTAAAAAGAGATGGGGCGAACACATTCCATCAAACAACCCCAATTCTATCACTACCTCTAATTCAATCCTCAACGATCAATTAGATGTTACATCATCTCCATTATTACAACCTCTCATATAAAGCCATAAATATATTGCCCTTACTTAGTTTAATTGAACACATGTTACATTATAATTCATAAAACATTTCAAAAAGAATAGTATCAATGGGTTTTTCCCAAAACCCAACCAAAAGACGCCTGTGGTAACGGGTAAGATCTTCCATGTAGGTTGTGCTTCCATTTCCGTCCTCCTTACCTATAGTAGTAGACTACAGAGAGCTTCGAAGTCACTGTACTTCTCAACCCAATTGTGTGTAATTACACAATCATTTAAAATACTTCTAAAATTTGACCCTTCCGGAAGCAACGTTGTTGAAGCTCCATCAATGTACCTGCAAAGATACATAAAAAATTAGTACTTCTACAATACTTATCTTATCATGTTGATCATAAAAGATACATAAAAATTAGTATTTCTACAATACTTATCTTAACACGTTGATCTAGTTTTAACATCTCCTGCTGCCATAAAGACCCATTGCATCAACCTATATTAAAAAAGTATTAACAATTTTTTATTAAGTTCTTAATATAAAATGTTTTTTTTAACTACTAACTTGAGAAATCGTCATTATTTATTCGAATGCCCCAATGAGAAGTAATTTTTCTCAAGCTAGGTCAATAATAATAACAAACAATTACCTAGGTTAATAATGACAAATTATCTTTTATTTTTGATTGAAATGAACAAAAAAACACAAACAAATAATAATTTCATTGCTTTGTTTCGTTTTATTTGTATGAAACTAAACTTCCAGGCTACTTGATATTTTAAGATATTTAAAAAATGAAATGGAAAATGTTTAATATCAAAATCTAATCAAAGCAAATATGATAATTAGTGTTAGTAGTTAAAAAAATTCTATATATACCTCGGTTGAGAAGACTAATATGGACCTCGAACATTATATCCCTCGGCGCTACGCACCTCAGGATCTAAAAGTTCTCGGTCAATAATAGCCTACTTCCAAAACCCCCGGTATAGAAGCCATCTACATTTTTTAGCACAATAAAAATCGTGAACTTGTAGCGCCATTTTGAAATTAAAACTCAATATAAAAAAAATTCAAAAAATCACCATAACGCTCATAACGCCATCTGGAAAAATAAAACTCCATATAAAAAAAATTCAAAAATATTTAATCAAAAACAGTAATCCAATTTTTTGCATATGGCAATGTTCATTGTTTATTGCAAATGGCGTGAAAGTGTATGGCTATGATATATCGGGGGTTTTGCTACTTCTCAACCTTGTTATATAATGTACTATTTCTTACCGTGAAAATATTTTAGTTTGTTTTCGTTTTTTGATTCTGACATTCAGCCATATTATTGAGGTGAGTTCATGTTCTCACCATATCGGAAAAACTGGCGTACTTGATATCGATAAAGTAGTTGTTTTTTTAACACTAATTAATGCAGTGTTCAACAACTGTGGCGCGGCTGTCGATAAAAGGTTTGGATGCAATGTGTATTTATAGTAGATTATTTTTTTCGAGAAGTCTCTTCTTCGTTTTGACGTTGACAACTAGTTATTGACTTGGTATATTTTTTTTTTAAATTGTGTAAAGTTTTGTTTATATAAGAATTAATTCAATGAAAGTAAAAAGAAAAATAATAAAGATTTTTAGTGCAGTTTTGTGAGCAATTTGTGAAATTTCTTCTAGTTTGGGGTCGTTGAATACATATCACATTCAACTCCGAATGGGATTTGTGCCTCTGTCAACGCCATGTTTGATATATAAGTAACGTGCTGTTGCTAAAGGAAATCAGCGTTTTGTCACTTCGTTGAGTGGTTGTATTGTTTTCAATCACAGTTGTCAGGCAGCGTGTCATGAAATCACCACCATTTTTAAAAATCCAGTTAATTTATACCTTTTTTTTGCCATTTTAGGCAAGAATGCTGCGTGGTAGCCATGCGTAGTTTATAATTGAAAATATCAACAGTTTTGGTCGTATCGTACGCCTAATTTAGACACAATTTATATTGAAACAGTCATCATTGTCGTCGTACGCTTAATCCATGCGTAGTTTATAATTGAAAATATCAACAATTTGGCATCGTCCGCCTAATCTAGGCATAATTTATATTAAACCATTCAACATTGTCGTCATACGCTTAGTCTATGCGTAGTATATATGGAAGGTATCAACAATTTTGCATCGTACGCCTAATGTAGGCATAATTTATATTGAAACATTCATCATTGTCGTCGTATGCTTACTCCATGCGGAATTTATAATTGAAAGTATCAACATTTTGGCCTCGTACGCCTAATTTAGGCATAATTTATATTAAAATTGTCAACATTGTCGTCGTACGCTTAATCCATGCGTAGTTTATAATTGAAAATATCAAAAATTTGGTCTCGTACGTCTTATTTGAACTAATCATTAAAAATCAAAATCATCTTAACAATAATTCTAAAATGATGGCGCTCAGGCTCTTCAATTGATTCCATCAAAAAGTTCATTACAGTCCACTGCCAAGTCAGAGGCGTCATCAAACGTATCAACTTATTTTTATTAACTTTCATTTAATTTTTTTACATAATTATGAAAATTCCCATAGAATTAATTGCAGAATAGACAAATTGAACGGTTAAAGAAATTTATGCTGACCGGGTAGTTTTCATTTGCTCGTGTAAAAATGGGAAAAAATTAGATTAATGTGTGTTGGACATTTGGATTAAAATGTTCATTTTTGTTTTTTTGGAAATTTTTATAATAGTGGAGTTGGTGATTGAAGGTTTTAGAATTTTTGAGTTGGATGGTCTGAATGGCGAATTGATCTGATCATGTAGAGTTAGATCAAATAAGTTAATTAAACCACTAGTTTAAGTCATTTCATAGTGTATGTGATAGTTAAGTTGAAAGAAAAAGAAAATAATTTTGAAATTGCAAATATCATTTGAAAGTGGTTAAGTGAAAAAATTACTGATTTCAACCAAAACAAAAAAAAGGAAACAAATAAGAAAGGAAAAATTATATTTGGAATATGCAATGAAGCTTTATATTTGGATGTAAAATTTGGTGTTATTATTGGGAGAATTCTGTGATGGGTGAGGTGATAGAATGATATGAAGGCAATTCCATAGAGGGACACAGTTCCGAGTTCCTTTCATAGCAGTTGGAAGAAGGCGTCAGTAAAATTATCCAGATAAGCATTTTTTTTTCGATGTTTATTTTTTACGTAACGCATTTTGTTAGTGTTGATTTTTTCTTGATCATAAGATATTAGTGAAACATAAGAAGAATAATTAGGGGAGAATTGTGACCTGGCAGTTCTCTCTTCTGGAGAACCTGGGTGATGTTTAAGGCACGCTTCGTTTGTTTTTTTTAGTTTTGAATTTTTTTGTAAAGAGGTTGGTCTATAGGGTTCCGTCCTGGCGCCATTACTTTTTAATTTGTACATCCATGACATGCCTGACACAACATCAAAGAAATTTGGGTACGCGGATGATTGGACCCCGGGCCACTCAAAATAAAAACATGGGTGTCTTGGAAGATTTGCTGTCAACTGACCTGGCGATAATGAATGACTATTTTCGAACGTGGAGCTTATTTCCTAATCTAAGTAAAACCGAGAGTTCTTGTTTCCACTTCAACAACAAACTGGCAAAACACGAACTATCAGTGTTATTTAACGGCACTGTCATTAAATACAATCATCAGCCAAAGTACCTGGGTATTACTCTCGATAGAACTCTTTCTTATAAGCTCCACCTAGAGAATACGTCACAAAAACTTAAAATGAGAAACAATATATTGCATAAACTGGCAGGCTCTACATGGGGTGCTACTCCAGCAACCCTCCGCACAACTGCTCTAATTCTGGTTTACTCAGTGGCTGAGTACGGCGCACCAGTCTGGCTGAGTAGCACACATACTCAAAAAGTTGACTGCCAGCTGCATGCCGCGATGCGTACTATAAGTGGTACTATCAGGTCCACTCCTTTACCTTGGCTCCCTGTGTTGAGCAATATCGATCCACCTGCACTCATCCGTGAACATAAAAAGGTAACCAACAACATCACGTTACCCTTGCACGAATATTACGGTGACCACACTCGTTGTCGATTGAAGTCAAGAAAGCCTCCACATAAAACTGCCAGCAACCTGCTGGCAACTAATTTTAATATCTTGGATGCCTGGGACACCTCCTGGAATGATTACAACACTCCTGGCGTTTCTATTACTAACCCGACTTCTGCCCAGCCTGGTTTCGATCTGCCACGTCATACCTGGACCACACTAAACCGAATAAGAACGAATCATGGACCTTGTGCTGATTCTTTCTACAAGTGGGGAATCTCAGAGTCCCCTCAATGTAACTGCGGAGCTCCACAACAAACCATAAAACACATTGCAACAGTGTGCCCACTTCGACGATACAATGGCGACATCTCAGACTTCCAATTGGCAACTCCCAATGTAGTAGCATGGATAGACTCACTCGATGTAAACATCTAATGTTCAAATATACTGCCCAATGTTCAAATATTTTAATATTTTACTTTTTAACTTTTAACTAAAAGACGCGCAATCATATTGATTGTAAGCTCATTTAATGTGTTTTCATGTTTTGTTTTATGTAGATTTCATATGAAAATCTATCTATTTTAAGTTCTATTTTTGTTTAATGTGTCACAACAAAAACCATACGCTAAATAAAATATAGAACCTTTGTAAGCCTCTGTGTTTTTGTTATTTATAAAAAACAATAATTTGAGCCCAAAAGTTTACATGTATAAAAAATAAAATAAATAGAACAAAATACTGCCAATAGGTAGTAATAAATCGTGTGTTATCAACATTTATTTTTGGGAATAAGCTCAAGGAGAGTTGATAACGAGAGGAAAATGAAAATGAAAAATTAGTAAATGTTTGGCGTTCGATCGATCAAGTCGAAATCAGGGAGTAATTTTCTTGTTAAGTGTTTAATTGTAATAAGTGTTGTAATGAGTTTTTGTAGTGATAATTTTGGTGGTAGTAGACAACAATTCGGTTAAAAACTATTAAGGTAAAGTTTTAAATTCAAATGGTCTATTTACTGTTTATTTAGTTTGTAATCGTTTTGTATTTATGTGTGTTAAGTTTAAATTATAAGATTAACAGTGTGTTATAGAAGGTAAAGTTAGTTAAGTTGGATATTAATATTATTATTAAAGATCTGTTGTATGATCGTACATGTATTGGTTTTGGTGGTTAATGTTTTAACTAAGTTTTCCAGAGTCAAATTAAATTGAGTGGGATATTTGTTACGGGTAATTGAAGGAAGTCTGATGTCTTAATCATACATTTTTTCGAAATGTTTCCGCAGATAAATTAAATTGCAGATGAAATTGAATGAGTCTATAATGCGTAACGGTGGGACCGTGGAATAGCGAGCATACCTGAACCTCAACCCCAAGTAGCACGTACACCATCTAGAAAGAAGAAGAACACTGGATATAGAAATTGGTACTGGAGAACTTCATTGGACTTAATTAAGACTTTGGGGAATATTTGGAAAGGATTCTAAAGAAGATAAAGTGCAAGTTACATTTGATATTTTAGATATATTATTGTATTCTGTTATGGTCAAATAAAACTTTTATAATGTGGCAGTACATGTGGGTTTTCTTCAATGGTTTGCTTTCGTTTTCAAGATTGTAGATTTTGTATTTGTAGTTAGAAAATGTGTTACACCTTCGCTCCAGAGAGCTAGTGGCAGGGTGTTGCGTGCACGACCAATTGGTAGACCTGAACGGTCTACCAGAAATGTCTCATATTACACGGTCTAAGTTGATCTTAATTATTTTTAAAATCATTGATTGTTTTATTACCTACCTTTATTGTAATTAGTTTTACTGTTTATTATTAGGTGTCTTTATTGCTATTTTTTTATTTTTTTTTTATTGTTACTGTTTTATTGATACGGTCTAAAATGTATATAAAGTTGTGACAAAATTATTTTTAGATTCTAATCACCTGAAGGTGCCATAAGCGAAAGTACTTGTGAATGAAATAAAAATTATTGTGGAATAAAATTAACTATTATAAAGTTTTTTTAATTATAAAATATTCGCTAAATTTATTTTCAGAAGAATAAAGAATACGCTTGATATCCACCAGCCAAGAGAACAAGCTGGTTTTAGATCAGGCTTCGCTACTATAGACCATCTACACTCAGTGAATCAGACAAAAGAAATAAGTTTAGAATATCGTATGGACATTAACATAGCATTCATCGACTTTATGAAAGCGTTCGACACAATAGAACATGTCAAGATCTGGAAGGCACTAAAAAATCAGAATGTGCAGAATAAAATAATACTTATAATACAGAACATATGCTCAAAATGTACTGTAAAGATATCTCTAGAATCGAAGGGAAATACTTTCCAACTGGAAAGAGAAGTAAGACCCCTTTTCACCTGCTCTTTTCTGTGCAGTACTAGAAGAGGTTTTGAAACTACTAGATTGAGAATACTATGGAATAAAAATAGATGGTGAATTTTTAAATAATGTCAGATTCGCAGAAGATATCACAATTTTTGCAGCAACAATATGTTATGTAGACTGGAGTATGATAACGTAGGGCAGTAAGGTTTCAGATTTATGTAATGTCTGTCTTCTCATAAAACACAATTTTGCTTACCACGCATGGTTCATATAGTTTCCGTTACACAAATTTGTTCTTAGCATAAAACAATTAACAATAATATTTCCTTTACAATCCCCTATTATTGACTCACACTGCGTTTTCACCAGCATTACTTCACCATACTACATAAATTTGAATTCTCCGGACACTAACCGTAATTGCCCTGAATGTTTTCAAACCTCAAACCGCTGTGCATATTGTTGTATTGTCGTTGTATTGTCTAACAATTATTATCCTACAATCAGTTTGGCAATTGTCTTCAAAACGTATTATATTTCTTGTATAGGTATTTTTATCGATTTAATCTAAATTTTACTGTAATGCGGTTGTAAGCTATTGTTTCATAATACATAAACATCATAAAAGCGGTTAAACTTACGTTTAATCCATTCTAACATATTCATACTTTTTTCCAATGCGTTGGAAATGACTTATTTCGTGAAATCACCTTACAATATTATGTATTACAAAATAACAAACAGTTTTTTTTTGAAACGGAAAATGTACTAACATTCTATAAATTTCCTTTCAAAAGAAAAACTTTGTCGAATTTTCGATATTAAAATTACTATATAAGAGATGACTATACGATCTTTTGTCTCTTATCTCGTCTCTTGTTATACCACAATCTGAGGTATTATCTAACCAGTAGTATTTATAAGAGAGTCTACACCCCACTCCAGAACGAGTCCAGGTTCTGTATTGGTAGACTGAAGGAAATGTATGCCTTGGTAGTGAGATTTAACGGTCAACGAACAGTCAAGGATACATTCTCTTCAGTCACCACACTGTTCTATTTCTTCTCTCCCTTATAAACTCACTACTTGGTAATCCTAAAGTTTAACATCCGTAACTACATAAAACAACAACTTAGTTCAACAAAAATACATTACCTGGTTCATTATCAATACCATTAATTAATCGCGTTGCTACAACAACACGTCGTGTTGATTCAGTATCAATTTCTATTAAAAAAAAACTATCAGTCTCACAATTAACATTGCTTAAATTCGTAAACATTCTTCTACTTTGTTTTAATCAAACAAAATGTAGAACTCATGTAGTTGTAAATGCATTTTTTTTTTATTTTTGTTGATACTGTCTGATACAATCTCACTTTGAAATGTTTGAAGTTGTTATCATCTTTTTCATTTAGAAATTAGAATGCTAACGATATTGTTATTTCATTTTCTTGACATAACTTGGCTAACTGAAAACAAAACAAACACGAATTATATGTTTTCGATCCTTCTTTCTTTTTTTTTATAATTGGTTGACAATCTCGTTCTAAAAAACCGATTAAATTCCTTTGTTTGGGAAAACAAAACAACAGAAAGAAATATACAAATTTTTTTGAATGGTCATCTCCTTCGCTCCCATTCGTTTAGATTATTTAAACAAAGCATTTTTCATAACTTATGTTCAGTATGATTTTATAATGAAATCAAATTACAAGTTCGGTTTAGATTTCAAATCGATTAAAATCGTTCAATTCGTTTATATCCAATAAAAATTGTTAACAAATTGAATTTCGGAAAACTTAACAAAAAAATATCTATGTGTTGTGATTGTTAAAAATATAAAATGTAAATTAATAGTTATATTTCGAAGTCAGGATTTGAAGTTAAAATATAGCTTAAACTCAAATGAGATCAGTGGGTTTTTCTTTAATTAAAAACAATAAATTTAAATGTTTGGTTATTGAATTTTTGTGTTTTCTTTTAATTTGAATCTTCCTCGCAATAGCAAATGGAGAATGTCGTATTGTGAAATAAAAGAGCAAAAAAATATTGTGTAAACTATATTGAAATTAAACATGTGTCTTATATGTGTCAAAAGTTGTAAAACAAACGGAGATAAATATAAGACCGGTGTATGGTACAAAACCGAGGCAGTGAACAACATTCATGCTGCGTGGATTGGGTGAGTTCGTTCCATATTAAAATTATACCTTTTATATTGGTACGTGGAATTTGGGAATGATACGGGCGCCCGCACGGTGGCTGAATATCTATTTTATTTTATTGAAATCACTACAGTAAATTTATTGATGCTGGAATTAATTTCGTTAGTTACATTTGGTTTTTAAAGTAACCACTATATGAATTTGTGCCATATGGAAAGTAGCACACAAAGTTGTAATTGCTGAAGGTCTACACGTCCACTTTATTTTTGAGATTACTGTTGTTTTACTGTTAGCTAGTAAACTAGAATACTATAAATAATGGTTTGAGGTTGATACAAGGGAAAACTGCAATCAACATTATTTTATTTTATCACTCATCTCATCATTAGGTTTACGCTGCATGTTAGATGCAATCAATTATTTTTGTGTGTTGAAAAAAAATTATAATGAAATGTCATAGATAAATCGACACTGTAAATTAGAGATCTTTTCCTTGGTGAAGTCCACGAATCCGTCCGTACATAGATTTATCATCTTTTAATATTTAATAAAACCCTTGGATAAATAGATGCCTAAGCATCTATTATTTAAATTGTAAAGTCCAGGCTTTACACTCTCTTAGTCTGATTGTATTTTGCTGTCATTCGGTGTTATTTTATTTTGTGAAAAAATATAGTATAGTCACGGAACGACCAGATAAAGAAATTAGTTTGTGTTTTTTTTGGTTTAAATTAAAGAAAAAAAAGTTATAGTTAAAATTAGTTATCGTACATGTTTGCGAATGTTAGAAGAATCTTGTTGTGTTAATTTATTAGAATCTAATAAAAAAAGAAGAATATATTAGTCGAGATCCAAGGTGTGGCTCCTGGCGGCATTAATAACTGTAAGTTTTATTTTAATTCAATGTTATTACCTTATAACTCTTCAAGTTTAAAAAGGTTAAACGGTTCGCGTGAACGAGTTTAACCCGTTCATTTACCTAATCTACATTTGAGTTACTGATCCATGAAGATAAATGTGAGTAAAAGAACACGAAGTAACGCAATCGATGCTGGGCATGATTTTGTAAGTCCCCTAGGAGTGCAATGCCTCTGGATCATTAACAAAAAAAGAAATAAGATTTGTAAAAAAAAAGAAAATATATAAAAAAAAAATATTATATGTTTGTTGACGTCCATTAAATAAAATAGAATTAACTGTCATAGTAAATTATATATAATTAAACGAATAGTATTAACACAGTTTGCAACCTTGGTGGTGAATTATTATAATAAATTATTGTTTGTACATTTATGTTAACTTATTATGTCTGTACATTTGTTGAACGTTGTCCAGTTTTGATTTAGTTTTCTTAGTAAAATGTTTCAAACTCTGTGATAAATTAGTGCAATTAGAAATATTTATTCTCTATTGTTTAATTAATAACTTTGATGTCAAACTTTAATCATTAAAAGCACTACGGAAATTATATCTGGTGTTCAGTTATTTCTTTTAACGATTATTACCGATAATTCCACACGTATTATCCCAAATCGAACAGTAATTTGGACAAATTAAATATTAATTACGGGAGTGGCGTCTGATTCATGTATATAAAAAGAAAACCCGGGGATAAAAATTACGAGTTTATACCGTTCGACCGACAATTCTTTTTGTTTCGTCACAACCAAATTTATGAAACAACACGACAAGTTTATGAGATCGAGGTTTGCGTAGAATTTTGCAGATTAATTCTTTGTGCTATTACAATCGAATTTCAACGCAACCTTTAAATACAATTTTTTTTGTGCTATTACCACCGAATTTCAACGCAACATTTATACAAAACTTTTGCTATTACTATCGTATTTCAACGCAACATTTATTCATAATTTATGTTATTTGTTACAACAATTGCCTGATTTATTCCGACGCATCATTACTACAGTGTTTCAACGCAACATTTAAATAAAATTTTTGCTGTTACTACCGTATTTCAAACATATTTCAACGCAACATTTAAATAAAATTTTTGCTGTTACTATCGTATGTCGAGCGAATTTTAACGCAACATTAATATAAGATTTTTGCTATTACTACCGTATTGCAACGCTACTTTCATATAAGAATTTTTGCTATTACTGCCGTATTTCAACGCAACATTAATAGAAGATTTGTGCTTTTACTACCGTATTGCAACGCAACTTTCATATAAGAATTTTTGCTATTACTGCCGTATTTCAACGCAACATTTCTACTTACCTGCTGGGATTTCTCGCTGCGGACGGAGGGCTAAGACCTTAAGACGTTGAAGCCGGGAGGATTTAATCATGGGGTGAGTGAACTTTGTTTATTTTAATTACTTTTTTTCTAACATAGAAGGGTGAATGCGCATGAAAGGGTGTACAAGTGAATGAATGGGGCTTGCTTGTCGTTGCGTGTGTGTGAGAGTTGGCGATGCTTGTAGCGAGACACATTCAGTCTAATTTGGAAATGATTACAATCGAAATATTTTTGCTCCGAGGTAATATCTCGTTTTCCAAATACCTTTTTTTATTATATTGAATTATATTACCTAAATTTATTAATTTATATTTTTATTAAAAATCAATCCCAATCAATATGAAAACCAAACAAACAAAAAAAAACAAATTCTTGTCATGTTTTATATTTATTAACCGTATTATACATTAACCAACTGTAAACTACAGGTATTTAATTAAATTGGTTTTGAAATATTTATTTAACTTACAAATAAAATTATAGCTTTTTTGGAGCTGTAAATAATTTTTTTTTGGTACTTTCGTATGGTTTCAAAAATTTTTGAAAATGTTATTAATAAAGAAAAAGGGAAATAAATAATAAAGACTTTCAATATAGCGTGTGACGTTCTCCCGTGCTCTAAGATTTGATGCTCGGTTTACCAGCAATGGCAGTGGTGTACAAGCTGTATCATATTGATCAGATGACAGCAATACAACTTATGTTTGATTACTACCATTTGCGGTACTTGCTGTGGGTATTTGAGCTTAATCGTCTTGCTTCGCAGTCTGAGTGTGTGGGTGAATGTTAGCATGTATGAAGCGTGAGTGTGTGGGCGTATGGGAATGATTGTGGGGGTTGGACGCGCTGATAGTGGTTCTTTCGCTAAAGCGAAGTTTCATTTTTTCCTTCGTTTTGTTTCCACTTCTGTTTATTCACGTAATTTGCGTACATTTCTGTATTTGTGTTGAAGCAGCAGGTAACAATCTATCAAATCCACGATGATTGAGCTTTAGTCGTTACGGCGTTAAATTACTCTAGGTACGTATCCTGCTAGGCCATTCTCATTGGTTCGCCAATGAGAAAGCTCTTCATTACAAATAGCAGAAATGGAAACCATGTTAAAAGATCTAGAAGTGAATTGCAAGGAAGTAGGTTTACAAATGAATACAGATAAAACAAAACTAATGTCAAAAGGAGAGAAAAAAACAATAACAATTAACAATGAAGAAATAGAATATATAGATCAATACTCATACCTGGGACAAATAATAACACTAGAAAAAAGACAGGAAATCAAAATAAATAACAGAATTGCAAGAGGATGGAAACAAATGTGGAAATATAAGAATATTTGCCACAATTCAACGTGTTATCTAACCAATAGCCTTTAGAAGACCTACCCTCACTCCAGAATGAGTTCAGGTTCTGTACTGGTGGATTGGAAGGAATGTATGCTTTGGTAGTTAACGGTTAAAAAACAAACTAACAATCAAAGATACATTTCCGTCCAGTCGCCACACTTTTGTAGTGATCTTATATACTTACCCTTGTATATTAGAATTCTATAATAAAATTAAGCACTTACCGTCGTACATTGTTACTCAAATAAAAATACTTAAATTTGCAGTTAATTAAGTTTTATATCAAATTAACATTTTCAAACTAGAATATTTCTAATAAATAAAAATATTACATTACATTTATTTTCTCACAAATAGTTTAAATAAATAAAAATATTCTATTACAATTATTTTCTCACAAGTAATTGTAAACGAAGGAATGTGATGATAATTCAAATAGAATAGAACTGAAAAGGTTCATAAAAGAAAGAAAAATAAAATATAAAATATATATCGGAATGGGCAGCCTAGAGCTGCACACATAATTTAGTTTTTATTCAAATTAATCGTGTGATCAAGTAAAGTGTTTTTAATAATAAATAAATGAATTTATAAAACATGGGCAGAGTTTTTGTTAAACGTTTAGTGATTCGAAGTAACCCCACCATATGGCGACTTTGCCAAAATTTCGGTTAAATTAAAAAACTGAATAAAGAAATAGTTTTTAAAAACAAGTGCCGTGAAATTGATTAAACAAAAAAAAAAACAGTTTTTTTGAAAAGTGCAGTGAAAATGAAACATTTTTTTGAAAGAGAATAAAAAATGAAACTTTTTTTTAATGAAAATAAAAGATTTTTTTTGAAAGTGCATATTGAAATTAAAAACCAATTTATAAAACAAAAAATGTGTTTTTAGACAATTAATTTATGTTTGATATTTGAGCATAAAATTTTTATTCAATTAAAAGCAAATATTGATTGTTTAAATATATGTATGTAGTTAAATAAAAGTATTTAAACAAAGTGAACTTGATTGTTCATAAAAATGAACACTGTTGAAATGTACCAAAACAAAAGCATAAAATATTAAAACGAAGTGGCATATTATAAATTATTCACGAATTTTGATGCATTGACCGAATTTTGATGAATTGAACATAGAACAGAAACAAATTATAAAATTTGGGAAACTTCAAAGAAATACAATGGGAGGATTCAGCTCAGCAACAACAGCAACAAATCATTGTAGAAGAAGAAAATAAAGGTAACTCAATTTTTTCGTACATTGTCATAGATTTTTTTATAATAATACTCTTTACAACAATTTTATTCTTCATAATAAAAAAGATATGGCTCAAATTAAAAGCCAATATAGTTAATACAGCAGTAACAGCTGTAAACGTGTAATATTAAAATTTTAATAATAGCAGTAAAAATAAATTTTACTGAAGAATAATAAAATGTTCAATAATAAAATTTTTCTTGATCAATGTTTACTAAATCAAAAATATTTTAAATAATTAAAACTCTTAATTATTTACAAACTTTTGTTGTATACCAAATATAAATACTTTTAATTGAAAATTTTTTTACAATGGAATTCGATTTAATAACTGCCAATAAGTTGTTACCCATATTTGATGGGGATACAAAACATTTAAATAATTTCATAAATTTAGTAAGTCTATATAATGACACACTTAAAGACAAACCAAACAAAAAGACATTACTTAAATTCATAGTTGCCGCGAAACTAAGCGACCGTGTAAAAACAAAATTAGTTGGACTAAAATATGAAGATACTTTTGAAAATTTCAAAACAGCCCTTGAGGATGTTTTTAAAAACAAACAGACTAGCTTAGAAATCGTAAATGCGATAAATGCTACCAAGCATGTATCGTCGGTTGAAAAATATACAAACGCTTTAGTAGAACTTCTTCTTAAACTTAATCAACTTCAATCCAACGGTAGAACAGAATCCGAAAAAGAATTAATAACTGAGCTCAATGAGGAGATTGTGCTCAACAGCTTCAAAAATAGACTAAAACCAGAAGTAAAACTAGTTGTATTTGCTGCAAAACCCAAAACTTTACAAGAAGCAAAAACAATTGCTATTCAATTTGAACAAGCTGGGGCTAGCAGTTCAAGAGTTAGTCATAATGAAATTTTCTACATGAAACGATATTCACAAGGGAATACACGAAAATTCCAAGGACAAAATAAATATTATCAAAATAATAAAAGTAAATTTTTTAGAAATCAAAACAATTACAGGTTAGACCAAATAATTATGATTCAAACCACAATCATAATTATCAGTCCCAATCTAATAAAAACAATTTTTCTAAATATAATAATAAATAAAATTATCGCAATAAAAACCGTAATGCAATGCATGGATTTAATAAATCCAATAATAATAATAGATTTGAAAAACGAATTAATACATTTGAGTCGGGAAACTCAACTCAGCTGGCATCTGTAGAGCAGGAGCAGATGGCAGCTCAACTACAGAATTTGAAAATATAAATATTTTTAAATTAGGCGATTTCGAAAATGTCACCAATTACATAACTCTCATGTCAAATCAATCTGAATCCAATACATTAAATTTTCTAATTGATTCTGGAGCAGATATTTTAGTCAAACCTAATAACTTAAAATCAAATTTAAATTATAATCCAAATGAAACCAATCGTTTAACAGGCATATCTGACACTCCTAGTTTTACATTATGAAAAATTGAATTAAAATTTTTAATAAATGGTGATGAATTTTCTCATCAATTTTCGCTAGTAAATAAAAATTTTCAAATACTATTTGATGGAATAATTGGACGAGATTTTTTAATAGAACACTATGCTAATTTAAATTACAAAGATTTTACAATTGGATTGTAAATAAATGACAGAGAACACATTATCCAAATGAAATCAAAACCAATAGAAATTAACACAATTTTAATACCTGCCCGTACTGAAATAATTCATCCTATTAAAATTGCTAGAACAGAAGACTGTATTGTCCTTAATAAAGAATTAGCTGATGGTATTTTTATTGCAAATACCATAATATCGAAAAATGGTACAGCTCACATAAGATTAATAAATAGTAACGAAGAAGATAAAGAAATTAATATAAATAATTTAAAACTAGAAATAGAGTCGTTGTCGTATTATGATATACATACAAATAATGAAATTTATAAACTTAAGAAATCTACAAATGAGAAAAGGGTACACCAAATTCTTCAATACATAAAGATTGATAGCATAAAAGATCCAATCATTATTGAGACAATTAAAACAATGATAAGAAATTACGAAGATATATTTCTTTTACCTGGTGAAGATTTGACTAAAAATAATTTTTACAAACAAAATATAGTTTTGGAAGACAAAAATCCAACATATATAAAAAATTATAGATTAGCTCATTCACAATTAGAAGAGATAGATAGACAAGTACATCAACTTAAATCTCAAGGAATTATTGAAAATTCAATAAGTACTTACAATTCACCACTACTCTTGACTCCTAAGCGCAGGTCTGATGGAACTAAAAGGTTTAGAATGGTGATAGACTATAGAGCACTAAACAAAAAAATTAGAAATGACAAATTTCCACTTACCAGATTAGAAGACATTTTGGATAAATTAGGTAGAGCTAAATATTTTTCAACAATGGATTTAGCAAACTCATTTCACCAGATAGAAATTGAAAGAAACTCAAGACCATGTACAGCTTTCTCGACGAATGAAGGTCACTTTCAATTTACAAGATTACCTTTCGGCTTAAAAATAGCCACAAATTCATTTCAACGAATGTTATCAATAGCTCTTTCAGGACTAAGTGATCGAGCATTCATGTATGTAGATGATGTTATAGTATTTGGATGTTCGATAGAACATCATAATAAAAATTTAATTGAAACATTTAACAGGTTCAGGGAATGCAATATAAAACTCAACCCAGAAAAATGTAATTTTTTCAGACAAGAAGTCATTTTTTTAGGTCATTTAATTAGTAAAGATGGTGTTAAACCAGATCCCAAAAAATTTGACGTAGTTAAAGATTATCCTATTCCAAAATCTAAAGAAGAAATAGTGCGTTTTACAGCCTTTTGCAATTATTATAGGCGTTTTGTAAAAAACTTCGCTCAAATTGCTCAACCGCTAAATCATTTAAGTAAAAAGAAGGTAGATTTTGCTTGGACATCTCAATGTGGGGAAGCATTTCAAAATTTGAAGAGTAAATTAATTTCCTCTCTAATCCTTCTATATCCCGATTTTGATAAAAAATTTATTCTCACCACAGACGCATCGAACTATGCTTTAGGTGCCGTCCTTTCTCAAGGTGAAATCGGCTTTGATTTACCAATTGCTTATGCAAGCAAATCCTTGCAAAAACTTGTTTTGAATAAACCCATAATTCTTAAAGAATTATTAGCCATACACTAGGCCATAGAATATTTCCGACATTATTTATATGGTACAAAATTTACAGTAATAACAGATCACAAACCACTAGTTCATCTGTTCTCACACAAAAACCCTTCTTCTAAATTAACGAGAATAAGACTAAAACTTCTTAAGTACAATTTTGAAATCAAATACAAGCAGGGTAAACTAAATGCAAACGCTGATGCACTATCAAGGATAAGAATTAATACTGAGTATCTAAAAAACCTAATTCCAAAAGATTGCGACAAAAATGAAAAAATTATTTTAGCTATTACTCGTTCGATGAGTAATAAATCAAAAATAACTAAAATAGCAGCCAACGATAAGTTAGACATTCAAGTACGGCCTGATCAACTGTATATTAGGAATGCAATATCTATTTCTGAAACAAAAAACGTACCGAAATTAAAGACTATATTAAGTGCCAAGAATAATAGAAATAATATAATAATAAATAACGGGGAAATAATTTTAGAGTTATATCAGAATGGCGATAATTCAGTGCGCATTCTAGAATCGCAACTGAAGAAGCTGATCTGTATACTAACCAGGAATAATATATATAAAATCGCAATTGCTAATGATGATAATATATTCAAGATAATGACGTCAGATAATTTAAAAATGTTATATAATAAGCAGCAGCAAGAATTTAATGAAAATAATAGGTACGATAATGATAAAAATAAAAATGATAATAAGGCACAAAAATTAATAATATTAATATATGAACCCGTAAAAAGAATAGTTGATACTGACAAAATGATAGAAATAATTAAAGATTTTCATAACACTCCTATTGGCGGACACCAGGGTGTTAGACGTACAATTTTAAAAATGAAACAAAAATATATATTTAAAAATATGTCCAAACTAGTAAAACAGTATATTCGTAATTGTGAAACTTGTGCAAGAAACAAAATAACAAAACATACTAAAATGCCCTTAAAAATTACAGAAACTTCCTATTTCGCATTTCAAACTGTCTCAGTTGACACCATTGGACCATTGCCAATGACGTCTAACGGTAATAAATACATACTGTCCTTACAATGCGAATTGACTAAATACATAGATTATTATCCAATGCAAAATAAAGAAGCCAAAACAATAGCGAAATGTCTAATTGACATCTTTATTTTAAAATATGGCTGCATGACTAATCTAAAATCAGATAAGGGAACAGAATTTTTAAATGAAATTCTAAATGAAGTTTGTTTTACTCTAAATATTAATAAAATTCACTCAACTCCGTACCATCACGGAGACTTTAGGTGGAATTGAGAGAAATCACAGAGCACTGAATGAATATCTTCTATTTTTGCTCCAAATTTTGTAGACTGGGATAATTGGATCCCATATTTTACATTTTGTTATAATACTCCTCCTCACACAAGGACAGGTTATACACCATATAAACTGGTTTTTGGAAGATTAGCTACCTTCCCTAACGAAACTTTCAATAAAGGTAATATTACTCCTTTATACAATTATGAAAATTACGCAAAAGAAATTAAACATAAACTAGAAACAGTATATACTCAAATAAGAGAACTTTTAAATAATGCAAAGATTAAGAATAAAGAATATTACGATAAAAGCATTAATATAAATAAATTTAAACTAGGTGATCTCGTTCTTTTGAGAAGAGAAAATAAACTTAAAAACGAAAGCCCTTATACAGGTCCTTTCAAAAAAATAATTTCTAATGATGTAAATAGCACATTAGATAGAAGGGGAAAATTAATCGAAATTCATAATAATAGACTTAAAATGTTTAAACGCACATAAACATTAGAATTTTAAGATAGTAAAAATAGATGATAAGTAATTTCATTAAATACATTCATTAAAATAACTATTGTTAAATTTTAAGTTTTAAAACTATTGTATAATCCGCATCTGCAGATATGCATTCCAATATTATAGATTTAATCAAATTTTGAAAATACAAATACATTAAGAAACAAATAAAATATGATTTTATAATCAAATGATAAATAATTCCAAATGAATTATCTGAAGTAATAAATATAATTAAAATTCAATAGATTTAAGTTACTTAGTTGATTTTAAATTCAATGATTTAAATTTTTCAAAATAAATAATTTTAAATAAAAGAATAATTAATAAATATGATTAGAATTCAATAAATATTAATAATAAGACATGAAACAACTAAAATGTATTATATATATAAAGATTCCACTGAGTCATCACAAAAATTTCTTTAAATTTAAAACAAAACTCATAAATGATTTTTATCCACGACTACTAAAGAATATATACTTTCCATGCGTATATCTTTCATGGTAATTGTATTCATTCCTTTTCTATATATCAAATTCTTTTTTATTTCTTTTATTACGCTTTATTTATCCAAAATTCCCCTAACAAATTAAAAACTTGATTTGTTGGTATAGTAATATAAACCAGTTAAAACAAAAACAATACATATATAAAATCTAAAATAAACAAACATGTTTGGTTTTGTTTTTCATTTCATATAATATGGCGATACAAGCTTAAACAGGAAAACATGAATGAAATTATTTGAATTACTTGTAGTCGTGGATAAAATAGTATCTTGTATTCGCTTAGGATGAAGGCAATTCTTCACTCGGATGATTCCCTCCACTCGCTACGCTCGTTCCGGGAAACTTCATCCTCGTGAAGAATTGCCTTCATTCTAGCTCATACAAGAATATACTATTCTTTCTCATATAAATACATTTTTTTTTAAACGGTGAGGGTGTAGTGATCTTAAATACTTACCCTTGTATATTTAAATTCTATAATAAGTTTAACTACTTACCATCATACATTGTTACTTACTCAAATAAAAATACTTAAATTTGCAGTTAATTAAGTTTTATATCAAATTAACATTTTCTAACTAGAATATTTCTAATAAATAAAAATATTACATTACATTTATTTTCTCACAAATAGTTTAAATAAATAAAAAATATTCTATTACAATTATTTTCTCACAAGTAATTGTAAACGAAGGAATGTGATGATAATTCAAATAGAATAGAACTGAAAAGGTTCATAAAAGAAAGAAAAATAAAATATAAAATATATATCGGAATGGGCAGCCTAGAGCTGCACACATAATTTAGTTTTTATTCAAATTAATCGTGTGATCAAGTAAAGTGTTTTTAATAATAAATAAATGAATTTATAAAACATGGGCAGTGTTTTTGTTAAACGTTTAGTGATTCGAAGTAACCCCACCATACTTTCCCATTTTTCTTCCTTGTGACATGACTACTTGGTATTTTCGCATCAACGTCTACAAACACGCATAACAACAAATATAGCATTTTCGACATTGCATTACATTATTCCTTGTCCGTACAATTAACAATCAATATAAAGAATCTATTAATCGATCCTCCATCAATACGATTTTCCATAAACATATTGATACACGTTCATCATAGCATTATCGATTTCCTTTATTTTAAATCTGTTGAAGCAAACAAAAGAAATTCTAAACAATTGTATTTTTACATTAAAACATTTTCGTTAATGTTCATTGATACAACCTGATATTAATTGTTTGAAGTTACAATTTGAGATCGTAAATAATTTGGAATTTTAAATATGTGAACGGCAGTTGATTGTTAGAATTTTTAATATATATTGTTTGTGAATGAAAGAGGATAAAAAATTGATTATTGATTGTTGTATTTTTTTTTTTTCAGCGACAATTCGACTGTGACCAAGTAATGTGCTAAAATTTTGTAAATGTTTAATTATATTTTAATTTTTTTATTTATATTTTTGATTTAAGCTTTGAAGATGATGTGTTGTCTAAATATAAAATTGATTGTAATGTGTGTGTTTGGTATGATAGTTTGAGATCGTAAATAATTTGGAATTTTAAATATGTGGACGGCAGTTTATCGTTAGAATTTTTAATACTAGGTGGGCCAGGCGTGCTTCGCTACGCTTATAAATAAAGTTTTTGCATAGACATTTTGTTGACGTAGAAGCAATGATTTCAAAAAGTGGTAATGAGAAATGCTAGCATATAATTTTTAATTTTTTTTTTAAATATATGAATGAAAAATAATCAGAACTCTAGCTGATCAGTTCGGATATATGAAAAATTAGCGATCAAATAAGCTTTCAAGTAAGCTTATTTGATCTCTAACTCAAAATCAAATCAATTATAGATGAATCACAACATTGAACACGATTTTGATTCTTATTTAAAGAATCTAAAGAGGAGCTTTAAAGAAGATATAGAAAAGGCAATTTATTATAATAACACCGAATGGTATTCTGCCTACTCAAGAACGAATCAATGCCATTACGGAACTCCCAGCACCAACATCAATCAAACGTATTCAGCAATTCGTTGGTATGATAAATTATTATCATAGATTCATACCGAAACTAGCTGAAATACCAGCTCCAATTCATACACACTAGGCCGCTTGACTAAAAAAGTCCAAGACTCCGAAAAATTTTACTTGGCCAAACGAAGGTCAACTCGCATTCACCTAGTTAAAAACTGAATTGGGCAATATCACGTTGTTAGTGCATCCACGTAACGATTCTGCATACAGTATCACTACGGATGCATCGAACGTTGCTGTCGGAGCAGTGTTACAACAACGATTGTTGGGAACCACTGGAATTTTTCTCAAAGAAACTTTCTGACGCTGAAATTAAGAATTCCGCTTTCGATCGAGTGCTACTCGCATTTTACCTAGCTATAAAACACTTCAGGTATTTTGTCGAGGGTCGTGAATTCACAATTTACACTGTCCACAAGTCCTTAAACCGAACGGAATCCAAGGCAATCTCGCCATTTAGATTTTATTATTCAATTTACTACCGATATCCAGCATGTGCAAGGTAAAGATAACACAGTCGCGGATGAATTATCCGGTGCATCCGACAACAAAACTGCATCAGTTGAGACTCACTTCAACTACGATGCTATCATCGCTGCACAAAAAGCAGACTTAGAACTTCAGAATTTACTTTCTGGTTCCGTATGTCACGCTAGTTCATCAATGAAACTAGAGCTTTTTAAACTTCCAGGATTCGCAATAGTCTGCGAAACATCGACGGGTAACAATCGCACATACATCGCAGAACCATTACACAAAACTGTATTTAACATTTTACACAACTTGTCACATCCTGGTGTCAACGGTACACATAAATTGATTACAGCTCGATATTTTTGGCCAAGCATAAACAAAGATATTAATCACTGGACAAAATCTTGTTTATCTTGCCAACGCTATAAGGTCCAACGGCACACAAAAAGTCCTACTGGACAATTTGAAGTTCCACAATCTCGATTCGAACACATCCATATAGATATTGTAGGACCTCTTCCTCCTTCTAATGGATGTTCCTATATTTTAGTTTACTTGCGTTGATCGATTCACTCGATGGTCAGAAGCTTTTACTATGTCTGACATGTCCGCTACTACCATAGCCACGACATTTGTCAACAATTACGTATCACGATTCGGTGTTCCACTGCACACCACAACTGATCAGGGAACACAATTCGAGTCTAAACTCTTTTCTGAATTAACGAAACTTTTAGGCTCTCATCGGATACGTTCAACGGCCTTCCATCCACAAGCGAACAGAATGGTAGAACAGTTCGACAATTAAAAGCTGCACTTATGGCAAGAGGCAACACTACTCAGTGGAGCTCCGAAATACAAATCATTCTTCTAGGTATTCGAGCTACAGTGAAAGAAGATCTGAAGTGCTAACCCGCAGAACTTGTCTACGGACAAACACTGAAACTGCCCGGTAAATTCTTCGTTGAAAATCCTCTTTCACAGCTGCCAAGTAACGATACAGTAATTGATCAACTTCGAAATACAATGCCCAACTTAGTTACAAGAGCTACACGACAAACTAAACAAAACGACATATTTGTTCCAAAGTCACTAGAAAACTGTGACTACGTTTTCGTTAGGGTCGATAGATTACGTACAGATTTACAAACCCCATATGAAGGTCTTTACAAAATCATACGACGTCTCCGCAAACAATTCGTAATAGAGATCAAAGGCAAACAACAATCTGTCTCGATCGACAGATTGAAGCCAGCGTATGGTATCTTGTGTTCAGCTGATCGTTCACCAGCTTCTCGAACAGACAAGGCTGTTCATTTCGAACAGACACATTAAACGGGAGCTTTTATCTACGAGCGGGGTACTGTAGTGGTTAATATATTGAAATATAAATAATTAATCACCACAAACTTAAACTCAAAACGACCATACGATCAGTTATAGTCCATACGCTAAATTAATTAATTAATTTATTAAATCGAATTCGATTTTCGAACATTGATTTTAGTTCAATGTATTTTCTCTTAAAATAAAACTTTTTTGGTTGGCGGAAAATCCATCTACAAATTTATACACGGAGAATCGCTAGTAATTTAAAAGTGAAAATTGTGCTTGTTACTAAGAAATAACTTCTTTCTTAATAAAATTATATTAGATTGTTAACTAGTAAATATAACAAAACTATTTATACAAAATAAATTGAAATTACATCAGCAAGTATTGTGTCAAAATCTTTTCATCTCTAATAGTACGTTCACACTGGCATCGAAATTACGAAATTTCGCTTCTTTCGTAATTTCGATCGAAATTACGAATGAAATTACATGATTTCCCATACATTGAGATAATTTTAAAATCATGTCATTTCAGAGCAATTTCGATGAAATTATGATCGAAATTACGTTGAATTGGTATGAACATAGTTCCAATTCTATTCAGCTTTGGAATATTCCAATGCTGAATTAATTATGACGTTTGTTTTTAAACACTGAAATTTGGTTTGAATGAAAAACTTTGGCAAATTTGATGACAAATTTTAAAAAAATTGAATCGTTAGGTCAATGAGTCTTACTAACATAAAAAAAATTTGATCTTAAATTTTGTCTGCGCTGTTTTTTATAATGAAAAACAATGGTGAAATATGAAAACAATAATGATCAAAAACGTAAAGATAAAAAAAAATATTTGGCGATTGGTTGAAGATTATTTATAAATTAATATATGGAAATACTTTTTTAAGCGAATTAATGTTTTGAAGCAATTTTCTGATCGCGCATCAAGAGCATTACTAATAAAATTTATTTTATTTTGTAAGTTTTGTTAATACACCAATTACGTTTTTAGTATATTTAGTCATCTTTAAAGTAAATTTTTAATTCATCACTCTTAAATGCAACAAAACACACCAAGCTTGATTTTTTATTGATAAAAAAATGAAATTTCAAACGAAATTATGATAAAATGATAAATTGCAGTGTGAACGGGTTTCGTAATTTCGAAATTACATTGACGAAATTACGTAATTTCGATGCTAGTGTGAACGTACTATAACAATTATCAAATCAACAAATACTAAAGTTAAGTCAATTTTTCTTTCTTTATTTTTCTAAATCATTTCTTTTTATTTTATATTTTATCTTATCTCACTATATCACTGAAATTCTTATTGTTGATATGATTAATTAAAATAACCAAGTATAGAGATTTTTCCGGGGACATAGACCATATTGGTTTTTTTTTTGGATTCCTTTTTTTCTTGTTGGTAATAAATCATCCTGGCTTAACTGTTGTAACGCTCGCGTGATATGGTTGCTTATACAGTATACTAAAGCATAGGTCAATTTTGGTTTTTTTTTTGCATTAAAATTTAATTTATTAGTAAAATTAAATTACTTTTCATTTGGAATTCCAATAACAAACTTCTCCATTATCAAATTTTCCAAATTTCATTAATTGAAGATTTTATCTTCGAAATATAGACATTGTGAGATAAATCTCATAAATTTATTATTCATATTATCGTTGATGGTTTGCAGTTGATTGAGGTTGTCTTCAGTTGTCAATTGCTTTATCAATCGTTCGCATATACAGTAAAAGCCCAACTATCCAGAATGTTCGGGGATTGAAGCATGCCGGATAATCGAAAATTCCGGATAGTTGAATGTAAATGAAATTTTGGGGGCGATTTCATGTTATTCGGCATATAAATATTTTATTAGGATTCTCATCAATATATATACTAGAAATACTCAAATAAAATACTAGAAACTTGTTTTTGTATGTGTATTTATACCATTGATTGCAAATAATAATTTATACAAATACAAAAATAAGTAATTAAAATAAATAATAAAAATATTTTTAAATTTTTCATGTTAATTGCTATAAAAAAAAAACATGTTTCTTGTGAAAAAGGATAAAATTAAAAAATTTTAAATTCCGGATAACTGAATATTCGGTTAATTGAATGCCGGATAATCGGGCTTTTACAGTCCTTGTATTACAATCCACATCAAATAATGGGACACCAAATTTGACATCTAAAATTGTCCATAACTCTCCAGTATATTCTTCAACTCGACTACTGTCATTTAATAAAGGAATATTAATATTATTATCTAGGAATGTTGATTCGTCAACTGGAATTTCAATTGAAGATTGGGATACTAATTGTGATTCAATATGTTTTGTTTGTTTTTTCTCTTTATTCATAAATACACACATTTCCCTTGACATGGATTGATTGATACAATAGTTTCAACGACAATACCATTTATTTATTAACAAAAAGAAAAGAAAAAAGCTAAATACATATAACTTACAAAGTATTTGGTCACACCAAAGTTGTACGAAAATCACAGTATTCAAAAATTAATCCGAAAACCGCCAAGATATTATAGTACACCATGGCTGTACATCTTAAAGAAAGTTGCTCAGTTTGTTAACAATTACTGAGTAAAATTAGTTACAATACCCGACACGGGAGAGAACTTGGCGTTAGAATGGAGGTATAAATGACAGTGTATTCTGTTATCTTGCTCTCTTTAATTTTTGAACTACTTAAAAAACTTAACTTGTTGTGTTCGCATCTGAAATATTGTGTAAAGTAAAATGTCATGTTGTATTAAATTTATCTAAAATATTTTGTAAAGTACATCGTGAAAAACTACAATTGATGTATAATGTTTTCATAAATTATTCAAATTAGTGTAAGCTTTTAAATTAGTTGTACAATCTGTATTGAAAGTGATAATCAAATACTATTAAAATTGTGTATTAAATTGAAATGACGCGTGTTGTGTTTTTGCCTTAATTAATGAGTTATAATCATCAGTGTTGCTGTCATGGCCGTCACATATTATATAAACTGATAGTCTTCTTTATTGCTATATCGTCATTTTATGTGAGTTTATCGTCACATTAACCGACACGTAAATTGATTATCAGCATTATCATCGTTTTACATCGCCATTTTATGTGAAGTTGCTGTCATCCAATACGTAAATTGATTAGTAACGACGTCTCATATAATTATTACATGTAATGCCGATGATCAAAGTTCATTTAAATCGATGAATATGTATATAATAGCGATGAATAAATATTTCACCAACTTGATAGTTTTAGTATAAAATTGTGACTATGTAGATGATGTCAACTTGATGTAAAAATCGCGCAAACCAAAGCGCATGTACCATAACACATGTTCCGCTGCCTACGAAAAAACAACACTATAATAAAGCATTAATTCGATTAAAATCACCTGGATTTTTTGACGATATCGTTGAACACAAAAAACTCAAAACTCGAACACAATGATAACACCATAATACATTTTAATTTATTTTAATAATATCACCACGAATACAATATTTTTATATTAATTTCCCATAGGATTATAAATGTCTACTCCGACAAGTGACCAACTTGATACAATACAATATAAAATAAAAAAGAGACCTTAAATTCCAAAATGTTACCATATATATATATGTCACCCACAACATTCTCTCAAGAGTTAGCAGCGTCGATGTTTACAACTTGAACTATTTAATTTGCTCAACAAATTATTTCGATGAACAAAATACTGGTTTTTTTTTGAACTTATTGCAGTTGGATACACTGCTGATGAAAACTGATATGTAAATATTGTAAATCAAAACAAATAAAGTAAGTTGAAAAGTTATCTATGAAATGTATTTTATCAACGAAAACTGCTTTTTCTTTCAGATGCTGTGGTGATATTCATATTATTTGGAACGCTGACGAAAATAATTAAGTTAACTTCAACATTTTGATGTAAGTTCTTAAACTATAATATCTTTACAATTAAGAATTATCATTAATAAATTTTTATATTTTACAGATAAATGAAACAAAACTAATGAAAACTACATTGATAATGGAAATTAATAATAATGAAAAACTGCATTGACGGTGGATAAGGAGATTTCGGGTAATTATGATTTTTGGATAACAAATTTTGTATTTATTTTCAGACTACCTTATCCGGCGTCAACACATTCCCCGCCGTTAAAGTGTAACTTTAACAATATGTCTCATGTCGAGACCTTAATCCTAAATTATACAAATTAAGACAGTAAATCATTTAGGCATTACTAACTAGACGAATACAACATTATTTAATAGTAATAATAAGAATCTGTTTATCTTTAATTTTTTAGAATGTATGATAACATCTTCTGATAATAAATTAACAATAAATCTTCGAATTTTGAATTTCACTAGCTAGTCGACTTGAAGCAAAACTAAATGATAATCGCGAGGCTCACAACATCCTTGCTCCGTGGACTTAAATAGGTTAGGTCCTTGTGGTTGAATTGTTTATACATTGATGTAATAACCCCTTGAATAGGCATGAATAGATGTAACTGTTTAGACGAATAGTTGAAATATTGGAATAAGTGACTATGTAGACGAAGAATTGAAATTGTGGAGAAAATATGACTGTGGGTAGACGAAGAATTGAATCTTAAAATTGAACAACTCAGAATTAACTCCAAACTCGTAATTTTCTGTGCTTTCGACTGACTTATTTTAGAAAAAACGAACATTACAGACATTTCAGTAGGCGAAATGTCAAACTGAACGGCTGTGTTTATTTTTTCACAAAAAATTCTTTAACATATATTTTGAAAAAATAATTATTTTCTATTTTTATAATTTTATTAAAATTTTAATATAGAAAAAACTAATTTTAATTTTATTTTTAATAATTAATATTATTTTCTGTTTTTTTGGTTTTAGGTAAGAAAAAAGAATAAAAGAAAAAATATTTTAGTAATTTTTTGTGTGATATTATTAAAACACGGAATCTAATAAATATTTTAAACAGAAAATTGAACTGAAGATTTACATTTTAGAAATTCTAGGAAATTATTAAGTAAGAAAAATAATCAATTTGAAAAATTTGACAAGAAAAACATCAACAAAAATTTAGATCCATAGATTCAAGAAATTCAGGAAAATAAAAATAAGATAAGCGTTTTAATATAATATTTAGTTTTTATTCATATATTAACAATCTAGTGTACAATTATTGTACATAATCTGTTAAATTGGAATTGTTTATTGTAAACATAATATAATAAACAATTCGAAATATTCGTGGACGGTAAGGTACAATAATTGTTTATTGTTGACTTATGTAGAATTGTAGTTATTTTATTGGTTTCGTAGTTAGTTTTCTTGTGGTCTTGTTGACTCAATAACAGGTTTTAAGTACACTTTATGTATAGTTTCCTGTCTTTGAGTTACATATTGTTTTGATGTTTCTACGTAAATTGATTATCAGCATTATCATTGTTTTACATCGCTATTGTTTGTGAAGTTGCTGTCATGGCCGTCGTATATATAAACTAATAGTCTTCAGTATGGCTATATCGTCATTTTATATGAATTATATGGTCACATTAACCAATACGTTAATGGATTATCAGCATTATCATCGTTTTACATCGCTATTTTATATGAAGTTGCTGTCATGGTCGTCGTCTATATAAATTGATTATCTTATTGTTTGTCATGGCCGCCATATACATAAGTTGATTGTTATCATAGCCGTTACTTATATCGTCATTTTCATGGATTCAATCTACACAGTCGTCAATTACATAAAATGCCTTGTCATCGTTATTACTGGTGTTTTCATCGACATTATAGAAATTTATTTATATGCATAAGGGTGATGATTGTTCATTGCTCACAATTGAATTACATACCACGATCAACGGTCACCCATGCTGTTATGTAGACTGGAGTGTGATGACGTAGAGCAGTAAAGTTCCAGATGCATATAATGTTTGTTTTCTCATAAATCACAATTTTACTTACCACGCGTAGTTCATAATAGTTTCTCGTTCATCCATAATCTGTAGTCATATTTTCATATAGTTTCCTTTAGACATATTTATTCTTAGCATAAAAAAATTAACAATAATATTTCCTTTACCATATCCTATTATTGGTTCACACTGTGTTTCCATCAGCGTTGCTTCACCACACTGCCTGAATTTGAATTCTCCGGGCCTTTAACCATAAATGCACTGAATGTTTTCAAGCCGCGAATAGCTGTGCATATTTGTCAATTCGTCTGTTATCCTAAAATTCTATCCTACAATCAGCTTTGAAACTGTCTTCAAAACATATTATATTTTTTATATGGTTGTTTTTATCAATTCCTCTTTCCGTTATAAATAAAGATTTTACTGTAAAGCAGTTGTAATTTGCTATTTCATATTACGAAATCATCTTAAAATCGGTTGTGCATACGTTTAAACCATTCTAATCTCGCATATATTGCTACTTCTTTCAAATGCGTTGTAAATCGTACATTTCGTTAAATTATCTATTAATTTTGTTTATTACAAAATAACAACCAGTATTTGTTTTAATACGGAAAATGTACTAACAATATTAAAACTTTCGAAAAACTTTGTAGCTCAATTTTCGATATTGATTGCCTATATAAGAAATGCAAATATCTAGTTTTCTCTCTCTTAGTCGATTATTTTCTTATCAGATTTAATTTTGACATATTTGGATCGGAGAGTTGGATTTTTCGTTTTTAATAAAACGTGCTAAAAAGGTTAACAAAATCAACTATTCATGGAGGTTAGAACTAAAACATAAACCATAAGGAGCTACTAAGTGTAATCATCTGTGTTCAAGTGGGATTTTACGATTAAAAATACAAGGAATAACATCCGTGGAATTACACAGTATAAACCCAGGTACAATTTTCATGTGGGATTTGTTTTAAATATGGCGAAAACCAAATGCCGAAATATATTGCAAATATCACTTTCTTATGTAAATATGGAGAAAATGGCTAGAATGTGATCCTTAGTCCAGCCATGAATTAAATCGTATGTATTTTGTCTTCAATCATATTTATTTGTTACACGTTTATTTATTTATTTATCAAATGCTAAACATTAGACCAAAATAGTAATTTCTGTGATAATTTAAAATAGTAAATTCTATGATAATTTGAATTCAAAATAGTAAATTCCGTCTTAACTTAAAATGAAAAACCGATCTGAAAACTAATAATTGTTGATACATATTTTTATTCGAATCAGGGTGGTTATTTTGTAGCGTTATCTCACTAGGTGAGATAAAAAGTGAGATAAAATATTTGTCTTTGATCGATTATATTTGATAAAAGAAATCTGTCGCAATCCCCAATGTAGCAGTGGACTGTATAACTTTGTTGTTGACTATGATGATAGTGGTGACATCAGAGAGTTGACAAGTGGTCCTTAGATTGATGAATATATATGTTCAAAATCTGTAGTGATGATTCATACGATTGTTAAAATCATGCCGATGATTATAGTTGGTTTCAATCGAGGAATATATATATAGATTGGCGATGAGTGAATGTTTTCACCAATTTGAATTATGTGTATAAGTTCGATGAGCACATTTAGTAACAACGGTTCATATAATCATTATATATAATGGCGATGATCAAAGTTGATTGAAATCGATGAATCTGGATACAATAGCGATGAATAAATATTTCACCAACTTGATAATTATCTATAGTTTCGATGCGTACAAATATTAACGAAGGTTCATATAATCATTATATATAATGGCGATGATCAAAGTTGATTGAAATCGATGAATCTGGATACAATAGCGATGAATGAATATTTCACCAACTTGATAATTATCTATAGTTTCGATGCGTACAAATATTAACGAAGGTTCATATAATCATTATATATAATGGCGATGATCAAAGTTGATTGAAATCGATGAATCTGGATACAATAGCGATGAATAAATATTTCACCAACTTGATAATTATGTATAATTTCGATGAGTACAAGTAGTAACGACGGCTCATATAATTATTACATGTAATGCCGATGATCAAAGTTCATTTAAATCGATGAATATGTATATAATAGCGATGAATAAATATTTCACCAACTTGATAGTTTTAGTATAAAATTGTGACTATGTAGATGATGTCAACTTGATGTAAAAATCGCGCAAACCAAAGCGCATGTACCATAACACATGTTCCGCTGCCTACGAAAAAACAACACTATAATAAAGCATTAATTCGATTAAAATCACCTGGATTTTTTGACGATATCGTTGAACACAAAAAACTCAAAACTCGAACACAATGATAACACCATAATACATTTTAATTTATTTTAATAATATCACCACGAATACAATATTTTTATATTAATTTCCCATAGGATTATAAATGTCTACTCCGACAAGTGACCAACTTGATACAATACAATATAAAATAAAAAAGAGACCTTAAATTCCAAAATGTTACCATATATATATATGTCACCCACAACATTCTCTCAAGAGTTAGCAGCGTCGATGTTTACAACTTGAACTATTTAATTTGCTCAACAAATTATTTCGATGAACAAAATACTGGTTTTTTTTTTAACTTATTGCAGTTGGATACACTGCTGATGAAAACTGATATGTAAATATTGTAAATCAAAACAAATAAAGTAAGTTGAAAAGTTATCTATGAAATGTATTTTATCAACGAAAACTGCTTTTTCTTTCAGATGCTGTGGTGATATTCATATTATTTGGAACGCTGACGAAAATAATTAAGTTAACTTCAACATTTTGATGTAAGTTCTTAAACTATAATATCTTTACAATTAAGAATTATCATTAATAAATTTTTATATTTTACAGATAAATGAAACAAAACTAATGAAAACTACATTGATAATGGAAATTAATAATAATGAAAAACTGCATTGACGGTGGATAAGGAGATTTCGGGTAATTATGATTTTTGGATAACAAATTTTGTATTTATTTTCAGACTACCTTATCCGGCGTCAACACATTCCCCGCCGTTAAAGTGTAACTTTAACAATATGTCTCATGTCGAGACCTTAATCCTAAATTATACAAATTAAGACAGTAAATCATTTAGGCATTACTAACTAGACGAATACAACATTATTTAATAGTAATAATAAGAATCTGTTTATCTTTAATTTTTTAGAATGTATGATAACATCTTCTGATAATAAATTAACAATAAATCTTCGAATTTTGAATTTCACTAGCTAGTCGACTTGAAGCAAAACTAAATGATAATCGCGAGGCTCACAACATCCTTGCTCCGTGGACTTAAATAGGTTAGGTCCTTGTGGTTGAATTGTTTATACATTGATGTAATAACCCCTTGAATAGGCATGAATAGATGTAACTGTTTAGACGAATAGTTGAAATATTGGAATAAGTGACTATGTAGACGAAGAATTGAAATTGTGGAGAAAATATGACTGTGGGTAGACGAAGAATTGAATCTTAAAATTGAACAACTCAGAATTAACTCCAAACTCGTAATTTTCTGTGCTTTCGACTGACTTATTTTAGAAAAAACGAACATTACAGACATTTCAGTAGGCGAAATGTCAAACTGAACGGCTGTGTTTATTTTTTCACAAAAAATTCTTTAACATATATTTTGAAAAAATAATTATTTTCTATTTTTATAATTTTATTAAAATTTTAATATAGAAAAAACTAATTTTAATTTTATTTTTAATAATTAATATTATTTTCTGTTTTTTTGGTTTTAGGTAAGAAAAAAGAATAAAAGAAAAAATATTTTAGTAATTTTTTGTGTGATATTATTAAAACACGGAATCTAATAAATATTTTAAACAGAAAATTGAACTGAAGATTTACATTTTAGAAATTCTAGGAAATTATTAAGTAAGAAAAATAATCAATTTGAAAAATTTGACAAGAAAAACATCAACAAAAATTTAGATCCATAGATTCAAGAAATTCAGGAAAATAAAAATAAGATAAGCGTTTTAATATAATATTTAGTTTTTATTCATATATTAACAATCTAGTGTACAATTATTGTACATAATCTGTTAAATTGGAATTGTTTATTGTAAACATAATATAATAAACAATTCGAAATATTCGTGGACGGTAAGGTACAATAATTGTTTATTGTTGACTTATGTAGAATTGTAGTTATTTTATTGGTTTCGTAGTTAGTTTTCTTGTGGTCTTGTTGACTCAATAACAGGTTTTAAGTACACTTTATGTATAGTTTCCTGTCTTTGAGTTACATATTGTTTTGATGTTTCTAAAATAATATTTTGTTTACAATTTCATAATTTTAATTGTCGATTTTAACAGTGAACCTAGACTTAGATTCAGGTTGTCCAGCTGTTGAAGTAGTCAATTTCAATTTCAATTTGAGTTTGTTTGTTTTCGCATTACTGTGGTTTTCGTATGTATGTTTTTCATTGATATTTCTCTGAGTTAAAATGGCAAAATTATCTATCAGCTATGCGAACATAAGAGGATTGAATATAAACCTTAATTCAGTCCATCTTTTTCTTGAAACTATGAAGCCTGATATTTTGTTTTTAACGGAAACGATTATCAGTGCGCGTGCTGTGACCTTAGATAAAAACAGATACCTTTGTCCCAATTATGAACTTGAATCCTCTTTCTACATTAAGCATGGAGTTTGTGCTTATATTAGGGATACTATACCATATATGAGATTAAATAAATTTGAATTAAATGCAAAATTTCACAATATGGTGTCACTAAAAATTAGTTGCCCAAGTCAAACGCTGTTTGTCTTTGGACTTTACCGTTCACCTAATTCACCTGAGAACTCTAATTTATTTCATGACTTATCTGAGAAGATAGATAGGTTGGTTGAGTATCCTAATGCAAAGTTTATAGTTCTTGGAGATTTTAATGTCCATAATAAAGAATGGCTTACACACAGCTCTAAAACTGACGAGGTTGGTAGACAGGCTGAGTTGTTTGCTCTTTATCACAATTTTACTCAAATAATAGACCTGCCAACCAGAGTTCCTGATATTCCTGGTCAAAGTAGTAATTTACTTGATTTATTTTTGACAAACGATCCATATCTGGTTCAATTTAAAATATCAGAACCATTGGGTGGTTCAGATCATAATTTGATCTCCACACAACTAAATATACAAATTCCAAAACAATTTAAAGCGAATCCTCGTAATGTTTGGGATTACAAAGCTGCGGATTGGCAAGGACTTAAAAGTTTTTTTAGATGTTTTCCTTGGAAACGCTATTGCCTTACCGGCCAAGACCCAGACATAGCTGCATCAAATTTTTCTGAAACTGTAATTGATGGTATGCACAGATTTATTCCTAATAAATTGATCATTCCGAAAACTGATCTATGGTTTTCTAGTAAATGCAAAAAAGCTATAAAGGTTAAAAAAAAGGCTTTTCGAAAGTTTAATCAAAACAAAACCGATGAAAACCTTAGACAGTACCGTAAAGAGAGAAATTTATGTCGTAAGTTAATAGATGAAGAGAAACATCTATTTAATAGGAAAAAAGCATCTAAATTCGCAGAACATCCGACTGGTTCGCGTAATTTCTATAAAGCCGCAAAGGCTGTCCAAAGCAACTTTTGTAAATCTTCCCTACCGCCTCTTGTTAATAGAGATGTCCCTATCAATGATCCAAAAGAGAAAGCTAATTTGCTTGGGCATTATTTCTCTTTAAATTCTACTTTAAAAGAACCTAATTTCCAACCTAAACCTATTTCTAAAGTTTCTTATAAAATGAGGCGGATAATTTTTCGGAAAAACATTGTTCGAAAAATGCTTTTAAAAATCAATACTAACAAGGCAACAGGCCCTGATTTTATTCCTCCGATTATACTTAAAACATTTGCTAGGGAGCTAGCACCAATCCTCACTAAAATCTTCTATTTGTCATATAAGAAAGGAATTTTTCCTGAAATTTGGAAAATGGCTAGTGTACAGCCAGTTTCAAAAAAGGGCAGTAAGACTGATCCTACGAATTACAGACCCATTTCAATTTTATCGGTAGTTGCTAAAATTTTTGAGAAATATGTCAATTTTAATTTAATGAGCTTCTTAGAGTCTTCCAAATTAATTAATGAGAGACAATATGGATTTCGAAAAGGAAGAGCGACGGGAGATTTGCTGTCTTTTGTCACTCATATCTGGAACAAGTCGCTTGAAAACTTTGGAGAAACATTCGGTGTTGCTCTTGATATTTCCAAGGCGTTTGACAAAGTTTGGCATAACAACCTTATATGCAAATTGAGATCCTATGGTTTAGACGAGCAGCTTATATCTTGGACACAGAGCTTTATATCTGATCGAAAATTTCGGGTCAATGTTGACGGTGTATCATCGAATACTTTTTCAACTAATGCAGGAGTTCCTCAGGGTTCCGCTTTGTCACCAACTCTTTTTCTTATCTATATTAATGATTTGTTGGACTCAACGGTTCATCCTATACATAGTTTTGCTGATGATAGCACGCTTCATGCGTCTCATGAAGCACCTAAATTATATACACCCTTGGCGCTTAGTGAGTGTAGGTCAAAATTGATAGATTCCCTTAACACTGATCTTAAAACAATTATGGATTGGGGTATTGCTAACAGTGTTGAATTCAACACAAGCAAAACACAGGTTTGTCATTTTTCTAGGATAACGACACCCAATCCTTTTCCATTAACGTTTGGCCCCAAAAATCTTTTAGAGAATGAGTCTGTCAGACTTCTAGGTGTTGAGATTGAAAATAATATGAAGTGGAATTCTCATATTTTTAATCTGGCTAAGAATGCTGTTCAAAAGTTAGGATTTTTGGGGCGATGTCGTAAGTTTTTCGATAGCGAACAGCTTCTTTTAGTTTATAAATCTTTTATACGTCCCTGCATGGAATACTGTTCTCACATATGGGGTGGAGCTTACTTGAGTAGTCTCAACTGCCTTGATTCTGTACAGCGTAGAGCTATTAAACTCATTGGTAACCCTAGTCTTACTAACGGTCTTGATTCCTTGCAGCACAGAAGAAATGTTGCTGATTTGACTATATTTTATAAATATATTATGGATGAACGAGCTTCTGAAGAGATCAAATCGATTTTACCTAAATCAGCAAACCTTTCGCGTCACACCAGAGCAAACGTAGCAGCGCATCCCTTTACAGTTCAAATAATTAGGTGTAGAACTGTAGCCTTCCAACGTGACTTTTTCAACAGAGTATCTCATCTTTGGAATGCCTTACCTTCCTGGGTTTTCCCTGATGAGTTTAATCCTCAAGGCTTTAAAGTTAACGTTCATAAATTTCTCAGAGAATCTTAATTTGCATTCCATTCTTATCCCTAGTTGGCATGGTATCTTCGGATATTCAGAGACGTTAATTTATAATTTATTATAATTAACACTAAACATGCCTAACTTTGAATAAAAAAAAAAAAAAAATGAGTGAGGCTATCGAGGAACTGGATCAAACAAACTTAGTAAATGACGAAGATCCGAATGAAACGATGAAGATCATATATAAACAGAGAAATGATCTGACAATTATGTGATGACGACAAAAATATAATCATGAATAGACGAAGAGACTTCATGATATTGTAACGACGAAAGATCATGAAATCTTAATATGTGGCGACGATAATTAATCATGTATAAACGAAGAGACTTCATGATTTTGTAACGACGAGAGATCATGAAATAATCTTCATATGTGACGACGATAACTGTCGATATATAACGACGAAATAATATGATATGTACCTCATTCACAATGGATAGAACTAAGGCAATTAATTCTGAGAACGGTCAAAGTCAATTGGATAATGCAAGCGAATACACGTTATGATGCTAACTAACCGAAAATTTATAGTTTCCTTAATTCGCGGTGTACTACGAAACATCATGAGCACAAGTGAACAGCTCAGTATAAATTGAAGGTGCAGTGTATACCACCGATATGCTGGTTATTCAAATAATATAACTATCAGGGATTGTGCTTAGCACAGTAAAGACACATTGTGATCAAGATGTAATCAATCACTCAAAGCGAATGTACTGATAATGTGTCATGTGAACTCAGCTTGAACAAATCATTGAACAATTAACCGTGGAGAATTGACATGATTTACCGATGGTAAAACACTCTACAAATTATAATGATTGAATTGCTTATTTTTAAACGATAATTAACATATGCTAAGAGTTTAAATTTTTCATTTTAGTTGGCGCAACTGAAATATACGTTGAGTATATGTATACGCTGAGTTGACATAGCTTGAAAAAGTTAATAAACTTTAGGTTTAGGGTGCTTCTAGTAGAATAAACCCAACAGTAGACACAGCTCGAAAGTGTTTGTTATGCTGTTTGGACATAGCTTGACGAAATTAGTAGAATTAAGTTGTAGAGACATGGAATACTAATGATGTCTCTTCTGTAGTGCTGCTTTAAGTAAGCGGCAAATCATAGCTTGAGGAGCTATACATTTGTGTGGACCAATATCTAACAGTTAGGAGTGATATCGAACGATTGAGAGGTGACCCTTGGTTGGATTGACACAACGTCTGTACGACGAAATGGGACTGTCAGACTCACTCTGTCAAAATAACGAAGACAAACTACAGAAGTGAAGTCTGTTGGAAATATGAAATATGACCTTTCATAGTCCAATATACCAGCGGGTGTTGATCACATCAATGACAAGATTCATTCTCTCAGACCAAGATATCACGGCAATGTATCGGATTAAGATTAATGCATGTATAGATCCACAGTAATAATAGATAAAAATTATACGCTGCTTCCAAATATGATAGGTTGGACATAGGCCCCAATGTTAACTGGTATGCAGGTATAATTAAGTTGTAGAGACGTGTAATGATGTTGATGTCTCTTCCGTAATGCTGCTTTAAGTAAGCGGCAAATCATAGCTTGAGGAACATTCTCTCAAGAGATAAGTTTGAGTATACTTCGGATAAAAATATTCGAAGCAACATTTTTGTTAATACACTCCAATGAGAGGTATGTGCATAGCTTGAGGAAATTTATAGACCACAAAACGACGAAGGACGAAAACATCTTAATTCCGTTCATTAGCGTCATTCTAATAAGGAATAAAATGCCGGGAAAAATGGTGTGTATCGTATTCTCGATCAATAATGAATAAATATTGAAGGACGTACACTGGAAAACTGTGAAAACGTACCATACGAAGTCGGTATCAAAAACAACGAACAATATCTGAAGTGGTGTATCCGGTTACATGATTACAAACGTTCAGCAAAGACATTACAGGTATTGTCAATCGGCAGAATACTTGGTTTATTACAATTCGTTTCAGTTCAACAAGTACAACCAGATGGATCGTCGCAATCTGAGTTCCTCCGGGTTCTATTTAAATATAACAAAGCAAAACTAAAATTGATACCAAGATGCTAACTACGATAAATAACTATTTATTGAACAGAAAATTCTACTAAAGGAAGTCGATACAAGTAGCGAATTCAAAACTACTAATGACAATAATCCCTTAATAGACGAACAAGATCCATTACAGTAAAACGAACTGGTATAATGATTCTCAAATTCCACTTATCCTAAACGTCTTATTGCAAACCAAATTACACTAATATACGATGAAACTAACTAGTGAATTCAAATTCCTAATGACGATGAATGTTATATTAAGGACCAACTTCTATACGACGAACGGCTAATGACTTAAAATTGTAACGAAGAGAACAAACTATTCTGAAAGTCACATTCAAATAGATTACAACGTTACGAACAATGATTCCAAAACCATTTTACCTAAACATCCTCATTTTACATCACAAATTATACTAATGAACGACGGAATAAATAAAGTTTTCAGATTACTAGCGATCATGACTATTATATTAGACACCAAATTGTATATGACGAATGAATAGTCATATAGATGACTAGGGACTTAAAACTGTAACGAAGACAACAAACTTGATTCTGGAAATCAGTCTCTATTAAGCTACGACGAGACAAATAATGATTTTAAACTAGTAACGAGGAGTTTATTGAAAATCGAATTCTGAATTCTGACAAAGTACGACGAACTGAATAACGATTTCTAAAGTATTATCGACGACAACACCCTTATTGATTTTCAAAATATTAACGACGATTTGATCAATATAACAAGATGTGACGAGTAACTTTAAAGTACAATAAATAATGACATTATTGCTAAGGTCCGACGAAATTAATAAAGTTCCACAACATTAACAAAGATTTAATTGAAAATCGAATTCTAATAAAGGTTCGACGAAACGAATAACGATTCTCAATGACAATGGAATAATCCCTTTTAAAAACACTAACGACAGATAACAATTTTAGTTTGTACTTCACATTCTTAAACATTATAACGGAGACGACAAACCATCAACGACGATTGAAAAGTGAGTCGAATTCTAATAAGATATGATGAATAATTAATTAATCAATACAAATAAAGAATGTAAACCTTATAGCGAATTAACAATGGAAAATTTGTTTAAGCTTGTCTCAACGACTATACGACGAAGACGGGCTGTCAGACACACTCTGCCAAGATAAACGAAGAATAGGCCAAGAGCGAATGTCTGTTGGAATTGTGATAGCAACAGAGAAAACGACGCGAAATTAATGAAGATACCACATCCAAATACCAGCGGATGTTGGACAACTTACTGTACACAAACTTCCAATGTAGATAGCTGAACGATGCGTGAATTGAATAATCAATTAGTTGACACCTAACAACGAAAATTTCGAAAAGATCTGCTGAATAACTCGACCCATTTAATAGTATCCGAAGAATATGTAGTGACTAGTTTAACAGAATCTTAAGAATATAACAACTAATCGAACGACATAAAACGAGTGATTTAAGAATACGATAAAACGATTTTCTAAAATATTAACGAAGACAACAACTTTAATTTTAGAAATCACATTGTATTAACTTACGACGAGACGAATAGTGATTTCTAATTAGTAACGAAGAGTTTCTTGAAAGTCAAATTCTGATAAGGTACGACGAAATGAATAACGACCTTCAAAAATATTAGCGAAGACAGCAAATTTAAAATTCACATTCTATTAAATAACGACGAGACTAACAATATTTACAAACACTACGAACATTACCGAACCGAATATAGAACTGAAAAACGAATTCTAAGTAGTTATGACGAATAATACAAATAAGGCATGTTAGCCATTTTGCATGGACACATTGGTTAGCATTGGAAAAATTGTTTGATTTTGTCTCAACGACTATACGACGAAGGTGGGCTGTCAGACACACTCTGCCAAGGTAACGAAGAATGAGACAAGAGTGAACATCTGTTGGAATTATGATAGCAACAAGGAGAACGACGAAAAATTAATGAAGCTAACACATCCAAATACCAGCGGATGTTGGACAAACCAATACACAAACCTTCCATGTTGACTGATGAACGATGTAGATTGATTAATTAACAATCAATATAATAAGGTACGAAGAATGATTTGACAGTACAACAAAACGATTTTCTAACATATTGACGAAGATAACAAATTTACTTGGCCCTCAAATTCATTAAAGTAGTGACGAAAATTTTTAAATTATATATCAACAACACTGAAAACAATAAACCTGTGACGGTTACCCAATTGAAAACAATAGAAACAAACTTGGATTACTTGTATAGCTGTGACAACATATAATAAAAACACACATGCGTTTATGACTAGAATCGGAAATCAAAGGGTTTAACAATCAACGATTTTGAACTTTCTAATTAATCGTAAATAATTCGTAAATGGTTTCAATTAATTAAACTAGATTTGTACCCGTGAAAGATTCAGTCAACCAGTCAGTGAAATTCAAATTCAGAGTAAACTTAAATTAATTTGAATTTACATACATTTTTACAAAAAATATAAACTATATGAAAGTTATTAATTAATTAATTTTATCAGAGTACCTGATGTTCGATGGTTGTTGAAGGTGATGAATCCTTGTGTTGAATCCGACTTGAATCTGGCTTAAATCCGGCTCGAAGGACCAAAATGTCGCAATCCCCAATGTAGCAGTGGACTGTATAACTTTGTTGTTGACTATGATGATAGTGGTGACATCAGAGAGTTGACAAGTGGTCCTTAGATTGATGAATATATATGTTCAAAATCTGTAGTGATGATTCATACGATTGTTAAAATCATGCCGATGATTATAGTTGGTTTCAATCGAGGAATATATATATAGATTGGCGATGAGTGAATGTTTTCACCAATTTGAATTATGTGTATAAGTTCGATGAGCACATTTAGTAACAACGGTTCATATAATCATTATATATAATGGCGATGATCAAAGTTGATTGAAATCGATGAATCTGGATACAATAGCGATGAATAAATATTTCACCAACTTGATAATTATCTATAGTTTCGATGCGTACAAATATTAACGAAGGTTCATATAATCATTATATATAATGGCGATGATCAAAGTTGATTGAAATCGATGAATCTGGATACAATAGCGATGAATGAATATTTCACCAACTTGATAATTATCTATAGTTTCGATGCGTACAAATATTAACGAAGGTTCATATAATCATTATATATAATGGCGATGATCAAAGTTGATTGAAATCGATGAATCTGGATACAATAGCGATGAATAAATATTTCACCAACTTGATAATTATGTATAATTTCGATGAGTACAAGTAGTAACGACGGCTCATATAATTATTACATGTAATGCCGATGATCAAAGTTCATTTAAATCGATGAATATGTATATAATAGCGATGAATAAATATTTCACCAACTTGATAGTTTTAGTATAAAATTGTGACTATGTAGATGATGTCAACTTGATGTAAAAATCGCGCAAACCAAAGCGCATGTACCATAACACATGTTCCGCTGCCTACGAAAAAACAACACTATAATAAAGCATTAATTCGATTAAAATCACCTGGATTTTTTGACGATATCGTTGAACACAAAAAACTCAAAACTCGAACACAATGATAACACCATAATACATTTTAATTTATTTTAATAATATCACCACGAATACAATATTTTTATATTAATTTCCCATAGGATTATAAATGTCTACTCCGACAAGTGACCAACTTGATACAATACAATATAAAATAAAAAAGAGACCTTAAATTCCAAAATGTTACCATATATATATATATATGTCACCCACAACATTCTCTCAAGAGTTAGCAGCGTCGATGTTTACAACTTGAACTATTTAATTTGCTCAACAAATTATTTCGATGAACAAAATACTGGGTTTTTTTTGAACTTATTGCAGTTGGATACACTGCTGATGAAAACTGATATGTAAATATTGTAAATCAAAACAAATAAAGTAAGTTGAAAAGTTATCTATGAAATGTATTTTATCAACGAAAACTGCTTTTTCTTTCAGATGCTGTGGTGATATTCATATTATTTGGAACGCTGACGAAAATAATTAAGTTAACTTCAACATTTTGATGTAAGTTCTTAAACTATAATATCTTTACAATTAAGAATTATCATTAATAAATTTTTATATTTTACAGATAAATGAAACAAAACTAATGAAAACTACATTGATAATGGAAATTAATAATAATGAAAAACTGCATTGACGGTGGATAAGGAGATTTCGGGTAATTATGATTTTTGGATAACAAATTTTGTATTTATTTTCAGACTACCTTATCCGGCGTCAACAAAATCATTTAAACATAATTTTTTATCTCACTATTTATCTCACCTAGTGAGATAACGCTACAAAATAACCACCCAGATTTATTGTGCGAAACTGTTTATTTATTTATTAAACTCTGAGCGAAACATTAGACTAAATTAGTTATATCTGACAATTTAAATCAAAAATATTGATTTCTGTGTTAATGGTTGCAAATCGTGTTGAGTCTTGTGCACCTATTTATTTATTTATCGGATTATAATAGGAACATTAGCAGTAGTGCAAATAGTAATCTCTTTGATGATTTAAATCAAAAATAGTAACTTCGGTGATAATTTCAAAAGATAGTTTAAGGAACTGAAATTTGATAATGGATTCTATTTATTCTGTTTCCAATCGTATTTAAGTTTAATGTATATAATTATTTATTGATTGAATTAGAATCGAACCATTAACATTAGTATAAATAACTCAAGGTAAAGAAAAAAACTTGAATCCTAAAGAATTGTTAACACTTAGTTTAATTCGAATCATGTTTATTATCTGTATATATATTTATTTATTCATTAATTTATAATCGGGACATTAGACTAATTAGTAAGTATTATGATATAATAAAGGAAAAGAACTGCTAGCTAGTAATTGATATTATTTCATTTGTTTCGAGTCATATCTATCCTGTGTCCATAATTGTTTATTTATGTGTTGATAATCGAAATGTGTGATTAATTAGTGACAGTTGGGATAATGAGAAGGGAATCAAAGGGCAAAGAAAAGAACAAAAAAAAAATAAATTTATGTTGTGTTTGTCGTATGTATATGGGAACTGAATCATACCCTCAGCAGTTTGAGAATTTGCTCGATTGAACTTTTTTGGGTTGGGCGGCTAGACGACGATTATTGAGACATCGAAGTAACGAATTAAAAGTGTCATCCATGCACATCAGAATATTATTTTGACGTCTACAACTACAGCAAAAAAATATTTATATATAAATACAAATGCCATACATGATTTTTCTGAATTTTTTTTGTCAATAATTGAGTTACTGGATGGAAGACAACCAACTAGATATATTGACTGTGTATGTTGGAATAAATTTCATAACAAGTTTTCATTAAATGTGGGAAATACTGGCAAGATGAGCAGCTGATGGATTAGGGGATGGTAGCGAAGGAACAATACCACGAGGTGAGTTATCATATATATATATGTATATATATATATATATTTATATAGGTATATACGTATGTAGGATTGATTGTGTGCGTGTGTGATCCTGTTAGTATGTACATGGGAGGGTGGATGTATGTATATGGGTATGGAGGCGTGTGAATGTGAGTGTGTAATGTAGCCTGGAGTATGACAGTGTGGTAGAGTTCTCTTTTCATATAGTACTCGTTTTCTTATAATTCACAATTTTGCTTACCACACGTAGTTCATAATAGTTTCTCATTTGTCCACAATCTATAGTCATATTTTCACATAGTTTCCGTTACACATAGTTTTTTTATAACAACACCATTAATCATAATATTTTATTTTGCAATCCCCTAATATTGACTCATACTGCGTTTGCTCATACTGCACCCGCATTACTTTACCATACTGCTGAAATTTGAATTCTCTAAACACTAACCGTACTTGATCAACGAAGTTTTCAAACCTCAAAACAGCTGTGCAAATTTGTCCAATCGTCGCAATGGAAAAGAATTGTTGTCCTACAGTTCGTTATGCATTCGATTTCCTATATGGGTAATTTTATCAAATTATCTTTCCGTTATAGATCTGAATTTCACTGTAATACTGTTGTAAGTTGTTATTTCGTAATACATAAACATCATAAAATCGATTAAACTTACGTTTAATCCATTCTAATTCATTGATATTTCTTACAAGTGTGTTGGAAATAATTTATTTCGTTAAATTATTTTGCAATGTTATGTATTGCAAAATAACAAACAGTTTTGTTTTAACGAAAAAAGGTCCTAACATTTATTTACATAATGTAAATTAATTTCCTGCCTTTAGAAACACTTTTTCGATTTTTTCGATACTAAAGAATTGCTATAAAAGGAATGACTATACAATCTTTCAATCTCTTAGTCTCGTATTTTTGTGTTCCGATTAGATTCATGTTGGTTTTTTCTTTTGACGTTTGTCGGATATTTTTGGAGTCTTGTGGGCAGAGGTTGAGAAAAGAAACTCGAAGAAAAATAGGAAAAATAGAAGGAATTTTGGGTTCAAGATTATAAAGACATTACGGAATAGCGGAAATCCATTATATATATATTTATTTCAAAAGCTTTGGTCAGCAAATTGTTTCCGAGTAAGTTCTAAACTATGAATATTATTTCTTCGTGATTTTGGAGTTCTAAGATGGCGACTAATTTTGGTTGTACGAGGGTTGCTCATATTGAAGCCAAAGATATGAATAGAACAGGAATAACTTCTGAGAATTGTGAGTATAGTGTTCCTATATTGTGTTAATTAAGTGAAAGAATAGGAAAGGCAAAATTAACAAGAAAACGAATCTCATTTTGTGTGGTTTGACTTTTGTGCATAGATTTCGTGTATCGATCTATTAAGCTAGGAAAGTGAATTGAATTACTTCTTTTATTAACTATCTCAATCGGTGTAAAGTATAAAGATTAACTTAAATGAATTGAAGTAAAGCTTAATATAACCCGTTAAATTGATTTTGCGTTTTTTTTTATTGAAATATTTCGATTGGAACTGTGTACGTAGTGATGTAAAAGTGTTTAATACTGTTGTATAATACGCGGTATTATACGTAAAATACCGTATTGTCCAAAACGTAGTAAAATACCAGGTATTTTATTATAAAATTTTTTTCTATTGTGGTGGCGCGCGAATCAGTAATCTGCCATTTTATTGAGATTTCGCGTGGATTACTTGAAGAATTTATAACTTTGAAAATATATACTACTGGTTCTCGAATATATGAACGATACAGAAGAAATCAATGAGTTATTGCCCCTTGTTACTAACAGTTAGAAACGCATTCTTAGTGATTCGCAAATTTCTATGGCAACAAAATTGTTGTAATATCAACAGAACATAAATTTCAAACATCGAATGCTGCATCATTACTATTTACCGTTATTTTATGCAGCAAATTAAAATTATGAGCCACGAACTCATTCCGTTCCACTCATTATGAGCTATGAACTCATGGACTTTCATTCACTTTTACATCTTTGAGTAGTCCTCTTTCTATACATTCAAATTGATTAACTAAAACACTCATATCTCAAAACTCACATTCTGAAACCGATGGCATAGCTATATTGATTGTTTAACTTAGTGGCAAGTAGTTTGTGGCTCTTCGGAATGTTTCATCGTTCCGCATATTCCACTGTAACAGAAAAATCTTTTTCAATATGCAGCCTAACTCATACTGCAAGAAGTATTTGTCTTACAAATCAACGAGGCGAGGCGTAAACTTGTTTATGTGAAAAATCATAATTTAAATATCCAACAGTCTACCGATGGAAAATGATAAGTCTTCAATTTAAATAAAAACATAAATACAATAGCTCGACGCGAATGAAAGTAATTAATATTGAAACCAAGCAGAATCAGATGAATAAATAGATCTTATTAGCATTCGTTTAAGAAATATAAATAAAGATAACGATAAGAAATCCAAATGTCGGGGCAGATATTTAGAAGAAAATGAATCAGTTGTGATCGAAAATGGTGATGGAAGTAATTTTTTGTTGTTATACCACTAACACTGTTTATCGGCTATTGCACTTTTGTACAGAATGAACGGTATTTTATTTTGTATTATACAATGTATAATACGCTGTATTATACAAAAAAAATAAAATACCGTATTTTAACATCTCTATGTGTACGTGAGTTAGTTGATTGTAGTTTGATCATTATTGTATTCTGTTAAGTGACTGACTCAAATCATTTTTTTTTGTTAAGATACTTCGCCATGTTGTAACCGAGGAACTACTGTGATTAAGTTATTAGTTCGAATTATAGCCTAAGTAAATTAAAAAGCTACGTAAATAAGTAAAATTTTAGATTAGCCTGAGATAAAACAAAAAAAAAATTAAGTTCAATGTTTGTATACGTCCGTTAGTAGAGTGCTGATGTATTTATTAACTTATTAAGTTAGGACATTAGAATGAACTATTTATTTTAGTAAAATATTTCACTTTGATGCAAAAGTTGAGGCATAGTGTATAACTGGAATTGTTTGAATCATAGTTTTAGTGAATAGCCGAAACAGTAAAATAAATGTTATATTATATGAATACAATACCAACGGGACTAATTATTCGTGTGTATTGAGTATTGTTACGCTTCATTTATGCCACATTTATATACTTTTATTGGAATCAACGTTTGTGAATATATGTTTTTGCACCCAACTTACTCAACGTTCGTATATATTAACTGAACTCAACTGGTATAGCTATTGTTACGCTTCATTTATGCAACATTTATATGCTATTATTGGAATCAACGGTTGTGAATATATGTTTTTACACCCATCTTACTCAACGTTCGTATATATTAACTGAATTCAACTGGTATAGCTATTGTTACGCTTCATTTATGCAACATTTGTATGCTATTATTGGAATCAACGGTTGTGAATATATGTTTTTGCACCCAACTTACTCAACGTTCGTATATATTAACTGAACTCAACTGGTATAGCTATTGTTACGCTTCATTTATGCAACATTTATATGCTATTATTGGAATCAACGGTTGTGAAAATATGTTTTTGCACCCAACTTACTCAACGTTCGTATATATTAACTGAACTCAACTGGTATAGCTATTGCTACGCTTCATTTGTATCAAATTTTTGCTATTGCTACATATTATCAACATTTACATCAAAGTTTTGCCATTGCTGCCGCATATTGTGCTTATTGAAACGTATCGTTTACATCAACTTTTTGCTGTGGCTATCGTACGTTTTACATCTGCCAACGGATATCAAATTTTGGTGTGATTGCAACTGGAGCTCAACTCCACATTGATATACAATTTTCTTGATACTTTACCTGTTGGATTGGTCATCGTGGATGGAGGACTAAACCCGTAAGACGTTGTAGCCGGGAGGATTTAATCATGTGGTGAGCGAACTTGATTTATTTTATTTTTTTTAACGTAGAAGTGTGAATGTGCGTGAAAGGGTGTATCAGTGATTGAATGGGGACGTGCTAGTCGTTGCGTGTGTGTGTGTGAACTGGCGGTGCGTGTAGCGAGACACATTTAGTCTGAATTGGAAATGATTCTAATCAAAATATTGTTTTGTTTATTATATTGCCTAAATTTATGAATTTATATTTTTAAGTAAACCAAGAATCATTCTCAATTAACCTGTATTATAAAAAAAAACAAATTCTTGTCATGTGTTAGGGTTATTAATTATATAATACATTAACCAATTGTAAACTACAGGTATTGTAATACACTGGTTTGGACATGTTTGCTTAACGTACAAATAAACTTATAATTTTTTTTTGAGTTGTAAATATTTTTTTTTGGGGAATTACTTATAGTTTTATAAATTTTTAAAAATGTTATTATTAAAGAAAAAAGGAAATAAGCAATCAAGACTTTCAATATAGCGTGTGACGTTCTCCAGTGCTCTAAGATTTGATTCACGGTTTACCAGCAATGGCAGTGGTTTGTGGGCTGTATCATATTGCTCAGATGACAGCAATACAACTTAATTTTGATTACTACCACTTGCGATACTTGCTGCGGGTCTTAGAGTTTAATTGTCTTGCTTCGCAGTCTGAGTGTGCGGGTGAATGTTAGCATGTATGAAGCGTGAGTGTGTAGGCGTCTGGGAATTATTGTGTGGGTTGGACGCGCTGATCGTAGGTCTTTCGCAAAAGGGGTCGCCAGAGTCTCCATTTTCCACTTGTATTTTTTTCCATTTCTGTAACCTTTCGTAAATTGCGTACATTTCTGCATTTGTGTTGAAGCAGCAGGTATTACTCCATCAAATCCACGAGGACTGAGCTTTAGTCGTTAAGGCGTAAAATTACTCAAGGTACGCATCCTGCTATGCCATTCTCATTGGTTCGCCAATGACAAAGCTCTTCATTACAAGTGAGAGTACGGGTCCATCCAGCTCACACCATTCGGGCAACCAGGTGTCAAAGATCGAAGGGGACTATTATCAACAGATGCACCACAACCAGCACCATTCAGTGGAACGCATTGGACATGGAATAATGTTATTCGATATTTCAATTTGATGTTGTGTAATATACCCTACCCACCCATCCACCATTAGTCACTTTGATATTGTCATGGGTGATGATATACCAAATCACTACGAACCAAGTTCTAGCATGGTTTACAACCCGAAAATTTTAACTTTGTTTATTGGTTGTATTCGAATTACTAATTGCTTCTGTAATTTCTTTTTGAGATTAGCGACAAATAAAAAGAAGAAGCGAAGAAATTTTCGGTAGCTACTGGCTCGACATGCGAATCATTTTCCATCCATAATTATGTGTAAATGATTATTCACGTATGTTTAACTATATACCATTTACCAATTTTCGAATTTATAACTGGTATGGGCATTCTTGGTCCTGTTCCTTTTGTGCTGTAAGGCGTTTGATGTGTTGAAACGAAAATCTCGATCCTAGGTACCGAAGCTTTACTATTGATTATAACCAGCCGTTGGATACGATCTTAAGATCGCGTCTCAGTAAATCGATGTGAGCTGGTATGACTATATGCGCGCATGGACGCGTCTATGGTTGGACTAGTGTGTGTGAGTATGAAGGTGTATGGATATGCTTGGGTGATTATGTGCGTATATGTCAGCGTGTGTGTTTTTTTTTGGACTTATTTTTTTGATTTTCCTTTTTTTTATTAATACTGTCTATTCCGCTTAATCGGGACACATCGGGACTAGTGCAATTTGTCCAGATTAAGCGGCTGGCCCAATTATCCGAAGTTCCACAAAAAGTATATCTTAAAAGTAAAAGGATTAGTAATTTTTAATGTATTTTATTTCATAAATTGCACAAAATTGAAAAAAAATCTCAAAACTATACGTATCCATACATATGCATTAAATAATTATAGAATGGATGTATGTACCATGTACATTAATATCAATAATAATATTAAAATATGTATACATATACATAATAAATATGTAAAATGTATGTACATATATGTAATACATTCTGTTAGAAAAATAAGGTTTAAACTTTAATTAAATTTTTTGAAGAAATTCGTCCAAAGAGGTTTGCCTTTTGTTTTTGCTGGATAGTAGCTGAACAAAATCAGAGCACAAATTTAATGCTGACATGGGACTCCCGTCATTTCCATATTGCATAAAATAACGCTGTAATCTGTCAACACATTGTTTTGCCTCACGATAAGTTACGGCTACAAGTTCTTCATCATCACTGTCATCGGATTCCACCAATGTTTGATATTTTGATTTGATTGTTGCTACAGTTACGTCCTCACAATCGTCATTCTCATCATAACACAGTAAATTGTCGTCAATTGACGAAAATTCAATATCAATACCTGGTGCGATTTCATTTAATCCGTCGCTGTGCTCTGCAATCTCCATAGATTTTAGGCCGCAATAACCAAAACAATTTTGTATTGTGCTGGTTTTTACTGCTCGCCAACTGTCAGCTACAACCTATAATACCTGTAAAATAGTTATTTTGCTACTGATTTCCCTCGCTGTTGACGTACAAGTAAGTATATTTTCATCGATGGATTCCAATACGTTATTCGAACCGACGAAAAAAATCATTGTTTTTCTTCTCTTCTTTTTTATTTTATATTATTTTTGTTTTATTTTTTAATTTTTTTTCTATGTTTTTTCTGTCCCGATTAAACGAAATGTTGTCCCGAAAAAGCGAAGCAAATTTGTGTTATTTGCTTGGTTTTGTTTCCGTTCTTTAGGATTTGTCCCAATTAAACGGCTGTCCCGATTAACCGGTGTCCCAATTAAGCGGAATCGACTGTATTTACTATTTATTTCCAGCTTAAAATTGATATAATCTCTATTACTTACCATGGTTTAGATAAGTTAATGTCAATACAATTTAAAGAAAAACAAAAAAAAATATGGCTTATTATTATTATGCAATCTTAGCCAATTAATTGTTACAAGGAAGTATCTATGCAATCTCTTAGATTTGTGTTTACGTGAAAAAAGTTGGAATAAAAAAAAAAGATGCAATACCTTCTTAGTTATTGTTATTTATAGAAAAACTCAAAACTAAACTAACCCTATAAAATTTACCTAACTTATAATTAATTTATTAATAGAAAAACAATTACTTTTTATTTGTATTATTGAATAAATTTCTATAGACTTGGATTAAGCCAACAGAGCTGCGGTAAGTTGATCTCGTGTCTATGACCCGACGTTGTTTTAGGTAGTTAGCTTGTGTGTGGTGGTGAGTGTATGAGTGAGTGGATGAAGTGCGAGAGCATGTGAATGTGTGAATGAATGTGGGGTTTGGACGTGCTGATCGCGGTTCTTTCGCCAAAGGGGTCGTCAGAGTCTCAGTTTTCCACTTGTCTTTTTCTTTCCATTTCTGTCTAATCATGTAATTTGCGTACATTTCTGCATTTGTGTTGAAGAAGCAGGCACATTTCTATCAAATCCACGATGACTGAGCACTAGTCGATTCGGCGTTATTAATCTCCAAGGTACGCAGCCTGCTATGCGCTTCATTGGTTCGCCAATGAGGAGGCACTTCATTACAATGCACACATCGTTCGTGTACATAGTATGAACAACGTTTATTGCTGCCTGCATCACTATCTACATGAGTGGTAATCATTATAATCATTATCGTCATACTAATCGTATATATTTTATTCAGATTCATCAACTTCTGAAAGCGCTGAGCATCCTGGTACATATGCAGTTGTGCAACAGTTGACCTATATACATCAAGTTACGACAACCACAGATAGTTATGCATAACTATCATCAATTGAGTTTTGATCAGCATTGTGTGCAGTATTTTATATGTACATCGAAACGAAGAGAAGATCATCGCACTTTACAGTACTTTCAAATGCACTTGTCCATCGTCAAAAATATATGTTAACCTACAATAATCACATTTGTCAAAATGCTAGGCCGTGCTACAATTCTAAATGAAATTATATACTTGAATATCAATATTATCAGGTTTATGTATTTCATACATTTTTTTTGTATGATTGTATACTTACCAAATACTTTCTGGCTATTCCGATATTAACCTGGAAAAGGAAAAAGATTGTTTTTGTTCTGAATGTTATGTTTATGTCAAGTGACATTTCAGAATAAATCACCTAGGTGTATATATTAAGTTCAAAAAGCCTAGACGTTGACGCATGTTTTTTTCACCAATTTACGTTTTTTTTATATATAACAGTTGCCGGCTGTGAACTCTCTTTTTCTATGAAATATTCTCTGATTTGAAGGAAAAAAATGGAAAAAATTAGAGTACATAAGCGGTGAAGAAAACATGTGCGGACGATTGGGTGATAATACATAGTGCGGTAAACAAGCATTGCAAAAAAAAGAAAAAAATAATGTTAGAACAGTTTTAAAAGGAAAGATTTTTCTTTTCTGACTTGTGCTGTTGTAACTAATAAAAGTAAAATTATTAAAATTATTAAATATAAATAAAGTAGAATTGTGGTTCTTTTTTTTCTGGCTAAACGCTAGTGCAAGGTCGTTTTGTATTGTGCCGATTATCACTGTGCCAGCTATATTGTGTTTTTTGTACATCAATTTATATAACGGTACTGATACAGTTATCTACAATTCTGAATCGTCAACATCTACGTGTGGTATTGTGCCGATTATCACCGTACCAGCTATATTGAGGTTTTTGTACATCAATTTATATACCAGCATTGTTCAAGTTATCTACAAATTATAAATTATCAACATCATACGCTTTATAGTGTGCCGTTTATCACCGTACCAACGATATCATAGTTTTACATATCCAATTTCATACCATCACTGATGAGGCTATGTTCAAGTCTAATTAAGCACATCAATCAACGCTCTACGACGATGAATTGAGTGGAAGTAAAGATGGAGTGAAGATGGAGTCTTGCCAGACCCACCCAGGAGGTAAGGTGACATAAAAAATTACTTTCTTTGTTATTAACTTTGTTCAATCTAGACCTGGCTGAGGAGGGTGTTATCCATAAATTTATTTCAAAAATTAATCATACCCAAAAACAAGGTAGGCCTGATAGAGCCTACCACTGGCTAGATCTATTCGGCTAAGAAGATAATAACAGGCCGGAATAGCGAAAACGATTCCTTACACTGTGGATACAGTTAAACCCCAACATGATATGGGGTAAAAACACGGGGTTTAAATGATGCTAAGTAAAGTCTACTTATGCACCAAAGTTAATCCTACTAAATTTTTAGGTTCATTTCACCGTTTTATTTATTTTTTATTTTTAGTTTAGTTTAGTAATGATTTTGCAACAGAAAAGTAAAAGTTATGTCAAACTTCTGTCTACTCAGTATTTTAACTTTAAAATTAAAAGTTATCAGTGGTGTATTTTACAAAAGTTGATAATAAACGTGCAAAGCAAATATATCAACAGATTTTATAAAATGGTTTATGTGAGAGTTTGTTAAAGCTATTTTATAGTAAAAAATTGATTATTAAGGTGTTGTGTGGTATTAAGATAAAAGTTTTAAATATATTTAATAATTTAAACAGTTAATATTACTGCAAATGTGATATATTATTCTATGTGATATCTTATACTACGTTAATTTAAGAAAAATATACAATACAAACAAAAGAACTAAGGTATATAGGAACTCTCGGGGAGGAAGATATGCATTGAAAATTGTATGTAAAATTCAACAAACAGTTGTCTATTTGTCAATGCACATGTGGTTTGAATTTGATTGTATTAACAAAAATGTCTGTATTAAAAAAGCAGTGAATTGGAATGCGGCCTGATTAATCGTTGTCTCGAATAATATTGCCGCTGCTAATAATTTTCCTTTATTTAATTTCACTTTGGCAATTTTTAATCATCTCATATGACATTGATATTTTCTTTCTTCTTCTTTTTGTTTTTGGATCGGAAGCAGCTACCATAAATCAAGCATTATTTTTTTTAAGCATTTTTTTACAAATGGGTAAAGGATTTGAATGCTGGTGACTTAAGAATAAATCAAATTAAAGTTAAGTCAATTAACAAAACCAAGTTAAATAAAAAAAAAAAATTATTTTGAATTTGTATACATTTGTGAAGTAAATTATTAAACCCACATGATAACAATAGTATAAAAAAAGGAAAACAAATAAATATTTGTTTGTGCTGTTTATCGAGTCGTAGAAGCGAGATTGTATCGTATGCAGCTGGTGACTTTGCAATAAGTAAAATTAAAAACATTTGTATTTGAAAAGCGAAATTCTATCGTATGCAGTCTATTTAATCTGTCTTGACCTGGTGACTTTGCAATAAGTAAAATTAAAAACATTTGTATTTGAAAAGCGAAATTCTATCGTATGCAGTCTATTTAATCTGTCTTCAACAAACATGTTTCTTTTAACAATGCTTACGCTGTTCGTTGATTTCTGTTATTAAAATAAATAAATGAAAACTAAAATTATAAAAAAAATTTGAAGGTGAATGGTTTGAAATTTAGTAGACTTAATGTAAATACCGTAAAAGTGCGATTTGTGAAATATTTTTTTTTTTATATAAAATGTTGTAACGTCGGCTATATTCACCTAAATAATATTAAAATCAATTCCTATTCTTTTTACGTTCAATCAAAATTTATTTAAATCACTTCAGTTCATTTTTTTTCCAATAATAATAATAACTTAAAACAATCTTTTTCAAATAATTATAACAACCAACTCAATTTCAAATATAATTATAAAAATAAACGAACGCACTATTTATTTGCTATTTATTTGTTTTTAACGAACATATTTTTGTGGCTCAATTTTGTTTCATTTTGTTTTTTTGCTAAAAAAGATGATGTGTCAGAAATCACATTTTTGATTTTTAAAAAATTCCAAGTTTTCCTTGACATGAAAATAAAAGCATTACATTTTTGATCTCAATGAGAAAAAGTAGAAAAATTATTAATATTAAGAAAATTGAGATGTCGATAGAATTTTGTTGCAAAAATAGTTTTTTGTTCCAATTCAAAATAACTCATGAAATGTTTACTAGAGTGATGAAAAAAAAGAAAATAACCAAACATTATCAATCAAATAACGCAATAAATAATTAATAGTAAAACAACTTATACTTTTCATTTAATTTATGAACAAATTGGAATATTTTTGCTGGAATACTAACATCACAATCTGAATCAGTTGAATCAGTCCCACGACAGATAGGATTGGTTAAGTTGAGTGGAAAAACGAAAAATTATATAGAAAAATTATAAATTATTATTTGTGGGATTAGTCATCAGACAGTTTATTAAATTTTGGGGTGCAGTTATCTCATTACATATTACTTCTCTGAAGAATGGACCAGTTCCTGTTGGATATAGGGAAGCATTTAATCAACCAGTGGAATCAATCAAGACGATGCTGAAAAAGGAAACATCAAACAAATTACAATCATCGTATTATATACACTGAAAAAAAAATTGAAGTTCATGATAACCTCATCTCGAAGTTGGCAGTTGATTATTCATGCAAAGAAAAATTATTTGCAAACAATTTCACTGTGATTGGGACAACTACACGATAACATTTTCCTAACGACAGATTGAGGTTTATTTAAAATATAAAGTTTTATATCCAATATAGCAGTAGTTGAATAAAGATAATAACTATTTCCCTGAAAAAAATTTTCTTTGGCCTTATATCATGAATTTTTCATTTTAAAGTTTAGGTATTTAAGATTAATTGAACTATATTTTATTTTCACATAAATATTTCGTGTGATTGTCTCAACTTCATCGATTAATAATTGTAGAGTTGTTGAAGCAATTTCGTAGTTTGATTCGCCATATGTGACCGCACGGTGAGGTTGAGACAATTGCATTTCGATTGGAAATAGGACATGTTTTTTTCAGTGTAAGATAAGTAATTTATTTATTTTTATATACTTACATGTACTTTTGCTATAATTATAAAGATACATAGTTCTTTTTCCCTTTGGGAGTGAAATGATAGCTTAATTCTAATATAATAGGAGATTCTTAAGTCAACAGGCGTCTGGAAAATTTGTATTCCGGAATTTTTTTGTGTGTATTGATAGTTAATTGAAATAAGTATAGTGTATAAAGTCCTTTGCATAACAATGTGTTGTGTAGTAGGAATTACAATATGTGTCACAATAAAACATAAAAACCTTTTAAGACCAAGGTCCTACAACAACATACGTTCAAAGATGTTGATGGACGTAAATCTTTCTATTTTTGTTTTTTTATATTTTTGGTTAAAGAATGGATAACTAAACAAAAAATCCTATCACTGACAAAATATGACATAGGCCAATATTTTATGATAGAAAAGAGAAAATAAAAGTAAATTAAAAAGTATATAGCAAATTTTTACAAAAATTTGCTGAAACAAAACAAAACTGTAGTTGCCAATAATCCAGCTGGTTGCATTTCCTTGATCCTGTGACGCTCTATCTTTCTTGAAGATTAAAGCCCACACATAGTTATATGAAGGCTCGTTTCTTCAAGCAATAGCGTCTCATCATCAAGGATTATTTCACAGCTAAGATTGAGCGTGCTACCGTTGACTGAATACAGTTCATCCGCCACCACCCCTAAGATGTCACCTTGGCTAGTGATATCTCACAGCTATTGCCAGTGGTATGTGATATCTCACGTTAACTCGTATGTCAATAGCAGGGACTGGAGTACGCGGGGTTGTCACACCCGTAGATCAAAAATAAAAAAAAATTCAAAACAATAAAAACTGATCCCTCCATGCGGGACATTTTTTATGGACATATGGACATTTTTTGTTATGTTTTAAATTTTGTATATTTTTTCAGAAAATATGTCTTTTCGATTTCTAATTTGTCAATATGGAAGTAATAAAAAAAGAATTAAAATTTATTATGAAAACGAAATGACGCTGCAAAACATAAAAGACTGTAACGTCTGCTTAATCTTTAATTTAATAATAGTAGACCATTTCAAAAGTTTCACCGCAAAACATACAACCATCTACAATCTACATAAATTTATTTTTCTCTCAATAAAATTTTCAAATTCAAATCTAACGAGCATTTTTTTTCCAAAGCATTTAAATATAAAAATGAACGAAAAAGAAAATATTAAACGCACTCACCATAAGTAAATAAAACGAAAAAGGGAAAATAGAAATGTCATTGTTGGTAGACTTGGTGTTTAGTACACAAAAAGATGATACAAAAAAGACGAATGGCGATATATATGATCTTCATTCGAAGTTTAATGATTAAAATTAAAACATTCAGTTTTTAACTTTAAAAATGAAAAGTCATTTAAATCCATTTTGTTTTGTGTTAAAAGTATTAATTTTTGATTATGTGGAAAAATTGTGTATTTAAAGCAACATAACTATAAATTGTATAAAAACAAGAGAGTCAACTAAGTTGACAGAATAATACGAATTCTTTTTGTATTTTATTATACCTACACCTGTTATAACACGATTATCGTGCTTTGGTTATATTGTTGGTATTCTTTCTTCTTGAGATAAATGCTAATTGATAGTGCAATAGAACAAACTATTTTCCTGCTTGATTAAGACAAAAGGAATGAACAAGATGGATTCCGTTTGATGGTGTTTAATATCAATTTGTTTCAACGCTGATGAAAAAAATATTAGAAAGATAACCAACCTGGTGTTCTTTATTAAGTTGTCCGGAATATCTAAAAATCCGTCCGTCTGATTAATATATGTTCAACGCATGAATAATTTGATTTTGTTAAAATCAAAACAGCTTGAGGTGGTGTGGGAGTTCCTGTGATTTTAATTATTAACAAAGGAATAAATCACCAAATCAATCATTTAACGATCAATCAGTAAAAGTTTTGAAGAATAATGGAAAGATTGGAAGTATTTCACCTACATTGAATTGATAGTGATGTAAACAGGAAGCGAGGAAGAGGAGAAAACTCCAATCAACCGAAAACACCTAAGGTATTTTCATTTTGTTTTAAATTTTATATGAATACCCAAATTTTTTATTCTCTCGATTAGTTATTTAACGAAAAAAATGTTAGGTTAGGCAGAGTAGATTTTTTAGAGATTCCCAATTTCTAGGTTCGTTGTGGTGACATTGGCGCTATCCCGCATTTGCTATATGTTTTCGTATATGATTATTTTTAGTGATAAAGTTCAAGATTTAAAGTGTAGTATATGATTATTTTTAGTGATAAAGTTCAAGATGCCATTGTTCAAAACTTCAACGTATTTAATCCAGTCTTTAATGCAGATGGGTTAGAAATTCCAGATACCGATTTAATTGATTTTTTAAATCAGCATATAACACAGTCAAGTTTTGTGTTGCATATAACAAGTAGGTAAAAAATCATTTATCAATAAATTGAAAATACACGTCTTGGGTAGCACATATGATGATACCGTTTTGAATAAAGACATATCAGGAAATTATGAGACTGCGTATACATCAAAAGAAGACGAAAGTAACGGCCTACAAATATTTTCTATTTTTAACAACTTCCAATCGAAAGATGTAAGATTTATAATTAACTTTTGGATGCATACAACAACTATCGGCATTCGCTTGTAGCTGCTGGGATAGTAAACAAAAAAGCAAGTTTAGCAACATCTAGCACGACTACACAAATTGATTCATCTAATTCGATTTTAGATCTTGGTAATTATATATTATTTTGGTATCGATATAAATCGGAGTATTAATTAATTATGTTTGATTATTTAGAAGAAATATTTGAATCAGAACAATGTAAAACCTCGTTTGAAGAAATAACAAGCGTTGTACCAACTGAAAACTTAGAAACAAAAGGGCAAATGACTTTTAAAGAACGATTAAATTTAATTAATTCTAACCTTAATACCACAGAATTAATAAATAAATTTCTAGCTTTAACCACTGCAGATGGATACAAATTGGTAATTTTTTAAGATCCAAAAATATATAGAATTAATTTTTGATTTATCTTTTTAGTTTCTTAAAGACGTTGAAATAATACATAAGAAAAAAATAGTTTATGTTGTATCCGATACCGTTCTTAAAAATTTAATAAACAAAGGGAAAGAGTATAGAAATCGAAGGTTAATTAACATTATAAAGCTAATAGATGAAGAACAAGAGGTTCGCAAAAAAAAGTACTCCTTGCACTCCTCATTTTGCCGCATATTATCCCAATTGTGTATGTTGCTTGAAATTTAGTGGAAAAGAAATAAGTGAATCTGTAATGGATAGCCTGGAAGAATGCTTGAACACAGTGTATTATAGTCTCTGATTCTTTAGTTGTCATTTGTGATTACCATAAGTAGCTCGTAATAGTTTCTCATTCATCCACCATCAATAGTTATATTTCTTATAGTCTCCGTAACCCATAGTTCTTAAAATTTAACTAAATTTTCGTTAGCTGGACACATTTGAAAAGAATTGTACTAATTGCACTAATTTTAAATTGTAATTAATTAAAAATTTTCACTACTTATGGTAAACTTAAATTTTAATCGAAAATTGTCTGAATGTAAAATTTTCCTTAAATATTATCTATATAAACATTAATATTTAATTTTACAACCCACTAAAATTGACTTACACTGTGTTTCCATCCGATTAATTTCACCATACTACTTGAATTTGAATTCTCTAAACACCAACCGTAATTAAACAACGAAGTTTTCAAACCTCATAACAGCTGTGCGTATTTGTCCAATTGTCAACATACAAAGAATTATTATCTTGCTTTGTTAAACATTCGATTTTTCTTTGTATGAATATTTTACTTCAAACAATCTTTCCGTTATGGAACTGAACTTCACTGTACTGCTATTGTAGTTTTGTAATACCTAAACACCATAACGTCGATTGAACTTGCATTTGATTCATTTTAAATTCAATGCTAAATGTTATTAATGTATCGGAAATGATTTGTGTCGCAAAATTATTTTGTGCAATATTACCAAATCATAAACAGTTATGTGTAACCATAAAAGTTTCTAACAATTATATACTTGATGTAAATTAATTGTCTTACATCTAAAACCCTGTATTCGAGTTTTTTCGATACTGAAATTTTTGGCTATATAATGAGCGACTGTAACATTTTTCATTCTCTTGTGCAGCATAATTCCTCATGAATTTCAAAATTAAAAACTGAATTTTGAATTCATGTTCTTTTTTTCTAATGTTAAGTGTGAATATTAAGTAGTAAAATTTTAATTAAATTAAATTTTTTTCAATTAGTGCAATTAGATCAATTTATTTTAAATGACTCTGTCCAATTAGATTAAATTTAAAAAAAATATATATGTTTGTGTTGTTTAAAACACAGAAAACACAAAAAAATAAATTTACATGTTAATGCCGTATAAAAATAACAAAGAAAATATTACATATGTTTGTGCCGTTCAAGTTAATGAAAAAGAATTATATGCAATTGTTTGTGTTGCAAAAACATAAAAACTCTTTGTTACTCTCTTATGTCTTTTGTGATCAATCTCGTGAATATCAGGAAACAAATTGTGGAATTTATTTTTTTGAATTCACGTTTTCTTTATTAGAATTAAGTAGTGAAATTTTAACTAGTCTAAATTTTGGGAGTGCAATTAGTAAAAAAATTAGGAACGTGTTTGTATATAATAGTTAATTTATTTGTGTAAAAATTCTAGTCAAATTTATAACAGAAAAAAAAAGATCTTATGTGTTTGTGTCGTTCAATTTGATGACGCAGTTTATATTAAAGAAAAAAAATAATTTATATATGTTTGAGCTTTTAATTCATTAGTCAAATTTACAACCAAAAAAAAATATATATATGTTTGTGCTGTAAAAACAGAAAAAGCTCTTACTGGATTGTTTTGTTTTGGCGTCTGCTGAGGAGTGTCATTCATATGGTATCTATTAATTATAATTCGGTATAGTGATTGTTTTAGAAAAATTGATATATTTTACATGTCTATAATACACGGGGAGGTTGAAAATTTATTTGCACAAAAACATTGTCCTTTTGTTTTAAAAATGTATAATTAAAGTGGGCGTATGTGAGTGAACAAGGGGGTTGAACGTGCCGACCGTGGTTCTTTCGTAGAAGGGGGTCGCCAGAGTCTCATCTTTTCACTTGTAATTTTTTTTATTTCCGATTATTTGATGAAAATTGCGTACATTTCCGTATTTGTGCTGAAGCAGCAGGTTTATACTATCTCCTACTCACGATGATTGAGACTAAGTCGAATGGCAATACAACAAATCTAGGTACGCATCCTGCTAAGCCACTCCCATTATCATCTTGAGAGGCACTTCATTACAAATTGGCGCCCAACGTGGGGCTTCTCTAAGGGTTTCTACAGCGATGTAGGACTCTGGAGGAGTCCCTTCATATTTTCAAAAACTTTGAAAAATTTTTTTCTTCTTAAAAATTTAATTTTCATTTCCAAATGCAATAGTTAGAGGCTCTGGCGGCGTAGAAGCAATTCCCTGCTTCATACGCGCAGGAGCAAAGGAAGTCTGAGATCCCTCAGACTTTTCTTTGATGGGGAGTTGCGTCCCTACGCCTCCAGCAATGTTTTTTTTGTATTTTTCGTAAACGCAAGGGTGAGAATAATTTCTCGGAATTATTCTCAATGGGCATTACAACCCCACGGACCCTAGTTACGGGTTGGGTTTCTGGAGATGTCTCGAATGCCGAAGGTGTCTCAGGTGCCAGACCTAGACTGACGTGGTTTGGTGTATACGCCAAACCTCGTCCGAGTCTGGTCACCTGGGCAGGCTTCGGGTTCGCGGGGTCTTCAGAGCCCAGCCCGAGCTACTATTGTCTAACGTTAGCGACCCCTCCCGGCAATACTAGCTTCCTGTGGTTGAGGTGTGCTAGTTCTCATCGGATGATACCGAGGAAATTCTTCCAAAACAGCTTGGCCCGCTGTCGAGGGAAGATTTCGCTCGGCTGTCATGCTGATGAGTAACTGGTCCATCTTTGCCACAGCACCTTACCGTATGTGTTGGTGGCGTGGATCGCAGTTGGCGAGTGTTGTTGATAGAATGATGGTGCAGAGGATTTATCTTCTGGTCATCCCATCAGCACTCGTCAGCTGGGTGAGATACTACCAGCACATACCCCACCTTATTCCTGTCTCACCCTACCTTCTCCCATCCTTATTCATCCCTTCTTGTTCCCTTTCCTTTTCCATTTCCCATCCTTTTAACGTAGATTAACTTTGTTTTTGATCCCCAAAAATTTCTTTTAAACTCATGATTTCAACAAACCAACTAAAATTGAGAAAGAACGGCGATGGGCACCTTCAACCCCGGAGTGATGGGCACCCCGTGGTTGGATCCGACTTTCCTCCACCCCGCCAAAGTATAACAAAAAATAAATAAATATATGATTATATATAAATAAATAAATAAATACTTGATAAATAATTAAATAATTATAAAAAAAAGGGAAAAAAAAATAATAAATAATTATATATAAATGAAAAATTTATAAATATTTATAAATAAATAAATAATATTATTAATAAATAAATAAATAATTATAGAAAAATTAAATAAAATATAGCTAAATAAATAAATGAATATTAATTAAGAAATTGATAAATAAAATCAAAACTGCTGATATTAGCTGAGACTAATTCTTGTTCTCTCTCAATTTTAGGAAATACCAAAAAAATATTTAAAACTACGGAATTAAGTTATTTAAAATTAAGGAAATCACATATACAAAATCAAGATAAAAATAATCAAGAATCCTTAAATATATATCAAGAACAAATAAATACATCTAGCAAGAATAAATAATTACAAATCTCCAGAATAAATTATTACAAACATCAAGAATTCAACTATCAACAAATTATTATCAGGAGTTCCACCACAATAACGATAAGGTAAATTGGGAAAGGGACCAACGCAAACAAAAAAAAAATACTGATTAAAATTGTTTTCGTGTCTCCGAGGTCTCGTAGTGTTCAATTGTTAGAACAGAGAAAAATTTTTTTAAACACGAACTTTTTTTTTGGTAGTTGATCCGTTCCTCAATTGACGATATTATTTTAAAACGTGATATCAAAACGACGATAAAAAGTAAATTAAATATCTTTGTGCATGGTAATGTATCGGGAATCAGATTAATCTGATAGTAATTCTCGAAGAATATAAAATTGATATCGTACATGTCAAAAGATATGATTTCCGGATACAATATATGTGTCCCTTAGGTTCAAAAACGATCTATTCCACTTTACGAGTTTTCGAGATAAATGAAAAAATCTTTTTTTTTTAAATTATTTACAAAAACGGTGATTTTATTGTTTAATTCATTTCTTTAGGTATTTTTAATTAATTTGTTTGAAGTGTAAAACAATGTAGGTAGTAAAGTTAAGCTGGTATTTTAGAAACAATTTTGGAATAGACACGTTTTGAACTTTACACCATGGAATAGGTTCGTTTTGAAACACATTGCTGCCGGAAAAGGTATGTTTTGAAACTAACATTTTGATTGATCATTTGGTTTTCTGCCAAATCGCTGGCTTTTCGAATTTTTAAACCAAGAATTTTTTACCACGTTGATTGATTTTAGATAATACAATAAAACAAAATATTGATTTCTTAAATATCTGTCCGGGAAATGTCCGGGAATCGGGAAAAACAACTCTATTTTTTTGAAATTTTGTGGTGCAGCCTGTGATAAAAAGTATTCGCACATTCCCACCATAATAGAATTTTTATTCTGGCCACTACATCCGTCGGCCACTAAGCGAACTGTGTCTATATTGTTTAGATTCATGTGGCAAAGTCGATGGTAAACGGCCGAAGCTATTTCATTGGAGCCCTTAGTGTGAACATTCTCTGTCCAGTAAAACAGAAAGACGTTGTCTGTTGTGAGAGTTGAATGACCAGTTCCCACAACCATGCCAAACAAATACATATACAATTGGCGACTGTTATATGCGGCTTGATCCGGAACTTAAGGCAATGGCTGAATGAATCGTTTATGACTAAGAATGTTTATTTTTTTTACGCGGCTGTTCGCTGATAACGGGCGATTCAATTAAATCCATTTTCTAAACAATATTCATAATTAAAATTAATTTAAATTAAAAATCCATTTTATGTATTATAAAATAATTACTATTTACTTACTAGATAATATAAAAATTGATGTAGCTTACAAAAAATCAACCACTTTCAAACAAATATCACGATCGATTGATTTTTGCATATGATTATTATGAAATAAAGGATTTTGGCGCCAAACGCATGTTTTGGAATAGGCATGTTTTGTTTTTTAACGACATGATTCTTATTGGAATAGATTGTTTTTGATTGCAAAATAAAATGGAATAGCTTTCTTTTGTTTAAAAAGTTATGACGGAATAGATTGCTTTTGAAACGTAACTGAAATTTGGTACCCAATTTTCGCAGAAATAGATACGTATTTTTGAATTTTTGCTTTACGTATACTTGCAGTTTAATGGAAAGAAACGAAATCAATTAATAACTCAAAAATTTCAAAAAGTGGAATAGATCGTTTTTGAACCTAAAGTACACAATATCCTCTGATATTATATGACGAGCATACCGGTGTTTAACCTAACCACAAAATCCAAACTCTCAAAGAAAATAGTGTAAATTAAAAATAGTGTGCCTTACTACGAGATCTGTATGTGCATTAGTGGAACCGATAGTACATTTTCAAATCAATGGTTCGTATAAATTATTCAAAAACGTAAATTTTGTCGATTAACAAAAAAGTATATTATATGTTTGTTTGTGTCCCGGTCATATAACGCCATGTTAATTTATTCTAAATATTAATTGTACGAGTTCTGTTGTGTGACGTCATAGTTTCTTTTCTTGTTATTACGTTAATTAAAATCGTCGCGTTTGTGATAAATTTTTAAGTAGTCTAATTAACTAAACATTTAAATGATTATTTTGTTGAAATGATTAAAAATACAAAAGCAAAATGTTAAGCAATAGTTGGGCTTTGTTGCATTGATTACAAATTAAAATTTAAATATTAGCAATAGTGTTTGTTTGTATCGAACTGCTTAAAAATTGAAATAAAAATTATCTATAGAACTGGTAATTCAAGCAATAGCTTTGCTTTGTTGTGTTGTTTACAAATTAAAATTTAAATATTAGCAATAGTGTTTGTTTGTATCGAACTGCTTATAAATTGAAATAAAAATTATTTATAGAACTGGTAATTCAAGCAATAGCTTTGCTTTGTTGTATTGTTTACGAATTAAAATTTAAATATTAGCAATAGTGCTTGTTTGCATCGAACGGATTAAAAATTGAAATAAAGATATTAAGCAATACCAAAGAAATATTAAGCAATAGTTTTGCGTTGTTTAATTGTTAAAAGAAATTAAAAATTTGAATATCTGGCAATAGTGCTCGATTTGTCGAACTAATTAAAATTAACCTTAATTTGCCCGGATTAGTTCTGAGTAGTTCGGTGAAGGTCAATGAACGTGAATGGTAGAACGCTATAGGGGTAGTTTGGGTATGACCATATTACAATTAAAAATCATTATACTCAGATTAGTGCCAAACTACATATAATTGTCAGGGAAATATATATTTATAATTACAAATTATAGCTGAAGCCATCTTCAGTGTTTGTTAATTAGTTGTTGATGGACTGTGATCCTAATTTATTCATCAAGCTATCGGATTTGGCTGGAAGTATCTGAGGGTGTATTAAGTCACTAGGAGTGTGACTATATGGGGAAATAGGCGAAATTGTTTCAACGTTTACTTATATAAATTACCATAGGGTATTTCCAACATATTCAACGACCTTTGCAAATTTAATCAACATTTATATATCCAAACTATTCAACTGCAATCATAGATTTTGTTCAACGAATGATCATCACAATTATTTGTTTGATTATTCAACTATAATTATAAATTTCATCCAACAATTTCAATTTAATCCAAATTATTCAACTATAAGCATAAATTTTATTCAACGAATGTTCATCACAATTATTTGTTTGATTATTCAACTATAATTATAAATTTCATTCAACAATTTCAATTTAATCCAAATTATTCAACTATAAGCACAAATTTTATTCAACGAATGTTCATCACAATTATTTGTTTGATTATTCAACTATAATAATAAATTTTATTCAACGATTTCAATTTAATCCAAATTATTCAACTATAAGCATAAATTTTATTCAACGATTTCAATTATTTGCTTGGTATTTACTTCAACTTGTTCAGCTGTATTCATAAATTTTATTATATAATAATTACTGCGGCATATTTGTTCTGACTCATTCAACTATAATTGAGTATTCATATCAATTATTTGATTGGAATTTATGCAACATATACGACTATATACCGAAATTTTTTTATAACGATTATATCTATACATTTGCTAGGTGGTTGTGCAACCTGTTCAACTATGCAGCAGTGCTGATGGAAGGCTGAGACAAGCTGGACTTGGAGGTTAGGAGGTTATAACCATGGGTGAGTGTAATTGATTTTGTTTTCGTCATTCTTTTGATATAGGGGGGTGAATGAGTGTGTGTGTGTGTGGGCGTTTGTGAGCGAACAAGGGGGTTGAACGTGCCGACCGTGGTTCTTTCGTAGAAGGGGGTCGCCAGAGTCTCATTTTCGCACTTGTATTTGTTTCCAGTTCTGATCTATTTTGAAAATTGCATACATTTCTGCATTTGTGCTGAAGCAGCAGGTTTATAATATCTCCTACTCACGATGATTGAGACTAAGTCGAACGGCAATACATCAAATCTAGGTACGCATCCTGCTAAGCCCCTCCCATTATCATCTTGAGAGGCACTTCATTACAAATCAGAGCTAAAATAATTATTTTGTTTAATTAAATTTTAAATGAAGCTCAATAAAAATCGATCATTGTTACAAATCGATTATAATCAATAGAATTCTGCTTGAAATTTAGTGGAAAAGAAATAATCAGAGCTAAAACAAGTATTTTGTTTAATTATCTTTTAACTGAAGCTCAATACAAATCGATTAGTGTTACTGTTAACGCCAGGATCACTGTTCTGTAAAGCAAATTATACATACCAAATAAGAACATTGATCCAGCGTTACTTTCCTTTATTTGATTCATCAAAACATCAATAAAAGTCAAAAACCTAAAAAACAAATTATAAATTCCTTAAAATATAATTCTACAATCAAATATTATACTCATCAATATTATATTATATTTTTGGATCTCCAAAACAAAAACAAAACACTGTCAGTTCTGACGTCTCAATTATTGAAGCAGTGTCTCAATTATTTTATGACTGCAATCAGTAGTTTTGTTGTCTGTTATATTCTGTTATACTAAAAATTGTTATGCAAATGTTGGCAATCATGCCTTTTGAGAAATGGTTTTGACTTTTGTTTTTGAGAGAATATATAATGGTGGATTATTCTAGATTTATTCTTATTATTACTTAGTTTATTGTAAACATAAAATATCTTAGTATTACTTAGTTAATTCTAGATAAAATGTTTAGTATTACTTAGTCGACTTCGTATTTTGTTTTTTAGTGAGTAAAGTTATTCTAAAATTACTATAGTTATTATTAAAGTTTAAAATGTTGTAATTAAGCCAAATTGGCATTTTTGTAGAGATAAATAGTGATGTTGTTTTGTTGGTTATGTTCATCAATTGTATAACATTGTTCAATATTGCTGTAAATTATTAATAATATTAAACATAAACTGTTTTTTTGAGATGATGATATTTTTATTAACCATGCACAGCTACATATAGTCGTAATTCATCATTTTCACTTATTGAAGCATTTTATGGCAAGTTTTGTTTCATCGCTCCAAATTGTGTGGGAGATTATTCTGTGGTTTGCTACATGGCTGGTGTTATATATATTAATATATTTGTATTAATGATTTCTCTTTTTTATGCAATTCATCGTACGCTGGATTTTGAGACGCTGCCATAACGGTCCCGCCTATAATATCATTGTGCCTTTTGGAAGGAAGAAATTCGTCATCAGCACCAATATTATTACATGTTACAATTTCGAATATTGATGACAAAGCTTCAACAATGGAATCCTGAATTCAACATTACAAGATCATCATCAAATTTTATTATTTGCTTTGTACTTCAATTTTTGATGAAACGAAGTTATTATTATTTTGTGCTGCTGTCTTCGACTTTGAAAGCAGACTTCAACAGTATTATTTCAATCATCGAAACTATTAGTTGCTATACTTCAACTTTGATAGCAAATTTCAGTATTATATTATTCTTCGAAGCCGTTACTATTTTGTGCTGCTGTCTTCGACTTTGAAAGCAGACTTCAACATTATTGTATCAATCATCGAAACTATTAGTTGCTATACTTCAACTTTGATAGCAAAATTAAGTATTGTATTATTCGAACGAAGTTATTATTATTTTGTGCTGCTATCTTCGACTTTGAAAGCAGACATCAACATTATTACATCAGTCATCGAAATTATTAATTGCCATATTTCAACTTTGATATTAAATTCAGTATTATATTATTCAACCGAAGTTATTAATATTTTGTGCTGCTATCTTTGACTTTGAAAGCAGACATCAACATTATTGTATCAATCATCGAACTTATTAGTTGCCAACTTTCAACTATGATAGCAAATTCAGCATTATTTTCAATCAACGAAGCTATTATTAATTGTGCTGCTGTCTTCGATCATCGAAAGCAGACTTCAACATTATATCATCACCAAATATGGTTATTTGCTATTTGCTTCAAGTTTTGATAGCAAATTTCTCATTTTGCTAATGTTCACATTTGATGTTGCCGCATTGTATCACCATTTCAAAATACTAATAAATATTCATCACCGCTGTATCATTCAACATCAGTATTTATTAATGTCAATCATAAACGTAAAGTTGATGCATTAACCATTCAACAATACAGTCCACTAATATTTCAAGTGCATCAGCATCAGTTACAAATCAATTATAATCAATGGAATTTTGCTTGAAATTTAGTGGAAAATAAATTATTGATTTGTTTTAATTAACTCGTGTGTTTATTTAAATAATAATACCTTACCATTATTTACGCTCAAGGAGATATGAAAATATCTGGTCTTGGAATAACCTGTTAGAAACCCTGCTGAACCATTTACTGGAATGATTATGGTGAGTTTTAGTTATATAGTTTATTAATTTATTTTAATTTAATGTGATGGGTAAATATTTTTGAGATCGGCATGGGCGACAGGTGGTTGGTGTTCCCTCTGAACACGCAATTACATGTTCGCATAAACCATGTCTGGTGAGGGTTGAGAACATGGTGCAGGAATATCAAAGGTAAGTAGGAACGGCAAACTGTTTTTTTTTTCATCTAGCAACCGCTCACATCTAGGGTTTTCTGACTGCCGATTCACATCCACGATCGTTTTAAACAGAGCCAAGTCGACAGAGCGGGAATCGGGCAACGGTCAAGGAAACGATTCTATAACGTTAGTAAGTGCAAGCTTCACTCCTAGCTGGGGCCTAGCTTGCACTGCTGATCGTTACACACTTGACGATTTTTTTGACACACTTCCGGCACAGTTATCGAACACATCGTCCTTTCGGCTCTTCCCATTGAGTAAATCTATTTAAAAAAAAAAAAATTTGAAATCCGTCCAGCGGTTTTCTAGATTTCGTAGGTTGTGACGGACGGCCGGACGACCGGACGGCCGACAGACAGACATACATTTTTTGTTTTTACTTTTTTAGAATGAGTAGGTTCTAAAACGTCGAGAAATGCCAAGAAAAGTGGGGGTAAGAATTTCACTTTGAGCTCATGAATGTAATACTTAGGTCTTTCAGACCGAAGTAATTTAAGCAGAATAGTTATAAGACTCACAGTCAGTCTACAGTTTTTTATATAGTTTTAATAATACAATTAAAGAAATAATATAAGTCTGACTTCAAAGTTCAAGTAAAAATCATGCAAATCTATGTGTTATTAGTAAACAATAATAGTGCAAAATAAATATTCTCAATCGATACAATTAAAGCTAGTGAAACATAAAATTAAAGTTAAAAAAAAAAATAAATTAAATAAATAAAAATGCATAAATTTTATTCTAAACAAAATTTAAGTGTTTTATTTAAACTAATTAAAATTAATTAATTAAATTTTCCATTGCATGATTTCATCTGTTTAAACTTATTTTATTTTTATTGTATTTAGTGTTTAATTTTTATTTAATGTATTCTTATCTTAATTTCTAACATATGAGCTAAAACTCAAGTATTTCTTTGTTAAGTATATAATTAATTATAAAGTTATTTTAACTTAGTAAAAAGTTCAAATGTGTGTTAAAATATAACAAACATGCGTTAACTAAGAGATAGGTCATCACTTGGTTTAAATGAACTATAACGCATAGTTTAAGAATGGTTAGTTTGGCCTGTTTAAACTTTTTAAAATTCGTTAAAAAAAACGTTAAAAATAGTTTAATACAAACTAACATTTTTTAACTATACATAAGTGAAATTGACTAAAAAAGTTGTTAAGTTAAATGATTAGCAAAGGTCAAAATAACTAAGCAATTACTGGGGGTCGATTCTGATCGGTTTTGACATGTTTTAATCAAATTTTAACCTATTTTAGACAACTTTCTTAAAAACTCTCCAAAACAGATTTTTCCATTGGGCAACATTTTCGTTAAGTTTTCGTTAAATTTAAATTTTTCTACAATTTAGACAACTGTATTGATAAATATTTAACCCAACCAAAATAGGACAAGTTAAATTATTTGTTTACAAAATTTTTGATGAAATTTTGGTTAACCTAAAAAAATTTCATTATCACTAAAAATTAAAAGTGTTGACTAATAGTAAAAGTCTAATATTAATACACTGAAAAAAATAAAACTAAACTTATGCTAGTTTAAAGCGTTTAAGTTATAATTACCCTGTTTTTGGTTAATTTGTTCAAAATAGGCTATGTTTAATTTAAACTACGCGTGTTTTATATTACAAAACTAGCTAAGTTAATTAATGTTGTGAGTTTTTAAGATAACATTGAATGCAAAACTGAAGTGTGATTTCAAAACTCAAGTCTGAAAACTGTTAGAACATGTGAGGCAAATAGTATTATTATTAAATGTAAATGACTTGTCAATCAACTGGCTAATTTAAATGATGCAAAGTAAAATCTACTTATGCACCAAAGTTAGTTCTACTGAATTTTTAGGTTCATTTCACCGTATTATTTATTTTTTATAGTTAGTTTAGTTTAGTAATGATTTTGCAACTGAAAAGCAAAACTTATGTCAAACTTCTGTCTACTCAGTATTTTAACTTTAAATTTAAAAGTAATCAGTGGTGTATTTTACATTTAAGTTGATAATAAACGTGTGTTCTGTTGCTTTATAAAATGGTTTAAGTGAGAGTTTGTTAAAGCTATTTTATATAGTATAAATTTGATTGTTAAGGTGTTGTGTGGTGCTAAGTTAAAAGTATTAAATATATTTAACAATTTAAACAGTTAATATTACTACAAATGTGATATAGTATTCTATGTGATATCTTATACTACTTTACTTTAGGAAAAATATACAATAAAAACAAAAGAACTAAGGCATATAGGAACTCCCGGGGAGGAAGATATGCATTGATTATAAAGATATGCATTGAAAATTGTAAGTAAAATTCAACAAACAGTTGTCTGTTTAATTTTGTCAATGGTTTGAATTTGTGGTTTGAATTTGATTATATTAACAAAATTGTTTGTGTTCATTCATCAAACATGTTTATTTTAACAATGCTTACAAGCTGTTCGTTGATTTCTGTTGTTAAATTAAATAAATGAAAACTAAAATTATAATAAAAATTTAGAGATGAATGGTTTGAAATTTAGTGGACTTTATGTAAATGCCGTAAAAGTGCGGTTTGTGAAATATTCGTGTTTTTTTTTCAAGTAAAATGAGTATGATGTGTGAAATTATAGTTTTTACCAATTAAATAGTTTAAAAAGTTAAAAATGTCGAACAAAAAAATTTAATGAAAGTGAATCAACAATTTTGTCTTAAAAGATGTCTATAAAGGTAAATTGAATTCCTTCAATATTGTATAATCTTTAATCAAACTCATCTTAGAAAACGTACAAGTTATAACCTTATTAATTATGTAAAATAAAAAATAATTATTATAATTATTGTAAAACAAATAAAAAATTTTAGATATTCAAAATTTAATACATGTACTATTTGCTATTTTTATTTTTCAGATTTAAAGTTAGGAGGTTGTTTTGTACCCACGTTATTTTATGATTTCCTAGCTTTTTTAGTACAAATTTTCAGAATTCGAGCTAATTTAATTAACATTTAATTGACGAAAAGTTGCCGAACAAAATAATAATAATAATATTTTTTCCAATATGTATAAAATTTATTTGGTTGCATACACTTACATCTTTTACTCAAAAACAAAAAAGTTTCGGAGGTTCTGTTGTTTTAAGTTCAAAGTTCTGTTATTTTAAGTATTTTTTCAAATTTTCCGTTTAACTAAACAGTGAATTTCTAAAAACAATATTAAACAGTCAAAATATACTATATTTAATTAAGTGCAATATTATATTATATATTTATTACAAAATTATTTGGAGATTTGAAAATATTTTGCAAATCCGTTCATGAAAACAATTATTTTGGAAAGTGCTGTAAAACTAGTTTCAACCATTTCAGTCGTACCTAGAATCGCAGCAATCTTTGATTTTTTTTAGTAAAAACTTCTTTAGGCGCGTTGTGCGGTTTTGTATGGGGAAAAATTTATATATTCGAGTTATCGTCACACTAAATAAATATTGAAAGAGAGTTAAATAAATTGTATTCATTTGTTATATTCTTATTTCGTATTCTCATTTTCTTGATTTATAATTTGTTTCTTTTTCTATTTTATTGAATTTAATTTTTTCGGTTTATAACAGTGTGTACGTATGGTATACTAAGCAAAGATTTTGTTGTATTTTTAAGTAAAATAAAAAAAATTGTTTTTGTCATATTTGATATGTGTTAACTTTTTAATATAGAAAATACAATTGATAGTACGAATAACCTAAGTATTGTTGATATTACTGATAATATATTATAAATAGTTTTACTCTCGTTCTTTTGGTTTATATTTTGGTTCTTTCTTTTTATTAAATATTATGATGTTTTCTCAGTTAATAACAGTGTGTAAGTGTGGTAAAGTAAGTAAAGATTTAGTTCTATTTAGCCGATAAAAATACATTTCACAGTTTTAAGTTTTCACTTCTTTTTTTTAAATCCAGGTTTTGGGCTTAACACGTTCTTAAAATTTTAAGGTGCAAAAACTCATTATTTGAGAAGAAATTTAAAAAAATTTAACTACAAATTAATGGCAACTCTTGAAATTCGTATTTTCGGTAGAGTGCCTCATTTAATTATTCATTAAACAGTTCATATTTTTTGATTCCCTTATACTAAGTTTACACAATAATAGCAAATAGCTATTAAACTATTACGACGTTAACTGATATAATAATACTGTTTTACTATAACAGATAGTTATTTGATATTTTGATTTTGATCTATATTATAATGCCGGATTTCTTGTCGTTAAGCTTATCCTTAACATTACCTTAAACTTTTCGCTAACGCAAGACACTATGAGTTTGACGTTTAATTTCACATTAGTTTTGGGCTTATGATCAATTTTATAAATCTGTCAATTCTTTTCAAGTTTGTGCTCAACGCTAACGGGGCACTCGTCATCAAACCATTCATTAGGTGATTTTGGTGGTCGTTTTCCGATTGTAGTTTGTGCTGTGAATATAATGTTTGATTGAAGCCTTTGCCATTCTTGTATGTTTATTTGTATCTCAGAGGGCATCTCACATTAATGGCACCTCACATCTCTATCCAGCGTTTCCGGATGTTTAAATGCTTCGACATTCCAGCGTACCGTAATTTTTGCTTGTCCATTGAACGTAGATGACAACTTGCGCTTGTACTTAAGGATGACACACTGAAAAAAAACATGTCCTATTTCCAATCGAAATGCAATTGTCTCAACCTCACCATGCGGTCACATATGGCGAATCAAACTACGAAATTGCTTCAACAACTCTACAATTATAAATCGATGAAGTTGAGACAATCACACTCTCGTTTTACTCTCGTTCTTTTGGTTTATATTTTGGTTCTTTCTTTTTATTAAATATTATGATGTTTTCTCAGTTAATAACAGTGTGTAAGTGTGGTAAAGTAAGTAAAGATTTAGTTCTATTTAGCCGATAAAAATACATTTCACAGTTTTAAGTTTTCACTTCTTTTTTTTAAATCCAGGTTTTGGGCTTAACACGTTCTTAAAATTTTAAGGTGCAAAAACTCATTATTTGAGAAGAAATTTAAAAAAATTTAACTACAAATTAATGGCAACTCTTGAAATTCGTATTTTCGGTAGAGTGCCTCATTTAATTATTCATTAAACAGTTCATAATTTTTGATTCCCTTATACTAAGTTTACACAATAATAGCAAATAGCTATTAAACTATTACGACGTTAACTGATATAATAATACTGTTTTACTATAACAGATAGTTATTTGATATTTTGATTTTGATCTATATTATAATGCCGGATTTCTTGTCGTTAAGCTTATCCTTAACATTACCTTAAACTTTTCGCTAACGCAAGACACTATGAGTTTGACGTTTAATTTCACATTAGTTTTGGGCTTATGATCAATTTTATAAATCTGTCAATTCTTTTCAAGTTTGTGCTCAACGCTAACGGGGCACTCGTCATCAAACCATTCATTAGGTGATTTTGGTGGTCGTTTTCCGATTGTAGTTTGTGCTGTGAATATAATGTTTGATTGAAGCCTTTGCCATTCTTGTATGTTTATTTGTATCTCAGAGGGCATCTCACATTAATGGCACCTCACATCTCTATCCAGCGTTTCCGGATGTTTAAATGCTTCGACATTCCAGCGTACCGTAATTTTTGCTTGTCCATTGAACGTAGATGACAACTTGCGCTTGTACTTAAGGATGACACACTGAAAAAAAACATGTCCTATTTCCAATCGAAATGCAATTGTCTCAACCTCACCATGCGGTCACATATGGCGAATCAAACTACGAAATTGCTTCAACAACTCTACAATTATAAATCGATGAAGTTGAGACAATCACACGAAATATTTATGTGAAAATAAAATATAGTTCAATCTATATATAAATACGCAAGCATAATTTTTGCGGTACAATTTTAAAATATTTGCACCATCACAAGTGTGGCAATATGTATATTGTAGGAAAAGTCTTGAGTAGTAGATGTGTCGAAAAATACTTTTTTTTTAATTTTGACGATTTTTTCAGAAAAAATGGCAAAAATATGATAATTGTGTTTTTTGAGTTTTTTGTTCGGTTATTTTGTTTTTTTTTTCAAGTTATTTGTTTCACAATTCAAAATTAATCTATATCAATTAATTAAACTCTGAAAAAATGTGTTGTAGCTATTTGGTTAGGAGGTCTATTTACAATTTCTATTTTCATCGGCCGAATTTCGGCCACTGGGCGATTTCTAGTTAATCTCAAATACTTAAACTTTAAAATGAAAAATTCATAATATAAGGCCAAAGAAAATTTTTTTCAGGGAAATTGTTATTATCTTTATTCAACTACTGTTATATTGGATATAACACTTTATATTTTAAACAAACCTCATTCTGTTGTTAGGAAAATGTTATCGGGTAGTTGTCTCAATCACAGTGAAATTGTTTGCAAATAACTTTTCTTTGCATGAATAATCAACTGCAAACTTCGAGATGAGGTTGTCATGAACTTCAATTTTTTAGTGCCCCCATTTGATTGGTGTCCATATCAGCACCTCTTTATTGATCGAACGTCAGTTACACTTGTAGCGTGTTTCTTAGAAATGATGACATGTTTCGTTTGATTTCCACGTTGCTTTGTGGATTCTTTTATGAGGAAAGAATGTGCTAGATATTACTAGATCATACACCATAGCCAGTTTAGCTGCACGAAAGCCGTTATTGTTGCTGGTATGATGCAAGCTGTTAGGACCGATATGTGTTTTAAGTTCTGTACTTCTACCAATTTGAGCATTCAAGTCACCTACCACGATATTTATATCGTGCCGCGATATGTTACTAATGACTTCTTCGAGTTCTAGAAAGAATAGGAATTTAATATCATCTGCTTTGTCTTCAGTATGTGCATGAACCTTGATGATCGTTACACATTGTGCATATTCGCATATTAACTGGGCAAAAGTCGATAATATGTTCATGCGACGATGTATGAGAAACCCAACTCCAAACTCTCCTCCTGTTGATGACCGCAATAGTAGAGAGTATATCCTTTGGCTGTTTCATGGATTCCACTACCTGACTATCTTAGTTCTTGTAATTCCGCTATATCTAGTGTGTAGCTACCGCCTTGGTTTGTAAGTCTTAGTAGATCTCCTGGTCTTCTAAGGCTTAGCACGTTCCAGGTTCTCATTTTTAAATCCTAGTTCGTGTACTGTTTTCGAGGGCGTTCTTGTGATGAATCCGGGATAATCCAAAGCCAGTGTACAGAATTCATGACCAAGAATTTTTTACGGAAATGGAGTGTTAACCCATCGCCCAACCCAAATTTTTGTGAATGGGTTCGTTCTGCATCTTAAGGCCACCAGAAACAACCTTTTTACACGTTTATATAGCGTGCCGCTTAATCCAAGACAGACGCCTGCTCCAAGACGCCCATAACATGGAGAAAAGACGCTTTTTGCACGTTTATATAGCGAGGCGCTTGGTCCAAGAAAGACGTCTGCTCCAAGCCGTCCCTAACATGGAGAACAGACGCTTGAGTTACATTGGTTTTATGGCGCCAATGACTCGCCATGGTACAGTATATTGAGTATAAGCAGTATTTACTCTGCCATTCTCAACTACACCAACCTAATTCTGTTAGCGTTACCCAGGTAGCATGACGAATTAGAAATTTGGCTACCGCATTCTTTCTCTCAAAATTACTAAGAGCGTTTATACCACAGATAGAACACTAAAAAAATTTACTTAATTCCAATAAAATTGTTCGTTGTATTAATAAACAGTAATTAATGGGCTACTTTTCATTGGATCCATATACAATTTATCATTCGTTAATCGAAATCATTCGTAATATTAACAAATTATTTATCGAACCAACGATGTTGTTTATTAAGCCAACGAAAGGAGTTCAATAATCAATTTTTAACCTCAAAAGGCATGAGTGGTAATGTTGAAAAATAATCGACTAATAATTTGGTGACGAGTTGTATTTAGCAGACAACTAAACGAACAGAAATAGTAACATTATTTCATACAACATAATCCTTTGTTGTCATTTTTTCTTCTAACAAAATTATATATTATTTTATCTTAGTAGGCGCATAAATGTTATAAATTTGTAATTTATTTTTGACCAATAAACATAAACATGCAATCATTTATGAATGAAAACGGACATTTTTATTATTTACAAATTGCTTTTTTACATAATTTTGTATTATTGAATAATTTGTAGAAAAAATTTTATTTAGAAACTAATAATTATCTTTTAAACAAAATTATAAATAAAAAAAAATTATCTCATTAAGAAAAAAAAGTTAGCTCAATATCTCTAGTTTTAAATTAATATATTAAGTAGGCCGAAAATAGTCACTATAATTCGCTGTTCCTTCCCATCAGAGAAAAATAATCGATATAATTCGTTTTGATTTGATTTGTTAAAAAATAGTAAATGAAGCGTTTTTATTGGACCTTATCGAAACATTATTTAGTGAGTTGAATTGTCAGTAAATTTTTTTTTATATAACGACAATTTTATTGAATTTAATTTTCAGTGAATACATAATACTTTTTTGTGGTATAAACACCCATGATATCGTTAGTTTAATAGTAAAAACATATTGTTCTATTAAACTATCGGCGGTATAAACATAGCATTAGCCATTACATGATTTTAGACCTGTTTAAATTTATTTTGTTTTTAATGTATTTAGTATTTAATTTTTATTTAATGTTATATTAATTTCTACTAAATTAGGCTAAAAATCAAGTATTTCTTTGTTTAGTATATAATTAATTATAAAGTTATTTTAACTTAGCAAACAGTTCAAATGTGTGTTAAAATATATCAAACATGCGTTAACTTAACTAAGAAATAGGTCAACATTTGGTGTAAATGAACTATGACGCATAGTTTAAGAATGGTTAGTTTAAACAGGCCACATTTTTAAAATTCGTTAAAAATAGTTCAATACAAACTAACATTTTTTAACTATACATAAGTGAAATTGACTAAAAAATTTGTTAAGTTAAATGATTAGCAAAGGTCAAAATAACTAGGCAATTACTGATGTCATTTATAGTTAAACTGACCAGATGCAAAGTTCTAATTTACTAAGCAAAAGCAAGTGTTAAAGTAACCCATGCAAAATTAATAATATTAAACTTGCGCTTAGCTGGTTGAAAAACAACCGATATTCTTGGTTAAGTTAAGTATGTTTTTTGGTTACAATTACCCAGAAATTTTTTTCAGTGTAGTGTTAAATCTAATAGTGTTAATAGAGTTAAATATAATATTAATTTGATTAATTTTTGTAAGAAAATGGTAAGTTTCACCATTATATATGTATTTTAATATATTAATATTTCGAATTTGTTTAAATAGAAAATAATATAAATATATATTATTTATTTATAAATTTGATGTTATTTGTAAGAAAACGGTATGTTTAAAGCAAATGTTTGTTTTATTATATTAAATTCCTAGTTTACGGTCCATTAAAAATTATGTTTTTTCTTGAGTTGCTTATTGGTCTTTTTTGTAGAGCCGACGACGGTTAAATAATAACCAACTAGAGCAGTTAGTAAGCTTATGTAACACAGCGAGCTGCTAGAAGGTCGCTTTAGAGTTGACAACGCAGTTCAGGTACGGAGAGAATTGTGGGAAGATATTGCCAACCAATGCAATATTCTGGGCAATTCTAACCAACAGAAAGATGGAGAGCATTACAGAAGAGTAAGATACACATTTGACAAATTGAAATTGAAATTTAATTGTTCCATTTTTTTTCAATTATAGGCATGGGTTTACTATAAACAGCGAATAAGGAAGAAGCTGCAATATAACACCCACTATAATAATAGTACTGGTGGTGGACCTCCATCGGGTGTAGTTTTTGATGAAATGGAAGAGCAGGTGATTGCCGCGTGTAGGTTTGAACCATTGGAAGGCCAAACGTCCCGAGAAGCCGGAGCTGAAGTTGGTCAGTTAATATATAGCTCTTCCGGACCCTCAAGAGAATTTCAGTCGAGTGCCGCAGTTAACGCAGAAAATTTGTATTTGGGAGATGAATCCATCGTATCACAAAACATATTTTCTGTGGAAAATGAAACTCCACCTCACCCATCCTATTCCCCAGTCTTGGGGTCATTCCCTATTGACTCCCTTCAACAACTTCCATCTGTTTTTCCTAATAACCCTCAACCGATTCTTTCAGACGATAGTCTGAACCGTCAACCGTGTTTCTTATCTTTGGAATTCCTTGCCTTATGGGTTTTTCCTGATTATTTCAATCCCCAACTTTTTAAAGTCCATGTCCACCAATTTCTTAAAGAAACATAATTCATTTCCACAATTCACAGTTGGCATGGTATCTTCGGATATTCAGAGACGTTAATTTATAATTTATTTAAATTAACACTAAACATGTCTAACTTAGTATAAAAAAAAAAAAAAATCTTACTTTTGTTCAACAGCCTCCTTCCTTGGATCTTCCTGTATCCAGTCCTGTATCCAGTCCACAACCTCCTACCATTTGTAACAATTTGATATTGTTAAACCAACAATTAATGGTGGCCTTATTTTGATTTAATCCAATGAGTAAAGAATTGACCAATTAGTGAATGTTTGACCATTAATTTTTTTTATCGTTAATACGGTAAGCATTTACTTTATTATAATGCAAAAGAGAAAAGGAAGAAAAATCACAATAAAAAAAGAGCAAATTTTTGATGTACATAAGAGGAAATCCTATATATGTGATGGGACAATCCAAAAAAAGGGGTCAGATAATTTTTGAACTCGGTCATAATATTATCATTAAACTCATGATCATTCTGGTCTGAGCTAGTAGCTCTGTTTGTTCTATAATATTTTCACTTTAGATATATTCATATCTATCTAAAATTAAGAATTTAAATAATAATTCAAAAAAAAAAAATAATTTTATATTATTAGAAAAAATTTATTTTATGTATGTGTTGTCAGTGAATTATTAGAAAAAAAATTAAAAACAAAAAAAAAATTATTTCATGTTTGTGATGTCCGTTTAAGTGATTAAAAAAAACACAAAAGAAAACAGAACCCGAGTGAAAAAATATAGGCCGAAAAGACGCTGAAAAGAAGACAAAAAGGCGATTTATTGTCGAAAAGACACCTAAATATTACTAGAGGCTGATAACAGTCCGAAAAGACGTCGACATATTTTTGTTTAAGTGTTTGGACAACGAAAGCGGACCGATAATATTTTTATTTTAAAACTGCAGCCGAAAAGACCAAATATTAGTAAAAAGCCGATAATAACTCGAAAAAGAGCCGATGAAGTAATAATATTAAATTTATTTGCAGGTTAAACAGGCCGATATTACACCGATAATATTGACATTATTAATTTTGACAAAATAAATGTATCATTGTTCATTTAGGATTATTTTTTAAAAACTGGTTCAAATTCAAATAATAAAATATCAGTCGTTATTTTAATTTGTGACCATATAGACGTGTGTTCGTTTCATACCACAATAAGTTTAAATAAAGTGGGGTAATTCCCGATTCTTTAGACAGCTGATATTATTAGGTATGTTGTTTATAAATAAATTATAATAGAATTATAAGTTGGATTGGATTATAGACCCAAATTCTTTTGGGAAAAATTGTTGATGTGGCTATCGGAAATTATTTCGAGAAATTCTATTATTTTGATAAGCGGAATACCAGAAAAATCGTGGTTTTGGTGACTATAGGTATAATAATTAATTGCTTGAATTTTGCAATAATTGTTTTATTCGTAAAAAAACGTTGTTACTTCTTTTATTATAATATCTTCAATATCAGAAAGCTTTTGCTTTAGGCTCATTTCTCAAACCATTATCACATTAAGGCATGAAACATTTAAATTTATTTATGCTTTTCTTATGTGTGCAAGAATTTAATATTTTTAATCCAAAAAATTGTTGTTTTGCTGTTCACGTCGTCAAAATTATATAATTGTAAAGACTGTTTGTCAATTGATTTTACTTAATTTACTTATTGTAAATCTCGATTGTGATTCATGTAAAAAATATGCAAAATGTCTCTAGGGGGCATAGTCATGGATAAGGTGTCACTGAAGGGATATTACTCTTTGTGACAGGCCCATATAGATATTGTTTGGTAAGCATTTCACAGACCGTCAATTTGTTACATTTCTCGTGTAAGTGATCTCATTCGGTCTTCAAATGACATCTGGTTGCGGTGCGCTAGGCTGTGTTTTGTGTTATTTGTAACTTACAAGCTTGAGGTATTCATTTGGGTGCAGCATAATTTGAAAAAGGTCTTACTATTGATTTATATGCTGTTATTATTGTGTTTTTATCCTTGTTCCATGAACTACCAACTAGTGTCGTCAGTGCATTATTCCTGTGTTTTATTATCAAGTTCACCTGTTGAGCATGAGCGTAGAATTTAAGTAGTGAGTCGAATGTTATTCCAACAGTCTCGGATTCACGACCAGAGCTTTATTAAACCTGGTTGATTAGTTTTAAATATGTCATTTAGTGGTAGATGCTGTGTTGAATGGTTTTGATAGGTTGAGTGCAACGAAAATTGTTCTAGCAAAGGGTTGTTTTTGGTTCACACCATCGTTGATTTGGTTTTGGCTTCTCTGAAGTATAACTGCTATACTATGTGCTGTCCTAAAGCCATGTTGGTGTAACGCTAATTTGCAAAATTTATATAATGCTTTGCAACTGATTAAAGGTTGGAGATCAGTCTTTAAGATTCTTTTTTCTTCGTGTTTTCCAGGTTTTATGATGGGGCTTATTCTGGCCGTTTTCCAGATATTTCGTATCTGGAGAGTATTTAGAGATGTGTTGAGTGTGGTAGAGAGATAGTTCATGGTAGTGGTAGTGAGATAGTCCCATTGGGTCAAATGTTGTTGAGCATAATTGCTGAGATGCCATCGGGTCCAATAGCTTTAGATGGCTTAGTTTTCTTTATAGCATTCTCAATTTCTTCTTCGGAAATTATGATGTTCTCTAAATTTTCTGTGTTCAATTTGCGCAGATATCTTAATATTGACCTAGTTTCCTTTTCATGTTTACGTTGCTTTTCTTTAAAATGTGTGTTGAATTTTGTTGCGGGGTTTTCGGTTGGGATATAATCAGAGCAGATCAGGTAGTTGTTACTCGGGTGTCGTGGATGAGTTAAGCCCTTCCGTGGATGAGTTATTACCTTCCGGGTACTTAGTCACTAGATCTCGACTTTTGCTACGTTTGTGTTTCATAACTAACTTATTTATTAATTTGCTTATTCTTTCCCGAAATTCTAGAGTAAGCTGGATCTGCCTTCTGGATGTCATCTCTCTGAGTGGAAATTACACAAGCTTCTTGTGAGAAGTTTGGTTTAACTTTTTTTATTCCACACGCTAGAATGAGGCGAAATCGAGGTTTACTAAAAATTTCTCTAAATTGTGTATTCTCATATAGAGAGGGCGTAAAGTGGTAAAAATTACTAACTGAATTCCATTACATTAAAATTTGTAAAATTAACCATTCAGCTTTGTTTAAAACTAATATAGGTCCTCTTTTCGAATTTAATTTCATTTATGGAACGGTTTAAGTTGATTTTGATCGGTACATGGTCTGATCCCAGTGCACTTTCAGTTCTCTATTTCGCAATTGGCATTAGTGGCATGTTGGCAAGTGTGACATCTGGAGAAGAGTAGGAGTTATTTGCTACCCTTGTTGATTGTGGTTCATTGAGGACTCCAAAGTTGGAGCCATCGTTTTGATCAGCAATGTTTTCGCCTCATTAATCGACATTCTAGTGTGAGTATAATAGATCGTGGTGTGCATTTACATCTTTGAGAATAAGATAGTCTTTGCTGTAAAATAAATGTCATATGGACGGCTCAAAACCTGTATCACAACTGCTTACTGGTGGAATATAAATATTGACTATGTAGCGTTACCTCCACGTTTCCAGATTTTATTATAATACCTTGTTGTTCTAGGTGTTTATCAGTTCCCGGTTTTGTTGGTAATGTGGTTGAAGCAAATGGTTTTGTGGATGATAAAGGCAGGCCACCACCTTTTTCCTTCTCTCTATCCCTTATAATTCTATAATCACAGTTATTATCAGTTTGCCCTTAAAATGATTTTACACATTGCAAACTGTCATGTATTAGTTGGTTCAGGATTTCTATCAATACCAGCAATGACCAAGAGGTTTGAAGCAGTGAGGCCAGTGACAGCTGCTTTTTTATATAAAAGCGACGGAGAAAAACCTCTCGTCGAAAGTTTTGTGATGGTCCTTGGTCGGAACTAGGTTCCGAGTACTTCTGAGGCGTAGTACCGTCCATCTTCAAAAGCTTTACAAAACAATGAGAAGCGACGTAAAATTTATTTTTTTGGGAAACTAAAGCGTTCGTCAATGAATTGATTTAGGTAAAATTTTGTAATATATAGATGTTTATTTCAAGAATCCTCCGTGGGCAAAATGTGAATAAGAAGAAATGAAATAGCTATTTGGTTTATATTGCAGATTGAAAACACCATCACACAGTAAGTTCCACGGCACTGAACTTAGACTTTACTGTTGATGTGCCTCACTAGTAATTTTATACGCTTTAAAACCATCGTCGCTATAATATTTCAACATTCTGTTGCAAAAACAATTGGTTACGATTTTTTCGATGCACCCAAGAACTTCTACACATCAGAGCTAATGTGATGTGAGACCATCCGCCTGTGTCACTTCTGCAGCTAAATTCTGTAACTGTGAAGCGGTGAAGTGATAAAAATTTCTTCGTTTCTTTTCATTAAAAAACTTATCACTTCACCGCTTCACAATTACAGAATTTGGCTGCTGTAATGGATAGCCTGGGATAACGCCTGAACACGGTGTATTATGGTCTCTGATTCTTTGGTTGTCGTTTTGATTAACATAAGTAGCTTGTAATAGTTTTTCATCCATCCATCATTGACAGACACATTTTTCTTATAGTTTCAGTAACTCATAGTTGTTTTCATTTAATTACATAAACATTAATATTTAATTTTGCAACCCCCTAAAATTGACTCACACTACGTTTCCATCCGTTTGGTTTCACCATACTATTTGAATTTGGATTCTTCATACACTGACCGTGATTGAACAACGAAGTTTTCAAACCTCGGGGCAGCTGTGCATGTTTGTCCAATCGTCAACATAATAAGAATTAATATCCTGCTTTGTTAAACCTTCGACTTTTTTATGAGTATTTTCCTTCAAATAGTCTTTCCGTTATGGATCTGAACTTCACTGTAATACTATTAAAGATTATAGTTTTGTAATACCTAAACACCATAAAGTCGATCAAACTTGCATTTGATTCATTCTAATTCATTGTTAATTGTTATTGATGTGTCGGAAGTGGTTTGTTTCGCAAAATTATTTTTGCATTATTACCAAACAACAAACAGTTTTCTTACTGGAAAAAAGGTCCTAACATTTATTTGCTTACTGAAAATTAATTGACTTGCATCGGAAATGCTGTATTCGAGTTTTTCGAGGTTGAACTTTTTGGCTATATAATGAGTGACTGTAACATTTTTCATTCTCTTGTGCAGCATCATTCTCTCGTGAATATCAGAATATACGGATTTATTTTGAATTCACGTATTTTTTCTTATCTTTAAGTTAAAAGTTAAGTAGAGAAATTTTAATTAAAGTAAATTTCTTTTTAACATAGTGTAATTAGTTCAATTGTTTTAAATGTCCGTCCCGGTAGTGAAATTTAGAAAAATTTAGTTCTTTTGTGATGTTTAAAACAAAATCCAAAAAAAATACGTATTTGTTTGTGCCGTGAAAACCAAAAAGTTATAAAATAATCGATGTATGTTTGTGACGTATCGATTAAACCAACAAAAAATTTATTATTGACCTTATAGGTCACACTCTCTTATTCTACTACAATTTGATTCGTACGTTTGACGTCTTTGATAACATATGTCATTTTTTCATTTTGTAAAATTTGTAAAATCTGTTTTGTTCTACAGTGACGTTTTTCTGTCTTAAATTTAAGTAGCCAATTTTCATTAATAGAATTAGTTTATTTATGGTGTGTCAAGTTTGTGATGAAAATTTTATATCGAGAGTCAAACCCAATTACAAGGTAATGTTGATTTTTTTTGATGATGATCTGATACACAGGAAAACCATCTCAACTGTGATTATATAAAGTGAGTTGATTCGTTTACATATTAGCCTGTGATACTCTGTCTAACAGTAAGATAAATAAAAACAAAACCATAATTGTAATATTAAATAAAATAACTAGTTAAAATTAGCGGTGAAGTAATGCAATTCAATTGTACATAAAATTTCTGTGATATCATTTAGAATTAAAAATAACTGTTAAGTAATGCAATTCAATTGTACATAAAATTTCTGTGATATCATTTCGAATTAAAATTAACTGTGAAGTAATGCAATTCAATTGTACATAAGATTTCTGTGATATCATTTAGAATTAAAAATAACTGTGAAGTAATGCAATTCAATTGTACATAAAATTTCTGTGACGTCACCTAGTGTTATTATTAACTGTTATTGAATACAATTTAATTGTACCTAGAATTTCTGTGATTTCATTCAGTGCTGAAACTAGCTATTATTTAATGTAATTTATGAGTCCAGACAATTTCTGTGATATCGGTTAGGATTGTAAATATCCGTTAGTCAATATAATCCAATTCTACTTAAAATTTCTGTGCTAAACAAAGCATTAGTAATAATAAATCAATCAAACGGTTATTTAATTGGTCATCAAGCCTGTTATTGATATTTGATTTCAACCTTGAGTTTGGTAAATACTTATAATTCAACCTTTACAACATATTCCGGTACAATATTCGTATCATCAATTTCAACTTCTACAACGAATGTTGGTACAATAGTTACTTCATCATTGGCAACATTGACAACGAATTCTAGCTATCTACAAACTTGTGCCTCGCATTTTCAGCGTATTCATCTGTATTTACCATTTTTTTTTTCAACATTGATTGATACGAATTTTTACATCGACTTTTCGACGTTTTCAGCTGTAATTGCAAATTTATTCAACGGTTAGTTACATAAAAATTAACCCAACATAGTTTCTACGTATTCATCCGTAGTTGCAAATATATTCCGCGAATTGCAGCAGTGTATTATCAAGCTTATTTAACGATTACATTGAATTTTCAACGATTTTTGATACAACACATTCAACGATATTTACCAAGTTATTCAGCGATTGTACAACGTATTCAACTATAGTTTCAAATTATTCAACACTTATCGATACAAATTGTTACATTTGGTTTACAACGCATTCAACTAGTTTGGAAATTTGTTTAGCGTAGGATTATACAAATTATTACCGGCTATTTCCCACGTATTCACCCGAACTGGCAAATGATTCAACATTTCCTTATACAATTGTTTACATTGGGATTTTCGACGTATTCACCTGTACGTGCAAATGTATTCAACGGTTGTTTATGCTAATTATTACCTTGAATTGTCAACGTGCTCATCTATATTTACAAACTTAATTACCGATTATTTATACTAATTGATACATTGAATTTTCAACGTACTACACTATAATTATCAATTTGTTCATCGATTATTTCTATCAATTATTGCTGGGTAGTTTCGTTTAACGAATTCAACTATCATTGCATTGTATTCAACGATTATTTCTATCAATTGTTACATTGAAATTTTCAACGTTATCAACTATATTTGCAACTTATCCAGCGTTTTTTTTTTGTTTATATACAAACTTTCGTAAAGTATTTGCTGCATATTAAACCATATTTATAAATTCATTCAACGATTATTTCTATCAATTGTGGCTTTGTATTTATTCAACGGATTCAACTATAATCATAAATTTATTCAACGATTGTTTATATCAATTATTGCTGTGTATTTATTGTTACCATATTCAACTATGATTATAAATTAATTCAACGATTATTAATATCAATTGTTGCTGAATATTTTTTTTCGTCGTGATCAACTATAATTATATATTTATTTAACGATTGTTTACATCAGTGATTGCTTGGTATTCTTCAACTTATTCAACTATAATCATATATTTATTCAACGATTGTTTGCATCAGTTGTTGCTCTGCCTTTTTCGACGTTTTCAGCTATAATTATAAATTTATCCAACGATTATTTGTATCAAGTACCATATTGAAGTTTCACGAATACACCACTATTTGCCGTTTATTCAACGTTCATATATACCAGTTTTATACCTTATTCTACACGTAATCAATGCAGTAGTACTGATGGAGGGCTGAAATAAGCAGGATTGGAGGCTAGGCGGATATAACCATGGGTGAGTGTCTTTGATACATTTCATTTAATCTTAGGATTAGGGGGTGTGAATGTGTGTGTGTGGGCGTATGTGAGTGAATAAGGAGGTTGAACGTGCCGACCGTAGTTCTTTCGTAATAAGGGGTCGCCAGAGTCTCATCTTTTCACTTGTAATTTTTTTCCATTTCCGTTTATTTGATGAAAATTGCGTACATTTTCGCATTTGTGCTGAAGCAGCAGGTTTATAATATCTCCTACTCACGATGGCTGAGACTTAGTCGAATGGCATTACAAAAAATCTAGGTACGCACCCTGCTAAGCCATTCTCATTATCTCAATGAGAGGCACTTCATTACACTTCTTAATATGTAAAGTTATAACAGTGCTTTTTTGTTCATCCCTTTCCCTGCCACTGTTTGTCCTCTAGCTCCACCAATCACAAACTTTATTGTGTCAACCGTTGAGCGAGCTTTTGTAAAACCGTATTGGTGCTGCTTATTTTCAAAGCTTGTTCGAATGTTCAAATTATTATTCCTTCTAAAAATTAACCAGATTTATGTATTATACAGATTGGGTAGTATGAAGACTATTTTTCTGGTATTACCTTTGCTTTTGACAAAATCGCTAGACGTTGATGGTTCCACTCTTGCGGAAAAACCCCTTCGTTTAAACAAGCGTATCAAATCGTTTGCATGAACGTTTGCATAATCGTTTTGCATGAACTGTCATTTTGTATTAAACGTTCAGAATGCTTTCAGCACCAGGAGTTTTCTTATTTTCAGTTCTACAAACTGATTCCAACACTTCCTGTTTCGTTTAAGTAACCGGTAACGATAACCTCTCAGCATGGTTTTAAGACAACAAATGATTCGAAAAAGTAGAAGAAGAATGTCCATATCTCAAAGCTCGAAAATGATCAGCTGAACGATCTTCAACACTACGACCTGTTTGTTCAATATACAAGGCATCACAATCATCACAGGATAGTTGATATATTCCACTTTTAGAAAAACTTATTTGTTTCATTTTATTATTTACAAGAAAATTTTGTAAATTATGATTATTATAAAAAGAACAACTCAAATCGGTGTATTTAGAAATAATATTTTCTAGTTTTTGGCTTACTTGTCCATTATAATAAATTTTACGCCAATGTTTTGTTTCCAAATTTGCGTATAGGCGAGACGTTTTAGTTTTTTGTTAAGAATTTGATGAACCAAAGTTGGTTTGAAACCATTTTCACTAGCGATGTTTAAGATAGTGTTAAATTCTTTATTAAAGTTTATAGAAGAAAGAAGAGAGTGGGATTTTTATAAGTCTATCAACTAATGAATGAAGAGCTGAATGTTTAATATTCAGAGAATGATTGGAGGTGGAGTGAATAATCGTATCTGTGTAAGTTGGTTTGCGAAAAACATTAAAATCAAATTTAGTTTGGCTATGGTTGATAGTAATATCAAGAAAATTAATAGACTTCTCTATCTCTATCTCTAAATATATATATACATATATATTAAAAAGTACAAATTAGCACCTCATTAAAAAGTACAAATTCGCCCGCATCTGCACTTCTGCAGTAGTTAGACAGGCAGGTTTTCTTCTAAAAGAAAACCTGCTTGTCTTACTACTCCCCTAGCCATGCCTTTATATATCAATTAGAACATAAATAATTTCAATTCATATTAACTGTAATTTATTATCTTTTGTTGTAGGTGGAGTTATGCCCAAACTCTAGTATATTTATTAATGAAGCCGATAAGAAATGGGCAATAGCTCAGTCAAATGAGAAATCACGGGCTCTAGTTATAAATATAGTTTTATGCCTAGTTTTGGCAGAGAAGCTGTTAGAATACGGCACTGCGCAAAGTTTTGTTATTGGGTTTAACCTTAATGTTAGAAAAGTGGTATTGTGGTAAGTTTTTTCTGTAATTAATATGTAGCAAAACTATTTAGAACGGCTAGAGTTTAGTATAAGGCTAAAAAATACATTTTTAAATTATCGATTCCAGATTTTGTTGCACAGGAATCAAAAACTACCATAAAAAAAACGTTATTCAATGACGTTTTAAATAAATATATCCAGCATCTTAAAAAAAAAAGATAAAGTTCATATAAAAAGCGGTATTGCAGGTATATTATTAAAACTCATCAACACAGGCCCAAGGCATGGTATACGAAACACTATAAATTTTATTGTATACATATTACATATTAATTAATGTATTTTAATATATAAACATATGAATTAAGAAATAAATACGTTGAATTCAATAATAATCAATACGTTTATTATTTTAAAATATTAATATTTAAACGTGATTTTGTAATGGGCAAGATTTTAAATGTTGGGTGTACTTACCTTTTCTATCCTATAGTAATATACTATAGATCTTAATTTTCCACTCACTTTTCAACCCGTTTGTGTAACAACACAACTGGTTAAACATTCCAATGTACATCCAACACCTTCGGTATTAAATTGTTTTTTTTATTAATTTTCTGTATATTTTTTTTCATGAATATGAAGAAAATTGTAAGAATTAATAAATTTAACTAAAATTTATGCTGACGAAATTTTTTTTTGCTCGTAGGAAAAAATTCCTGTTAATTGTTTTTTTCTGGAATTAATTAGTTGGGGTTTGGTAAGTTGGAACGACAAGTTCGTTTTAAATTCTTCAGTCAGTCAGTTTTGCAACATGGAATGGCATGTTTTTTTATTGTGAGTGAATTTAGTTTTTGAGTGGTGGGGGAGTTTTAGTTGGCGGAAGATGAGTTGTTTATCTGTAGTCTTATAAGTTCTATTGGTATGTTATAGGCTAAAAATAAACCAAAAATAAAAGAAAAAGAAAAAAAAACCAACAATGTTGGTTAAATGTTTAATGTGTAAATGTTTAAGTGGTAATGTGTAAATTTACTTGCCTATAATAATTCAGTTAATACAAAAACCAATTGAATTTTGGTTTACAAAAAAAAACTGAAATGAAAGTAAAATCTAAATCAAAAATTAATACTATGAGAACAAAAATAAAAATAAATGTAATCAGTGTTTGTTTAAGAAAATCGAATAAATTCATTAATGCTTCATACGGAGGAAAAAATGCGGTGTTTTACTTATGAGAGATCAAATTAGAAAAATCTGGGAGGGAAATTGGCATTGTGAGAAAGAAACTAAAGTACTGGGATTATCACCAACATCACTAATTATCCAGCAGTTGAAGATTATAGCAGTAGTGTCCTCCATCCACCATCAACAGAGAAGTAGATTTGTTTTTTGTTTTCTTAATATTTAAATTTGTTTTCTCTATTTTAAATGGTTATTGTGAATGTAGGCAATACTTTAGAATGATGTGCTAAATTGAATAAATTTAGGAAGGGTTGTGAAATGGCAGATCTCCCTTCTGGAGATCTGGGTGGTGATGTTTAAGGCACGCTTCGTTTGTTTGTTATTTTAAAATTTCTTGTTAGTGTGAGGTGGTCTAGAACCTTCGCTCTATCGAGCTAGCAGCAGGGTATTGCGTGCAAGACCAAATGGTAGACCTTCACGGTCTACCAGATAAACCTCCCATTACAATTTCGATGTAATTTAGGCTTTTATTTCGGGGTAATTTATGCGTGATTTTGGTCTAACTTAAGCGTGATTTCGGTGTAATTTAGTCCTATTGCGTAGGTGTTTATTTGGCTTTGTTTTGGCTATTATTTTGACGTTATATGGACGGTATTTCGGCTTAAAATTATTCACATTTTGACGTGTTTTCTGTGTCATTTAGGTGTTTTTTCGGCTTTTTATTCACTACCTGGGCTATTTTTCGGTATATTTTCGGTTATTTTTACCATTATACTTTTGAGTCTAAAATACGACGAAATTTTCGGCGTGTTATTTTCACTCGGGAATAGTATTTTTTTTAAATATGAAAACAAATTATGTAGTGACAGTTGATTTTTTTTTATGCAACAAAGTGTATTGTGAAATTGACTTTCTGTTTGTGATTTACCCACACATGACAACATTTTGGTAAATTTATCAGTAAAAAAGGTAATTTATTTTATTGCTAATTTTCTCATATGAACATTTAAGATTTTTGGAGAAATAAGAATTTAATAAAGGTATAGCTATCACCAAAAGCCTTGAAAACGTTTTTAATAAAAAAAAATAACATATCACCAAAATCAAAAAAAAAAAATATTTTAATTAAAAAAATTGCTTATTAAAATAAAAATTAAAAAAACAAAAAAAAAGAACAGTATATGTGGTCATCGTTATTGCTATTTAAGAAGACATTTTAATATTAGTTTGGTGGTGGAAAATTTAATTTAATAAATTTACATAATTTAGATTACTTGATGATTTTTTATTCTACTTTTCCTTTTTCTAAAATCTAAAATGTGTTAATTTTCTACTATAGGTTGAGAAAGAAGATCTCTTGAAAGTTAAACGGTTGTAAGTATGATTCATCATCCACATTTTCGTTTACATTTTCATATTTATTTCCGCTACATCTAGATCATTTTGATATGCCTACAGTACCACGACCAAATTTTTCCCTGACGCTTAAGCCGGCGACAAGTAGCGGATAGGTAATAAATCAAAATGATATTATTGAAAGAATTTGACATATGTTTATTATAAGTTCGAACGAACCATATGACTAACTCTTTCACATTCCACAACCTCCAGTACACAACCTCCTACCACGAGTTCCAACCCGACGAGTGGCAACCCGACGGGAGCCAACCCGACGCGAGCCAACCCGAAGAGAGCAAACCCGACGAGTTCCAACGGAACGAGAGCCGTTTGTTCCCATTTCGCTTACATCCGTGCAGGTATCGCCAGAAAGGGCAAGAAATCGTGGCAGGATCATGTACTCCACAGCGTTATCACAAAATAGCATACACTCTTTAAGGGTTCAAAGGCAAACTGCAACTCACATAGAAAGATTAATGCAAATATTGGAGGAGCAACGAATTGATAGGAATGGTTTTGCAAGTAGAGATCTATATATGAGGGCCAAAGAATTGGAATTAAAAAAAAAGAAAGTGAGAATGCTTTCATATTAGAGCGTGGTATGTATTTTACCTTTATTTATTTGATTGTTACTTTTAATTTAATTCTTACTATATTGATTATTTTATTTATTTAATAGAAAAATTGGCGATAGAGCGTGGTATGTATGATATTTTTTTAAAATTGTATTTCCTTAAAATCACGCAGAAAAAATATTAATAATAATAATCCTAAAGGATAATCCTAAAGAATTAAAATTAAAAAGAAATTTATTTTAATTTTAATTCTTTCCTTTTTTTAACTATATATCTCGAGTCAATATCATGAATTTTGTTACTATATTGATTATTTTATTTATTTAATAGAAAAACTGGCGATAGAGCGTGGTATGTATATTTTTTTGAAAATTTTATATCCTTAAACTGACGCAGAAAAAATAATAATAATAATAATCCTTTAAAAATAAATTTATTTTAATTTTAATTCCCTCCTTTTTTTAACGTAATTATATGTTTCGAGTATCATCTCGAGTATCAATATAATGAATTTTATTACTATATTGATTATTTTATTTATTTAATAGAAAAAATCAAACAAACAGAAGAAATAGGTAAAAACATTTTGGCCGCTCTTAATAAATTTTTAGACAAATAAGTTTATTTAAGTTTATCATTTTTTTTATTAAAATTATTTATATTAATTTTTTCTATTTTATGTAAATATATTTCTATTTTTTGGAATTTAATGAAACTTAATTTAATTTTTTTTTATATTTATTATGAAATTTTTATGACTTTTGAAATGAAATGAAATTTACTTCTTTACCAATTACTTCTTTACTTACTTGAGTTTAATTGATCTCAAAAATCCAAAATGAAATTTTAATATTTATTGTGAACGTTTATGAAATTATGAATTTAATGAACTTCAATTATTTTTTTTTATATTTGTTTTCTGTGATATAAATTTTTATTTGAATTATTTTTTACATTACATATCTAATAATGAATTATATTATATAATTATATCTAATAATGAATTTTTAAATTACATATCTAATAATTACATATCTAATAATGAATAATGAATCTAATTTAAAGAAATTAGGAATTTAATGAAATTATGAATTTAATGAAATTAGGAATTTAATGAACTTTATTTATTTTTTTATATTTGTTTTTACATTTTAATATTTTTTTAGATTTAATATTTGATGTGATATTTGGCTTGTATATTATTTTGAATAATAAATTTTTTTGGATAAAGCCAATAAATAAAACAATATTTATAAAATTGTTTATCCGACAATTGTTTCGGTTTTTTAAAAAACCATTTTCAAGGATAATATTTTATGTTAACATACTTATAAAAAATAATAACAAAAAATTGACTTTCATATGAAATGAAAAACTTATTTTGAAAAACTGATAATCAAACTTATTTTCAAAAACTGATAATTTTTTATATTTGTTTTTACATTTTAAAATAATAACCAAAAATTGACTTTCATATGAAATATGAAATTATTCATATGAAATTTGACTTACCACAGTTGAGGGCTCCCATTAATGTTGTCAAGGGAGCGGGATACCTCTCCGTGCTAGCAGCTATGCACAACAAGGAGATGCATAGCAAGAATGCGAACACGGAATACAGTGCTAAGGGAGGGACTCCTATGCACCTTCGGTACGCTCACCGATGATAAAGCGGTATTACGTGTTCTACTGAACCGTAAACAGAAAGTCAAAGAGAGCGTATACGAGTATTTAGTGGAAGTGGGTTCGTTGAACCGAAGATTAGATCAACCATTTGCTGCAGGAGAATTATTGGAAATCGCTAGGGAAGGACTGAGTGTGGAACTTAAAAACGCTACACTCGCTGCAACAATCACAACTATGGACGAGCTTCGGACATTGTGTCAGAAGTTCGAACGTTTGTGGTCCACACCAGTCCCGACCAGAACATCAAACTTAAGAACTAGCGAGCTACAGCAAGTGGACGACTATGAGGTGGATGTGGAACCAGAACGAGACGGATATATTGAAGCGATGGATTCAACACCAAGAAGGATATTTCAGCGACCTGTCTTAACATCTGATAACAATCAACCTGGTCCATCAATGTCCAGACAACCAATAGTCTGCGACAGTTGTGGAGTGACTGGTCACCGAGCTCCGGATTGCCCACGTAAAAATCGAATAAAACTTTATTGTTGGAAATGCAATAAGCCTGACGTCATTTATGCTAATTGTTCATATTGTCACCCGTCGTTAAACTATCGTCCGAGAGTACGTGCTTCGAGGTGAATGAGGGGATGAATGAGGTGAATGAAGTGATAAATGAAGTGATAGATGAGGTGTTGGATGAGGTACAGGCGGTAGTAGAAGACGTGGTTACAGGAACTGTTGGAACGGGTGTTCCAGATATTAGATAGGAAGCGAGAGAAGAGGTTGGAAAGGGATAGAAGAAGGTGGGCGGAGAAGAAGAAAAGGAGAAGGAAGCAGCAGCCAAATTCTGAAACTGTGAAGCGGTGAAGTGATAAAAATTTCTTCGTTTTTTTTCATTAAAAAACTTATTACTTCACCGCTTCACAATTACAGAATTTGGCTGCAGAAAGCGGCGTGGTTGGTCGAGGAGACGGAGTTCCTTTCAACCATGCACGTGTGGTAACCCACCCACCATTTCAGTTTACTTAACTTCGGTTTCACACCGTATGTATCCAGTGTACATTCATACCATACATTGTATTGTTACCCAATATCATATTCTAATTTTTATGTTAGAATAAACAAAATTTAATCGAATGATTTTTTAATTTGTTAAAAGAAAACAAAAGTTTTATTTTACATTGTATGATAGATTTATGTTTCACAAAAAAAATGCAAGACAGCGTATTTTGTCACGTAGTTCTTAAATTGAAGAACGATTGTTTTAACGAAAAGCCAGGGAAAAATCAGTTGTTGTGTGGTAATCCAAGTGAGCATAAGCTCCTAATTTTTTAATATCAGTTTTATAAAAATTAAAGGTTAAATATTAAATTTTCTTATTTGTGTTATAATTTAATTGTGTTATAAGTTATAAATTATAAAAATTATAAAAGGTGGTTACAAATAAAAGAATTTTACCGAGTTACCGATTCACATCTACATTTGTGTTTTATTGAAATTTTGGGAAAAGCCTGTGATCTCATCACGTCAGTGGATAATAAGGTGACCGGATAATAAGGTGACCAGGAAGGAAGGAGACCAAGCGAGTAGAAGAGTCACTGAAGAGTCTGGGCACAACATATTTGGCGACCTTGCCAGGAGCGAACACGCAACAAGACGGTTACCACACAGCAGCTCACATCAATATTTAATACAACATCAAAAACAAGAACCACAATAACTCGTAATCTGGAAGTATTTAACACATCAAAAACAAGTACCAGAATAACTCGTAATCTGGAAATATTCAACAGCAAAAACAAGCACCAGAATAACTTGGAATCTGGAGGTATTCAACATCAAAAACAAGAACCGCAATAAATCGTAATCTGGAAGTATTTAACACTTCAAAGGCAAATACTTACAAAATTTTGTCTAGAAGAAGGCTTCTGGACTTCAAAACACTCAAAAGGCAGGCTGTAAATTGTCGGGTGAGTCACTTTCAATTTTTTGAATTTTCCTTATTTTAATAAATTTTGAAGAAAATTTTGGAAAAATTTTAATTAATGTGCTAAATGAGAAGTTTTGAATTTTCTTTATTTTGATAAATTTTTGAGAAAAATTTTATTATCAATTTTATATTGTTTTAATTGTGGAAAATTTTTAAATTGATGTGCTAAATAATTCTAAATGGAATTTTCCTTACTTTGATAAATTTTAGAAAATGAAATTTTGAAAAATTTTAATTACTTTGCTAAATAATTCTAAATAGAATTTAGATAATACTTTCTTTATTTTAATAAATTTTGAAGAAAATTTTGGAAAAATTTTAATTAATGTGCTAAATAAGAAGTTTTTGAATTTTCTTTATTTGATAAATTTTTGAGAAAAATTTTATTATCAATTTTATATTGTTTTAATTGTGGAAAATTTTAAATTGATGTGCTAAATAATTCTAAATGGAATTTTCCTTACTTTGATAAATTTTAGAAAATGAAATTTTGAAAAATTTTAATTACTTTGCTAAATAATTCTAAATAGAATTTGGATAATACTTTCCTTATTTTAATAAATTTTGAAGAAAATTTTGGAAAAATTTTAATTAATGTGCTAAATAAGAAGTTTTTGAATTTTCTTTATTTGATAAATTTTTGAGAAAAATTTTATTATCAATTTGATATTGTTTTAATTGTGGAAAATTTTAAATTGATGTGCTAAATAATTCTAAATGGAATTTTCCTTACTTTGATAAATTTTAGAAAATGAAATTTTGAAAAATTTTAATTACTTTGCTAAATAATTCTAAATAGAATTTGGATAATACTTTCCTTATTTTAATAAATTTTGAAGAAAATTTTGGAAAAATTTTAATTAATGTGCTAAATAAGAAGTTTTTGAATTTTCTTTATTTGATAAATTTTTGAGGAAAATTTTATTATCAATTTCATATTGTTTTAATTGTGGAAAATTTTAAATTGATGTGCTAAATAATTCTAAATGGAATTTTCCTTACTTTGATAAATTTTAGAAAATGAAATTTTGAAAAATTTTAATTACTTTGCTAAATAATTCTAAATAGAATTTGGATAATACTTTCCTTATTTTAATAAATTTTGAAGAAAATTTTGGAAAAATTTTAATTAATGTGCTAAATAAGAAGTTTTTGAATTTTCTTTATTTGATAAATTTTTGAGAAAAATTTTATTATCAATTTTATATTGTTTTAATTGTGGAAAATTTTAAATTGATGTGCTAAATAATTCTAAATGGAATTTTCCTTACTTTGATAAATTTTAGAAAATGAAATTTTGAAAAATTTTAATTACTTTGCTAAATAATTCTAAATAGAATTTGGATAATACTTTCCTTATTTTAATAAATTTTGAAGAAAATTTTGGAAAAATTTTAATTAATGTGCTAAATAAGAAGTTTTTGAATTTTCTTTATTTGATAAATTTTTGAGAAAAATTTTATTATCAATTTGATATTGTTTTAATTGTGGAAAATTTTAAATTGATGTGCTAAATAATCCTAAATGAAATTTTCCTTAATTTGATAAATTTTAGAAAATGAAATTTTGGAAAATTTTAATTACTTTGCTAAATAATTCTAAATAGAATTTAGATAATACTTTCTTTATTTTAATAAATTTTGAAGAAAATTTTGGAAAAATTTTAATTAATGTGCTAAATGAGAAGTTTTGAATTTTCTTTATTTTGATAAATTTTTGAGAAAAATTTTATTATCAATTTTATATTGTTTTAACTGTGGAAAATTTTAAATTGATGTGCTAAATAATCCTAAATGAAATTTTCCTTACTTTGATAAATTTTAGGGAATAGAATTTTGGAAAATTTTTAATTACTGTGCTATATAATTCTAAATGGAATTTGGATAATACTTTCCTTATTTTGAGGGATTTTTGAGAAGAAAATTATGGAACAATTTTAATTAATTGGGTTTGAATTGAATTTTCTTTGTTTTGATAAATATTTGAAAATAAAATTTTGAAAAGAAAAATTTTTCAATTACTTGCTAATAATTCTAAATGGAATTTTTATGATACTTTCTTAATTTTGATAAATATTTGAGAATGGAATTTCGGAAAATTTTAATTTCTGTGATTGAGTAGGAAATAGATGTCGGAAAGTTAAATTCCGTCTTTACTCAATCGGCTTTACTCGGTGCTACTATCAATTAGTTCTACATGTTGGATTTTGTAACTCTAGAATCTCTAGTGAATCTAGACACCCCTCTCCTTTTTTTAAATAAACAAAATCTCTATGACATGGTTTGCTTAAGACGTTAGACAATTTAATCGATGAAATTGTAAACTTTTGTGAAAATCACGGTTATTGATTAAAAACATTTTTGGTTTTGGTTGAGTACTTAACCAAGTCACTGGAAAATTGTTGACCTTGTGGAAATCAACTAAATTGATTCTTTTTCTTATTCTATTTTCTTCAATGCTAATTAAGAAATACTGTGCTGCTGTAGGTAATAATCGTATAAGTTGTCCTTTGTAACTTTAGAATCCAAGGGGATTCCTTTCTTCATTACGTTAGCTGAAGGATTTAATTAGCTTCAATTGGAATTTGGCTCACTTAGGTTTAACCTTCAAATCTGTTCTTCATTTAATTTATATACAACGGTTTCCATGTGGGTTTCAAACGTTTATTACAATCCAATTATAACGGGATAAAATCTGGGACGGAGCAATTTAAAATCAAGTGGTGAACTCTTAATTCAAACTACTGCTAGTCAGCTGTACAGATTGGGCTTGGGAATTGCATAAATCTTAAATAAATTTCATCTCTTTATAAAATTGTTGACCAATAGTTTAACAGCCAACGGGGCTACTCGCACGAGCGACACTAATATAACGTTTCACTACTGCAAACACTAAAGGAACTGTTAGGTACCATCTCCTCTGTAATAGCTAGTCTTATATGTCAAGTGATAAACCCACAATATTGAACACAGAGTGGGACGGAAATCAATTTAACGAAACTACCCTCTCGGAAGGATTTGTTTCACCTACTTCTCCACCCTTCCTAGGTTTCGAAGACAGCTTTGACATGGTTTTTGACGTGAAGTTAGCCTCTTCGGTAATCCCGATGTTCACTGGAAATCCAAAGGATCTAGAACATTTCTTGGGTTGTGCTAAGTATCTTTATGACATGACCCCAGCGCCTCAACGAACAGATTGTCTAAATTTTGTTAAAGTAATTAAAATAACTGGTTCGGTAGCAGAACAGATCAGGAACAAAGCTTTTGCTGACATAGGAGCCTTAGGCCAAGAGTTGAGAAAAATTTGTAAACCAACTCGTCCAGCGGAGCACATCCAAATGGAACTGTTCCGACTTAAACAAAATAATCGTTCAATAAAAGAGTTCTCAGAAACGGTTCAATACCTAGTGGCGGAACTGAATACCACAATGACCTCAACTCAGGGTGAAGAATTTAAAGCAGTCATTGAATCCATAAATGAAAAAACTGCATTAAAAGTTTTTACGGAGGGACTAAGAGAACCCCTGCGTTTATACATTAAAACTGGCAGATTTAAAACGCTGAAGGAAGCAATCGCTGCCGCGGTAGACGAGGAACAACAGTCCTTATCCTTACAATCCGGAGTATTCGTAAAGAAAGAAATTGGTCTTCTTAATAACGAAAGTGTATCTAGGTTAGAAAGATTTTGCCCAGCTTGTGGAAGGAAGGGACATCAACTGCAAAACTGTTTTCAACTGCAAAATGGAAACCTAATGAACAACGCTGGTCGGCAAGGTACTCAGAATGGTCAACAGAATCGATCTCAACGAAGCGCGGTCCCAATTCGACCAGGAAGTAATAATAATAATAACAATTTTTCAAACAACCGGCGATTTACGGATAACAATAGGCAACAATCTGGGTACGCAAACCCTAGTAGAACTTATTTCCAGGATAATCGTTATCGTTTTCCTCACTCGAAACCTACTGGAATTGTCAATTGCTTTACGTGTGGCCAGGATGGACACATCAGTAAAAATTGTAATAAAAGGGTCTATCCTAATCATTCCACGGCTACTAGCCCTCCATTTACAGGGAGTACACAAAATTTTAGACGCGAGGAACGTAATAATGGCAATAATAACTCAGTACCAAATACTAATAGAAAAACTGTTAATGTACTAGAGGAACAGGGAAACGAATGCGGGGCCCCCGAGCAGGTGGTGGCGGAGGGTCTATAAGTATGTTAAATCCACCTCTTAATATTGTTAAAAAACTAAATATAGCAAAAGCTACAAACGTAGTAACCTTACATCTAAACGTTGCCCATAGAGCATTAGTTTTATTAGTAGACACTGGTGCAGAAATTAGTGTTCTTAAGGAAGAGGTCCTCGTAAGAGAAACCTCTATATCTAAAGGAAATATTTGCTCTGTGTCCGGAGTGACCAGTGGCATAACCAAAACTTTGGGTACGGTCAAACCCTATATAAGTGAATTAGGAGTACCTTTTGAGTTTCACATAATGAATAATTTATGTATCTGCGCCGACGGTATCTTAGGCCAGAATTTTTTGTTGGATTTCGGAGCTGAAATCAATTTTAATGTTAACAGTTTGTATTTAAGAAAACTTGACATGGGTGTCAAAATGGATACGGAGATAGATAATGAGGTGTCTATCCCAGGTAGAAGCTGTATTAATGCTTATTTGAATTGCCACGAAACCGGAAGTTTTTTGGTGCACTCAGGGGAAGTGCAACCGGGTATATTTTTAGCTAACTCTTTGGTAGAAGTTAGGGATCGGAGGATCGTGGTAAACTTGATGAACATTAATGAACACAATGTCAATATAAAGGGTTTTAAGCCCAAGCTTGAACCCTTTGAAAACTTCACGATTATTAACGACAGTAGCCCTGATTCCGATGCGGTAGTTGATACGGTGCCGAGTGCAATCAACGAAGTATCAGGAAGCAGAGATATTGGTGGTTCGTTAATCACAATAGGTGTTATGGAAACACCGAATCAAAAAAATAAACTGAGCTATGATAGCAGCAAGGAAAATATAGAATTTATAAATAAACGTATTTCTCATGTATTGGGGGAATTGAATATGAACATTTTGAATTCCGAGGAAAGGACGCAAGTTACGGAACTGTGTACCGATTATATAGATTTATTTTATTGTCCAGGTGACAAACTGACAAGTACGGATATTTACAAACATGAAATTCAGTTAAATTCGGGTACGGCACCCATCCATGTCAAAAACTATCGCTTACCTTATTCCCAGCGAACGGAAATTAATAAACAGGTAGAAAAATTACTTGAGGAAGATTTAATAGAACATTCTCGAAGTCCATGGAACTCAGCGTTGTTGGTCGTGCCAAAGAAGAGCACTAACGAAGAGAAAAAATGGCGGTTGGTCATAGATTATCGGAAGCTAAATGACGTAATAGTCGGAGAAATTTATCCTTTACCTAATATCACCGAAATATTGGATCAATTAGGAAATTCGCAATACTTCACCACGCTGGATTTAGCGTCCGGGTTCCACCAAATTGAATTAGAGGAAAAAAGTAGGGAATACACAGCGTTTAGTACTTCAGACGCCCACCTTCACTTTAAAAGATTGCCATTCGGTTTAAAAACTTCCCCCACAGCCTTTCAGAGGATGATGAATATAGCACTTACTGGCCTAAATGGTCACTCTTGTCTGATTTACATGGACGATATATGTGTATATGCTAAAAGCCTACAGGAGCATAATTTAAAAATTCGAAAAATTTTTGAGCGTTTGAGACGCCACAATTTGAAACTACAATCTAATAAGTGCGTATTTCTCAGGAAAGAGGTAAATTACCTAGGTCATCTTATCACGGCGGGTGGCATCCTTCCGGATCCGGCTAAAATCGAAGTTGTTAAGAACTACCCTGTATGCAGGAACGCGGACGAAGTAAGGAGGTTCATAGCTTTTGCTAACTATTACCGTAGGTTTATAAAGGATTTCGGACTAATCACTAAGCCTCTCAACGCTCTATTAAAGAAAAACGTTGTATTTAATTGGTCCATAGAGTGTCAAGAAGCTTTCGAACAGCTTAAAAACGCACTTTGTAGTTCTGAGGTGTTAGCATACCCTGATTTTGAAAAAGGTTTTATATTAACTACCGATGGCTCAGGTTTAGCTATAGGTGGTGTTTTGAGTCAAGGAATAATAGGTTCGGATAGACCTATAGCTTATGCCAGTCGCGCCTTAAATAAAGCTGAACTAAATTACAGCACAATTGAAAAGGAACTGCGTGCAATAGAATGGTGTATACAACATTTTCGACCTTATTTGTACGGTCACAAATTTATAATAGTTACAGATCACAGGCCGTTAGTTTACTTGTTTGGTATGACCAACCCTTCCTCTAGACTCACTAGAATGAGGATAAAGTTAGCAGAATATGACTTCTCAGTAATACATAAGGCAGGGAAGTTAAATACTAACGCTGACGCCCTCAGTCGTATAATAATACCGGAAAGCACTTTATTACAGTTCGAAGACCTGAAAACCTTAAGCGCATTATCAAAGTTCGAGGAACCTGAAACTTTATTCAATATGATTGCGGTAATCACCCGCAATAGAGCTAAAAACTTAATACCTAAACCTTGTTCTTCGGTTGGCCAACCCAGCTCAGGCCACAGCCAACCTAATCATTATAAACAACTAAACCCTTTTAGAGAATCGAGAACCATACCAAAGGAAGGTATTAAAGTAATCTTTAAACAAAATTTAGAAAACATTCAGGACACTAAGTTCGTATCAAATCGGGATAAATCATTACTTTTTGACAAGAAATCAAATGTATTATGGGTCCAAATAGCAAAACATCGGCTAACCTCTAAGGAGGTAACGCTCTATTTCCAAAACATTGCGCAGTTCGCGGAAACGCAAGGATTTTGCACTCTGGTAGTAAACAAGAAGGACGTCACGAGCATACTGTCTTTAGACATAGCAGAATTTAAGGGTATAATTTAGGGTTGCACCGATTAATCGGTAGATAATCGGTAATCGGCCATATCGGCCATTTTGCCGATTAATCGGTATCGGCTTTTTTATCCGATTATCAACACATGGGTTTTTTACTGTTTATTGCATTTTAAACACAACAAGTTCAAAATTCTAAAACACCATCAGCAATAGTTGAAATTTTTTTTAAAAAAAAGTATAAGATTGAGGACTTTTTAAAAATATGTATTTCTGCATTTTTTCTGATAACTTGAGAGTTCGAACTTTTGAAAAAGTTAATTTAAAATACTGCTGTTTTTAAATAAAATCTATAGTTACTGCCATAGACATATGAGTTTTTTTTTAATTTTACCAAACTTCTTCCCTCTGTAAACTTTTTCCAATTGTTTTATACATCAACTTCGAAACAAATAGAGATTCATACATATATACATATTCATAAAATTGCACTTTTTTGACATTAATTTACGAACTTTGTAGTACAAAATTATACAAAAACTGCGTGGTGTAAATTTCAAAAATGTATGTAAAAATACTGATGTATCGCCCTTTTATTTGATACCCATAAGTTGGCTCGGTAAAAAATATATGTTATTCTTTATAGCCTTACATTGCATCCCTGCAAAACAAACGAAAACAACTTTATTTATTAATAACCACGCCATTTTATGTGGACAGGTTAGTTTTCTACGCATCTTAAATTTCAAGGCGATAAGGTTTATAGTTTATGAGATACCCGATATAATGGAAAAATTCATGTATGCTCAAAAACAAGTAGCATACAAATCAGAAATATCTCCAAACCAGTAAAAGCAAGGTTCCGAGAGCTAAACAGTCTGAAGGGTTAATAATGCGCAGTACCCAGAAAATATCGAAAGCGACCGAAAATAAATTTATAAAGAGTTCAAAACTAGATCCATCGTACTAATGTACTATATAATTCAAATGGCAATAAAATATTAGTTTGGCTTAGAAACATGAAACATACTGGTGAATGTGGCTATTTTGTCTGGACTAAAAAGTCTGGACAATACGTTCAAGAAGTACAGTTCCTTTCGGATTTGAAAACTTTGATTTGTGTTCAAAAATTCGGTGCAAAGTTTCTTGTTCGGTTAGCAATGGCAGTGCGATTCTCAAAGTTTGCCATTCGTGGTTTCTGTTATATAAATACGTAAGTTTTTACTATTTCCATACCAGAGTAACCATGCTTAAAATAATGACAACGACCCAGTACCAGATACAAATAATGACAACGACCCAGTACCAGACATTCGTACCCAGATACATGAATCCACCAAATTTGCCACAGCCGACCTAGATATCGGGTAAAAACTAAGCTGAGGACAGCAGATTGTTTTACTTACGAAAGGAAAACATTTGCCAGAAGAATGCAAAAAAGCACTTTCAACAGTTACAGAATTTTTTTATTTAAATATTGCCGAATTATAAATAAAAAAGTAAAAGCGACATTTGCATACCATTTTAAACTAATGTTGCAAAGCGTCCTGATTTTGGTGGAATTATCCCGACTTGTGAATAAAAGCCCCCCGTTTTAATTAATAGTCTAATTAAAGAATTCTTTATGAAGATTTGTTACACTCATTTCCATCAAATAATCGGCAGCCGATTAATCGGTATCGGCCGATAAAGAAAGCCGATTAATCGGTAATCGGTAATCGGCATAATTGCTTATCGGTGCAACCCTAGTATAATTGCTCACACTTTTAATAATTTAAATAAAGAAATAGTATTGGTAGACTGGGTAGAGAATATTGCTAATCCTATAGAAAGAGAGAAAATTCTGGTAGACTATCACAATTCTCCAATTGGTGGTCACGTTGGTGTTAAAAAAATGTACAAAAAGATTAAACTGAGGTACAACTGGCATAACCTCCGTGAGGATATAAGTAATTTCATAAAGAAATGCGACAAATGCCAATATAACAAAAGTTCGAAACATACCCGTTGTCCAATGAAAATCACCACAACCTCTAAACAGGCTTGGGAGATGGTTGCGTTGGATATAGTAGGTCCTTTGATAGCATCAGAGACAGGAAACAAATTTATTCTCACTTGCCAGGACGATTTGACCAAATTTGTAATAGCAGTTCCAATTCCGAATCACGAAGCGACAACTACAGCCAAAGCTTGGGTAGAGAATATAATACTGGTACACGGCATCCCATTAAAATTAAAAACGGATCAAGGAACGGAGTTTCTAAGTAACTTATTTAAAGAAGTTTGTAAATTACTGGGTACAAAGAAAATAATGTGTTCTGCTTACCATCCACAATCTAACGGTGGCCTGGAAAGAAGCCATAGAGTGATGGCAGAATATTTGAGAATGTACGTCGAGCGTCACAGGGAAGACTGGGATACGTGGCTAAAATACTATACTTTCAGTTATAATTCTACGCCGCATACATCAACTAATTTTTCTCCATATTATCTCATGTATGGTAGGGAACCTGAACTACCATCGTCCTTAAATAGACCTCCGGAACTGGTTTACAATTACGATAATTATGCCGTAGAAATTAAAAACAAACTACAGGAAGCTCAGCAGGCTGCAAGAGATACACTGATTTCAAACAAGGTAATTTCAAAAAATTATTTTGATCAATACATCAACCAAAAAACTTACTCCGTGGGAGACAAGGTACTTCTTTTAAAACCAGAGAAATCTAAATTAGATTCACTCTATTCTGGCCCTTTTGAAATTGTCGATGTTTCTACAAATGAGAATAGCACTTTATTGATTAATGGGAAAAGGAAAATAATCCACAATAATAGATTAAAGCCGTTCTTCTCTTAACACAACCAAATGAATTGTTAGGTAGGCCGTTTAGTTGTTAGGTTTTGCAAACGCGTTCTACAAACGCATGCTTTAGAAAATTTCTTTTTACAACTCTTGGAATAATCATCCTTAAATACATATAGGATTACTTATCGCGAAAAATTTAATTGTTTTGCCGTATATTGGGATTATGGCGTTGAAAGGTTTTTTTTTTATTTTTATTATTTGGAATTTAATCGCACTTACTTTACTTGCACCTAATACTAACAACACACTTCTTGGGTTATGGGGTCTTGACAATTAGAAAATTGATAACGCAGTTTAACAATAACCTTTTAATTTCTTTATCCGGAATAGGTACAACAAATCTCGTAGTAAAAGTACTGTTTAAATTTTGGACTGTCCTCTATTGAGAATGGGAAATCAAAGTACAAAGGATAAGGAGGTAATAATCGCACCTCAAGCAGTACAGAGTACACCACTACATCCTACTCCGACAAACGAGAATATTATTGCATACACCCATATAGGAATATTTGTATGCTTGATCTTTCTCGGTTTACTTTATTTTGCCGTTAAATATTGGAAGCAAAAATTTATAAGTGCCTCAATTGTGCAAATGAGAGCCCAGGGGGTGGTCTAGAATTTACAATTACCGTAAGGTATTGTTTTGTTGTTTTACCTTCTTCGGTGCAACAGATGGCAAATTTTCAAATTTTTTTTTATTATTACTTTCTAAGGTTGAGTTGATATGAAGTTTTAGTATAAACAATTAAGAAAAAAATTTTTTTTTTTTTTTTTTGTTCCATTTTTTTTAGGGTTAAATTTGTATGAAGTTTATATAAGAAAATGGAGAAAAACAAAAATTTCTCTCATTTTTGTAAGATTAAATTTTTAATTTTTATTGAGAAATAGAGGAAAACAAAATTTCTCTTATTATGTAAGGTTTGAATTGTTATTTTGTAAACCTACAACAACTGATTCCTTTTGTCTGACTCTGTGAACTAAGAGACATTTCTTAGCAATATGTAAGAAATATCTTTCACTAGCGGGAGGGTAATGTGGTAACCCACCCACCATTTCAGTTTACTTAACTTCGGTTTCACACCGTATGTATCCAGTGTACATTCATACCATACATTGTATTGTTACCCAATATCATATTCTAATTTTTATGTTAGAATAAACAAAATTTAATCGAATGATTTTTTAATTTGTTAAAAGAAAACAAAAGTTTTATTTTACATTGTATGATAGATTTATGTTTCACAAAAAAAATGCAAGACAGCGTATTTTGTCACGTAGTTCTTAAATTGAAGAACGATTGTTTTAACGAAAAGCCAGGGAAAAATCAGTTGTTGTGTGGTAATCCAAGTGAGCATAAGCTCCTAATTTTTTAATATCAGTTTTATAAAAATTAAAGGTTAAATATTAAATTTTCTTATTTGTGTTATAATTTAATTGTGTTATAAGTTATAAATTATAAAAATTATAAAAGGTGGTTACAAATAAAAGAATTTTACCGAGTTACCGATTCACATCTACATTTGTGTTTTATTGAAATTTTGGGAAAAGCCTGTGATCTCATCACGTCAGTGGATAATAAGGTGACCGGATAATAAGGTGACCAGGAAGGAAGGAGACCAAGCGAGTAGAAGAGTCACTGAAGAGTCTGGGCACAACACACGCTTATGCGGAGACATTGGCTGAAGAGAACGCCGTCTTCGAGGCTAACCACAGGAGAGAGAACCCGAGACGGTGGCTCGGACCGCAGGAGGCTCCTGTTGCTTGTGTATACATTTAGTGTTGGAAAAATTTTATTTGAAAAAAACCGTTTTGGGACAGCATTTTTTTAGGAATTTTTTTTGCTGTCAATGTAAATATTTTTTCTAGTATATAATTGCTTGTATATAGGAAGTTGATTGTAAATAGGATATATGTTGTACATATTTATTGTACATATTTTTGTATATAGGTGTAAATATTTTTTATATATTTGAATTTTTGGAAAACCAATTATTGGTGATGCGTATATATCGTCGCTTTAATAATGAAATGACGTATACGCAAAAGTATAGTTTCGAGATATTTGAGTTTAAAGTTTGATGTGCGCATGCATTTGCATGGACGTTAATTTATAATTTAGTAATTCTTAACCCCAGTCATAAAATAATTCGAAAATGTAAAAACGCCAATTCAAAGATACCCTTATGGGGAATGCAGTGCACCTATTATATAAAAACAACGTATAAATAGCATACGTTGTTTCATTATTAAAGCGACGATATTTTGTTGGTCAAAACCAGTAGGGTTTTTATAATATTTTCGATTAACCAATTAGGTTTATATATATATATATATATATATATATATATATATATATATATATATATATATATATATATATATATATATATATATATATATATATATATATATATATATATATATATATATATATATATATATATATATATATATATATATATATGGTATTTGACAGGGATATCTCCGAAGGAGCCGGACAAAGGTCTCGGTGTAGGGGCTTCGGAAAAAGAAAAAGAAAAAACAAAGAAGAGGAAATCATCGCTAGCGGCTAATGCCAAACGAATTGCCGAAGCCATATCTGGTGATGGTAATAGGATTAGAGGGTTCTTCTCGCATGCGAATAACAATAATAAATGGGCCACCGTGGTGGCCCGACACCTCAGGAAGATATCCAATGTAGATTATCTAGGAGCCAAAGGCTCATTAAAAAACATGTCAAAGGACGAAAAAACCAAACTTGTCAAGAGCACGATGCTCTTCGTCGGAGCGTGGGCGGCACGAGACCCTCACCACGACGATCATACAGGAGAAGATTCCCGCAAGGGTTCCGAGGATGCAGAGGGTGACACCGATGTGGATGGCCGCTACGGTAACGTGGTATTGGCAGCTATGGCTGCCTCTGGGTTCGTCTCAGCTTGTCACGATCATTGCGTGTGTGCTTTCTGCGTACTAGGAGCTCAAGGGATCGAGGCACCTGAATACTTCGATGAGACGTAGAACAAATATACGAAATATACGACGAAGAACAGAGTACGTGCTTCGGGAATGGTACCCTGGGTTCAACATCCAATGAGCCCGAAGAAAGCGACGAGAGATGTAGGAACGCAGGACGATCTGCCACCACTCAAGAAACCAGAATAAATTCATCTAGCACATTTAATTTCCCATTATCACACCGAACTTATTTTAGACGTCTTGAACGTAATATCAGATATTGGAGGATGAGGAAATTATTTCACAAAGCTTGTATTTCATCTATCCTTTCAGAAACAAAGGATCCTCGGCCGCGATTAACAATTAGGATTTTGGACAAAAATATCTCTGGATTATTGGATAGTGGAGCGTCAATCACAATACTTGGAAGAAATTCCTTGGATTTATTGGAATCATCAGGTACAGGCGGATGGTACTGCAAATAAAATTTTGGGTTACATAGAAGTTCCAATAACCGTGAATGGCTCCACTAAACCAATGCGGTTTCATATAGTCCCTGGTTTACGAGAAGAGCTCTACCTGGGCATAGATTTCTGGGAGAAATTTGGTATTGTTCCTTCTTTTGTTAGTGAACTGACTCGTACAGAGCCAATAAATTTAAATACACATAACCTCACCACTGACCAGCAACAAGAACTGGATATGATCAAGTATTCTTTCCCGTCATTTGAAGTGTCTGGGCTCGGAAAGACTTCTTTCGTTGAACGTGTCATCGATGTTGGTGATAATGCACCTGTTAAAATCTAAAAATGTATGTTATGATTATAGTAAAAGTGAAATTGTCTAGTATCTACCGGATTATTGAAGGATATTGATTTGATAAAGAAAGGAAGTTTTATTGGGGAAAGGCTGATTATTGAAAGACATTTATATATAACATCCCGGAAGGAGTTTGTGCGTTGGTGTCACAAGAAACCTATATTAGACAACAATCAACCGGAAAAAGAAGAAATTTAAGATAAGTTCCTTTTTTTTATTATTATATTTACGTATATTTTTTTTTTGTAAAATGATAGGCTAGTGTGCTATTCGATTAGAGATTTTCCCAGATTCAGGTTCGTTAGAGGTACAGAACGTTATCCCTTTTGACATTTTTGTTGTAATTAAAGGTCCAATTTGATTCACAATAGTGAAGATTAACAGTATGGTTGGAAATGTCAAATTATTGCAGACTAAATTTGTTTTGAAAACAAATAATTATATTTTGAAAAGAAGCATTTACGTTAAATGTGCAAGTTTTCTGAATTAATAGGAATAGTTGAGTAAGAAATTATCATGACGACGCTATATTTTATAAAGCAACTGTTCCTATTGGTTCAGAAATCTAGGCTTTATAAATATTAAATATCACGAGTACGATGAATAATACGCCCGGGTTACATTCCATCAGAATGTACACCCACTAAACAAACATGATATTATAAATCACCCTTTACATAATTCTGATATTATAAAATACCCCATAAATAATTTAGAAATATTAAATGATAAGAATAATAAAGTAAAAATAATTCCAATTATTAAAAATGCTCATGAAGCAATTCTTTTCTAAAAACATAAATCTTAAATCCATAATTTCATTTTAAAGTAATAAAAATATATTTGTTTTGATAAGTGTTTGGATTTAGTTTAAACAATATAAATTATTGTTAACGCAAACAATTTAAATTTAAAGTAATTAAAATGATTCCACAAGAAATTTAATATCTTTGAACACTTGTTCGATCTTAAGAATTATTATATCGATCGAACAAGAATCAACTTCAAAACATAAACAATCAAGTTTTATCAAGAATAATATAAGAGAAATATAATATCTATAAACACTTGTCTTTTTAGAAATAATAAATGAAAACCATTGTTATTAGTTAAGATATAAACATAAATGAAAATCATATAAATAGAAGTAAAACCAATAATTTGTAAGTCAGAATAAATCAGATTAAGTTAGAACAATCAGAATATTTCGAGTCTTTCATAAGTAAAGATCGAATAATAATACTTCAGAAATTTTATTAAATAAAATTACTTGGTAACGAAAGTTATACAGTGAGTGTTATAAATATTTATTCTCCTTCCTAACAGTTAAAATAGTGTTTGTTTTAATTGTTAGTTAAATTAATTATCTGAAGTTAGTTTAAATAAAAATAAAACTTTTTAAAAAGTTTTACGGCACAACAAAACACATAATTCCCGCGATAGTGTTATATAAATGTATTTTTATCTATTAAGGATTTTACTTTTATACGGTATAAAACGTAAATAATTGTGTGTTTTATACTGTACATTTTATACGTTTTATACGTACGTATAATACGTGTTTTATACGTTACCGTATTATACGTTACAACCCTGAAAAAAACTTAAAAATATATGTTTTACAAAAATTAATCAAGTATGTATTGTGTTTACTGAATATACTATTTATAAGGAAATTCAATTATGTATATTAAAAAAACTTAAAATAAATGTTTTATAATGATTAATCAAGATAGTGTTAAATAAATATACTTTGGATAAGAAAATTCAATCATATTAGCAAAACTTGAAAAAATATTTTATAAAATGATTAATCAAATATGTATACAATGGATATGGATCACATAAAACTTATAGAAAATACAAAACATTGTCTAAAATCTAAATTCAGAGGAAATAATTCAAAATTGTCCTTCAAAGAGTATTTTTTTGATTTAAGGGATGCATCCACATTTTTCATTTTTTATCTTTAAGTTTTTTCACTATACTCGTGATTTCAATTAGTTGTAACGAATTCATTTTTAACAATGCAGATTTGTAATGTAGAGCATGATAATGTAGAGCGGTAAAGTTCCCGATTTATTCAATGTCTGTTTTTTCATAAGTCATCATTTTGATTAACATACGTCGCTCATAATGGTTTCTCATCCATCCACAATCTATAGTCATATTTTCATATAGTTTCCGTACATAAATTTGTTCTTAGCAAAAAATAATTAACAATAATATTTCTTTTGCAATCCCCTATTATTGACTCATACTGCGTTTTCACCCGCATTACTTTACCATACTGCTAAAATTTGAATTCTCCGGACACTAACCATACTTGATCAACGAAATTTTCAAACCTCTAAACGGCTGTGCATATTTGTCCAATCGTCGCAATAGCAAAAAAATTATTATCCTACAATCCGTTTTGTGTTCGATTTCCTAAAGGGGTATTTTTATCAAATTATCTTTCCGTTGTAGATCTAAGTTCTGCTGTAATACGGTTGTAAGTTGTTATTTCGTAATAATTAAACATCATAACATCGATTAAACTTACGTTTAAACAATTCTAATACGTTGTTAGTTTTTACAAATGTGTTGGAACTAACTTGTTTCGTTAAATTGTATCACAATATTATGTATTACAAAATAACAAACAGTTTTGTTTTTTTAACGGAAAAAGGTCCTAACATTTATTTACATAATGTAAATTAATTTCCTTGCATCTGAACCACTTTTTCGAATTTTTCGAAGTTAAATATTGCTATAAAAAGAGATGACTATACTATCTCTGCCTCTGTAGTATTCCTAAACTAGGAATATACATATGAAGCAATAGATCTCCAAACCCACTCAATAAAGTTTAGAGCAAGCATATCGAAACCACATATAATCTTATACAACACCCAAAACCCCTATTTTGCACCTAAACGAAACCACATCCAATCACATACAACACCCAAAACCCGTATTTCATCTAAAAGATACAACATCCAAGTCCATACAACACCCAAAACCCTATTCTCATCCAAACATTGTATCAAATCATCGATATCATGAATATCAACAAAATCTATTCCAAACTCAATTTCACCACAAAATTAATTATTTCATAATACTAAGAAATCATCTAAATAATTTCTAAAAACTTAATTTAAAATATTTCACAATATTACTCAATATTTACTCTAATACAAAAAGCCTAACTTAAGCAAAATTCATAACTTAGCAACAAAGTTTGGATACAAATTTTCATTCAAAATTGCAATTAGGCAGATCTCACAATTCGTTCAAATATTCGAACATTCCAAGCAACAAAGTTGAAACCATAGATATTTCCACATTACAACGAATATGAATATCATGAATATCAACAAAATCTATTCCAAACTCAATTTCACCACAAAATTAATTATTTCATAATACTAAGAAATCATCTAAATAATTTCTAAAAACTTAATTTAAAATATTTCACAATATTACTCAATATTTACTCTAATACAAAAAGCCTAACTTAAGCAAAATTCATAACTTAGCAACAAAGTTTGGATACAAATTTTCATTCAAAATTGCAATTAGGCAGATCTCACAATTCGTTCAAATATTCGAACATTCCAAGCAACAAAGTTGAAACCATAGATATTTCCACATTACAACAAAAATATATAATCAAACAAATTCCATCGATAAGCAAATTTGAATAAAATAAACTCATTAAACGATATTCTATACAAAAATTCATATAATTATTAAACCAAAAAATACTTATTCGATAAAACGGAAGTTACGAAATCCGATAACACTTAGTAAAACTATAAAAATTATGTTTACTTAAAATAGCAAGTACTACACTTTCGATAGAAAATAAAATTAATTAAATCGAAAGTTTTGATTGGTTAATAAAACTTGGCTTTTATTATAAAACCAATGAAAAATCTAACGAAACAGTCAGTACAATTTTAAAGTCGCGAAAGAGATCACGAGAATCTCACCCTTCGGGGGTCTAACCTCTTAGACCCCGAACCTAGAGTTAGTCAGTATTACTAAAACCAAAAACTCGGTCGCCGCGAAAATAGTAAACAGGTTAACGAAAGATTAAAACCTGGAGTGAATTTTTTTTAAGTGTTTGAAAATAGTTTAAAGTGTTTCAAGAAAAAATCTATTGCAAATAAAAGTCTAAAATTTCGTTAGACAAAATTTTACTAAAAAATAGTTTAAAGTGTTTCAAGAAAAAATCTATTGCAAATAAAAGTCTAAAATTTCGTTAGACAAAATTTTACTAAAAATAGTTTAAAGTGTTTCAAGAAAAAATCTATTGCAAATAAAAGTCTAAAATTTTGTTAGACAAAAATTTTACCAAAAAATAATTTGAATGTTTTGAGAAAAAATCTATTGCAAATAAAAGTCTAAAATTTCGTTAGACAAAATTTTACTAAAAAATAGTTTAAAGTGTTTCAAGAAAAAATCTATTGCAAATAAAAGTCTAAAATTTTGTTAGACAAAAATTTTACCAAAAAATAATTTGAATGTTTTGAGAAAAAATCTATTGCAAATAAAAGTCTAAAATTTCGTTAGACAAAATTTTACTAAAAAATAGTTTAAAGTGTTTCAAGGAAAAATCTGTTGCAAATAAAAGTCTAAAATTTTGTTAGACAAAAATTTTACCAAAAAATAATTTGAATGTTTTGAGAAAAAATCTATTGCAAATAAAAGTCTAAAATTTCGTTAGACAAAATTTTACTAAAAAATAGTTTAAAGTGTTTCAAGAAAAAATCTATTGCAAATAAAAGTCTAAAATTTTGTTAGACAAAAATTTTACCAAAAAATAATTTGAATGTTTTGAGAAAAAATCTATTGCAAATAAAAGTCTAAAATTTCGTTAGACAAAATTTTACTAAAACATAGTTTAAAGTGTTTCAAGGAAAAATCTATTGCAAATAAAAGTCTAAAATTTGTTAGACAAAAATTTTACCAAAAAATAATTTAAAGTGTTTTAAGAAAAAATCTGTTGCAAATAAAAGTCTAAATTTTGAATTTATCAAGTGATCTTTTGTTCGACGGATCTTAGAGAAAAACGTCTTCAATTGAGGAGAGAGGTAAGAGAGGGTGACACCACTAGTGAATCACTCAACCAGGTAAGAGTTTGCACCATCTAAATCTAGTTTAAGAGAAGTGAATAGGACCATCGGGCCTATTACACCTCTTAGTCTCTGTTGTCAATCATTATCTGATTGGATTCTTATTTTGTTACTGTCAGAGAATACAGATTTAAACAAAAATGGAGATTTTATTCCGTGTAAAGTTGGTGCGCTTTAATTAATTAGAAAATGTTTTGAAAAATAGTGTGGTCTTAAAATATGTAAATAACAAAAAAAAAGAAATTTAAAAAAACCACCAAAGATATATATGTGTTTTTTGTGTCGTTATAAGTGCCACAAGTGACAATTTAAATTATTTAAAAAAAATTATATTTGTTTGTTAATAGTGTCATCCAGACGTATCGTGTTAAGCGGGTTTAGCTATCAGAGAGTTGCGACGAGACCTTCGTATGACCTACACGGTCAGATTAATCGAGTTTCTTTTATCGTTTTACCGCCGTAAATAAATATCGTATTGAAACCCACGAAATGTTCGAAGGAAAATTGTGGTTATTAACATCTAAGATGGCGATCGTTGGATGATTATTCGAGATGCGGGGTACTAACCTGTTTTTTTTCTTTAGCTGTTTTATCCGTTTCATAATCCGTGATGACGGTAATCGTGATCCATGATATACGTGAACATTTATGTATATGAGCATGCATAGTTGATTATTGGGCTTCGTAATTACCTACTAGTGTCGTAGAATTAGTTAAATATTTTTTTATGATTCGTGTGAAATCTTAGAGACTAAGAAGTAAAGTTTTGCTGTCGTATGATTAGCATGATTAGTCAAGTTACAAACTGCTTATCAGTACTCCAGGTAAATTCAATAAATAAATTTTAGTATGTTTTGTGAGTAAATGAACAGTAATTTATTAAATATTCAAAGTTAATAGCATGCTTAGATTATAGCCTAGTTTTTTTGTGTAATTATCTACTAGTGTATTAGAACTGTTAATTATATTTTTTTATGTGAACTATTAAAGAGGCTAAGAACCATATTATTGCTTTCGTTATGATTTAAAATAAATTTTAGTATGTTTAGTGAGTAAATGAACAGTAATTACTAGCTTGCTTAGATTATAGTCTGGTTTTTTCTTGTTGTGTAATTATCTATTAGTGAATTAGAACTGTTAATTATATTTTTTTTTTGTGAAATATTAAAGAGACTAAGAACCATATTCTTGCTTTCATTGTGATTAGCCAAGCTACAAACTGTCCATTAGTATTTCATGTAAAACGAATAAATAAATTATAGCAAGTTTATTGTATGACTGAAAAAAAAGGTAAATTATTATGAGCCTGTATAGATTATTAATTACTTACGAGTGATGTAAGCCCTGTTATATATGTACCTGTGCAAAATAATAAAGAGTCAAAGAAACATAGTTTGGCGGTGTAAATTTACTTGCGAAGGTTCGCTGTGTCCAGGAGTTTGGTGTAAAACGAGAAAGGCCTATTACATTGTCATTCATCAAATTATCATCCCATTATCCAAATTACCATTCTGGATTCATATTATTGCTATACTATTTTTGGACAACCATTGCCTTAATTATTGCGACGCCCTATTGCTACCGAAATTCAACACATCAGTTAGATACAATTTTGGTGCTACTGCAACCGCAATTCAACGCCACCTTTGTATAAATTTCTGGCGATTACAACTGTATATTATTTCAACGCAACCTTGACATTAAATATTTGCTGTTTCAACTCAACATTTATATCAAATTTTTGCTGTTGCTCTCATCTATCTTACGTATTGCATCTCAACATTGATATCAAATTTTAGCTAATACTACGAATTTCAACCACATCATTTATATCAACTTTTTGCTATGGCTACATATTAGCAACATTTATATCAAAGTTCTGCTATTGCTGCCGTATGTTGTAGTTATTGGAACATATCAGTTACATCAAATTTTTGGCTGTGGCTTTCGTACGTTTTGCATCTGCCAACGGATATCAAATTTTGGTGTGATTGCAACTGGAGCTCAACTCCACATTGACATGCAATTTTCTTGATACTTTGCCTATTGGATTGGTCATCGAGGATGGAGGGCTGAGCCTGTAAGACGTTGTAGCCGGAAGCATTTAATCATGTGGTGAGTGAACTTGATTTATTTTATTTATTTTTTTTTGTTTAACGTAGAAGTGTGAATGTGTGTGAAAGGGCGTATCAGAGATTGAATGGGGGCGTGCTAGTCGTTGCGTGTGTGTGCGAACGGGCGATGCGTGTAGCGAGACACATTTAGTCTGAATTGGAAATGATTCTAATCTGCGAACGATTCTGCTCTCCGAACCGTCTTGTCAGATATAACATGACCTCTCTGGAAAAAAGACGTGTAATAGCAGATGAAATGACTCTTTTTAAAATTGTTAACAACAAAATCGAATCGGATTTACTTCCAATATTTTCTTTCAAAAATAATTCTCGATACGACATAAGAGCACCATCCGTCTTTCAAATTCAACATTCTAAAAAAAATCATATAATTCATTCTCCGTTGGTAAGACTTCCAAGTTCGCACAACCGATTGTTCAATAACATAAGTTTGTTTTCGTTTTCACAGTCCGTATTTAAAAGTAAAATTGACAGCTAATTTTTGTTTTTTTTTTACAATATAGGGCAAACAAATGAAAATTATAGTTTATTTAATTAAGTATCAAAATATAAATTTTATATATTATTATTTTGAAATACAACAAAATACAAGCATTTTGAAATACAATAAATTGCAACAAACTAATTTAACTTACACATATAAACAATATTAATACTCAAAATTTGTATAACTAGAAATAATAATTGTATTGTATCTAAATAAAAACTAGTATGTAATTGGACATATTAAGTCTGTATACTAGTTTCTTTGAATCAATAAAATAAAATAAAATAAATAAAATAAATATTTTTACTCGGAGGTAATAGTTAATATACCAACTACCTTTTCTTTTATTATATTACCTAAATTGAGGAAGTTATATTTTCAAAAAAAAAAATCATTCTCAAATACCCTGTAATACAATAAATAAAAACAAAAAAAAAACCCAATTCTTGTCATGTTTTAGGTTTATTAATTCTATGATACATTGACCAACTGTAAACTACAGGTATTGAAATAGACTGGTTTGGACATGTTTGTTCAACTTACAAATAAACTTATAATTTTGTTGAGTTGTAAATATTTTGTTTTAGGGAATTACTTATGGTTTTCATAAATTTTTGAAAATGTTGTTAATAAAGAAAAAGGGAAGTGACCAATAAAGACTTTCAATATGGCGTGTGACGTCCTCCACTGCTCTAAGATTTGATTTACGGTTTACCAGCAATGGCAGTGGTTTGTGGGCTGTATCTTATTGCTCATGTGACAGCCTTGATTACTACCACTTGCGATACTTGCTGCGGGTCTTAGAGCTTAATTGTCTTGCTTCGCAGTCTGAGTGTGAGGGTGAATGTTAGCATGTATGAAGCGTGAGGGTGTGAGCGTCTGGGAATGATTGTGTGGGTTGGACGCGCTGATCGTAGGTCTTTCGCAAACGGGGTCGCCAGAGTCTCCATTTTCCACTTGTATTTTTTTCCATTTCTGTAACTTTTCGTAAATTGCGTACATTTCTGCATTTGTGTTGAAGCAGCAGGTATTACTCCATCAAATCCATGAGGACTGGGCTTTAGTCGTTAAGGCGTAAAATTACTCTAGGTACGCATCCTGCTATGCCATTCTCATTGGTTCGCCAATGAGAAAGCTCTTCATTACCGATTATAGTTTAGAAAGAATATTCCAAAAAGAAGGACTTTAGAGTTTGGAAATATTTGGAATGACGAAATTGTTCTTTATTCAATATCAATATCTTTTTGACTATTTAACTATGAAAAAAAGAAAATTTTCTCTATTATAGTTAACTTTAACTGGTTCACTTCACACAACAAACTAAAATACATATGAAAACATGCGATTCAAATGAACACAAAACGAAAGTGATTTTTATTCGTCCGTGCGTGAACGTCTAAAATTTTTAGATTTTAAATCAGTCGACGTTTTATTTTCCTCCAGCTAAACTAAAAACTTTTGTGTGAACAATGCCTTATAGCTTTGCTAGTTAATAATTTCTTTTTATATAAAACATATATTATTCAAAAGTGTTGAAAAAAAAAAATAATTTGCATTTACGATGTATTAAGATAAACTAAAATGGCTAAACTAAAATAATTGTACATATTTATGTTCAATTTCCAATGTACACTGAACGAAATATATGTAAAAGTTAACTATTGTTATAAAGTGAGAAATTAATTAGATTTGAATGTTTTTTTAGTTTTCGAACAATATTGGAAAACTAAGGCCCAGATATCCTGAAACAAAAAGAGATTTTATTTGTATCCATGGTGTCAATTTCCAGATCCTTAGGAACATATAGTTCTTTCGGTATCCAAAGACCAAACCTGTAACCAAACAACCATAAATAAATAGTGTAATGTGATATGATATGATAACCATCCATAGCCACACTACTTCTGCTCGATTTTAGCAAGGCATTTAACAGATTGTACGTTTACCGAATAAATAAATAAAATATAATAAATCGAAATCTCGTAACCAATTTACGGTTCATTTTTGATTTGATAACAACTAAACCAAATAAATAATCGAAATCATTATCCTTAAAGTACCCACTAACCTTTATTGACTGAGTCATCAGTCAATGTTTATCCATAATAAAAATTGAACTTTACTTTAAATTTATTATTAACTTAGAAACTAATAGTTAATTTAAAGTCTAGCGTTTCACTTTGTTAGCACTTTAATTAATTTTATCATATTCGAAATATTATTTTAAAAACACCTATAATTAAAATATAATTAACACTGTTTTAAAAACACTTATAAACTGATTTTTGTTTCATTTTTAAAAAAAACTAATAAAAACTAATAAAAAACTAATAAAAACTAATAAAAAACTAGTAAAAAACTAATAAAACCTCACAAATGGATCACTTCAAGTTTGTTCATCTTTATCCTTTCCTAAAACTATGAACATTTTGTGTCTTGCTTTGCTTAATTTGACGTTTTTATCCAAAATCCATTTGGTTGTTTTCACTTTTTGATTTATAATTTTGACAACTACATATCCCGGAATATGAAAAACAGTTACATTCAACATAACTGTTTTATTGACACCAAGTGCGGCAACGGTTTATTATTGTTTCCTATTACGTTCAATAAAATAAAAAACTATCCTTTGCTGAATATTCCATCCAAGATATCGTTTAATGTAAGCTAAAAAAAATTTAGAGAAAAAATTGAGGAGTTATACTTTAATTGATAACAGTTAGGGATGGCAAACAGGTTTTCGGTTAACCGGGTAATTTTGGAAAAATTTAACTATTCGAATAACCGGGTAATCAACTCAAATAGGATAGTTTTAATGATCATTATATTATAGATTCATTTTAAAAAGACATTGTTTTACTATCAGGTCCTCTCTCCATATGTTATATAATTTGGTAGGTAAGCTGATAATCATGTCTAAATGGATGTTATAGCTGTTCTACAGTCTACTATTAACTAAAGAAGTAAAAAATATGGAGGGGCTGAAATCTCACAGCTCTGAGATATCAAGACTTCGGTCTGGGTTAAGGATTTTGATATAGTTTTCGACAAAAAACTTTTATGAGGACATGGTTTTTAGTTTTGGGCAGCGATGTATATCAAACATAACTCTTTGTTGAAGCACAAGTATTTTTTTATCTCTGTTTAGAAATTTATTACAAAACTAACACGAAACATCAATACATTGCCAGAAAATTATAACAGATTATAAATTAACATAATTTAGTGAAAAGATGATACACTCAGCAAACTTCTCAAAAACCTCTCCATTTAGCGTTTCGAGAAAATATTACAAAATCACAAATTCATATTTCTTTCAAAATTCCAAAAAAATTTTAAAAATTAAATAAAATCAAACTTTTTCCAAAATTCTAAAAATATTTCAAAAATTATTACAAAATCAAAGATTAAACTTTTTTCAAAAATTCTGAAAATATTGCAAAAATTATACAAATTCAAAACTTGAAGCTTTTTTCGAAATTCCAAAAATATTCCAAGAATTAGAATAAAATCAAATATTTAAACTTTTTCCAAATTATAATAATATTCCAAAAATTCTTAAAAATTCAAAAACTCAAACTTTTTCCAAAACTAAAAATATTGCAAAAATTATAACAATATCAAAAATTGAAACTTTTTCCAAAATTATAAAAATTATAATAAAATCAAAAATTTATAATTTTTCAAAATTCTAAAAATATTCAAAAACTATAACAAATTCAAAAACGTCCATATCCAATTTCATTTTCATTTTCAGCAAACTATTCAAAAACCTTCAATTTAGCGATTCGAGAAAATATTACAAAATCACAAATTCATATTTCTTTCAAAATTCCAAAAATATTGTAAAAAATATAATAAAATCAAGCTTTTTTCAACATTCTAAAAATATTCCAAAAATTATTTCAAAATCAAAAATTGAAACTTTTTTCAAAATTCCAAAAATTATAATAAAATCAAAAATTTAAAATTGTTCAAAATTCCAAAAATATTCCAAAAATTCTTACAAAATCACAAATACAAACTTTTTCCAAAATTCTAAAAATATTGCAAAAATTATTACAAAATCAAAAATACAAACTTTTTTCAAAATTCCAAAAATATTTCAAAAACTATAACAAATTCAAAAATTTCCATGTCCAATATCATTTTCAATTACATTTACGTCATAAAAACGCTACATTTTTTTTCTTAAAAAATTGGCTAAAAAATCAATGAAATCATTTTTTGACACGCTTGACATTATTTTTTTGACAAACTTATAATGCTATAATTCTCTATAATGATAATATATTTTCATGTCATACAAATTATTAATATTATTTTATTCCAAAAAATTGGGTAAAAAAATAAATAAAAATCTTTCTTTTGACACACTTGACAACATTTTTTTGACAAACTTATAATGCAATAATCTAGATTTTGGTCTCACATACCAATCGCGACCATCAAGATTTCTCCAAATTCAACGTTCCACTCGTAATCACTTAAAATGAACGTTTTTTAAGCAAAATATATGCAAATTTCCTTGTTTTGAAACACTTGACGATTTTTTTGACACACTTCCGGTACAGTTATCGAACACAGCGTTCTTTCGAACCTGTCCCTTGAGTATAAATCCCTCCAGCGGTTTTCCCTGCAGCGTAGGTAATGACGGCTGGCCGGCAGACAGACATGCATTTTTTTTGTTTTGCTTTTTTAGAATCAGTAGGTCCTAAAACGTCGAGAAATGCCAAAAAAGTGGGGGTAAGAATTTCACTTTGAGCTCATGAATGTAATACTTAGGTCTTTCAACAAATACGAAATAAAACAAAGAGCCCAATAATAAACTGTTACTGTTCGTGTGTGTTCATTTGTCCTTTTTATGTTTGAATCTGCATTCAGCATTATTTTTTAATCAGTTAATGGATATGGTTATTTATTTCGGCACAAGTTCGTTATTTGGGGGCCGCCCACGGGGGGTGGGTTCGTTGGAAAGCTTAGGTTGTGGGGGTTATATATGTAGGTACCTTAGGCCGGGGAGGTGGGGTTTAGGAATTATGGGGGGTAGGTTCTCCATAGACTTAACATAGGAAATTTCCAGAATTGTTCTAAAATCTAAGAAAAATTTAAAAATTTTGACTTTTGTATTTATTAATAAAACGTAAGTATAATAGTAGGGGAGCCCGGGATGCTAAATTTGCAGTTACTAGAGCGTCATGGGGACTTATTGGATTGTGAAGTTTACGTTCTAAAATGAAAAAAAGTTTATGTCAAGTTTTCCATTTTAGTGGGGGGGAGAGCGTGTAAGAATTTTTAAAAATGTAAAAAAAAAACAGTCACATAAAAATACTCGAGCACGTCAGATATTCATAGAGTATATGCGCTTTGTCTTTCTGATAACCGATACATATAAATCTGACGATTAACTAAAGGGAGGTGGGCGTATAGAGAGGTGGAAAAACAAAAAAAAAAAAAAGTTTTTCGAGCGTGTCAGATATTCAAGGTTTATGTAAAGTGAACTCAAAAAAGTGTCCTATTTAAATGACTGACGATTTAAACGTGACCAAAAGTCATGGCTGATTTTGAAAAATGTAAAAATAAAATGTGACCTTGAGATACTCGAGCGCGTCAGATTTTTATGCAGGGGGATCAACTTGATGTCTTCGTCCTCCAGGATGATAATCTGACAATTATATGGAGGGGTACTGTTCGTCTGACAATTTTAAAGTGACAATTATTTGTCGTTTCTATTTCTATGTAATTTTTTTCAAAAACAGTATTTTTAATCTACAACTGTAGTAGATTTAATAGTTAAAAAGCATAATTTACCATTTTGTTTTATTTTACTAGGATTATCTCAGTTATATTAATGCTTTTGGATTGAAAACTACGATTACTACAATTAATGTAATATGAAATATTTGAAAATTGATTTTTCCTGCAATTAAGCGAGCAAACATTTACTAAATTTTGGAGTGTTTTAAATTTATTTTCAAACAGTGCATGAAATTCACAAAATAACTTATAAATACAACAAACAAATTAAAACGTCTAGCAGCCACCAAAAACGTGTACACTATGGTGATCAGCTGAGATGGCGTCATGCCAACAGACGCTCTAGTAGAGTCGGTGCGAGAGAGTAAGAAATAAAGAAAGAGTGAGAGAGAAGTGAGGCGCGGAGTGGGGAATACACAGCTCTCAGCATCTGTACGCTCCATCTTTTATTGACGATTTTACCTGAATCGCCCCATGAAAACTGTCAGAATATATGTTTTTCGTAATCCTGATAGGATTACCTTCAAAATTAAAAAAAAGTTTATCGCGCTCAAGTATTTCAAGGTGTCGTTTTTTTTTTACACCTTTGTGACTCGCCTATTTCCTTATGTCACGGTCAAATTGTCAGATTATTGAAATATACACTTTTCTGGATGTATTTAACTTACCTTCTCTTAATCTGACGCGCTTCAGTTTTTCTGACAATTGATTTTTTTTTACTAATCTGACGGGTTGCCCTCGACGTACCACACTACATTGAGGGTTCATATTTGGTAGGAGTACATTGCAGGGTGCAAGGTTTCTCCCCATATGATTTTCTGACGCGCTCGAGTAACTCGCAAAATCCCCGCTTGGGCTCCCCTACTATAATAAGTATAAGTAACGTAAGTATATTAACACGCAAAACTATCAAATTATAACAATAATAAAAAATTAAATAAAAAGGTTAGGTTAGGTGGATGAAAGGATGGGTGCGGGGGAAGAGGGCGGTGGTGGTGCTGGGGGGGTGCTATTGATCGAAGGTCTGCAGGGTCGCAGAAGCGAGTGAAAAATAAAATAATATATCATAAAATATTATATCTTAAAATATTTCATTTCAAATAACCTAAATCCCACCCCTCCGGCCTAAGATACCTACATATATATATATAACCCCCACCACCTAAGCTTTCCAACGAACCCACCTGCAGGGGGCGGCCTACATATAACGAACCGTAGCCTTTATTTCAAAAATAGTGCGCTATTAGTGCGCTAAGATTGATTTCCTTATAAGAATTTCGGTATTTTTATATTACTGAACTGCATATAGAAATTTGGTAAGAAGCTGCAAAGGAAAGGCAACATGTAACATATACTAACTTCAATCAACGAAACTACAATCAACCTTTGATGAGTAAAGACGTGTTTTAGATTAGTGCGAATATAATCGTTTAATAATTAATTACTTTAAATTTTTCGTAGATAATGTGATCTATATTTGAATTTTCTATCTGATTCAATATAGTTAATTAATGTTTGATAAAGTTAATTTAAAATTAGTAAGAGACCATAAGATCTTATATACACGCGTGTTGTGTCACATTTCAATTGTGAGGTTAGATTTAACCTGTAACATTACAAAAAGTTTCTCATCATGTGCGGTCGATATAAAATTTTCACTCCGGGTTTTATGTAACTATAAGTGGTAGTTTTCAACGAAAATTTTTTAAAATATCTATAATTTATATAAAATTTTCTCTGTCGAATAGTGCGTTTGATAGTTTTTCTCAGTTTTTTGTTAAACTAAACTTTTGTTAAACTAAACCAAACATCATATAACTGTGAACTCTGGTTGTATTTGTGAATTCTTTTTTATGCAAAATAAATTATTAAAATTAAATAAAAATAAAACACAAATACTATCCAACATACATTATAAACAATTAATGACTTTTTAAACCCAAGTGAGAAGGAAGAAAGGAAAAGACCAAAACATTTTAATATTATAATTCATGAGTAAATTTTAGAATCATTTTTGTAGATTGTGCTTGGTTTTTTTTGAAAAACTTTTATAACATAGTTTCTCCACTATTACATTGGATTAAAATGGAGTCAGTTCACCGTTCTCAAGAGCAACGTCCCGGCAGTAAAACTCGACAAAATGCTAGACTCAAAAATGTATGCAAGAGTTGCGAACTAACAGTTGAAGGAGAAAAGTCGTCCTATTTAATTTGTCATACATGTAAAGGTTTGTTCCACCTTGAATGCGCCGATATGTCCGAAATTTTCTTCAAGAAGTATATATTCGAATTAAATAATCCATGGTTTTGCTACGTTTGCTATAGCAAAGTCTGTCAATCATACGAAGAGTTCGATACTAAAATTGAATCCATACAAAAATATCTCGAAACTGTCAGCAAAAATTTAGACCTAATTCGGCAAAGTAGCAGTGCCATACGGCAGGAGGTTGATCTAAAAATTAAAGAAGTACGTAACCATACTGATGATGAAATCAAACGAGTTAAAGGTGACATCTTTAAAATATTTGACACAAAGGTAAAAGAATTGCATGATAAAATTGAAGACAATAAAAAATACAATATTGGAGAAAATAACGTTGGAGCAGACGCATCTGATATAGCTAAAAAACTTGAAGACCAAGAGCGATTTAATCGTAAGTTGAACCTCATCGTCTCAAACATTCCTTGCAGTAAAGAGGAAGACGTCGCCAAACTAATAGTACTTCTATCTGAAAAATTAAATACAGGATTAGTTGATTTTATCGATGTCGCTTTTCGTGTTCGTGGAAAATCAGAAAACAAGATTCCTAGCAATGGAACTAGCATTTCAAATGTTGATGCAATCCTTCTTAAATTTAAATTTGAAAATCACAAGGACATATTCTTCAATAAGTACATACAAATGGTCAAGGATAAACAATTTCTTACGTCAGCTCATCTTGGACTTCCGAGTGAATCAAAAATAGGTATCAATCACCATTTAACTCCCGCACTTCACGAGATCCACAAAAATCAATGGAATTCAAAAAGAACGAGAAATTGCAAAAATTCTTTACAACATGCTCATTTGTCAGCGTATGCAAATCTAACAAATGGCATAAAATTAATTCCGTTGATCAACTGCTTTTCTTGTTTGAGGATACTAAAAATACTTTTGAAGATTCAAATGGGGAAACGTTATAATGAAATATATATACAAGTGTATTAAAACAAAGCGCAACTATTACTATTGATTTCATTCTATAATAAGTTTAAACATTATTAAGAACAAATTTTTTAATCAATAATTTTTTCTTCTTTCTCTTGCCACTTAATTAATATTACAAATATCATTTTAAAAACAAATTTCTTTCTAATAGCTTTTTTTCTCCTCTCTCTTTTTCTATAGTGTGATATAAAATACTTTAAACAATTGCAATTCGATAGGTTTAATATTCTTGTTTTGTGTATCCTTGATATGGATTACACAAATTTCAAATGTAATGATGTCCAAAATTTCAATGATTTGATAAATTTATCCAGAGAATGCGTTGATGATATGCTAAGTTTTTTCTATCTAAATGTAGAACGTGTTGGCCAACTCAAGAAATTCGATATAATAGTGTATTCTGCAGCCGTGTCAAAAGTAGTGCAGGAATTGCTGTTTTTGTAAAACAGCATGTCCCCTTCAATGTTATTAAAATCAATAATGATCCCTCTTCTTTTATACATTTAGCATTGGTGCCAAATGATTCTCCTGACTCTAAAATATTTTTTACCGCCATGTACTTACCAAAAGTTAACGACTACCAATTACTTTTAACAGAAATGGAAGACATTTTTCAATCGGTAAACTCAAAACCACATATTATGGCTGATGATTTTAATATAACACTTACAAAAAAAAACGTCATTCTCCAAAATTATCAAAATCTTATTTCTTCTTATGGCTATAATATTACAAATACATATATAACTAGACCAAAAAGCGGAACAATAATTGACCATATCTTGTGTAATATAGACAGGATTATAAACCACACTATCGGATGCACTGACATAAGTGACCATAATTGTATATTCTCTTTTTTACCATATGCAATTATCAATAAAAAAAGATGAAGAAAAAGTGGAATTAACAGAAATTAAAAAAATCAACTTTGATTCAGTCAAAAAAAAACTCATTGAACTATTTTCCGACCATACTACCTATGACCAATTAAATCCACATGATCTTATGGAATTTATCGTCAGCTCTATATCTAAGACTGTTGATGAAAATACAACTCTTGAAAAGATAAGAAAGAAAAAGAATGAAATTGCATGTAAATGGTTTACCAATGAAGTAATTAAGCTAAGTAATTATAAGAAAAAAATATTATCGAAAATCAAAAATAATCCTACCAATAGAGACACTCTTATAAGCAAATTAAAGCAAATTTAGCTCACCCTCAATAACCTAAAACAAAACCTAAAAAGGCAATTCTTTGAAAAAAAGTTTGAATGTTCCAAAAGTACCAAAAAGATATGGAAGGAACTAAATTCATTGTTGGGCAGACATAAAGCATCTACTGTTGTTAGAAGATTGGGCGCCAAAGATAATATACCTTTTATAACTAAATCTGAGGATATCGCCAATGAGTTTAATGAGTATTTTGCAAATATTTGAAGCACGTTAGCGAGCCAAATCACGGCACAAAATGCTCGTGTCAACCAATCTCGATGAAGCAGTATTCGAAATTCGATTTTTCTTTTCCCAACTACTCAGGCCGAAGTTCTAACATTAATATCAGATCTAAACATTAACAAAAGCGTTGGGTGTGATGGAATTTCGAATCTTATCCTGAAAAAGTGCGCAATGGTCATCTTTCCAATTTTAGTCTTTTGTTTTAATAAATGTATGTCTTGTGGTACCTATCCAGATTGTTTGAAAAAAGCTAAAACAATACCTATTTACAAAACCGGCAGCAAAGAACTAAGCTCAAATTATCGCCCCATTTCGGTATTGCCTAATGTAAATAAAATTTTGGAAAAACTGTTATATATTAGAGTAACCAACTTTCTAAACAAACACAAATTTTTCTCGGAAAAACAATACGGTTTTCGTAAAGGGTGTAACACAACGATTGCTACTGTGGAATTGCTTGATGAGTTGTATGGACAGCTGGATTCAGTTGATAGCAAGATTGTTTCAGGCTTGTTTATAGATCTCACCAAGGCATTTGATACTGTTGATCACTCTATCCTTCTGGAAAAATTAGATCATGCTGGCATTAGAGGCAAAGCTTTGGAAATGTTTAATAGCTACCTAGCCAACAGGTCTCAGTTTGTGTCGATTGATGGTCATGGAAGCATAACTAGATCAATGACGGTTGGTGTACCTCAAGGTAGTGTCTTAGGACCTATTTTATTTTTAATCTTCATCAACGATCTAGGCAGTCTAAGGCTAAAAGGTAGACTTAGACTATATGCTGACGATGCTGCGTTGTTTTATTCTGGATCGAGCGACTCCGACACTTCAGAACAAATAAACTCAGATTTGAGTTTATTAGATAACTATTTCAACTGCAACAAGCTTACTATGAACGAGACAAAAACAAAATATATTCATTTCCACTCCCCCAACAGACTAATCAGCAATAACGTGTGTGTAAGACTTAACAATAAACCTATAGAACAGGTTCAGGCATTTAAATATTTAGGCCTACACCTTGACTCGACTTTAACATGGAAAGTACACATTGAACACTTGTGCAAAAAAATTTCGAGTGCAATAGGTGTACTTTAACGTATTAGGACGTTTGTGCAATCTTCTGTTTTACTGAGTATCTATTACGCACTTATACATAGTCATCTTAGCTATATGTCTGTTATTTGGGGTGCTGCAAGCAAAAGATATATAAATATGGTGCAGGTTTTGCAAAATAGAGCGTTGAAAATGATCTTTAAAATTCCTCGCCTACATCCAACCGTGGACTTGTATCAAAATATCTGCAAAACTATCCTACCAATTAGAGGTTTATATGAGATGTCTTTGATCAACTTTGTTCACCAGGTACTCCATAACAAAATACACCACACGATAAATTTTTTAAGCCATCAACACACTTACAATACAAGAAATAATAATAAACTTGTGTCTGGTAAAGCTCGGTCTGTTTCAGGAGCCAAAAAAATATCTTTTGTTGGGCCGGCCAGATATAATACTCTGGATCAGTCTATCAAAAATGTTTATAACTACGAACGATTCAAAATATTAGTGAAATCCAAGCTTTTGGATGGGGAAAATTTGCAAAAATATTTCTAAACTTTAAATTTGAAAAAAACCTGAGAAGTTTTCGTTTTTCGATCTGTTTATTTATTTATTTATCTATTTTTTTCCCTTTCAAGACTGTAGGGTACAAAATATACAACATTCTAAAATTCGGGTGAAAGATTATACACAAAAAGAAAAAATAGATTAAAGAGAGAGATAAAGGGATAAAAAAGGAAAATATAGCTGGTAAATACACAAAATTATACATAAAATAAAAATTAGTCGTTCTCTCGACGTTACGACGTTTCTTGTCATTTGCTTACGTATTTGTTGGTTCGTACGGGGATTAGCGGCTAATTTTTAAAAAAAGAAAGAAAGAAGGGAATAATAATAATAATAAATTCAAATATATTGCCATATGAGAAAATGTTTAGTTTAGTTTAGTTTAGTCTAGTTTTAATTAATTTAATTTTCAATGTGGTCTATCCCTTAAAGGACAATGTCACTGGGATGGCCACGAATAATTCACGTACAAATTTCTTTTTGGAAAACGATAACTTAAAAATCAAATGTATTTTTTTAATGTTGAATTATCTTATATATAATAAAAAAAAAAAAAAAAAAAATGTGTTTCTTTTTTGCAAGTTAATGTGAACATTTAAATCAAGTTTGGGTAAAGTAATTACCACTACATTGTTTCGAACTAATGTGTAATGTGGTTAGTTCAAATTGTGATATCTAAACTTTTATCGTTTCTAACAAATCTGAGTGATATCTAAACTTTAGTCGTGATTGTCTACCAAGTGATTGTGTACAATTTACTTGAAATTTTATTTATCAGTGATATCTAAACTTTATTCTTATTTGTGATTTTTAACAATGTTAATGCGAGCTCAGTGCTCTATATTGAAAAATTATTAAACTTTTGATTAATTGTGTTGATTGGAAATAATTAGATGATGGACTGCTAATTGTAATAAAATCTAGAATCTTGATCTAATATAGGAATATAATTAAACATTTAATTGTGTTGATTAAATGCATTTGAGTAATTAAATAGTGATAATAGACTGCTCGTTGAAATAAAATCTAGAAATTGACATAATCTAATAACACTTGTGTCTTGTTTATCATTAAACTTAATGAGAATAATTGCTAGTTATTTTACAATTTTTTTTTCTCTTTAACTAGTAAGTTTAGCTGGAACATCGCTAATTATTGCTTAGTTGTATTCATACAAAACCATAAAGTTAACAGTGTTTTGTTAATGGATTGCAATTTTATCTACATAACCTCTGAGGTGGAATAAAAATAATTGACTGGTGTGTAGTAGTATAGTAGAGAAAGTTTTAAGAGGATTACGAGTCGGCTGTTTTGATAGTTGTTCCAGTCGGGCTTTTGAAAATATGGCTTCCATTGCTAGGGAAGACTGCAAGATGTGCAATAAGAAAGTGTTATGCAATGATAAAGCATTACTTTGTGATGCCTGTGATAAATGGGTTCACGCCCGTTGTATGGATCCTGGTCGTAACTACATTGTTGAATCAAAAAAGATGATATGGACGTGCTCTAAGGCTTGTTTTGAGGATTATAATATTCCTAGTGATGTGATGGAAATTGATGTTACGAAGCCCAGTCTCGACTCTACTATGAAATGCTTCACTCAATTAATTAGAAATATTTACCATAATAACTTGAAACTACGTGCTGTAATGTATCTACACATCATCCCTTAACTCCTACAAAATCTTACAATGACCGCACATAAAATAAACAACAAATTTCCATTATATTCTAAAGTAAACAAACCGCAAAATCATTTTCACACGATAACAAAAAACATATGTGAAAATAAACATAATTTATTTTAAACCGAAAGAAAGTTTACGAAACTCATATTTCATAAAAACTATTAAATGAAATATGATTACGGTGCATAAGTAAATAATATAATTTTCATTTATTTTTATGATGTAATAAATTTAAACTAAAACTGAATATGTCGGTCAATTAAAATTACAAAGAAAATATAAAAATTATGTGACACATTTTTAACATTATGAAACAATTAATTTTAAGAATATTTTTGCTAAATGTGTAATTTTTAGTAATATCGATTTTGTATAAATAGAAGAAATTATCGATAATAAAATTCAGATTTATATATTTGTCTAACTATAAACAAGTGTTTTTATTCATATATATAAGTCTGACGAAGTCCATTTTGCCTAGCATAAGTGACTTCTAACAATTGGAGTATAACAGCCATTTGATTTGAGCAAAGTGTTGTTATATAAAAATTGGACGGTTCTGACTAACGGACTCTTGGACTGAATATAAATTCTCCTCACTAAAAAGATAAATTATTTAGTGCAACTTTTAAATGGAACTTACGCATAATTTTGAAGTGGATTACAAACGTTATATGGCGACCTATGCCAAATCGAACGAGAAGGAACTTTTTAAGCTCATCAAGAGGCAACCGATTTCAATTGAAGAGTATAAACTGAGGAAACCTGTTGTAATTGAAAAACAAAAAACAAGCTTTATTTCCAACAAGCCAAAACGAGGAGGTCAGCTGGCGAAATTAAACGAAGAAATTGCCAGTTTGCATCGATTGATAGTGATTTCGAGTGAAGAGCAAAAAATTATATTTTTAAAGAAAGCCGCTGAACTGAAGATAGAGAAAAATAAAATAATAAAGAAAAAGAAGGAAATTAAGAAGTCAGCAAAATTAAACTAAAATAAAATTTTACATTAAATATTAATTTCAAACACTAGTTAAGAATAATTTTAAATACTTTATGTTCCAAAAAAAAAATTTTTTTTATTTTCATTTTAATTAAACTAAATTACAATTTTAAATATTTAACGTTACGATTTAATCTCTAAAAATTTTTTTAATTAAATAAAAATAATATAGCTAATAACAATTATTAAATGGGAAATTCCGCGAGAAAACCAGACCGTACTGAGGAGGTCTTTATATCTAATGGAGCTGGTTCCGCAACCAACATTCAATCGGGCGTTAGCGAAATAAATAAATACGAAATTATAGTAATCGTAATAATCGTTGTATTAGCCATACTATTTTTACTCTATAAGATAAAAACTAGTATTAAGAAAAATGTTAGAACAGAGATCATAAGGAATACAGTTTAAATAAACAAAAAAAAAAATTTCTATTAATAAAAAAATATATATTTTAAAAATAAATTTTACGTTGTTTTAAATTTTCTTCTGATATAAAATATTTTGATAATGTGGTTTTGATAGTTCACCTTTATAATTTGTTTTGATAGTTCACTTTGATATATGGAATTAGTGAAAAGGGGTAACGAAATTATAAAAGAGTTGCAAAGAACACTCACGAATCTAAAAAAGAATCCAAACAGGGAATTCTCGCATGAACACATATTAAACTGTTCTACTCAATTAAAAAATTTAAGGACAGAGTTTAGAACCCTATTCACAAAGCTAAATTTAGATACAGATGATGAGATAACCAATAAATTGAAGAGTAGATTCACGGAAGTTTACGAAGAACTCAAAGAAAAACTAAAAAACTATTCTGAAAATCTTTTAGAAATTTCTCTACAGAGTGATAACTTGGACAACATGTCTTTCGATATAGAAAAAACATTGAAAATTGTGCCAATTTTCGATGGCAAATCTAATGAATTGCCAATATTTCTGAACCTGATACAACACTTTAGTGACACACTAAATAATAATCAGGAAAAAGAAAAATTGATAAAATTCATCTTAGATACTAGGTTGACAGCAAACGCCAAGACCAAACTTATAGCTGCTAAAACACCGAAGACAATCCAAGAACTAAAAGAACTATTCAATAAAATTTTCAAGAAACGATCCACATCTCTGAATTTACAAACTCAGATAGCTCAATCAAGGCAAGGTAATCAGTCAGCCGAAAGTTTTGGAAATAAAATAGAGCAATTAATTACGGAACTGAATTCACTGCAGGTATCAGAGCAGGGTGAAGCACACACCGATATTATAACCAAATTAAATGAGCAAGCGGGTCTCAATGCTTATAAAATCGGGTTAAATGAACCGCTAAAGAATACGGTATATGCTGCAAGGTTAGGCTCATTACAGGAAACGATCCAATACGCTTCAGAAGTAGAAGAGCAAACTAAAACCGCGCACATGCTACATTTCAATTCGCGACGTTTTAGGGATGATTTTAGAAATCAGATGGGTAGGAATTTTAGGTCAGGAAATGCGAACTATCAAAACAACAAAAATTTTAATGGTTACAATAACCAAAATAATAGAAATTTTAATAATTATAATAATCAAAATAAATATTTTAATAATAATAATTTTAATAAAAATGGGTATAGAAATAGAAATATTGCTCAAAATAATCATAGAAATTTTAATAATTTTAATAAAAATAATTTCCAACAGAATGGAAACTATAACCAATTTAATAATAATAATAATAATAATGTTAGAAGAAATAGTAATAGAGTTAATATAACTCAGGCGGAAAACTGGGAAGGAGTCTCCGAAGTCCAGTTAACGGACGACTCCATGATTGTAAAATCCCAATGAAAATATTTAAGCTAAATCTTAGTACAAATTCTAATTACATAAAAATTCGCACGAATATAACGCAAGGATATAAAACTTTTTTAATTGATACCGGAGCAGATATTTCTCTGCTCAAAGTAAATAAAGTAACAGAGCATATAAATATTAATGATGAAAGATGTAAGATTACGGGCGTTACTAGCAATGAAACTTATTCACTAGGAACAGTGAATGCGATTTTGAATATTAATAATAATAATGTGGAGCAGGAATTCCACTTAATTAACGAAGAATTTCCAATAGTGACGGATGGCATATTAGGCAGAGATTTTCTGCATAGAAATTGTTGCAAAATTGATTATGAAACATATACAATCTCAATATATATTAATGAAGCAGAAGTCGTATTACCAATGAATACACGACTACCAGATGAGAGCGGATTTATCGTACCAGCAAGGTGTGAAGTTATTAAAGCAGTAAATATAGATTTAAAAGAGGACAGCGTTATACTCAATCAGGAAATACAAGAAGGAGTATTTATAGCGAATGTCATAGTACCAGCGAAAGGCACTGCAAACGTCAAAATTTTAAACACAAAAGAACATGACGTCATAATAAAAGATATAGCCGCAAAGATAGTACCAATTACAAACTATCATGTATTACGAATGGATAAAATCAAGAGCAGTATGACATTAGAGCAAAGATTTGAAAAGATTTCAGATGAGTTAAATTTAGAAGAATTGGATAACGAAGCAAAACAATCAATTTTAGAAATTTGTAGGCAATACGCTGACATTTTTTACGTTTCGGATGAAAAGTTATCAACAAACAACTTCTATAAACAAAAAATTCCAGTGGTGGACAATAGTCCAGTATATATTAAGAATTATAGGCTACCGCAAGCGCATTTAGAAGAAATTGATAAGCAAGTAAACAAGCTTATTAGAGAAGACGTGATAGAGGTATCACGTAGCAACTACAATTCACCTTTACTAATAGTGCCGAAGAAGAGTGCAAACGATCAAGCAAGCTACAGGTTAGTGGTCGACTTTAGACAACTAAATAAGAAGATCATGGATGATAAGTTCCCGCTAACAAGATTGGATGACATCCTTGACAATCTGGGCAGAGCTAAATATTTTTCGACACTAGATTTAACGAGTTCATTCCATCAAATACAACTTGAGAAAGAATCACGACACTTAACATCATTTTCGACAAATAAAGGTCAATTCCAATTTAAACGATTACCATTTGGTTTAAAAATTTCAACGAACAGTTTTCAACGTATGCTAACGATTGCACTAGCAGGTCTAGAGGCTGAGGCGTTCTTATATGTTGATGACATTATTATATTTGGATGTAGTTTGAAACATCACAACATGAACTTAATCAAAACATTCGAAAGATTAAGGGAATATAATCTAAAATTAAACGCAAAGAAATGTAATTTCCTTAAAACTGAAGTAACATATTTGGGACATCTTATAACTAACGAGGGAATAAAAACGGACCCAAAGAAGTATGAAGTCATTAAAAATTATCCAACACCGATTAGTGCAGATGAAACAAAGAGATTTACAGCATTCTGTAATTACTACAGAAGATTCATTCCCAACTTCGCGGAAATAGCCAAACCACTGAATAACCTAACGAAGAAAAATGCAACATTCGATTGGACAGATGAATGCAATAAAGAATTCAAAATGCTCAAAGAAAAATTGATCAACCCACCTATATTAAAATATCCAGATTTTAATGAAACATTCGTAATAACAACCGACGCTTCGAATTACGCTCTAGGAGCAGTACTCTCACAGGGTGAGATTGGAAAGGATCTACCTATTTCATACGCGAGTAGATCACTGAACAAACATGAGATTAATAAACCGGTCATTGAGAAAGAATTGCTTGCTATACATTGGGCAATCAATTTTTTCAGACCATATGTTTACGCTAGAAAATTTAAAGTAGTCACGGATCACAGACCTTTGATCAGTCTGTTTACACACAAGAATCCTTCATCGAAATTAACTAGAATAAGGTTAGATCTATCAGACTATGATTTCGAAATTATATATAAACAAGGAAAAAGCAACACTAATGCTGATGCATTATCGAGGATAAAAATTGATTCTGAAACATTAAAAGCCATGATACCTACAACGGTAAATATCGTCACGAGAGCAATGAAGAAGAAAGAGGAAACAAAAGACGTCGAGATAAATAACAACGCAGAGATGGATAAGGGTGGCCAACTTTATGCATGGAACTGCACCTCGATATCTGAAGTGAGGAATCTAAAGAATTTAAAATTTATTATATATGAAAGTTTGCAGAATGATAATAATAATGATGAATTTAAGACATACAGCGATAATCCACTTAAGAACTTAGGTTCTATGAAGGAGAAACTGGGATGTAAATCAAAATATAAAGCGCATAAAGATAATAATAATTATATATCAATTAATGATAAAGAAGTTTTAGTACAATACAGTGATAATCCACGTATGAATTTAGATTTTATGTTGGAGAAGCTGATATTTAGCATGCATGCAGAGAATATAGAAAAATTAGCGCTCAAGAGTAATGATGTAGTATTTACTCATATCGATATGAATGAATTTAAAAGAAAATTTACCGAACTGCAGTCGGATTTAAATAAAATAAATAAGCAAACGAAGTTAAAAATTATAATATATGACGCGCCGTTAAGAATTGAAAACAAAGATAAAATGCTCGAAATAATAAAAGAATTCCATGACACCAAACATTATGGTGGTCATGCTGGTATTAGAAGAACAATAGCTAAAATAAAGCAACGTTATATTTTCAAAAATTTAAATAAACTGGTTAAAAATTATATAAGTAGATGCGAATTATGTACTAAGAATAAGCAAATTAGACATGTAAAAGAAAAATTAACCTTAACTGAGACTCCAAAGACTAGTTTTGAGATCATTTCAATGGACACAGTAGGTCCATTAAGGCTAACAAACACGAACAGGTACATACTAACCATTCAGTGTGAATTAACTAAATTTGTAGAAGCTATCCCCTTAGAGAATAAAGAAGCGAGAACAATAGCGAAAGCCTTAGTAGAGAAGTTCATTCTGAAATATGGTAATTTCAAAATTTTAAAAACAGACATGGGCACTGAATTTGTGAATGAGATTATGAAACACGTATGTTCATTCTTTTCAATCTCGCACGTAACTTCAACACCTTATCACCACGAAACCCTTGGTTCCATTGAAAGGAATCATAGAGTTTTGAACGAATACTTACTTGCATTCACAAACGACTATAACTGGGAAGAATGGATCCCCTACTTTGTATTTTGTTACAATATAACTCCTCATACGGATACAAACCATTCTCCTTTTGAGCTAATTTTCGGTAGATTAGCTACATTACCAACTGACGAAAAATTTACAACTAGTGCACCAGTATACAATCTTGACGACTATGTTCAAGAATTAAGATATCGCTTACAACAAGCACACGCTAAAGCAAATGAACTCCTACACCTAGCAAAGATCAAACGTAAAGAATCTTACGATCTAAACGCAAATCCCATAGAGTTGAAAATTGGAGAATTAGTCTGGTTAAAAGCTGGTGATCGAAAGAAACTCGATGCACCCTATTCAGGACCCTATGAGGTCATAGATATTAAGGAAACAAATGTAGAGATAAGAAAGGGCAATATAATTAAGAAAATACACAAAAATAGATTAAAGAAATATAAACCCATTGAGGATTGAAAATAATAATAATCAACATTTATTATAAACAATGAAAATTAGAGTCGATTTAAGATATATTAAATTAAAAATATTAAAGTAAATCAACAAAATTTTTTACTTTTTTTTTCTATTAAAAGCAAAAAATTTTTTTTTAAGGAATAAGGGTGTAATGTATCTACACATCATCCCTTAACTCCTACAAAATCTTACAATGACCGCACATAAAATAAACAACAAATTTCCATTATATTCTAAAGTAAACAAACCGCAAAATCATTTTCACACGATAACAAAAAACATATGTGAAAATAAACATAATTTATTTTAAACCGAAAGAAAGTTTACGAAACTCATATTTCATAAAAACTATTAAATGAAATATGATTACGGTGCATAAGTAAATAATATAATTTTCATTTATTTTTATGATGTAATAAATTTAAACTAAAACTGAATATGTCGGTCAATTAAAATTACAAAGAAAATATAAAAATTATGTGACACATTTTTAACATTATGAAACAATTAATTTTAAGAATATTTTTGCTAAATGTGTAATTTTTAGTAATATCGATTTTGTATAAATAGAAGAAATTATCGATAATAAAATTCAGATTTATATATTTGTCTAACTATAAACAAGTGTTTTTATTCATATATATAAGTCTGACGAAGTCCATTTTGCCTAGCATAAGTGACTTCTAACAATTGGAGTATAACAGCCATTTGATTTGAGCAAAGTGTTGTTATATAAAAATTGGACGGTTCTGACTAACGGACTCTTGGACTGAATATAAATTCTCCTCACTAAAAAGATAAATTATTTAGTGCAACTTTTAAATGGAACTTACGCATAATTTTGAAGTGGATTACAAACGTTATAGTGCATTAAACCTGGAATGGAGGAAGAGAGATACCGAGATGCAGACTATTCTGCTGTCATTCAGTGAGAGTATCAATTTGTTACGGAAGGAGGTCGCAGCATTACGAACACCATCTGGTACTGAGTTTAACTCAAGATTTGCCCAACATCAACCTCTGGCGGCTAACTCTACAGTTATTGGCAATAGGGTTGAGGTTGCGGATGTCAATATTAGGGCGGCTACGGTGGATAAGAAATACTTTTTCCATGTGTCTCGACTGGAGCCTAATACCTCGGCTGATGCTGTCTGTGGTTTCATAAGGGATAGTCTTGGTCTTGCTGCTGAACAAACATCAATTGTGTGCAAATCCCTAGTACGCACTGGTAAAGACGTATCTACCCTTTCATTTATTTCCTTCAAAGTGGGTATCGATGAGAAATATCTCTCGGCTGTTTCCAAGTCATCTTTCTGGCCTTCAGGAGTGCTGATTAAACCGTTTGAATTCCGTGGGCGGGCGTATAAGCGTGGAGTTCCTCTTACTTGGAGTAATAATGAGGATTCCGTCACCCAAGATCACGGTTCGTCGAATGGCTCTCAACTCTCTATTTGCAAACCATCAATGAAAGATAAGTCGACCTTTTCATCCAAGTTTACGCTTTGCTGTGGCCACATGAATGTGCGAAGCCTTTTTGGACATTTCGACGATATCCTGTTGCAGGTTGGGTCAGGTAATTTGACATTTTCTGTATTTCAGAAACGTTCTTGAATCATAAAATTCCTGCTAAGTGGTTGGTATTCCTGACTACAAGTTTGTCAGGCATGATCGTGTTGGTAAAAATTGTGAGTTGGGATATATTTTCGATCTCACCTAAGGACCTGTGTTGTCGAGAAATCGGCCCCGGGCAGTAAACTTGAGTATATTGTGAATGATATTCTTCTTTCCACTGGTAAGATTTGTGTGATTGTAATATATAAACCACCGTCTCTTCTAACTTGTCTGCTCTGAGTGATCTCCTCATTCCGCTGCAGTCACTCTATAATCATGTTATTGTATCTGGCGATTTCAATATTGATTTTGGTGGATGTATCGAACCCTCTGGCTGAGCTGCTTACTTCGGTTGGATTATGATCAGTTCGCATTGATGCAACTAGAGGATTGCGTCTTTTTGACCTGTTCATTGTTTTTGAGTCTGAAAAGGGTAGAATCGTTGGGGCTAGTCAAGTGTGTATACCCTGGATCTCTGATCACGATTTAGTAATCATCTCTTTTAACCACAAGGTTCCTAAACCTCCACTGGAGTTTGTTTATATTAAGGATATTAGTGGTATCAATTTGGATAATCTTTTTGATGTCGCCTTAAATCAGAACTGGGACTTTTTGTCGTCTGCTGCCGATGTTGATTCCCAATTAGCTGCGGTTGAGCTCAATATTCTTGAACTTTATCGTAACTTTGTACCAACGAAAAGGGTGTTAAAGAGAAATAACGTTGCACCTTGGCTAACTGTTTCCATTATTAATTGCATGGAGAGAAGAAATGCTGCTTATAAGAGAATGCGTCGGACCGTGAACCCTGCGGATGCGAGTGTTTAGCGTGCGTTACGGAATAAAGTTAACAACTTGATAAGATGTGCTAAACGACAGTTCTATTTTGGAAACACTGAGCGATCTACAGCTGTGAAGTGGAGGCGTTTGCGTGAGATTGGTTTACTCGCTGATGCGCCCGAGACTGCCTTGATTGAGCAGTTCTCAGGGGATTCTATCAACTCTTATTTTTCCTCCTGTTCTCTGGTCCCGGTTACCTTACCGTGTCCTGATACAGCATCCTTGCAACAACTGCGTAATGATAATGGGTTCAGATTTGAGTGTGTCTCGGAGGACGAGGTGATCTTGGCCATTAATTCAATAATTTCTAATGCTATCGGTATTGATGGTATTAGTATTAAGTTTCTCAAAATAATTCTTCCGGTAGTTTAACCTTTTATAACAATCTTCTTTAATATCTTAATTACAACATCATTCTTTCCTGAGCGTTGGAAGATTGATGTAGTTACGCCCATTCCGAAAATACCTTCCCCTACTGATCTGAAAGATCTTCGCCCGATTAGTGTGCTGCCGGCACTTTCGAAGGCTTTTGAGAGGATACTAAACTTGCAGATTGTGCATTTTTTGGATCAGAACTCTCTTCTTGATAGTCGTCAGTCAGGCTTCAGGGCTGGGCACAGTACTACTACAGCGTTGGTTAAACTGACGGATGATATTGGTAGAGGTTTGGAAGATGCTAACTCTTTTGCGGTTCTCGTTCTGCTTGACTTTTTTGATGCCTTTGGTATGATCAATCCAACTCTTCTTTTACAAAAACTTTTTGTTTACTATGGGTTTACCACTGCTGCTACCAAAATGATATTCTCATATTTGTGTGATCGAAAACAGATAGTCAAGGCTAATGGTGTCTTATCCAGTTCTTTGGCTGCCAATCGTGGAGTTCCTCAGGGATCAATATTGGGGCCTCTTTTGTTCTCGATTTTTATAAATGATCTCTCTGAGATTGGTCTAATTGATTGGTCAAATTTATAATTGGTCTCTTAGTAATGGACTTCTTCTCTATCCGAATAAAACGCAAGTTCTATTAGTTACTAAAACAGGCGTTGGTATTGATCTCCCATCACTCTTTCTAGGCGAGGCTCAATTATTGATGGGTAAATCTGTAAAGAATCTGGGGTTGTACATGAATAGCACTTTTACTTGGTCTACCCATATCACTGATCCCTGTAGGAAGATCAATTTTGCTTTGTACAGGTTTAAGCTTCTTCAGGGGATAACACCGATTGCTTTGCGGATGCAACTGGATAGGAGTTTGATTGTTCCGTACCTTATATACTGTGATGTCATTATATTTAATCTCGATTCGGTTTCTTTTGCGAAACTTAATGTTGCATTTAACACCTGTGTACGTTACATCTTTGGCCTTACGAAGGTTGATCATGTCTCTGAGTTCTCATCTTCATCCTAGGTTGTGGGTTAAAACAACTTTTTGACTATCGTATTTCCGTTTTTATTTTTAAGCTGATTCAGTTCAAATCACCAGTTTACCTATATGATAAGTTGGACTTTGCGAGATCGATTCGCACTGGTCACTTACTTGTGCCTTACAGCAGTTGGCAACAGTACCACGGGTCGCTCTTTGTTCATGGTGTCGCTAATGTGTGGAATAAACTTCCTGTTGCCATTCGGGAACTGGGTTCCTTAGCTAGGTTCAAGATTGAGGCTTTTGCTTTTATTAAGGATAACTTTTGATTTTCGTTGTGATGGAGATTTCTTTTATTGATAATTTGTATGAGTTATTTTTCTAACTATATATTTGGTAATTTTTAAATGATATTTTGTATTGTTTTGTAGGCTTAATGATTTTATTAACGTTTGGACGTTTATCAACGTATTTACGTTTTGTTGTAACTATTGTATTGGATGTTATAAATTAGTTTAATATATTGTAGTTATTGTATTGTTTTATAAGTTTATGGATCTTTTTAGCGTTGTTGTTGCGCACTGAATATTTTGTGGAATTTTTAAATTTGTGTAAATAAAGTAGACAAATTAATGAATAAATGAATAAGATACATGTTCCATTGCTAATATTAGCTATCTTTGAATAAATAATCATTCTGATGTGAATACTATTATAGATCAATAAGGAATATAATGTTAAGAATTTAAGGAATATAATGATTTTATTATGATTATATAGGATTATATAATCATTAATGAGTGATGATTTTAATGATAGTAATTTAATGATTTTATAATAGTTGTATAGGATTTTAATAATTATAGTGTAGGATTATAATGATTTAATGTGTAATGATTTAGATGATGTTGTTGTAATTTTGTTGTTGTAACTTTTTCTGTCCTTAAGACAACAATTGTCATTGAGTTAGTTTTAAAATAAAATAATATTTATCCTTAAAATATAGTCCACAGATTTAACATATCTGTTAAATATCTTTTATCAAAGTCACACATAAATAAGATTTAACTCATCCAGTTCAAGGGTGCATAACATTTATATTTTCATACTGCTAATTTAACGGCGTAATTCGAAGTTTTGAATTGCTCACTTGTAATCATCTTTTCAAGTGATTATATTTACAAGTTTGATATAATTTAAAAATTTGATTAAACACTTTGGTTTTACAATAATGATTAATATAATTGATTAAATTTGGCCTCGTTTGTGGCTTTACCATGGACATATCGTGAGACCTAATTGCGTACCACAATAAGATTTAACAATTGCAGTTGTCATTATCGTAATACTTGCATTAACTTATCAAAATCTGAGTTTTCTTCTCTTACCGATATAAATTTTCTGGTAATTCACAATCCTCTAATACTTGGTGCTCGTCTCTTGCATACATTTTTTCCTTTATTTTTTGTTAACCAAACAGCATTAACCAATACACTCCTTCCTTTATTAAGGAAGAAAGTGTATATCTTAACGCTCTCCCCTTGGTAACTTCTACTAGTTTATTAACTAGTATCAAGAATTATTACCAAGCTACAAGGTATTAATATATTACAGCCAATCCACCTACATATATTTTATTTATCTAGACATACACTACAGTCAACTGGAGTAACTCTTTTATTTTTATCATGTCTTCAATAGAATCTTCAGATGTTGAAATAACGGAGGATAACTGCGACAGTATTACATCCAAAACACATTACAAAGAACAAATTCTAGACAACCATGAAAAACAATCATCAAATCAAGACATAGTCAGTCCAACTTCTACCAATGTCAATAAAATAAATTTGAAATATTGCTCAAGTGACTCCGGTCCCTTCTTATTGATCATCGAGGGTAAGAACATCGACGACCTGTACATGGCAATTCATTTGAGGAATATGGGTCTGGGTCCTGTTAATGAAATTTTTCAAGTAAACAAAAACAAAATTAGGATCAAGACTTGCAATTGGTCTACCGCAAATGCAATAACAGACTTCTTTTCATTAAACTCCGAATACAGTGCATTCATCCCTAATCCTTATATTTTTGTAAAGGGTATCATCAGATCAATTTCCTTAGACATCAATATAGCTGACTTGAAGAAACATTTAAGCCCTTTTGATAGTATTACAGGGATTGATAGATTAACAAAATGGAATCGCGATTCCAAAGTGGCTGTACCAACATCCTCTCTTGTTGTCACTTTTCGAAAGTCCAATCTACCTGACCATATTCTCATTTCAAATGTTAAAAGATATGTTACTCCGTATCTAAGCAATCCAATTATATGCTACAATTGCCTCATTTACGGACACACATCTTCTAAATGTCGAGGTCAACTCCGCTGTTATAATTGTTCTGAAACGGACCATCAATCAAACAATTGTCCGAATAAACCCAATTGCCTTTATTGCAAAAAGGAGTGTATAACTAATCATCGTGATTGTAACGAATATATGTTGCAAAAAAGAATTAGATTTCTAGTAAACACAAATAAAATCTCTCCTAGAGAAGCCAAACAAATAATCACTTCTTCAATTATTAAGGAAAACCCTCATAACTTTTCTACTTTTCCTCACAAAATAAACTCCCGCAAATCAGAATTTCTCGAGGATTCTTTAATGCATTCAAAAAGACAAAAAATGCACATTCCTCCTTTGCATAAAACAAACGAAATCTTAAAAAACAAAATTGACCCCTTAACCAATATTTATAAAAATTACCAAAATATACAATCAGAATTGAAAGCTTTTAGAATAGAAACAAAAAAAGAGAATGACTTACTGAAGGCTGAATCAGAGTAATCAAAAATAGTCAAATTGACATTTTGCTGTTAGTTAAAGATACACAAAAGATCGGAGAAAATATCTCACAGTTGAGTGATAGGGATAGTGAATTATTAAACCTGTGCGAAAACCTAAAGAAAATGGAAGAATTACTGTCTCAATACACCAAAGACTCCATTAATCATATCATTGATAAATAATTGAACACCCACTTCAAACTATAACTTTCACTTAAATTTATACTATTTCGTCAATATAATTAATAACTGATGCCTCAATAATATAACAACATGCCTCTCAAGATCCTTCAGATCAACATTAGAAGTCTAAAAAAGAATCTATCTGAGTTGGAGAACTATACACTTAAAGAATATTGATATAGTATGTCTCTCGGAAACATGGTCCAGCCCTAAAGATACATAAAAAATAGGGGGTTACTCCAGTATTTTAAAACATAGATATGACAACTACGGGGGAGTGGGATTCATTCTAAAAAACAACATTGTAATTAAGACAATTAACGATAATTGGGATTATAATCCTTTGGAAATCCTAAACATAATTATATCTGACCAAAATGGCATAACTATCTCCCAGTCTACTTTTTATGAAAATATCAATAACCAATTATTAAACAACAACTTTAATCTGCTTTTGCTTAACTTAAAGGATAGTAACAACTCTATGGTTGAATAATACTATTAAACATTTATGGAACATAAAAAGAGAGAAACTAAAACTGTATAACCAGCATCAAACTTCATTCACAGACATCGAGCTGAAAAGATACACATGCAAATTAAAGAAGGAAATAAAGAAGGAAAAACGCTTAGCATGGGTTAAATTCACAAACAGTATCAATTCAAACTCAAGCGTGAAAAATGTCTGAAAAAGGATCAACAGTTTCTTTAATAAATATACACTAACATTTTTGAAATTAGAGAAAACGTTGAAGCATTTGGAAGAAATTACCAAAATTCTAAGAAACTCCAAAAACACTCTTCCAGGTATTAACCTAATATCCTACAGGATATTAAAAAATCTTAACATCAAACAAATCGAGAAACTTCTAAAATTTTTTAATACCGCTGGTATCATCAAACATTCCGCCTAACTGGAAAATATCGAAAGTAATTCCAATTTTAAAAACCAACAAAGATAAACTGAAAGTTGAAATCTATAGACCATTTTCGGTTCTTTCTGTAACATAAAAATTATGGCAAAATTAATAAAAAATAGAATTGATAAATATGTCACAACGAACTCAATTTTTCCAGAACTCTCTTTTGGTTTCAGAAAGGACAGATCATCCAAAGACCTGGCATTTTGCCTTCTGAACAAACTTATAGAACTCTCTAAAAACAATTCATGTGTTTTTTTAATAAGTCTGGATATTAAGGAAGCCTTTGATAATGTGCACGTTGGTACTTTGATCGACATCATGAATCAAATAGGTATACCTTCAGTATATGTTACATGGATTCATGATAGACTTACCAACAGAACAGTAGTATTTAGGGATAATACATTCCTCATAAATAAAACCGTTAGTTCAGGATTGCCTCAAGGTGTGCAGTGTATCAAATAATTCCCACTGCAACAATAAATAATTTCCTAAATTCAGGTAACACAAAAACAAACACAACAAAATATACGATATATGTACATAGTAACCGTTTATAATAGGAGATAAATTAAATTATTATAAAAATAAGATAGTCACTCTCAATTCGACAGTAAAACGTTGAACAATCAATCAATAATAATTGTGAAATATTAAATTAATTATTTTGGTATATATTAAAAAATAAAATCATAGTGTTGAATTGTTGATACTAAAATTAAATAATAATTTGTGCACCGTGAATAAAACAAAATTTATAAAAATCTATTAAAAGTTTAAATAAAGTTTTTTAATAATAAACATAAAAAACTAAAGTAACGTACACTGCCTGGTGTACCCGTTATAGTGGTGCCCCCGAAAAAGCTAACGTTAATATAATAACGTTAAGCTGAACAATAAATAAAATACCGAACCTTACGGACAGTAAGCGCCATCGTGTTCAACAAAAATACAAAAATCTAAATTAGAACCTTGCAAAGAATTGCAAGCGCCATCGTGTTCAACAAAAATACAAAAGTCCAAATTAGAACCTTGCAAAGGATTGCAAGCGCCATCGTGTTCAACAGAAAAACATAAACCAGAAACATCGAGGGATTCAACAAAACCGAAAAACAGATAAAAAAATTATTTATATTATTATTTTTCCCTTAATCTATAATGTTAAAAATTAATTTAAAATCTTGAAATTAGTTAAAATATTTTTAAGTTTTTGCTGGCTTGGTAAATGTTTAAAGAAAAAAATACTTAAAACAATTAACATTTAAAACAAACAAAATTACATTGGATACACATTACACACAAACATTTTGTGTTACATGAATTTTTTGCTTAGATTTTTTTTATCAATAACGTTGATACACACATACATCGTCGTAATTGTCATCAACATTTCTAATTTTAATAAATATACTTTATTTTAAATAATTTTTGTGCTTAATAAGAATATTGATAACTGAAAATTCCGTCATACGCGTCATCAATTAATTATATTATCATCGTTGTGCATTAATTGAAAGATCCAGTTATTTGTTTTATTATAGTGAACAGTGATATAAAAATATACTTTCAATTATTCGATTTTAATTGAGATTTGAGTTATTGAATGATTTTGTTTCAGATTATTTTTCTAATTTAAAATTTTTGGTATATATATTTTTGTATTGCAATTTATTTTATTTTTCGACTTCGAAAGCTAAAGACAGTGTCAGATACTGAAATGAAAGACGACAAGAAAGTGGAAGCTTTCTCTTCCACAATGTGTACAATTCCTGAGTTTTGGTCGTATAATCCAATGTTGTGTTTTAAACAAATAGAGGCAACATTTAAAACAAGCCGCGTTAATAATGAAGAAAAGAAATTCGATCATGTAATCGCAAAGTTACCTCACAACCAGATCGAATTAATTTCGGACATAATTATGGATCGCGATTTTCACGAAAACAATTACGAGCGATTGAAAACTTCCATAATTTCTCGAAACAATCCTAGTTCGGCCTCATTGTTTGAAAAACTTATGACTAGCACATCGATGGGAGATAGAACACCATCTGCTCATTTTCGAAAAATCACTGAACTTGCAAGACAATGCGCAATAACGGATGAATCCGTTACCAAAAATATGTGGTTAAGGTCACTACCAACCGATATAAAAGCAATTATATCAATCGTAGAAGACCAATCCATCGATAAATTAACAGCTGCAGCAGATAAGGCTTACGATATGATAAAACCAAAATCAATGGTGGATGCTGTAGGCACAGTTCATGACCCCTCACACATCGAAGGGATGATAGAAACGATAACGAAGCAGGTCACGGATAATATAAAACGTGAACTCGGTAACTATAATCGAAATAATTCTCGATCTCGTTTTCGCAGAAGTCCACACGTTCGATTCAACTTTGGACGTAGTGGTAGCTTAAGCACAAGTCGAAGAAGCATCATCAACAATTCTCGACAAGTCACCTCAACTTCGGGGGTGTGCTACTACCACCGCCGTTTCGCCGAGAGAGCGGAAAAATGTCGCAAACCATGCAGTTTCTCTACTACACTTTCAAAAAACTAATTAACCCTGTAATTGTCACCGCCGATTGTCCAAAAACAAACAATAGCAAACGCCGTCTATTTGTCCATTGTACTAACACAAATTTGGCATATCTCATCGATACCGGAGCGGATATATCGCTCGTGCCTCGTTCCGTATGTAACCGTCAACCAATGACTACTGATATTATATTATCCGCTGCTAATGGATCTACAATTAAAACGTATGGCAGTCGACTTTTTGTAATAGATATTGGTCTCAAACGAACTTTCCCACATATTTTTGTGATCGCTGATGTCAGTAAACCTATAATCGGTGCTAACTTCTTAGAAAAGTTCGGACTCGTGGTTGATCTTAGAAATCGATGTCTACTCGAAGCACAACATACTCCTTCAAGTAAAGCCAGGTCTTTAATTTCATCCATACCTACACCAATATTTTTTGTAGTAAACAATGGATATGGTAACATATTATCTGAATTTCCATCAATAACACGTGAGCCCCAGTATGATATTTCTATAAAACATAATATAGTCCACCGAATTCATACAGTCGGGAGCCTTCCATTCCACAAGCCTCGTAGACTACACCCGTCTAAACATATTGCGGCGAGGATGGAATTCGAATATATGGTAAAAATTGGTATATATAGACCATCCGATTCTCAAGTCTCTTCACCTCTTCATCTAGTTGCGAAAAAAGATAGCAATGATTGGAGACCTTGTGGTGATTACCGGCGTCTGAATACTGCAACGATACCTGATCGGTATCCTATTCCGCATATTCAGAATTTTTCTATGAATCTTCACGGTTGCAAGGTATTTTCGAAGGTGGACTTAATCCGCGCCTACAATCAAATACCCGTTGCTCCTGAAGACGTTTATAAAACCGCTACTACCACACCTTTCGGTCTGTTTGAGTTTACTCGCATGCCATATGGATTACGCAATGCCGCTCAAACATTTCAACGGTTCATGGATGAAGTAACAAAAGGACTTGACTTTGTATTTGTCTACATTGATGACATATTGGTTGCCAGTAAGAATGAAAATGAACATAAACAACATTTAAGACTGCTATTTCAGAGACTTTCGCTTTTCGGTCTAAACATAAAAACCTCGAAATGCGAATTTGGCGTCCCTGAAATCGAATTTCTCAGTCATAAAATAAATCACAATGGCATCCAACCATCTGACTGTAAAGTAACAGCAATCAGAGACTTTCCTCAACCAACTAGTCTCAAGCAAATTCAGAGGTTCTTGGGTATGGTGAATTTTTACAACCGTTTCATTCCGAAACTAGCCGAAATTCTCGCACCTATCCATTCTCATACTGCTTTGCTAGTTCAACTGTCTAAGGACAATAAGGAAAAAGTGAAATTGAAAAAGAATTTTCCGTGGCCTAACGAATGCAATAGTGCTTTTACGCGTGCAAAACAAGCTTTAGCTTCCGCAACGCTGCTCACATTCCCGGCAATCAACGGTAAATACGCAATTATCACTGATGCCTCTAACGTTGCTATTGGTGCAGTATTAGAACAGTTTGTAGATCAAATATGGAAACCACTTGCATTTTTCTCAAAAAAACTTCAACCCGCTGAAATAAAATACTCAGCATTCGATCGCGAGTTGCTCGCTGTATACGCAGCTATAAAGCATTTTAGATATTTTGTTGAAGGACGAAATTTCACAGTTTTCACTGACCACAAACCTCTTGTCAACGCACTAACTACAAAGACAGAAAGATCTCCAAGACAAACTCGTCACTTGGAGTACATTTCTCAATTTACGTCAGACATTCGACATGTTAAAGGTAAGTTTAATATAGTTGCCGACACATTGTCTAGATTTTGCGAAATGGACACGGTATATATTACTGGTATTGAACTACCGAAATTGAAACAATTACAGGATAATGACACCGAGCTTTTGGAATTAATTAATTCATCCAGAAACTCAAAATTTCAGCTTACCAAAGTTCTACTTCCTGGCTTTGATAAACTTATTTGGTGCGACACATCAAATGCAGTACGACCATATATTCCGGAGGCAATGAGGAAATCTATATTCGATTCTCAACACTCACTGTTTCACCCGGGAGTGCGAACTACTAGGAAAATGATTTCTTCCAAGTTCTTTTGGCCAAATATGAATATCGATACAGGTTTTTGGGCTAAATCTTGTATTAATTGCCAACGCGCAAAAATTCATCGACATACCAAGTCTCCACCTGGTACTTTTGAATTACCAACAGGTCGATTTGAACATATTCATATGGATATTACCGGCCCTCTTCCGCCTTCTAACGAAAACAAATATATTCTTACAATTGTCGACCGTTTTACTCGATGGCCCGAAGCATATCCGATGGAAGATATGTCAACTCAAACCATCGCTAAAATATTTGTCTCCGAATATATTCCACGTTTTGGCGTACCTCAGGTCATTACAACTGATCAGGGTTCTCAATTCGAATCGCATTTGTTCCAAGAACTGAATCAGTTATTAGGTGTTAATCGAATTCGTACTTCAGCATATCACCCAAGTAGCAATGGCCTCGTGGAACGATTTCACCGTCATCTAAAAACGTCTTTAAAAGCTCGAGCTAACACATCGCACTGGTCTGAAGATCTACCTTTAGTACTACTTGGAATTCGTACAGCCATTCGAGAAGATTTATAGGTATCTCTCCCGCTGAACTTACATATCAAGGTCAAAATCTTACATATCAAGGTCAACATCAAGGTCAAAACATAAAAATTCCAGGTGATATTTTCACGAATAGAGAAGAATCATGTTCCAACGTCGATCGTCTACGAACCAAAATGCAAAACTTGATTCCCACGCCTACCAAAACCAATTCAAACAAGAAATCGGACATTTTTATTCCTAACGAACTCAACACTTGCTCTCATGCGTTCATTCGAGTTGATCGAATACGCGTAGGTCTATCGAATCCATACGAAGGACCCTATCAAATCATACGACGTCTTCGAAAAACTTTTATTTTAGACATCAAAGGAAAACATACGTCGATATCAATCAAAACAATGAATAAAATAACGAGAAAAAAGGGATAAAATCACGTTCACAATAACTGGACCTTTCATCTCAAAGGGGGGTACTGCAGTGTATCAAATAATTCCTACTGCAACGATAAATAATTTCCTAAATTCAGGTAACACAAAAACAAACACAACAAAATATACGATACACATAGTAACCGTTTATAATAGGAAATAAATTAAATTATTATAAAAATAAGATAGTCACTCTCAATTCGACAGTAAAACGTTGAACAATCAATCAATAATAATTGTGAAATATTAAATTAATTATTTTGGTATATATTAAAAAATAAAATCATAGTGTTGAATTGTTGATACTAAAATTAAATAATAATTTGTGCACCGTGAATAAAATAAAATTTATAAAAATCTATTAAAAGTTTAAATAATTTTTAATAATAAACATAACAAACTAAAGTAACGTACACCGCCTGGTGTACCCGTTATAGGTGATCCAATGAGTCCAATACTATTCAATCTTTATACTCATCAACTTCATAAACTTTCGAGTGAAAATATCTACATTTTGCAATACGCGGATGATTTCTTCTTAGTCATTGCGGATTTAAACCACAATCTAGTCGAGAGAAGGGCAAATTTATTTTTATCCAATTTTGTAAGTCAACTCGAAAAACTAAAGTTACATATAAATACCAATAAAACTAAATACATATATATGCACAATGGCAATCGAAATCTTCCTTCAAGGTTGCATAAAAATCTGATTTTTTTGAAAAAATCAAAAAAATCAGGTTTATTTGATTTAAATCGATATCAAAAATATATTAAATCAGATTTTTTTGATATAAAAAAAAGTATTTTAATTTATATAATTTCTGTAGAATAATGTAAAATAATTTATATAATTTCTTATATAGCTTAAAAATGTCAAATCCAGTAACCAGCTTTGATAGTCCAATTCAAACGTAACGCTGTCCTTTGACATCAAAAAACATTTTATTTCAGTTTTTTAATCGACTTCAAAAAAGAAGGAGGTTCTGTGTTTCACTTGGGGTTTTTTTATGTCTATTCCTATTGATGTTTGTTCACCGATTTCTCAAAAACGCCTCATTCAATTTCAATGATTTAAATTGTATTCTATTTAAGTAGATGCCGAGATTGTCCATTATTTTTTTTTGTGACGTGAAAAATACCGTTTTTTCAGAAAAATGGAAAAAACTGTTTTTTTGATAAATGTTGATGCATGTTTGTTTACCAATTTCTCAAAAACGGCACATACGATTTGGATGATTTAAATTGAATTCTATTAAGGTTGGTTTGGAGGTTAATCTAGATTTTTTCTATGACGTGAAAAATACAGTTTTTCACTCAATTGAAAAAAGCTGTATTTTTAATGCCTGTTCACCGATTTCTCAAAAACGACTCATTCGATTTAGATGATTTAAATTGTATTCGATTAAGATAAATGCCGAAGTGGTCCCATTTTTTTCTATGACGCAAAAAATCCGTTTTTCAGAAAATTGAAAAAAACTATAATCTATATATATATATTCACCGATTTCTCATAAACGACTCATTCGAATTGAACTATTTGGATGGATTTCGAGAAAGTCTCGTATTTTTTTCTAAGACGCGAAAAATACCGTTTTTCAGAAAATTAAAAAAACCTGTATTTATGTATTTTCGTCGATTTCTTCGAAACCGCTTATTATATTTGGATGGTTTGAGCAGTATTATATTGCTTTAGATTCCGAGTTGGTCCAATATAATTTTCTATGACTGGAAAAATAACGCATTTTTTTTAAAAAAATCGAAAAATCATTGATTACTTGATTGTCATTGATGAATACATTCCGGGACTTAGTTACTACTTCAAAAAAGCCTTTTTAACCAACATTCGGGTATAAAACCAAACTAAAATTGAAAAAAAATAAAAAATAAAAAACCGACTTAAAAAAAAAATAGAACCGAGTTCAAAAAACCCAAAAAAGTGAAAAATAACTCAATGTGGCTTTAGAGACAAAAATACAGTTAACTATTGATTTATTTAATTTAATTATATTTAACTACAGACAAAACAAATTACGGTTTTGAACCAAGCTATTATATTATAGAATTTATTTGTTATTATAATTATTACAATTATTATAGTTGCTACAATAGTTATTATATTATAAAAGTTATTAGTAGCACAAAACTGTTGGAAATCGGTGGCAAGCTGCAAAATTTTTTTTAATTTTAAAATATCTTCAGAATTGTATTAAAACGCCGAATCTATGTTTATTGCTGGTTTTGGAAACGTAAAAAGCGCTAATTGTCAAATTCCGTTGTCAAACGAAACGAAAGCGGATTGTACTGGATTGCCCTTTAATACTCGATTTAATATATAATAATTTATTGTTCCTAGAACAACTATTAGAGTCTTTTAATGTATTTTATGTGGGTTTGCCAATTGTGATTTTATTGTTGAAGTTTTGCGACAATAAACCAACTTTTTAGTTGTTTTTATTGTAATCAGCAAGCACTATAGAATTATCTCAATGTGACGAGATAAAGATGTTGGTAAGGTGTAAGTAACTCAGGTTGAATAAAAATGGTGAGTACACTCCGCATTGCAACTATCCTTGCCTGAGCACTTTCATTTCGGGTTTGAAGTTGCAAAGAACATTTGATAATGCATACGATAACTAAACAACTAGGACTTGAATCTAACCGGAAACCTAATGTTTGGGATAATACCTGAAAGGAGCTTGTGACACATTCCATGCTTTCAATGCGATCTCGAGAGCCATGATAGCATAATTGCAAATATTTTTTATTAAATTGAATTTTTTAATGGTTGTAAAGTTAGCCATTTTCTATTGTATTTTTGTATTGGTATAGTAAAACTCTTTGATTTAACAATAAAACATAACTTTATTTCGAATTTTGATTCAAAGTTCCTGCAACATTTGTCAACATTTCTTACATCCAACATTTACGCCATTTTTAGATTAAATTTTTTTAATTTGTTTAAAAAATTTAAAATTTCTTCAATTGATTTAAATCAATGATTTTTTGAAAAAATCAAGTTGATTTAAATCTGATTTAAATCAGTGATTTAAGTCAAATGATTTAAATCAATGCATCCCTGTCTTCCTTACACAAAACTAAAAATTAATAATGAAACCATTGAATATGTTGGTTCTATGAGAATCCTAGGATTCCATTTCGATAAGAAACTAAATTTCTTGTGCCATCACAGGATCTTAAAAGACAAATGTAAAGCTATATCAAATATAGTAAACATTTTTTCTGGTAAGAAATTTGGTGCTCATCCATCCACTTTACTTAACTTACACAAAAGTTTGATCATGAGTAGAATTCAGTATAGCTCTATTATTTCTTTCAATCAATCGCACTTTAAATCTCTGCAAGTCATCATTAATAATAGCCTAAGAATTGCATTGGGACTGTTGAATAGTACTCCGATTTCTGCAATTATTGCCGAAGCCGGGGATCTTCCCATAAACTTAAGGATCGAAAGGTACATATTTAAATATATGGTGAATCACATCTTTAAAAACACCTATGTAGGTAATCTTATAACTTCCAATTGCAACCACAAATTCTTCAAATTGGTTTATAATAAATACAGATTTATGTTTAGTAAAACACCTTTATCTCTCAACATTAATTCAATGAATTCAACTTTCCACATTAGTAAAATGACCATAGACACATCAATTCACAAATTAATATCAATTGGGGACTCTATCCACCTCAAGCGAGGGGTCAGTCTAAGCAATATTGAGGAATTATCTCACCGTGACCATTGTTATACAGACGGATCAATAAATGACATGGGAAATGGTATAGGGATCTTTAACCCTTATGATTCTTCTACTTATTCATTGTCTATTTTGGAAAATATTTCCATTAAGTCTTTGGAGCTTTTAGCAATTCATGAGGCCATTAAAATTGCTATAAATTCTAATTTAACGGACTTGGTAATATTTACAGATTCATTAAGCTCTTGCATTTCTCTTTCTAATTTAAAAGACTCAAAATTCAAGTACTGTGAAAAATTGATCGTAAATTTAATTCTACTCAATGATATAAAAATAACAGTGGTATGGATTCCCAGCCATTCTGATATTTCCGGCAATGTAAGGGCAGATGCTGCCGCCAAACTAGGTTCCTATTCCGACAAAGTTTTAAATATTAAAGTTCCTTCAGATGAATCTGTCAACATTCATAGGCTTCTCCTTTACTCACAATGGCACAATATTCATTGATATGGCATGAACAAAAGGTTTAATTCACGGTTCCAACATAGATTTTACCATTAAATCCAAACCATGGTTCTACAAAAAAAATTTAGACTCATTCATAATCAAGAGAATCAATAGATTGAGAACCAACAATTGTTACGATAAAAAATATTTTAGACTGATTAGAGTAATAGAAGATGACTTATGTCATTCATGTAACTGCATAGACAGTGCTGTTCATGCCTTGAAGGACTGTATTATTTATTCTTCCATTAGATCGAAATATCCCTCAATATTGAATTGCGAACTTAGAGATGTATTCAGGAATAACAATACCTCATATCTAAATGAGATAATTAAATTCTTTAAGGACATTAACTTAGAGCTTTAACACTTTTATCACGCTACATATTTTCACTTGTATCAATTGTAAAAACTCAGACCAATACGTACAATATTGTAGAACCAATTGATGTTTTTGCCAAATATACTGTTATTTAAGCAAAACTATGATAAGTGTTGTAACAGACGTTGCTTATCTTGTGGTGATCAATTGTATAATATTGGACCACCTAGGCTAAACAGTCATTTTTTTAATTATAACAGTCCATTAACCATAATTATATACTTCATAAGTCTCTTATGTATCATAATTGATAAGAAATATTAAGTTAAATTTGTATACATCAAATCAATTAGATTTAAGTAATTTTTCAATTAGTATTAAGTAGTTGAATAACATTGATCATACATAGAATTATATTCCTAATGTATTTACATTAAATGTTTAAATGAATTATGTTTCTTTATTTCTTTATTTTTTATTTTGTTTTTCTGATCAATTTTTGTAACAACTTATACATATATTAGATCATTAGTCTTAAGAAATTATCTTATTGAATTAAGCAATTAAATATTTAGACCATATGAAAACTTATATTTAACATATGATCAAATCATATATTCATATGAATTAAATTTTGAATCACTCTTGCAATAACCATGATCATTTTCTTGTAGTATATCAATGGTGATAATCGTATATAATAACTACAATCATTTTCTTGCTAACAATCAATAATAATATTTGTTTCATATACTTGAATTATCCAACTTGTTAAAGTCATTTCTGTTATATTGATTTATTTGTTTTTTATTTTCTGGATCACTAGATTTAAAGATTTATTCTATCAATAACTAATAAATGTAAATTTTTACCATACAGTAATCCATGTATTACATGATCATGTTAAATATTCATATGAATTATATCCTAGATCTACTTTTGTAATATTTAAAATCATTTTATAATTGAAAATAAATAATGATAGTTCCTTATTATATATACTTGAATTGATAAATTTGATAAAATTACTTATTATTGTATTACTTTACTTTCTTGTTTCTATTATTACTTTTAACTTTCATTAATTGTATGGTAATCTAATATTTAATGATTTAGGAGGTCTTATGATGTGTTTTGAAAGGCGGGGAGCTCTCTTACCCTGTCGGTATGACAGACACAATGCATTTATGCATCTGGTTTTGCGCATAACGACACTGTAAGACCTGTTCCCTTGTCTTCAAAACAGTTCATCATAATTCCTCCGAAACATAATGGGTAATCCCCATTATGTTGACATTTTGATTTATTTTATACTTTGTAACTATGTCAAAGCTTGTTGATAGGATGATGCTTGGGAGTATCTTCAGTGATGTTACAATTAAGGACTAATAGCCCCTTGTTTACTTCTCAAGTAAGGCGTATTAGATTCCTAATTGGCCATAGAATCATATTCCAAAGCACTTATCCTATAGTTTAGGGAACAAATTAAAAAAAAAAACTTTGTATCTTGGTAATATGGGCTAACGCCTCAACCATATCAAATAAAACATTAAAAAAAAAATAATTGAAATAAATAAAAAAAAAATACTCAGGAACAGATCACCATCACGTGAGAAAGGATTGTACGTCCAAACCTCACGGCCACAGAGGTAACGACATAAAATACGAAGAACAGATTAAGCAAAGCAAAATCAAAACTCTGATGACTACAAGCAAAATATCATTTCATAATAGTTAGCTTTTAGTTTCATGTAAGGTCAATGAATTTACAGATATTTATTTGAAGTAGGAGTTATTTTTGAAATTTATAGTTTTGTCTGTCTGAATAACACAAAATGCAGCCTGCGAACAGCACCCGGATATCGTTTGATGTCTAAACGAGATTACCTGCATGAGGAATGTACCATATGCTGGTCCGTGAACATAAAAATGCTTACCAAACAATATCTATGACCTGTAACAACGAGCAACATCCCTGCAATAAAACCTTAATCACGACTACACAACCTTTCTTAACTGATGGTAGAAATAATTTAGTTACCGGTAACATCGACAAACTTATATAAAAAACGGGATTAAACAATTTTTCACTGGACATGAAGCCGGAAGATTCGCACCGCACCCGTCACTACAACAACATCAACTTATATATAAATAGAAATTCAAAATTATGACACTCACTATACTAAATTTTCGTTTTTGTTAATTAAATTTTTGTTCAACCTCGGTAATCAAGTGGCTCATGAATAGTTGATAGGACATGGATCTTAACAGAACTAACAAATTTAATTCGATTTTCGAACCGTACATCTTATATTCCCTTCGTTTTATTAGTTTTAAATTATTACATACCCGAATTTCTTTCGATGAAATCACTCTTTTCTCTGCACCAATCTTGTATTCAAAGCAACAACTATAATCTTTGTATATTTCTTGATTTAAAAAAAAATCAGCGCATTATGCGGGAACCGGTGTTTTCGGGTGATAATAAATATCGTTTACATACATTTGGTTTAGGTTATGCATTTTGACTTCTCATTTTCTCACAATTCAACCTTTCACAGTTAACATAATCTTGAGGAAACTAATGCAACGAACTTAAAGTCACAGAAATTTTACTGTAAAAATTTAAAATAACGTTTCTGAGTTAATTTACTCTATATAAACTCATGTTTCAACTACGCGTGCTTATGAACTGTTTGTAAACAAACTAAAAATTAATGAAAATTGAAATCTGACGTTTGCTGAATAGTTTTTAACAAATCTAACGCCGCTACTGCCATCTAGTAGAAACTACAAAATAAAATTTTGTAGTGCATAGAGTAAAATAAATTGCTTTATACTTTTTATAGCTGATAGAATTGCTTTTATAGTAACTTCGATAAATGTTGCAGGGTACAATAGTTCATCCATTGATTTGAATAATATATCTGAGATAATACTTTATTTTCTGAATATGCCGGGATATAAATTTACAATATGAGATCCAAGTTTGTATGAAAATTTATTTTGAGAAAAAAAATTTATTTTTGAAACACTTTTTCCTCAATGAAAAAGACAAAAATTTCTTAACTTTTTCCTCATGATTAATAGAAAATTGAGCTACCTACATTTTAAAGCATTGTATTTCGTCGCTTTAATAATGAAATAACGTATGCCATCCATTTATACGTTGTTATTATATAATGGGTGCGCTGCATTCCTATAGGGATGTCAATAGAGTCGTTTTAACATTTTCCAATTATTTTACAACTGGGGGGAAAATTAATATATTGTTAATGGTTGTTAATGGTTTGGTTAAATATTGAAACAGCGCAAATGCTTGTACGATATTCCAATTCCTACAGAATAACAACTTGAGTAAAATCAGTGTCGTATATTTTACATACATTACGATCGACACACAAAATGGTAAGTATAAAATATTGTATAAGCATCATTCATGACTACATGATATGCCGGTTCATATAAATAATAAATTGTAAGAATATCATGCGTTATTTCAATAATTATTAGTTATAGGCTTAATCGTACTTCCATGCTAAATGAAATAACGTATATATGAAATATGAAATAACGTATAAGGTACCCGATTGACTTTTCACCTCTTTTTAGGTGGAAAAGCCAGCAAGTACCAATGTGAAATTTTAATATGCTGTGGGGAAATTAGTCACGAGTGATTGGTAGAGATTTTTTTCCCAATATCTTTATTCATTTTATCGTTGCCGAGTTTACGAAAACGATCAGAAAATCGAAAAATCTTTAAACCCAATTATCTCGAAACTGTGGCGATACTTCCAGTTCGATTATTACTACAATGCCTATTAAATTCAATGTTTTAAACAATAAAACAGTTCTGGTAAAGACATTATAAAGAATGTCGCCACCATTTTACCAATACAACATATTTACTGGGAAATGGTAATAATATTTATAAAAAAAGAATGTAATAGATTTTAAGTTAAAAAATATAGCCCGCTAAACATGGTGAATCGTTTACGAATCGTTTACGAACCGTAAACGAACAATGCGGTTCGTAAACGGTTCGTAAATGGTTCGTAAGCGATTCACCATGTTTAGCGGGAGTAGAATAATTACTGTCATTAATATCTCCATCTTAAGTTTCTGGTTTAATAACACGCTTTTGATATTTATATAAATAAAAAGATAACAAAAGATTCGCCCTATTGTATATCATATATATATTAAAAGTACGCTAAATCTCATTTATATGTGTATTAATTGTTTTGAAATAATATCGAAAAGTTGAGTGCGAAGGATTCCATTTCCACAAATACATCTAGTACCAAGAATAAATAACCTCTAAATAAACGTCATATGAAAATATTGAAAATAAAACAAATACAGTTTTCAAACAAGATTATTTTATTACGACAAATAGAAACAAGAAAACTTTCAGCACTACAAATAACATTAGATTGAATTGTTTGATATTGGCTAACACTCAAAAAGTAGGCGTTGTAAAGCTTAGAACAAATTCCATCTCAAGAAGTAAGTCCAACCTACATCGACACTTCCTGCAGCATCTTCATCAAACTTACTTACACAACTATAATAAATATCAACGCCTCTAGCAGACGTTCAGGATTACCAAAGCTGGTGACCACCGACATTGGAATTCGCACAACATATAAACAAATAAATAGGTAACCTTTTTGATATTTCTTGGCCAGAATTGTTACACTTATTTTAAATAATTTATCTATTTTTCTTATATATACTTATATACTGAAAATGCATACGATGAAAGAAATTTTGATAGTAATTATTACTCTATTTGTGGGATTATGCGCTTTTGCCGTCGCACAACGACATGCAGCGGAAGTTTTATTCGCTGCAATCACTCTCTGCCTAGTTGCCGTCCTAACTAGGCTATCTCGCCACACATTCGCGTTCCCAGCAGTTTTAGCAGGTCCACCAGAACCTGAGGAAACTGCTGCATCTGCGGGTCTCAAACATTCACGTACACCGAAAACCAACTTGAGGCACTGGTCGCTCAGCGGATCGATGCCGCTTTGGCACGACTAAATCTTGGAGGTCCTACTCCAAATCCTCCACCACCTCCAACTTCCGCTCTGTCTCCACCTCCAGCTACATCTTCTTCGGCAACAATGCCACAAATTGCCCATGTAGCAATAAAAATTCCTCCTTTCTGATCTGAAACACCAGACCTGTGGTTCATCACCTTAGAATGGCAATTCTTGTTGGGAAACATTAAGTCCCAACATACTAAGTATGGCCACCTACTTAGTACTATTACTCCCACACTGGTGAAATTAGTCGGTGACATCTTGGTACAGCCCAACCGAGATTTTCGGTATGATAGGCTTAAAGAGGCTCTCTTAGCCCGCCTATCCAGCAGCACTTCAGACCGCATAAAAGAAGCATTATGCGGCATGGACCTTGGGGATAAAAAGCCCTCTCAGCTCTTACGAGATATGACTGCTGAATCCCGAAATACATTTTCTGAGGAAACTCTAAAAGTCCTTTGGGAGGAAAAACTTCCACCCACAGTTCGCGCTACTATCTCGGTTCTTAAAACCAGTTTGCAAGAAACTGCCGAGATAGTTGACGATGTTCTTGCGTCCCTAAGGGGATCACAGCTCCATGTGATCATAGCTCCATCTAACCCTGCCGCTTCTTCTCTTCCTTCTTCTTCCTCAAGTGAAATCATGTCACTTGAGGAAAAATTCAAAAAATTGGAGAAACGGTAATCGCTCCAGAAATTTCAATCGAAATTATCGCTCTCCCATGCGACCTTGATCCAGGTCGCGAACTGAATTGTTTGATAGTATTTGCTACTACCATCACACTTTCAAAGAAAGAGCGCAAAAATGCGACTCAGAGTGTAAATATTTCCCAAACTACGCTGACTTCTCTGCCTCTACTTCTTCAAAAAACGATTAGACTCTTCACATGTGACGGAATGTGAAAACAGTCACTCTCAACTCCGTCTTCTGGTCCACGACATTTCTTCACGAAAGCATTTCCTTGTTGATACAGGTGCCGAAGTATCGGTTATTCCTGCCACCGTGGAGGAAAAACTTCACATAAAATCAGACTTCTTCCTTTACGCCGCTAACGCAACTAAAGTTAGCACGTATGGTACACGAACTCTCAACCTAAACATTGGTCTCAGACGAGCGTTCTGTCAGACCTTTGTTGTCGCCGATGTTACCATACCGACTCTCGGAGATGATTTTCTTACTAAATATGGCCTTTTAGTGGACATCAAAAATCGACGTCTTGTCGATCCACTAACCTCCTTATTCACTTTGGCTAAAATCTCCACTTCTCCTGCACCTTCTCTTACGCTGATCAACGATTCTGTTAATATCGAAATTATCGATATTCTCAAAAATTTCAAGGACTTAACGTCCAAAAACGATCTTGCCAGACCAGTGAAACATAACGTAACTCACGTTATTGAGACACATGGTCCTCCCATTTCATGTAGATATCGTCGACTTCCTCCTGACAAACTGGCCATCACAAAGACGGAATTTGACGTTATATTATCCCAAGGAATTTGCCGACCGTCTAACAGTACTTGGGCTTCTCCTCTCCATCCCGTTAAAAAGAAGAACGGCGAGTGGAGACCTTGCGGTGACTACCATGCTCTGAATAATGTCTCTACTCCTGATAAATATCCGATTCCGCATATTCAGGATTTTTCGCACTACATGGATGCAAAATTTTCTCCACAATCAATCTCGTCCGCGCATATCATCAAATTCCTATTGATGAGCGTGGTATTGCAAAAACTGCAATTTCAACTCCGTTCGGAGTCTTTGAATTCGTTCGAATGACTTTCGGATTGCGAAACGCTGCGCAATCTCTCCAACGGTTTATGCACTCCCTTCTCCGAGACCTTAAATTTGTATTCATCTACATAGATGACCTCCTTATTGCTTCTGAAACCTTTGAGGAACACCTCAAACATTTAAGAACAGTTTTCGAGCGTCTTTCCGACGCTGGTCTCATTATCAACGTTGATAAATGCAACTTTGCTAAAACCAACGTTGACTTTCTTGGACATTCCATTGATTCAACAGGAATCAAACCAACTGCTGAACGTGTCGATGCTATTACGCGTTACGAACGACCTGAAACTGTTATGCAACTCCGTCGTTTCCTTGGAATGATAAATTTCTACCGTTGATTCATTCCGCACGCTGGTGGCAATCAAGCCATTCTCAACGATTTCCTTAAAGGTTCCAAAAAGAATGACAAACGTGTCATTCAATGGTCCGAAGACGCCATTCAAGCCTTCGACTTATGCAAGCAGCAACTCAGTGAAGCAACAACCCTTTCTCACCCCTCACACTCTGCTCAACTTGCCGTTATAGTCGACGCTTCCGACAAGGCACTTGGCGCCGTTGTTCAACAAAAAATTGACGATTGTTGGACACCTCTTAGTTTCTTTTCTGTGCGACTTAATGAAACGCAACAGAAATACAGCGCTTATGATCGCGAACTCCTTGCAGCTTACTCTGCAATCAAACATTTTCGGTATCTCCTTGAAGGTAGAATCTTCACTCTCTTCACCGATCATAAGTCACTTGTCTACGCTTTGTCGCAGAACCCTGCCAAAGCTAGTCCTCGTCAATGCCGCCATTTAGATTTTATCAGTCAATTCACGACTGATATTCGCCACATTTCTGGAATCGATAATGTAGTCGCCGAAACACTTTCTCGTGTCGAGCAAATATCAATTCCAGAAAACATTAACTACGACAAAATTGCTGACGCTCAGTTCAACGATGAAGAACTAAAGGAATTAGTGGACACTAGTCCCACACTTCAATTCCGATCCTTTCCAGTATCGTTTGGCAATTCTAGTGCCAAAACCATTTTATGTGATACCTCTACTGGTAATCCACGCCCCTTTATTCCAAAGCAATTTCGTCAATCTGTTTTCGATAGCCACAACTTATCTCACCCAGGAGTCCACAGTTCTGCCAAATTACTTGCAGAAAAAGTCATTTGCCCATCAATTAAAAAGGATGTACGACAAATGGCTCAAAACTGCCTGGTTTGCCAAAAGGCAAAAGTTTCTCGCCACACTCAATCTCCATTAGGTAATTATCCTCAAACTTCTCATAGATTTTCCGAGATGCATATGGACATTATTGGTCCACTTCCAACCTCTGAGGACAAACGCTATTGTGTCACAATTATTGACAGATATACTCGCTGGCCTGAAGCCATTCCTATCTCGGATATCACAGCTGAAACAGTAGCATCAGCTCTCTACTCAAATTGGATTTCGCGCTTCGGAGTACCTTCAGTAATTTGTTTTTTTTTTTTTTAATAAAATGTGTTGTGTAGTCACTGATTGTCACTGATCAGGGCTCCCAATTTGAATCCAATCTCTTCAACGAGTTGTCAAAACTTGTCGGTTTCGAACGCAAACGCACTACAAGTTACAATCCGAAATGTAACGGACTAATCGAGCGTTGGCACCGAACTCTAAAATCCGCGATAATGGCCTACGACAGAACTGACTGGACACGAATATTACCGTCAATATTACTTGGTTTACGAACCACTTTCCGTAAAGATTTCCAATCTTCATCGGCTGAGCTCGTTTACGGTACTAACATACGTCTTCCTGGAGAATTTTTTAGCCAAAATTCTAACTCCACTCCTCAATCTGATTTCGTTTCACAATTGAAACAACATTTTGATCACCTTCGTCCCGCCATTGCATCAAGATACACTTCTCCTAAAGTTTTCATCTCCAAAAATCTTGTTCGCATGTCTTCTTACGTACGGACTTAGTACGTAAAGCATTACGACCGCCATACGAAGGTCCTTTCAAAGTCATCAGTCGCGATGACAAAAATTTCGTTATTGACCGTAAAGGTCAACACATTCGAGTTTCAATCAACAGATTAAAACCTTGCTTTGGGGAACAATCTGAAGATGATTTAACTCAAAACTCACCTACTTTGAGAACTGATCTCAGTCGCGCAGACGAAACTTCGTCTTCTACAGATAATGTCCATTCTACTCCTTCGGACACATTCCAGTCTTCTCCTTCCACCTCTACAGAAACGAAAAAACGCGACACTAAAACAGTTGTATCAACTAAAAGGGTTAGATTTGACCCTATTCCCCAACAACAAATATTCTACACTGCATCTACAATTACGCGAGCAGGCAGAACCACTCGTACCCCTACTCGCTTCCTTCGTGCTGTAGCACCATAATCTTTCTAAATCGTCTCATCTTCGATGATACTAGGGGGGGAGTGTTTGTGGCGATAAATTCCACACAATAATATAACAAACAACATTCTACATAGCGATATCAATTCTGTCGAGAAGTATAAAAGGAAGTTGCCAAATTCCACACAACAAATTGTTTGGCATCTAAAAATAGTACAACAATTAGTACTAAAATTGGTACAACAAATTGTTGCGTTAAAATAAATAAAATACCAAAGTTTGTTTTTATAAATATAAAGTAGCTTACTGTCAAATTTTGGGTCTCCAACAAAAATCACTCATTTTCCTTGTTAAATAATATTATATAGATATAATTAAGTTGTTACACGCCATATTGTTATATTAATAAGTTTCTATTAAATACGCATTATTTGAATATATAAATAATTTAAATGTGAATTCTCGATAGCAATTTGATATATATGGTCATTAATTTTTGTTGAATAAAACAACTCCATGTTTATATTAATACATTCTAAAACGATTGTGTATATTGTCTAGTTTGGAAGTGTATTTGTTGAGGTGTGTGAAAATATAATTACTTTTAAAATAAAGAGTAAGGAATATACTTCTAAATGGAAAGATTTTGACACCTACAGTAGCTAACTATTTAGTGCTACTCGCTATTGCTATCGCTAATAAAGATTCGCAATACTCAGGAGATTCTTTATATGAATTGATACAACCTGAATCTCTAAAACTGGTGTAGAACTTCGATCACTACGTGGGTTATATGGCACATATGGAGAATCGGTAACAACTATCAAACTCGCATCGCTCCATCAAATTATCAAGAGGATAAAGCATTCGTTACCTGGACAACGACTCTAGCAGCCACATCCATAGGATCAATTACGGCTACTAAAATATCAATCATTCGTTCCAATCATTTAAATATAATTAAGTCTAAATACAATCAAAATTTAAGTGCAGTAATAGTAATTATTTAAATGTAATTTTATTATAATTATTTTATATTATCTACAACAATAAATACAAGATTGGTAAGATTTATGTCAATTACAATTTTGAGATCAACATGCAGAATCTTTTTTTCAAAATGGAGATATGTCTATAATTTAAATTCTACAATTATTCAGTGAATAAACGACGTATAATTAAATTTTCTGATATTAATGGCGATATATTTAAATAATTTGTCATGTTCAAGAAGAAAAAACTTAAGATGTTCAAGATTTTTATCAATTTTACTGCCACATGTTTTTCTTTTTCCATCATGTTTAAATAACGTTTCAAAAGGGAGATCTCATTTTACATGTCATCTGCAATTGCGGAACATTATACATATATTTGCTTTTATGGAGGATTTTATGGACAATTTCATTAATATTTTAAGAGCATATTTGAAGTATTTATGCTATGTATAAACAACAAAATATAATAATTTAATTTTTTCAACATATAATTTTTCGCATTGTTACTATTTGGTAATGGCGTCTAATCATCAAATATGGATATTTTTAAAGTTCTATATTGTTGCACAATCATCTTTATGTATTATGATTATTATATCTTTCAATAAATAGATGACGTTCTAATGGAAACGTCTAAATGTCACTGACGTTTTTGTTCATTGCATTGATACAACTTTCCGCCATTGTAATCCCAAGTGTTGTTAATAAATAAATAAAATAAAAATACGAGTGTTTAATTATTGCTATAAATACAATTTTATTGATAAATACGGAATGGAAAAATGTTGGGAGTACAACATCAGCATTCACCAGCTCTACGTTGATTTCAGGCAAGCATATGATAGCATCATCCGCGACAACCTCTGGTCCGCACTCATATGCCTTGGTATCCCAGAGAAACTTGTTTCTCTGTGCAAACTCACAACATCGGGATCAAACTGAAGAATAGTAATCGAAGGGTCAGTTTCTGATCCTTTCGATATAACATCAGGTGTTCGACAAGGTGATGCACTCGCGCCTGTACTGTTTAATTTGGCGCTGGAGTACGCGATAAGAAAAAGCCGAATTGAGACGCAAAACTGCATATATAATAAATCTAGTCAAGTTCTTGGCTACGCAGATGATATTGTGCTTCTCGGACGTAGAACGAGCGATATTAAAGATAGTCTCTCTCAGCTTGAAAGAAGTGCTAAACGACTTGGATTATGCATCAACACCGGCAAAACTAAAGTGTTAACAACATCTAAGAACATACCTCCCGGAAATCTGGATACTGGCGACTACGAAGTGGAACGCGTGGAAAACTTCAAATACCTCGGGTTTGTAATAACATCGTCAAGATTCCCGATCGAACGTTCACGGTGATAAGACGTTCGATCAAACTTGGTGGCGGGTAGCTGTAAGTATATGTTTGTCTTTTTGATTTTTAACTTTTGCATTATAAATTTAATTTCTGTTATTCATATATTATCTTGTTAATCCAAGATTCTTTTATGTCTGAATATTGAGTAATTTTGATTGTTTTGCACTCCTTTGTAGAAAGATGTGCATAAACATATAAATTACAGTTATATATACTAGAGTGTAATTAATTTTCTTTTATTCGATTGTTGTTACATGTAACTGTAATGTTGAAGATAACGGTATCTCCTAGCATAATGATAATTGTTTTAACTTTTAAATTGAAGTAGATACTTTTACTTATTAAATTAGTAATTGATTTTCTTAATATTTCGTCAAATTGAATTAATTGAATTAGATATTTTGACTTATCAAATTAGTAATTGATTTTCTTAATATTTTGTCAAACTGAATTATTAACTGAATTTCTTCTTTAAAATAAGATTTGCATACCTAATTTAATGATACGTTTGATTATGTTTTTAATCATAAGTTATTATATAAGTTAATGATAAGTTTAAGGTTTAGTTAACACTAAAGGTTGATATAAAACAAAGATGTAGCAGCTTTAGACATATAATATTCAATGTCGGGCTACAAACATGCAAAACTTTGTATCGTGATTGGGGCTATTCCTAGTTGCAATTTAATTACCAACATATATTTCATAAATTTCCTGATTACACTACTCTGATATAAATAATCAACAAATAAATAATTATGTGTGCTAATTCGAACCACAAAACATAATTTTAATATATAATTAGTACAATACAAAAACCTGAATAGTTGACTTCATAAAATAAATGTAGTGATGTTACCAATTAAATCTCAAATCACTATCAAAATACATAATTAATCCAGTTTAAGCAACCCAAAACAAAGGAGTAAAGGACGTTTTTATAAATAATAATTAATCGATATCATATGAGTGGAAATTGTTAAAATTCAAAATTCATGTTATTCTTAAATATTATGATGGAAGACTTTGATATAATATATTGATTTAATTATTTGAGCTAATTCAATTTCAATCATTACAATATCAACATAATCTGCACGATATAAATAACCTAAAAAATGGACTGTAATAAATAAATATAGTGAAGTGTTACTATTAAATTTCATAATTGGTACAATACAAACAAGCTGAGTAAAGAACTCAACTGAGTTTAATGAATAAATATAGTGATGTGTGTCCATTAAATTACAAAATATTACAAAAACACACAATTAGTTCGGTAAAAATAGCAAAATAAATGACTTTTATTAAGATACCTATTAATTAATATGATATGTGTGAAAACTATTATAAACTTTAAACTTCATGTTTATCAACAAAAAATCGTATAAAAAAAGTTTAAATCATAATTATTAAAATACATCATAACAATAATATAGTCATCATGACATAAATAATCTAAAAATTGACTGTAATAAATAAACATAGTGATATGTTTCTACCAAATTACATAAATGGTACAATACAAATAAGCTGAGTAAATGACTCATTGAATTTAATAAATAAATATGATGATGTGTGTCCATTAAAATACAAAATATTACAAGAGTTCGGTACACAATTAGTTCAGTAAAATAGCAAAAAAATGACTTTTATAAACATACCTATTTATTAACATTATATATATGAAAACTACTACTTAAGTTTCATGTTTATTAACTAAAAATCGTCCAGAATATTTAAAATCAAATATACTAAAGTTACAATTTTATTTTTATACAGATTTATATGAAGGAAGGTCAACGTACGACATTAATCAGACAAATAATAATATTCAAAAGTTCATAGTAATATTAACATAGGCTTAAAATTTAAAATTATTTACAATTTTCATCATAAGAAATAGAACCGATAGTTGTTCACTCACTGTAATTAGTTTTTTAAGTTCATTATCATTAATTTCAAATTAATATATAAATAACCAAAACATAATATACAAAAATATAACTAAAAATTAAATTAAACATAATAATAAAATGCAAAATATATGACTAAAGATAAAATTAAACACATAAGTGTACAAGGTCAGTTCAACATTACAACAGTTGCATCGTGAGGTGCTTGGTCAAGTGAGAGTTTCTTTTTCCTTGGCGGCATGGCAGATACAATGCATTTATGTATTGGTCTTGTACATGACACCACTGAAGGACAAGTCTCTCAATTGACCAATCAGGTCATCACGATGCAATTGTTCTAGTCCTACCACGACTATAAAAGGGTTTAACTTAAGTGTTACAATGTCATGGCTATTAGTGCATTTAATTATTATATTATATAAGCATAACCATGTAAGCCCGATGGTAGGAGGATAGATTCATGTTATCTTCAGTGAATTAATTGAGACCAATAGCCTAATTGGGTTCTTAATTAATCATAGAGACATAGCATTAATACATCAACCTACAGATCGGGTGTCTAATTATATACAGCTTTGGTGATATGGGCTTGTGCCTAAACCAAATAAAATGATAATACAAAAAAAAAAAAAAACATCGTCAAATGACATGCAGGCAGATATCAAAGCCCGTGTCTCTGCTGCATACAGAGTTTTCTACGCATACTCAAAACTTCTGCGATCAAAACATCTTTCGCGGTCGTGTAAACTCACACTTTACAAAGCATTAGTTCGACCTGTGCTTACATTTGGAAGTGAAAGCTGGACACTGACTTCCTCCGATTGTAGAATTTTATCAACATTCGAGAGGAAGGTCATACGAACAATTTATGGTCCATGTAAAGTTGCTGAAAATCTGTATAGAATCCGAATGAATCACGAAATCAGACAGCTTCTTGGAGGCTGCGATGTAATCGGATTCATTAAATCTAACCGGATCAGATGGTTTGGTCATGTAGAAAGGGCTCCATTAGATAGAATGATAAAAAAAGCGTCCCAACAACAACCAGCTGGTGTTCGTCGAAGAGGAAGACCTAGACAACGCTGGCGTGATGACATCATCCAAGACCTTCGTGATATAGGATGTCGAAACTGGGGTCAACTGGTCATGGAACGAGATGATTGGAAGCTTATTGCACAGACGGCAAAATCCCTTCATGGGATGTAAATGCCAGAGAGAGAGAGAGTTCCAATCATTTAAATATAATTAAGTCTAAATACAATCAAAATTTAAGTGCAGTAATAGTAATTATTTAAATGTAATTTTATTATAATTATTTTATATTATCTACAACAATAAATACAAGATTGGTAAGATTTATGTCAATTACAATTTTGAGATATGTTTTATCAACATGCAGAATCTTTTTTCAAAATGGAGATATGTCTATAATTTAAATTCTACAGTTATTCAGTGAATAAACGACATATAATTAAATTTTCTGATATTAATGGCGATATATTTAAATAATTTGTCATATTCAAGAAGAAAAAACTTAAGATGTTCAAGATTTTTATCAATTTTACTGCCACATGTTTTTCTTTTTCCATCATGTTTAAATAACGTTTCAAAATGGAGATCTCATTTTACATGTCATCTGCAATTGCGGAACATTATACATATATTTGCTTTTATGGAGGATTTTATGGACAATTTCATTAATATTTTAAGAGCATATTTGAAGTACTTATGCTATGTATAAACAACAAAATATAATAATTTAATTTTTTCAACATATAATTTTTCGCATTGTTACTATTTGGTAATGGCGTCTAATTATCAAATATGGATATTTTTAAAGTTCTATATTGTTGCACAATCATCTTTATGTACTATGATTATTATATCTTTCAATAAATAGATGGCGTTCTAATGGAAACGTCTAAATGTCACTGACGTTTTTGTTCGTTGCATTGATACAACTTTCTGCAATTGTAATCACAAGTGTTGTTAATAAATAAATAAAATAAAAATACGAGTGTTTAATTATTGCTATAAATACAATTTTATTGATAAATACAACAAATTGGCGACGAGGATGCTGAAAAGACCGATTTCAAACGGGTAAATACAATAAATTGGCATATACAAAATAAATATTACAAATATAAGAACACGTGATTTCAATTACAAAACGAAACACAAAGTTCAATTACTTTTTACAAAAACAAAAATCAAAATGGCGCAAAATATACAAGCTTCATTCAATATTGAGCCATTTGAGACAAATAAATGCCAGTGGTCACGTTGGGTAGAACGTCTACAAGGAGCATTTAAAATATTCAACATTGAAGCAGATACAAAAAGCACAATGTTATGTTACTGCATTATATGGGGCAAGAAACATATGATGTTTTATCGGATAAATTTTCCCCAGCGAAACCAACAGAAAAATCATTTGAACAAATAGTTAGCGTTTTGGAGGCACACTTCAACCCAAAACCATTAGAAATAGTGGAAAACTACCGTTTTCACCTAAGAAAACAAAAGGAAGGGGAATCAATCAAAGATTTCATCATTGCATTAAGGAAAATAGCAATAAATTGCAATTTTGGGGTGTATCTCAATACAGCCTTAAGAAACCAGTTGGTGTTCGGAATAAGAAGCACGTCAATACAAAACCGTCTTTTGGAGGTTAAGGACTTAAATCTTGAGAAGGCGCTTGACACAGCTATTGCGTTAGAAATGTCAGCAAGAGGAGGAGCTGAAATCCACAATAAACAACAAACTAAGTCTGTCAACAGCATATTCAGAGGTAATACAAGAAAGAACCAGGGAAAAGAAAAATAAATTACAACATTCTGAACTTCAAGTTCAGGTAATGATACAACTACAAAACAAATATGTAAATTGAAATGTTTCCGATGCGGAAGCGAGAAACATCTAGCAAATAAATGTGAACACATAAATTCCACGTGCACATTTTGCAAAATCAAAGGGCATTTACAAAAAGTATGTACAAAATTACACACAAACAAAGTAAATTCAGGTAAAAATCAAACCAATTATTTGGAAAGTAGTAATTTCGAAGAAATTTGTAGTCTTGAAAATACTACAGATTTTAGAACAAAATTTTGGTTAGATTTATATGTCAATAAAATAAAATTAAAATTTGAAATTGGTAGTGGTGCTCCAGTATCACTAATTAGTAATAACGATAAAAATTTGTATTTTAGGTTTGACGAGCTGTTGGACTAAGATATGCAGTTGGTGAGTTAGTGTAATGCAGTGTAACGTTGGTGATATTCTCATAAATAATACTAAAACCAATTTCTATTATTTTCTCCGTGTAATTAAAATATGTTTCAATCATTATTATTTCATTTTCTTCTAAATCACAATCATAAAAAAATTTAAAAATACAAATTATAACGACTACATCCAATTTCAAATAATAACGAGCAACAGAAGGAAAAAAGAACTCATTATTTTCTCTTTAACGAACATGTATTTTGTTGCTCAACGTTGCTCCATCTTCGTTTTTTTTCAAGATGATGTGTCAAAAAAACACATTGATTCATATTCTGATTTTGGTTGTAAAAGAGTTCACATTTTTAACAAAAACACTAAAGATCGTCTTGATCTATAAAAAAAAAAACGATATAGTTGAAATTAATATTAGTTAACTCGAGAAAGGGAAAAGAAAAATATAAGAATAGAATTCGAGTTCCAATTTGGGATAGATAGTATAAAGTAAATTCAAAATACGAAATGTCATAAATCTCCATAATGGCATCTATGAAAATATGTAAACTAATAATGTTTTACATTTAAGAAATAAAATTTCATTATTCAACAAGTGTTATGTGTGTTATCAGTTTTGAAAATAAATTTATAATAATTTTCATGAAACATAATTATTCCTGTGAGATATAGAAATTGTATTGTTGGTTACAATTCTATCCAATATAAATTCAAAAGAAGGAAAAAAACAACTAGTATATGTGGTGCTATTATGGTTGTTTTGCTATTGATGTGTTTAACGCTGCTGAAAATATGTTGGACACCTATTACTTCAATGAATAGAAGTACAAATTAGATTTGGATATTCAAGAATATGCTACTACAAGTTGATTTACTGAAGCACAACCAATCGACATAAAGGACAACAATCAATTTTTTTATAAGCTAAGTTTATTTCTTTTATTATATATTGTTATTATTCGTTTTTGTCTGAGTGTGTTTAGAATGATAGGCTAAATTAGTCAAAAGATAAGAATTCCCAATTTCACCATTCGTCATTGGGGACTATAAGTTAACCCGTATTAATTTTTATTGTTTAAAAGTCCAAGTGGCTCAGAATAAGAGCCAAGATACAACAGCAGATATCTCAGTTTATGGATATATTAGAGTTCTAGTTACATGTGGGGAAGTACAAGAAGAATTAAAATTATACGTAGTGGAAACTGAAAAACATCCATTATTGGGGAGAAAATGGATCCACAAATTACAATTAGATTGGAACCATATACTTGGAAAGAGTACACAAGATTTTGTGGGCTTAATATCCGAAGAGACAAAAAAGTCGAAAATAGAGAAGCTAACGAGTAAGTACAAAAACATTTTTAGTAGCCCTATTGACAAAATTAGTAACATTCAAGCAAAACTGCAGCTGAAACCAGATTGCAATCCAATTTTTCACAAAGCTAGAAAAATACCATTCTCAATGAAAAATTTGGTTGAAAAGGAATTACAAAATCTAGTAAAGGTGAATCAAATCAATTGGGCAACACCAATTGTGCCAGTCTTAAAATCAGGTGATAGAGTATGTTTATGTGGGGATTACAAAACTACAATAAATCCAAATTTAATAATAGACGAACATCCATTACCTACCATTGAAGAATTATTCTCAAATATGGCGGGTGGAGATAAGTTTTCCAAAATTGATCTAACACAAGCATATTTGCAATTGGAGGTTTGTCCAGAAAATAGAGAATTACTCACTCTAAATACTCTAAATACTAAATACTCTAAATACATATAGTGTCCCACATAAGAACCAACAAAACAAAAAGTTACAAAGTCTTAAAGAAACATTTAATTTATTTTTTGTCAACTCAATAAACTCCTATTTCAAAAGTAACATTTAATTCATTTTTTGTAAACTCATATTTCAAATTTAAATTAATAAAACAAAATTAATTATTTCAAAATAAGTAAATTTCTTTAAAAAAATAACTAATCATCAAATAAATCATTTTACAAAAATATGCAAATTAAGGCAAAAAACATAAAACTTAAAATAATTTGTTAATTTTAAGTTTGAACGATTGCAGTTGGTTTTAAGCTTTACAATCAGTTAGTTCTTTTCATACAATCAGTTAGTTATTTTCATACAATCAGTTAGTTCTTATTCATAAATATAACAAGTCGAGCAAAGTAACCAAGTAACAATAGTAACCAACCATTAACCAAAAGAAACCAGTGTATAATTTTATAAATGTATTTTATAAAAAAATAATAATAATTAAATTTTAGTGTGTGAAAAATTACAAACAAATTTTTTGTATTAATAAAATTTAAAATCGTTTTTAAAAGTATTTGTGTATTAATAAAATTTAAAACATATAAAACGTTAAGGCCCCCAAATACAACAGAGGGTTGTACCAACTAACCAGATTGATGTATGGCGTAGCTTCTGCACCTGCAATTTGGTAACGTCAAATTGAAAATATATTACAGGACATTCCTGGTGTCACGGTATTCCTGGATGACATTAAACTAACAGGACCTGATAATGCTACACATTTAATGCGGTTAGAACAAGTACTACAAAGACTCGATAAATACAATATGAGAGCCCACTTACAAAAATGCAATTTCTTTGAAAACCAAATTGAATATTGTGGGTATCAGTTGGATAAAAATGGAATCCACAAAACTAAATCTAAAATGGAAGCTATTAAAAATATGTCAAAACCGCAAAACAAGGACGAAGTAAGAGCCTTTGTGGGATTGATAAATTATTATGGTCGTTATTTTAAAAACTTAAGTACAATACTATATCCAATAAACAATTTGTTGAAAAATAAAGTTAAATTTAATTGGAACGATAAATGTGAGAACTCATTCCAGTTGGTTAAAAAAGAAATGGAATCGGAAAATTTTCTGGTTCATTACAATCCAAAATTACAATTGGTTTTAGATGTTGATGCATCACCATATGTGGTAGGAGCCGTATTAAGTCATTTAATGGAAGATGGTTCAGAAAAACCTATACAATATGCTTCACAGACGTTAACGGAAACTCAACAACGTTATAGCCAGATCGATAAAGAAGCGTATGCAATTATTTTTGGGATTAAAAAATTCTACCAGTACGTGATTGGAAGGAAATTTATTTTAATAAAATAATTGTGATTAAAATATTTGTGATACCTTACATGTGATACCTTACATGTGATACCTTACATGTGATACCTTACATGTGTGATACCTTACATGTGATACCTTACATGTGATACCTTACATGTGATACCTTACATGTGAATATAATTTGTGATACCTTACATGTGATACCTTACATGTGAATAAAATTTAATTTTATAGAGATCAATGAAACAAAAATTAACTTTTATAGAAAGAATGTTCTAAAATGTGTAAATTTTACTGTTGAAATATAATACCGTTCATTAAACAATTTAAGTGTGTTCAATAATAAAATAATATTTGAAATAGCAGAAGGAGTTAATAAAAATACATATTTAATGCTTGTTTTACGGAAACCAAATTATCATTCTTACTGTCGCTGAATACATTTAAACTACTTTCCCATGGAGTCAAAGTTAAGAATGGAAATACAACGTTTCTTTTATGCCATACGCAGTAATAAATCCATAAGCTGGTGACCCCGACAAAGGAACACAGGTGAAAAATCGAAATATTATGGAGATTGAAGTTTTAATTAATTACATGGACTTGTTATTTGAATGTGAGAGGAGTATCACCACACAGTTTTTATATACTTTTTTAACTTATTATTATACATTTTTGCTACAAAAGACAGTAAGAATTAAAATGTCAAATTATTGGTTGTTTGGAGCATTACTAAAATTTAACTTATTCGGCTTTTAGTATTGACTTTGAAAAGAAAATTTTCAATTTTTAAAACTAATATTATAAAATTTTTATGGAGAGACAATCCCCAATTATCATTATTAGTTTTTAAATATTTGATATACCAAATATTTTTTTTAAATAAATACTAAATTTAATATATGAAGTATACAAAAAGTTTTCAGTATCAATACGTAACTATATATACATTTTTTTTGATAATATTATTTCTGTATTTTAACTAAAATATAGATCACTCATTTACTTGGTCGCAATTTAAGATCGTAAAATATTATGCGACATATGAAAATATCTCATTTGTTATTTTATTTCTAACTCAATTTCTTTCTGTAAGTTGAATAGTTATTTATAAGAATTCAAAACTAAATTTTTTTTTTTCAAAAGTGCACAGTTTTTATGAATTTCAAAATGCAAATTTACTAAGTGTCACATATGTAAATTATATGTAATATGTGTCACCCTATATTATACCTTATAATAATATAATATGTACAACCCTGGGTAACGAATCGCCATCTTAATAAATAATAAAGCGTCCATTCTCCAACTCTCACACGTTGTTTCAATACGTTATATGGTGTCAGGTGTGGTCATTTAATTTAAATAAATGTAATCGAATCCATCCCGTCAAAAATATTTTAAAAACTTAAAAGAATAAATAAGTAATCGTTAAAAGAAAAAGTTTTCATAAAAATATACAAAAACAAGCAGATATTCAGTTCATTTTTGCATATTTATATTTTTGGACAATCAAATCAAGCGTGAAAACACATTACATTACTAATTCATTTTAATCAGCGTTATTCACGCCATTATAAATATATAATACTGAAATAATTAAAATACTGTTCAACCGGCTGTCATTTCAACCATTATTAATCATGGAAGCCTTACGACCTCCTAAACATCTCAATGTCTTCCACAATCAGGATACGTTTACAGCGTGGAAAAATTGGTATCAACAATTCAAATTCTATTCAATTGCCACCGGATTAGATAAAAAGGAGGATGAAGTCAAAGCAGCCTTATGACGTGTATTGGTCCGGACGCAATTAATATTTTTGAAACTTTTCAACTTCAAGAAAAAGAAATTAAATTGGACAAACTTGTTGAATTGTTCGAAAAACATTTCACTCCAAAAATAAATGTGACGTATGAGAGGTATGTTTTCAACACTATTACTCAAAAATCTAGTGAAAAATTTGATGAATTTATTACTAAGTGTAAAACACAAATAATTAAATGTAAATTTGCAAAACTTGAGGATGAATTGTTAAAAGATAAAATAGTGATCGGCATACTTTCTCAGAGTCTGCGTGAACGTCTATTGTCGGACGACTATCTGACTTTAGAGAAAGCCATAAATGCATGTCGGTCTCATGAAGTCGCTAATAAACAATTATCCTCAATGCAAAATATTGATAATTTAGAAGTCAATAGTTTTAGTAAAAATAAAAATGCTAATAAAAATATACTGAAAAAAAATAGCAATCAAAACCTTCAAGCTGATAAGTCATTATTTTGTAATCGATGCAAAACGAGACATGGACCTAAAAATTGTCCTGCTTATAAAGTTAAATGTACGTTCTGCAATATTTCTGGACATCTTCCAATAGCATGTCGGTCTCGTAAAAATAAAAAAATTGCAGAAATTGATACTAAAGATGACTTTGATGTGGAAAGTTTTGATGAATTGTACGTAGATGAAATAAGTGAAAGCATTATTTATTCAATAGAAGGTGACAAAAATGGTATCAAAAATTGATAATAAATGAGAATATCTGGCCTTCTCAACCCCCTGGGGTAGATATACCTGCCTAAGACTACCATTTGGACTGGCTTCAGCCCCTGAAGTATTCCAACAAGTTATGAGTGGTTTGTTCGAAAATATAACAAATGTAGAGTGTTCAATGGATGACATACTCATACATGCGCCTACGATAGAACTACTGGAACGAAAAACTAAAGAAGTTATGAATATTTTATCAGAATCGGGTCTTAAACTAAATCAAGAGAAATGTAAATTCAACCAATCCAGCGTAAAATTTTTAGATCACAAGGTTTGAGCCAATGATCTAGAACCAGACGAAGAAAAAATTCTAGCCATAAAAAATTTAGAAAAGCCACAAAACGTCAAACAACTACAGCGCCTACTAGACATGGCTACATATGTTTCGAAGTTTGTGCCAGCATGTTCAAACATTACGGCTGCTCTCCGAGAACTCCTAAAAAAAGACGTAGAGTTCGTTTGGGATGAAAGACATGATCAAGCATTCCAAAAGATAAAACAATTTTAACTACAGCGCCTGTTCTTTCATTTTACGACGTCAATAAAGACGTAACGCTTTCAGTTGACGCTAGTAGCAAGGCTATTGGTGCAGTTTTGCTGCAAGAAAATCATTCTGTCGTATACGCTTCCAGAGCTCTAACCAAAACCGAACAAATCTATCCTCAGATAGAAAAAGAGGCAACATACCACATGAACTGCAACATTTTACAAATTTCGTAGAAGAATTGACCGTTTATAACGATTTAATACTGAAAGGCCAGAAAATAGTACTTCCTCAGACTCAGGTTCAAAAAATTTTGTCCGCATCGGACCAAGGACATTTAGGCATAGTAAGTACTATGAAACGAACGAAACAAATATTTTACTGGAAAAGTCTTGGAAAAGATGTTATCGACTATGTCAAAAATTGTAGTGTATGCCAACAAACACAGCGTCAAAATAACAAGGAACCAATTCAACTTAAACAGGTGCCTGAACACCCGTTTCAAATTGTTGTTTCTGACATTTTCACCTATGATGCGCAAGATTACATAGTAATTGTTGACAGCTATTCAGGTTTTTTCGACGTTGAAAAGCTTCAAAAAGCACATCTGTTATCGCCGGAACGATAATCTAAAATAAATAAAAACATTATTTTATAACAAATTCCCAACCTCAAAGATCGTTCCTCCGTTAAGCGGATTGCTTTAATATAACTAATGATGATCATTGAAGATTCCTAAAATGAAATAGATAATCCATCAGAAATATTATAAATATGATACATGATATAATAGTGTAAATATGATATAAATATTAATTTACCTATATATAAGTACATATTGTTAATTATATCTTGCTAACCACAACAAGATAATGTGTGGCGAACGAACGCACCAACATGTGCATAAGTGTGAACGCGCCTTTAAATCTATTAAATCACCATCTTGATATATACATAAACTTCACTTGTGGTTTGACGCGACACAAATCACATGTCAAAAGTTAATCTCTCCATCTTTAATTTTGATTACAGACACATTTGCTTTGTATAAAAATTGTCACTTTTTCCATTATTGTAGTCACTTCTTTTAATAATAATTTTTACAGTGACTTGTGTTTATAAAAAATTATATTACAACTATGCAACATAATAATAAATATATGTAAATTAAGCATGTATAGTTTTTGTCTATAGTAGAGTTGTGTATGAATAAACAACAACTCGAGATCGTTTATGGTTCTATGCTCCTTTGTACTGGCGCTGCTTATTTCGCAGGATTGTTTATTTACATAAAATAGTGAAATGTTTGTAAAGTAATTATATCGACGATCTATTATATCGATTCACCACGTTCTTGGATACTATCCATTTGTTGGGAGCATATTTAACCATAGTGTTTCCGAATGTTTTATTGATAGCTACAGAAAATAATGATCAATGCTTATATGTACTACGTAACATTGTATAGAAAAATCAGCTATTCTGTTCGATTATAAAACACGCTATCATCAAGATTCTTTTGAACAATACGTTATTTGAACAACGCCATCTCCAGTTACCACAATTTATTCCAGCCACTCTCAACGCCTCTAGCTGTACCTGGATCATCTCTACACTCAACAAGAACCACCAAAAATGAACTGTGATCGACAGTCTTTTTGAACTTATCATTCGATCAATGATAATAGAAAGATCGATGATGAGCTGAAAAGGGAATCAAAGTAAATAATTTTTAAATTAGTATTGTAAAATTATAATTTAATAACACATATATCCTTCAAAATTTCAAACTGATTTGTTTGCTTTGCGAATATGATTTTCTGGTAGATTTTGACCTTAGGAATCCATTAATTTAGTCCATTTTTTTCTAAACAGTTTTTTTAAAGAGTTATTTAATTTAATTGGATTTACTAACTGCTCTAACAATTAATGCTCTAGTTTTTTTATTAATTATTGGACACCTTAATGTTATATATCTATGGATAGGTATATTAATGGCCAACTAAAGTATGTAAAAAAAAATTTTTTTTTTTAACCCTTTTATTGAAAATTTTCGATTTTTTTTTTTTATTTTTAAATTTGAAATTGATAAAAACTGATTTTGAAATTTTTAGTATTATGCCTGTATTTGACTCACAAATACCTACAATTTAAAAAAAAAATTATTCAAAACAACCTCTTAATAAAATAGTTATAAGCAAAAAAAAAAAAAAAATTTTTTTTAAATTTTTATGTTAGTGTGTAATTTACCTATACGCATGCAATATTTGCTTAAAAAATTCCTTTTTTCTTAAATTTTTGTCTTTATTTGTTTTTCATTGATATTTAATGGTTTAATAAACGAACAAAATGGTTAAAATTATTTTTTTTTAGGTTTATTAAAAATTAAACAAATTTTCCAAAAAATTCAAAATTTACAAAAAAATTAAGCTAATTTGAATTTGAAATAAAAGATTTTTTACAAATAAATAAGATGGAAATAGTTTAATAGATTTATCAGTGTAATATTCGGCTTTCGTTTCCTGTTTCAGCATCCAACAATAGTCAGCTATCATATTCTTATTCCATCTTCCTTTATATCTGCTTTCTATTAATTTAACATTTTGATGAAATCGTTCTCCATGTTCTTCTGAATAATCACCACAATAAAAAAAAAATAAATTATATTAAAAAAAATTTTTTTTTGTTTAAATTTTAGTAAATTTGTTTAATTTTTAATAAACCTAAAAAAAATAATTTTAACCATTTTGTTCGTTTATTAAACCATTAAATATCAATAAAAAACAAATAAAGACAAAAATTTAAGAAAAAAGGAATTTTTTAAGCAAATATTGCATGCGTATAGGTAAATTACGCCCTAACATAAAAATTTAAAAAAATTTTTTTTTTTTTGCTTATAACTTTTTTATTAAGAGGTTGTTTTGAATAATTTTTTTTTTAAATTGTAGGTATTTGTGAGTCAAATACAGGCATAGTACTAAAAATTTTAAAACCAGTTTTTATCAAATTCAAATTTTTGTAAATTTGTTTAATTTTTAATAAACCTAAAAAAAAATAATTTTAACCATTTTGTTCGTTTATTAAACCATTAAATATCAATAAAAAACAAATAAAGACAAAAATTTAAGAAAAACGGAATTTTTTAAGCAAATATTGCATGCGTATAGGTAAATTACACACTAACATAAAAATTTAAAAAAATTTTTTTTTTTTTTTGCTTATAACTTTTTTATTAAGAGGTTGTTTTGAATAATTTTTTTTTTAAATTGTAGGTATTTGTGAGTCAAATACAGGCATAATACTAAAAATTTCAAAATCAGTTTTTATCAATTTCAAATTTAAAAAAAAAAAAAAATCGAAAATTTTCAATAAAAGGGTTAAAAAAAAAAAATTTTTTTTTACATACTTTAGTTGGCCATTAATATACCTATCCATAGATATATAACATTAAGGTGTCCAATGATTAATAAAAAAACTAGAGCATTAATTGTTAGAGCAGTTAGTAAATCCAATTAAATTAAATAACTCTTTAAAAAAACTGTTTAGAAAAAAATGGACTAAATTAATGGATTCCTAAGGCCAAAATCTACCAGAAAATCATATTCGCAAAGCAAACAAATCAGTTTGAAATTTTGAACGATATATGTGTAATCTAATCATTACATTAAACATAATATACTTAACTTTATCTTGATCACAAAAAAACAATAAATATGTGTCACTTTGACATTTCATCATATTGATTCCCTGTAAACAAAAAAATCGAATCGAAAAAAACGATATATTTTCGACACTAAACCGAAACATAGTTTTTCTATGTTACAAATACAATTGCAATAATCGTATGACGTATATTCATTTTGTGTTTTGAATCCAAACAGTTTATAGTTATAATCTTGTTGACGCCATTTTAACAATCATAAAAAGTGTTGTGCATTAAAAAAAAATAATCTTGTGTTTAAATTAAATTAATTAAATCTTTAAATTAAATTTGTGTTTACATTTTCTACACTCCTGAAAAATTTAACTGTTTGTGTGTACATATATTGTTTGTAAGTAATTTTTTGTATGAAATTTAGTCTGTGTTACTTTTAGTATGGCGTCAATGTTTTAACGTTCCAAAGCAGAATTTTTATTATTGGCTTTGAAATGTAAAACATTTACACTCAAACATTTGCCGCTTTACTAATTTTATTTTAATATTTTGCCATATAATATTTTAAAGTTATTAAAATGTATAAAAATATATTTCATTAATATAAAATATAAATCACAAACAAAATTTTTTTACAAATAGCCATTTATGGTATACATTTTTATTTTTCATGGACCTATATTTTCAATATTCGAACGAAGTAGGTGTAATAAAATAAATACAAGAAAAACTAGTGCTGCTCTCATATAATTATATGTTAGATGCGTAAGCAAATTTATTATGAAATTCAAAAAAACAATTAAAAATATGTTCCGACAACACAAGGCCAGATTATAACATTCAAAGTACCTTGAATACTTCTACGGATCTTAATTATTTAATCGAAGAAAGAAACGGTTCTGATTATCTGAATTCCTCCTACTCTTCAAATCTGAGTGAAATTGTTTTTGATTCAACGGATATATCCTCTCCAGAAACAGTTGATAATGATCTTTCCACAGACGTAGCCAAATGGTTCATAGAGTATAAAATCTCCATTCAATGTGCAAATGCGCTTCTTGAATTATTGAGAAAAAATGGAATTAGACTTCCTAAAGATATTCGTACAGTAACCAAAACACCAAATAGTAATTATGAGATACGAAAAATAGCGAATGGTGTTTATACGCACATAGGATTATAAAAACAATTAGATTTCTTTTTGAAATCCATTGAATACAACAAAAATGAGATAGAACTCGATATAGACGGTTTGCCAATAGCAAGAAGCTCAAACACCCAATTATGGCCAATTCTAGGGAATGTTCCTCCTTTAAAACAAGTATTTGTAATCGGTGTATTTCATGGACAAAAGAAGCCGTCGTGCTCGAATATCTTTTTAAAACCATTTATAGAGGAAGCAAAATATTTACTAAAGCATGGTATGATGTATGAGGATAAACACTTTAACCTATCATTTAGAGCATTTGTTTGTGATGCTCCTGCACGCGCATTTGTATTAGGTATAAATAAATATATATTATAACATTTAAGTTATATTTTCATCGTTCAATATTTTTCCAAACAGGGGTTAAATCTCATTCGGGGTACTACAGTTGTATCAAATGTGAAATAAGGGGTGTATATAAGGACCATGGAGTATGTTTTCCGGGAACGGATCATATTCGCCGCACCGATCACAGCTTTAAAAAGAAATTACAAAAAGAACATCACACAGAAACTTCATTATTACTAGATACAATAGACATAGGTTGTGTATCAAGCTTTCCCGTCGACTACATGCATTGAGCATTGTTAGGAGTAACCCGGCAAATGCTGAATTTGCTAATCAAAACAAAACGTAAAAATTTTTCTCTAAAGCAAAATGCTACAGAGGCTATCAACGACAATTTAAAACAAAATTGTTTACGTATGCCTTCGGAGTGTGCTCGGAAGCCTAGAACGCTGATAGACTTAGAACATTGGAAGGCAACTGAATTCAGGTTGTTTTTAATGAACACAGGATTTGTAGCACTTAAAGGTATATTAGCTCCGAGTTACTATAACCACTTCCTATTGTTGGTTAGTGCAATTAGAATTTTGTGTAACCCAAAAACTTGCATCACTAATAACCAATGTGCTTTGGAACTTTGGAACTACTTACAGTACAATTTGTAAGCGAGTTTCCTCATCTGTACGGAATGGAAAATTTGTCGTATAATGTACACAACCTACCACATTTATCAGAAGATGTAAAAAAATTTTGTCCTCTCGATAGTTATAGCGCATTCCGATTTGAAAACTACCTACAGAAAATGAAGAAAATGATAAAAAAGGATCGTACCCCTTACAACAAATAATAATTAATCCACTACAACAAACAGACAAATTTCAAATAGCCGTGGAAGACAAATCATATACAACATTCACGATCGATACTAAGCTTCCCAATAATTATTGCTTGATAGGAGACAAAATACTAGAAGTAAAAGTAATTGAAAATGATCTAATTTATGGGTGTTACATTCAAAATCTTCAAAACTTCTTCAAATATCCTATAGAATCCAGAAATATTGGGGTATATTGTACAAGTTCCATAAACGAAGACTGTATCAGATACAATGAATATTTTAACCATAAATGAAGTTAAAAATAAAATAATTGCATTCAAATCCATTATGTCTACAATATATGTTTTTTTCAGCATATTAATTAAGATTCCAAGATGTCCAATTTGTACGATACCGAATTGTTCCAGTCGGATGAAGAGACAAATTATCAAAATTTTTTGTGTATTGATTCCCAAATAAATCTACAAGTACACAAATATCAAAATCGCAGAAACGTTTCAGGTTTAATTCGCATGAAGATAAAGAGAATCAGCCTCCTGTCGATATTCTCGAAGAAGTAAAAAGACCCGTCAGTTCAACTTCACCAACTTTAGCAGACGTAATATGAATTCAGACAGAACATGGCAAAATGATAAAAGTTTTTTTAAGGGAAGAAAATTACTTCGAAGAGAATTGAAGGACGAACGTCTAAAAAATGCACAATATGAGGAAGAATCACCAGAATCGTTATTGCTGAACATTCCGGTAACATCTGCAGAGGAGTTCAAAAAACTAGAAGAAGAAGTAAAAGCTGACAAACAAAAGGAAAAAATATTGGTAAACAATTATTTTAATATATTTATATGCAAATGATTACATTTCATTTTTCGCAAACAAAACGTTTCATAACCGATTTTTTTACTTTTTACAGATAAATTTGTTTAGCAAGGCTAACGATGCAAGTATTAATATTTCATATTTAGTTAATCTTTTTAAAATATTTGGAATTAGAACCCAAAAATGTACTAAAACAAATAAATTGCAGTCGTTTTTATTTTAAGTAATCTAAAAGTAGAAAATATCATGAAATTGTTATTGTTTAAAATATTTGAAATTAGAATCCAAAAAGGCATTAAAACAAATAAAATGCAGTCATGTTTATTTAAAGTAATCTGAAAGTAGCAAATATTGTTATTGTTTAAAAGGAAATTGAAATAAGAATCCAAAATTGTATTAAAACAAATAAAATGCAATCGTGTTTATTTAAAGTAATCTAAAAGTTATAAAATATTATGGAATTGTTATTGTTGAAATGGAAATTGAAATTAGAATCCAAAAATGTATAAAAGAAATAAAAATGAAAAGATTATTAAAGTTTTATAAAGTCAGATTTTAACAGACCACGATCAGTAACAGAAGTGTTTTTATTTCTACGGTATTTCATCGTAGGTTTCCTCAGACCGCTAGCGGTCAGTATCTAAAGATCCTTACAATAAGTTCAAAAGAGGTTGCTTAAAGGTGATACTATCTGTGGAAGCAGGGAGATTTTTCACTTGGTACGGTCGTCATGGTAATATAGCTGTTGAAGGATTTTATTTAATGACTCTAATATTAGGTAACTGCTTCATTTCCTCTTTTTTTTTGTAAGTTTAAAACCTAATAAAATTTATACATTTATAGACAGCGCAGAAAAAAAATTCCCGACTTCTAAAACTAATGAACGGGTTCAAATAATAAAAAAGTGGTTTCTTTACGCAATAGATGAGTACAACAAAATACAAAATAAAATCAAGATGCATTGAAATTTGATACAAAGGCAACTGTTTAATTTCTAGCGTAGATATTTAAGTTTACTTTAATTCATTTACTTTAAAGTTTGATTTTTATTTACTTTAAACTTTAAGTTTCATTTACTTTCATTTTTTTTTAAATGTACAACCTTGTTTTAATAAAATTTTAATAATAATGTTTATAAAATTATTAATTTGTTTATGTTTTACTGATTTATTATAAGTCGTTTAGACCTTAGTTACCGAAATTATAATGACATTCTTAATTCCCAAGGGAATTATAAGAGGGAGTTATGGATTCATAATAGACCTAGTTTTCATTATAAATTTTTGTTTTGTTTATTTATAAACAACATTATTTACATAAAGCCATAGAAACGAATAACAATACCCCAGCAATACAATTTGAAATGAAAAACAACTAACTTGATCAATTAAAATGAAAAATCATGCTATCAAAAACATGATAAAAATAAATGTTTTAGTTTAATAAATGTTTTAGGTAGTAAAACATAAAATTATTTATGTATCACTAGGCCAGGCAAAATAGTATTTTAACAACAAAAATATTCGTTACAGCAAACTGACAGCGGGATATTGTAGAACACGATATTGTAAAAGAGGGAAACATAAATCGAACCAGCAGCTGCTATCCGGGGGAGAATGGGGAGGGTTTTTGGGGGTTGAAAAGGGGTTTTCGTGATTTCTGGCTAAACCGTGCATCCTATCAAAAAGAGTTATATGTAAAAGTTGTAGGGAATAAAAAGATCTACACTTTTTGTATGGACCATTTTTACCCTCACCTCAACATTTTTCGAAAAAAATGTGAAAAACCGATTTTTTTCTTTTTTCTTGTTTTCTTTTACAAAAAAAATTTTATGAAGTTCAAATTTTGGAAAAAGATACCTCCATTTATTGGAAAAAGGCAGCAATTTTTTCGGAGGGAAATATTTAGACGTTGTTGTTAAAATTATTTTTTTTGAAAAAAAAAACCAAATTTTTAACTGCGATTCCTCTTAAAACTACGCCTCCAAAAGAGTTCAGTTTTGACTCATTTACTCGTTCTTACGTCTATTTTTGATAAATGGTAAAAAAAATATAAATCTATGGACAAAAAGGCGGGAAAATTGAAAAAACCGAAAAAATTGCTTTTTTCGTGGTAATTTGCATATTTATCGTTGAATAATTGTTACTAATTAATAAAATCATATTATTTTTTTTATTATTACGTAAACAACGATCATTCGGAAATACATTTATGAATAATTAGATGCTTTCGTTTTCGAACTTGATAAAAATTGTTCGAAGAAATAATCAACAATTAGAATTTCAGTCGTACTAAAAATCTTAAAAATTAAATATCTCAAGAACACGAATATTAGCCTCTTTGTAAATTTGTAATATTTTAGAGTAAGGATAGAACTCTACACGTTTTTACAAAAAAAAATAAATTAAATTTCAATTGATCTTCAACCCAAGCGCCAACTTTAAAAAAGTTTTTTAATATTTTAATTTAAAAATTAATTACAAAAACAATTAATTATTTTTTTTTTCAAACGATTAACTAATCACCTACAAAAAAAAAAGTTTGATAAAATTGGTATAGCCGTTCTTGAGCAATTTGATTTCGAAGGTACATGGGATTGGCAGAATTTTCATTTTTCTAAAATATTTAATGCTTATTTTAGTTTATAATATATGATAATTAATATATGATATATTTTAATTTAATATAAATTTTTTATTGCAATTGAAAGGAAAATTCACTATCTATTTGATAAATTTCAGCAAAATCTGCAACTGGCATATTTTTGCTAACAAATATTCGAATTGGTTTTTATCGTCGAACAAAACGTCTGTCTGTAATTTGAGTATGTTTTGGGTAAAATATTAAACCTTCAGAAAACCCAAAAAAAGCTTATTTAGTACCTTCTTTAAACCTCATTTAGTACCTTGTAAACCCAAAATAAGTTTAATAGAATCAGTAAACTTGGGTTTAGTGTATGGCACAAAGTACAAAAAAATCAACCCATATTCAAATATGTTTTTCTCAAAAACAAAAAATAACAATTGTCCTTATAGGTTTAGTATGTTTTAAGTAAATAACAAATCTGTAAAATATAAAAAACATGAAAGAAAACTAAAAGGTACTTTTTGAGATCGCCATGTTTGAAGAATAAAATTTACTTTTTTGTTACCTAAATAAACTAAAAGTAACGAAAGCATATAATTATTCATTAATTTATTTCCAAATGATCGTCGTTTACGTTTATCATAAAAAATTTAAATGATTTTATTAATTAATAACGATTATTCAACGATAAATATGCAAATTACCACGAAAAAATAGCGATTTTCTCGGATTTTTCAATTTTCCCGCCTTTTTTTCCATAACAGTGTACCATTTTTTTACCACTTTTCGAAAATAGACGTAAGAACAAGTAAATGAGTCAAAACTGAACTCTTTTGGAGGCGTAGTTTTAAGAGGAATCGCAGTTAAAAATTTGGTTTTTTTTTTTAAAAAAATTAATTTTAACAACAACGTCTAAATATTTCCCTCCGAAAAAATTGCTGCCTTTTTCCAATAAATGGAGGTATCTTTTTCCAAAATTTGAACTTCATAAAATTTTTTTTGTAAAAGAAAACAAGAAAAAAGAAAAAAATCGGTTTTTCACATTTTTTTCGAAAAATGTTGAGGTAAGGGTAAAAATGGTCCATACAAAAAGTGTAGATCTTTTTATTCCCTACAACTTTTACATATAACTCTTTTTGATAGGATGCACGGTTTAGCCAGAAATCACGAAAAACCCCTTTCAACCCCTAAAAACCCTCCCCATTCTCCCCCGGATAGCAGCTGCTGGTTCGATTTATGTTTCCCTCTTTTACAATATCGTGTTCTACAATATCCCACTGTCAGTTTGCTGTAACGAATTATTTTTTTTTTTTCTAATTTTTTCCCCTATTATTACTGGCCTACACGTGAATTATTAGATGTCAATTACCTTGTGAAACTTACTAACCCTCGGGCCAGAGGCCCTCGGGTAGTAAACGTTTCCCTCGGTAATTAACATCCTTATAATTCCCTTGATACCTAAATAACTATTTGATAACACTAGAACCCATAACTGAATATATTTCCAGTTACATAAAAATATCGAAAACGATATAAAAATTGAGAATCGAAATAGAATCGCAAATTCTATAACTAATTTAAATCGGAAAGCATGATACTTAAATGTATTGTAAAATATAGAATGTTTCCGATACATACTACCAATACAAAATGTATCGCCAAAAGTCTAATTATCATATGTCAGTTGATTCAAAACTGTATCGGTTTAGCATCGCGAAAACGATTCGTAAACGATGTTTTATATGAACAAGTTTCATCATTTACGAATCTTTTTTGAATCGAAATGTTTACAGGGAAAGCACTTTATTTGGTTGCAGTCAGTAGTTTATTCGGTAGTACTTCTTTTTATAACACAAATTTTTTATCGGAAGGTAGGCAATCACAATGTAGAACAGACCGGTTTTGAAGTTTCAATAATATAAATAAGAAGATATATATGAAGATATATATATATAAGATATTCTAGAATTTAGGCGATTTCATATTTTAATTTGAGTGAGTAAACTTATTTTCTAAAGTTGTCATAGTTAATGTTGAAGCTTAAAAATGTTACAATTAAGCCAAATTGGCATGTTTTAAAGTAAAGTCAGTGCGTCACATGAAATTTATATATATTGTTGTTGTTTGGTGAAGTGAATTGCTGAATCCGTTTAGCAGTAAAAGAAAAATTATTATACTGTATACTCAAGCCAAAATGGCACCTGTAAACGATTAATGATGTTAATGTTTGATTGTCGGTCATTTAATTATTTTCAATAACTTGTGCAAATTTGCGTATATTTATAAATGATATTGCTGTAAATTGATGGTTTTAATTACTTTCATCAACTTTGTGTAACAATATTCTTTGCTGTTAAATAGTGATAACATTAAAAACGAATTGTTATGTTGAGCTAATTGTTTTTCAATTGACCTTGTGCATCTATGTGTAGCCATAATCCACAATTCTCGCTTGTTGAAGCCCAAGAGGCAAGATTCTGGAACATTTTAGAACTGTGCGGGATTTGTACATCGGCTTTTGCTATATGGCTGGTATTATTTATATATATATATATATATATATATATATATATATATATATATATATATATATATATATATATATATATATATATATATATATATATATATATATATATATATATATATATATATATATATATATATATATATATATATATATATGTATTTGTATTAATGATTTTCCTTTTTTTCTATGCAAATTCATCGTACGCTTTATTTTGAGACGACGCTATAACGTTTGATCTACAATAACATATGTGCTCACTTACCTGTGGAAAGGAAAAATTCGTCATCAGTACTTTAAATATTGTTACATACTATAAAATTCGAACATTGTTGACAATCCGTCAAACATTGGAATTTTGAATTCAATATTATATTTGAAAACTTCAATATTATATTATTCGCAACATTATTATTTTTCTGCTAACTTCGGCTATCGAAAGCAGATTTCACCATTGTTTTCGACAACTAAACTACTATTTCATCGACTATCACTATTCTGCTGCTTATGTAACGTCTGATTATCTCCATATTAAATGGTAAAACACATATCAACCATTTCAATAATTTATTCAACCATTTCGAAACATTTCAGCATTCACTTTTCTCTCAATGAAATTCAAATTCAAAATTAACGATCATTTCTTTAAACATCTAAATAAAACTAAAAATAATTAAACGCACCCACAATAAGAAAAACTGAAAGAAAAGAAAACAAAGTTAATGTTGGTAGTTTTGTGTTTTTGGACACAAAAAAACTTATTATAAATGTCATGATGGCATTTTTAAAATGGTCATTCCACGTTTAATTTTTAAATCAAAAAGATTACTCTTTAATTTGTTAAAAAGTGAAATATATATATATATATATATATATATATATATATATATATATATATATATATATATATATATATATATATATATATATATATATATATATATATATATATATATATATATATATATATATATATATATATATATATATATATATATATATATATATATATATATATATATATATATATATATATATATATATTAAGCTTGCCAGATTTTTTTTGGAGGTATTCCGGGCCGGAAAATCCGGGCGGTTTTTTTATAAATCCGGGCAAAATCCGGGCGACAAGTGTCAAAATTTCCATTTGAAAAGCCGGGCGAAATCCGGGCGAAATACAAAATTTTTAAAAATCGCACAGAAAAGAAGAAAACAAAAAGACTATATTTTTTCATAAATAACCTTTGATAACTCTTTATTGCTTTGAAATGTTGAAATATATTTTGTTAATAATATTTTTAATTCTGTTTATTACAGAAAGAGTTCTATGCTTAAATTGTCAACATTGTATTCAATCAATCTCCATCGAAGTCGATGACTATCCACTCTCTTGAGTACCAAACAAACTATCAGCTCTCATTTTGTATTTTTCACTTCCAGCAACTTTTTGGAGAATACCAGCATCTTCTTTTATTTTTGTATAAAACTCTGGACATGTCTCCTTCCATTTGAATTTTACCATCAATTGTGCCCGAACGTTTTTCAGTGTCAATTTGCCTTTTTCTTTTGTCCAAATGTCATTGATGTTAGAAAATACGCGCTCAGTTGTCGTATTGGCCGCTGATATAACTAAACCAAACTCCACGATTTGCAGCAAACAATTGAACGAACGAGAGCACAATATATAAATTATAAAACGTTGAAATGATGTCAATTGTTTATATATTTTCATATGAAACATTGAAAATAACACGATTTAACATGTGAAACATATTTGAATAAGAAAGATACAGATTATTGAAATTTTGACTATAAAACGAATTAATATTATATATATATTTTTTTTTCAATGAACAAATGTTAGAAAAATCCGGGCGATTTCCGGTTTTTGTTTAGAAATCCGGGCGTCCGAACCGGGCGATTTTTCAGCCAAGTTTTACCAAAAAAAGCCGGGCGAGTCCGGCTTTAGCCGGGCGATCTGGCAAGCTTAATATATATATATATATTGTTATGCCGCAATCTGGGCTATTATCTAACCAGTAGTATTTATAAGAGAGTCTACACCCTACTCCAGAACGAGTTCAGGTTCTGTATTGGTAGACTGAAGGAAATGTATGCCTTGGTAGTGAGATTTAACGGTCAACGAACAGTCAAGGATACATTTTCTTCAGTCGCCACACTGTTCTATTTCTTCTCTCCCTTATAAACTCACTACTTGGTAATCTTCAAGTTTAACATCCGTAACTACATAAAACAGCAACTTAGTTCAACAAAAATACATTACATAATGAACCAGTATCAAAACCATTAATTAATCGCGTTGCTACAACAACACGTCGTGTTGATTCAGTATCAATTTCTATTAACAGAACTATCAGTCTCACAATTAACATTGCTTAAATTCGTAAACATTCTTCTAATTTGTTTTAATCAAACAAAATGTAAAACTCATGTAGTTGTAAATGCATTTTTTTTTTATTATTTTTGTTGATACTGTCTGATACAATCTCATGTTTGAAGTTGTTGTCATGTTTTTCATTTAGAAATTAGAATGCTAACGATATTGTTATTTCATTTCCTTGTCATAACTTTGCTAACTGAGAACAGAGCAAACACGAATTGTATGTTGTTGACCTTTCTTTTTTGTAATTGTTTGACGATCTCGTTCTAAAAAACCGATTAAATTCCTTTGTTTGGGAAACTAGAACGACAGAAAGAAATATACAAATTTTTTTGAATGGTCATCTCCTTTGCTCCCATTCGTTTAGATTATTTAAGCAAAGCATTTTTCACAACTTTGGTCAGTACGATTTTATTGCAAAATCAAACGGTTCGATCATGAGTTTAAAAAAAAAAACTCTAAATTTATTTAAAATTTAATTAAAAGTTGGTGCTAAATAATTAACAAAAAATCGATCAGTTCAAGTTTGTTATCATATAAAAAAAAGATAAAATTAAAATTGTTTCGCGGTACGCGCTCGTTATAAACTAATAAACGATATCAAATGAAAAATTTGATTGTTGGTATTGCAAAAAAAATTAAAGAAAAAGGTTTAGTTCAATGTTGAAAATATATCAACACAAAGAAAAATATATATATGTTGTGAGCGTTAATACCAAAATGTAATTAATAATGTGTTTGTAATAAAAAACCGAAAATATTGAGTGAAATTAAATTACATATTATTATTTATATGAATACCAAAAAGAAAGAATTTTCAGTGCTCATTTTTTTTTCCTTGTCGCTCTTCCTGTATCGAATCGATTTATGTACAAGGTATACATTTCAAGTTATTACCGATTTAGCTCGAATCGATTTTATTTTAAATTAAACAAAATTTTGGGATGAACTTGATGTGGCGCTTCGTTATATGACGATAACAGAGTAACACAAATTCTGGAATCGCCAAAAAAGTTATGCCGGGAATATAGTCTTAATTGAATTTAAAGAATTTGAGGAAAGTGTAATTATTTACGGAGATCAACAATTAGAAAGAAAAAACCATGTGTATTTCTTTGTCATACAACGATTATTACTCTTTACTGCATCGAGTATGTGGAAGGATTTATGGGACAAATGCTGAAGGTGTGCAAGGATTGTAATTCAAGCCATACCCGGACGAAGTCGCTCCAGCTCGCAACACCAAAATATAATATACTTAAGGTCAGATTTAATTTTATATATAAATATATTTAACTAAATACTTTGAATTTTTTTTTGTTGATTGTTCTAAGACGAAATGATCTTATAAAAGAGTTCATTATTTGGGGATTTTTTCTTGGCTAAAGCCACATTGTGGTTTTTCACATTTTTTTTATATACACCCTTGGCATAACGTTGTGTCAAAACAACGTAATAAATAATGGCGCCGAACAAAAACCAAACATACAACAGAGAATACTGTTGTATGTATAAATATAAATACTTGATATTCCGGTTTCGCAAATTTTTAAATATTTTTGGAATATCGGTTTTTTTGTTGGATCGACTTGGTCGAATTTGTGATGATTTTGTTGTATCTAAATTTTTATATATGTCTATCTAGTATATTATTACGAACCTATGGTGTTTTTTTTATATATACCTACTGTTTTTTTATATAATATTATATTATGATATATATCTCTTCTGATCGATGTTTATTATGCAACAAATAATTTTCGAAACGATATAATCTAAATAAAATATGGGTATTTCCAAAAAAAGAGTCCAAGAAGGCTTAACCTTCTTAACATATTTCGTTGGTTAAGGGTCGCCTCTGTCTTTTGGCATGCGATCACCAAGCGGATTTTTTTAAAATAATATTAGTAAAATTTCAATTAGTTTTCCTTCCGAGACGGAATGCAGCTTTACTGGTCGAGTGTTTATGCGGAAGAGAAGGGAAGCCTGTCAGTCCTACGGACAGCCAGGATCGCTTCTACAATGCTAAGCACTCCTCCATACAAGTGAAACTGCATCCAGATCTCCACTTTGTTGGGAAGAACCAACGTTCAACCCAACCTCCCTTCACAACTTCAATGGACTTAGCAAATCCATCCAACATCGCGTTCCAATAGTAAATTCGGTCTTGTACTGAAATCGGATCTGGAGACTGGTACTCTATACTGGTCTACTCCCAACAAACGATATTAGTCTTAATTGTTTTTTCTTAACTTTTCTAGTTTTATATTTTTCTTAGTTTTAAGGATGAATGAACTCAGCATATGATTTTTGTAGATAACAGATATTTAGGCTGAATCTTTAAACAATGCTGAATTCATTTCATCACGCGGGAGGGTACTAGAATGTAGATTTTAGGATTTTTAGACCTATTTTTGTTCTAGACCTCACATGTCGTTTCTGGGAAGAGATCGCGAGTTCGATTTTCCACTTCGAATCTTCGTTACAATTCCTTTTAAAATTTTTTTTTTTTGATTATACAGTCAATCGGTGTGGGCTTTGCCCAGGAAAAATCTCTAGCATTATAAATAAATAAATAATTTACTCCTTTTCCTAAATAATTTAATATTTTCTAAATAAATAAATAAATATTTTCCTAAATACCTTATAAATATTTTTACAAATAAATATATTTTCATATTTTATAAATAAATAAATAAATATATATATATTTTAAATAAATAAAAATCTCCTAAATAAATATTACGTCAAGCAAATAAATAAAAAAATTTTTTAAATAGACAACAAACCAATAAATATTTTGTAGACAAATAAGTAAATCAATATTTTTTTAGTTGCAACAGAATAATTACATACATAAGTAAATCAATACCATTTTTTGCACTAAATAAATAAATAATACCTTTTTCTAGATATAACTAAAATCTTTAAGATTTATAATTTTTTTTCTGTAAAACGAAGGTCGAAGGATTTGATTATTCAAGGATTTGTATATTTCTTTCTGTTGTTGGTCGCGTATTATATTTGATTTTGAGTCGATTTACAATTTTCATTGCACTTTACAATTTTTTTACGGTTGTTGTGGTTTTTGACATTTTTGCGCGGAAAAACATTTTAGGGGGTCACGATCATTTTCGTTTGTTGTTGGTTTTGTTGAGTTGCAATTTTTTTATAATTTTTGTCCTTTTTTTCATAAAATCTGACAACAAAAGAAAATGTCAGAGGTGCCGATAGACCATCCGTTTTACGGTCTCGAGTTGTGCGAGTTGTGGGTCGAGTGCTTCCTCCGGGACATCCAATACAACAGCGAAGGTTGGATACAACAGTTAAGTGATGCTGCGAGAAGTGCAACAGCACCAATAATACAAACACACGCAGCTAATACGAAGGAAGAAAGTGAATTGATTCTGGCAGCAGCGCTGTTTTTGGCTCGTGAAGTAAGGGGTTTAGTGGCTCCAGTGCCACCAAACACACTAAAAGGATTGTTGAATCGTATAACCCATTACGTGGACCGAAATAACCGCATAAGAAACATGGAAGAGTTAAAAGATGCTACTGAATACGCAGCCAGGTCATTGTCTGAAACTTTCAGGACCATCACTGCACTGATAATGGGACCAGAAGGAGGAGTCTTAAGAAAAGATGTACCAGCAAATCTTGACGACCTGCAAATCTTGACGAATCATTCCAAGGTGTATTCGCGAGATCAACTCAAAATCATATGGAACCACTAGGTGACCTGATTGATAATATGACGGGCCGTCAACGAAGACAACGTCTTCCACAACCAGCCAATGAGGTACAGCAGGAACAGCTGGGACCAGCAATACCACTGGAAGAGCTATTCAATGACATCAGAATAGCTCCACCTCCATACCGATCAGCTAGGGTCTCTGCAGTACCAGCATACGTACAACCGCATGAAGGGTACCAACCACACAGGTATTTGAGTCAATTCTATACGAATTGGCTCCCCTACTTCTCTGGTGACGGGTCCTCACCCGATGCTCATGAATTCTTTCATTTGGTTGAGGTGGCGGCACGAAGGGGGGTGACCTTTGACGATTTAAAGTCAATCGTTCCCCGATATCTCCGTGGAGCCGCTGAAAAACATTACATAAATCTAACATATGAGTATCGAGTGGTGACCTATCCCATATTGAGAGAAGCATTAGTTAACACGTTTGGTACCCTTACAGATGATAAGACGGTTTTGAAAGTACTGCTGAGCCGTAGACAAAAACATAAAGAGAGTGTCTATGACTACATAATTGGTATGAACAACTTAAATAGTAGACTGATCCGGCCTTATAATCCACAAGAATTAATAGAGATAGTTCGAGACGGTTTGTCTGCAGAATTAAGAAGTGTAACAATGATAGCTGAGTTTGCATCGCTTGAAGACCTGCGTGTGATGTGCCAAAAATTTGAAAAATTTTGGGCATCATCACCCGCAGCGTCAAAGACAGGTGGGCAACCTCTGCTACCACCTACGAGAACAGCTGGTCAATACCGGATCAGTGAAGTCACACCTTCTGATGAAGACGAAACAGGTCCATCTAATTACCAACCAGGTCCATCAAACTACGTTACAGGTCCTTCAAATCATCAAATGGTTCCAGCAAACTACTCAACATTTGTAGACGCTTACAACGCTCCACCAAGAATACTAGCTAGACCTACGAATGCTAATAGGTCAATTCTACCACCACCGCCGCCTAGAACTGAACATCAAATTTGCAGCAGGTGTAAAGATATTGGTCATTCAATATACAACTGTCCTCAAAAGCCGTATTGCTACCGATGTGGTAAGGCTGATACCATCTCTCCACGATGTACTAACTGTCATCCACCGCTTCATTTAAACTCTCGGGCGGGAGTACAGAACTCGCGAGCTGTGCCCCCAAACCCATCTTCGAGTACGCGAGGTCATCTGAGAGATGCGTCAACCACCACCGAAGAAGAAGATCTTTCGCCACCACAGTACCAAAAATAAGTAAATCTGTTCAAACTTCAACACCATTACTGATACGTCAGAAAAAAAGATCTCAAAAGCGTATTGAACGCTCGCGCATTTACTTTAGAAAAAGGAAACTTCTCAATAAAGCGTGTGTCTCTTCGATCATTTATCGGGAAAATGATCCTAGACCACACCTTTATATAAACATTTTTAATAAAAAAGTTTATGGACTTCTAGATAGTGGAGCCTCTATCAGTATTCTGGGAAGAAATTCCCTAGAATTATTAAGAAACGCCGGCATAACCTATCACAAAATGTTTTCTGCCATCCGTACAGCAGATGGTACCCGTAATCATATCCTGGGTTATGTAGACGCTTCTATAAATTTCAATGGCTTATCGAAAATTTTTCGTTTTCATGTTGTTCCAAGTTTGCATGAGGAACTCTACCTGGGCATCGATTTCTGGAGGGAATTTGGTATCACTCCTTCATTTGTCAGTGAATTGACACCGATTGAATCTAATAACAACTTAAATCACGAGCTAAACCCTGACCAGCTACAAGAACTGGAGAACGTCAAGGATTCTTTTCCTTCTTTTGAGGTATTAGGTCTCGGCAAAACATCTTTGGTTGAACATGTCATCGATGTTGGGGATAGTGCACCTGTGAAACAGAGGCATTACCCCACATCGCCGGCAGTCCAACAAAAGATTTATGCTGTATTAGACCCTATGCTTCAATTAGGAGTGATCGAAGAGAGTTCTGACAGTTCTTGGTGCTCGCCAGTGGTTTTAATACAAAAATCTTCTGGGAAGAATCGTCTATGTTTAGATTCAAGACGTGTCAACGCACTGACCAAAAAGGATGCATACCCACTTCCATTAATCGATGGTTAGGACGTCTAAATAGTACGAGATACATAAGCAGTATTGATCTCAAAGATGCGTTCTGGCAAATTCCTTTGGCAGAAACATCTCGAGACAAAACAGCCTTCACAGTGCCTGGACGACCATTGTACCAATTCAAGGTTATGCCTTTTGGTTTGTGCAATGCTCCCCAGACAATGTGTCGGCTGATGCATAAAGTGATACCTCACAAGTATCATGAAAGTGTCTTCGTCTATTTAGACGACCTACTGGTAGTGTCCTCAACATTCGAGGAACATATGGAACTACTGTCTATAGTCTCTACTCTTTTATCAAAGGCAGGTCTAACCATCAATCTGCAGAAAAGTAAGTTCGTGCTGCGAGAAGTAAAGTATTTGGGCTTTTTGGTTGGCGAAGGTGGATTGAAAACGGATCCAGAAAAAGTACGAGCTATTGAGGAATATACAGCTCCAACAACTGTTAAACAGATTCGTCGGTTATTAGGTATGGCAGGGTGGTATCAACGATTTATACCAAACTACGCTAGCGTTGTTTCACCTATTACAGATCTTTTGAAAAAAGGATCTAAACGACTGGTATGGACTGATGGAGCTCAAACCGCCTTTAACAATTTAAAACATCTTTTGACTGTGGCCCCAGTTTTAATAAATCCTAATTATGAAAAAGAATTCTTTATTAGATGTGATGCAAGCATCACAGGTGTAGGAAGTGTATTGTATCAGCTGGATGAAGAAGGCCATGAGTGTCCGATAGCATTCATGTCTAAGAAGTTGAATAAAGCCCAAAGGAATTATTCAGTGTCTGAGCTTGAGTGTCTTGCAGCAATTCTCAGCGTGAAGAAATTCAGAGCCTACGTGGAGGGTCATAAATTTACAATTGTGACCGATCATTCTAGTCTAAAGTGGTTGATGTCACAAAAAGATTTGAGTGGTCGGTTAGCTAGATGGAGTTTAAAGCTTCAACACATGGATTTTTCTATTGTACATAGTAAAGGGACCCAAAACGTAGTACCTGATGCTCTGTCTCGTATATATGACGACACGTCTGAAGAATTTGCTGAAGCACTCGCTCATACTGACGACACTATTAAATCAGATGATGAATGTTATCGGCACCATGAATACACAAACATGATAGCCAAAGTACAATTGTCTCCCCAAGATTTTCCAATGGTGAAACAATTGGATGGTAAGCTATACATGCGCATAGAACCTAAAGCTGATGCAGTACCTAACGATTTGCCTGCGTGGAAACTTTGGATACCGAAACCTCTAACTACTAAATTGATCAAGGAACATCACGACAACTGTATAGCTGCTCATGGAGGGGTAAAGAAGACCTTGGTGGGTCTTCGGCGTCTCTACTACTGGCCGGGCATGGCATCTCAAGTTCATGACTATGTCGTATCTTGTGATGTCTGCAAACAATCAAAGGCAACAAATCAGATATTGCGTCCACCAATGCAATCCCGATTTATAACAGATAGACCATGGCAGCGTATATATATTGATTTTTTGGGTCCGTATCCCAGATCAAAATCTGGGAATACTGTTCTTCTGATTGTACTTGATCATTTGTCAAAATTTGTATTAATTAAACCACTCAGAAATGCTACGTCACCTTCTGTGAATACATTTTTGAGAAATGAAGTTGTTCTAACATATGGTGTTCCAGAGTTTCTTCACAGCGACAATGGTAAACAATTTCTAAGTCATTCTTTTCAAAAACTGTTGTTAGAATTCAACATTTCACATATTAAAACTGGAGTCTACAGTCCTCAGAGTAACGCTTCGGAAAGGGTGAATAGGTCAATATTAGCTGCGATCAGATCTTACATTAAAGGTATGCATAATACGTGGGATTCGCATTTGGGAGATATAGCTTTTGCACTACGTTCCGCAGTACATAGCACAACACTTCACTCTCCATACTACGTGTTGTTTGGTCAACACCCTATATCAGATGGCAAGACTTACACAACTCTTCGAACTTTACATAGTCTGGGTGAACCAATAGATATGGACATGGATCATACAGATCAATTAGCAATCGTCAGAGCTCATATTAAGAAATATATGGACACAGCTTTCGCAAAGTCCCAACAACATTATAATCTACGGACGCGACCTCGTACATTTGAAATACAACAACGAGTCTTGGTACGACAACATCACCTAAGTGATGCAGCAAACAAGTTTTCGGCCAAGCTGGCTCCGAAATTCCTACCAGCCATAATAACAAGCAGGGTTGGTAATGTGTTGTACAAATGTACAAATTTGGATGGCAAGCCCATTGGGACTTTCCATGCCAAAGATATAAGAATTTAAAAATTTTAAATATCGTTAATATAGATCCTTGTTAATTTATTTTTCTTGTATTAGTTCGTTTTTTTTTATCTTTATCAATTTATTAATTATTATTAATTTTTTTTTATTTATTCTTTATATTAGTATCTTGATTTATTAAGATTTCTCACCTTGGTTGTTCTAATAAATCATCCACTATGCTTAACATATTAACGTTTTCGTGTTAGATGTGAGCCGCTTAAGACTTTGTCTGCGGTTATCTGACTCTACTTTGAATTAGCTTACCCTCCCCATTCATTTGTCATTAAATTTCAAAAATTTTTACTATTTTTTCTAAATAGCTTTCATCGCTGACAATAGTAATGCTGTCTCTCATTACCTGAAATTGAATTTTGGTACTTGAGGGCACTGTTCAGTAAGAGTATTAGGTAGTTCTGTTTTTTTCTTTAGTTTTAGTTTTTTTTGGGAAATTTGATGTACGTAGAAAGAGATTATTAGGCTCGTGTCTGTCATCAGTTCCACATACAATTACTGAACAGGGCTCTCAAGTATGGAATTTCGGTTGATGGTCATGATGGTCAACATTTATATTCCTTTTTATTACAATAGAACTTACCTTAAATAAATATTCTCATTAACCTGCATCTAAAGCTTGACACCCTTGTGCATACATACCAACTCTGCGCTGCCTGTTGTCTGCTGGGACTCGGCATGTCTCAATTGGGGAACTTTTACAGCGAGACATGACAGTTTACTCGATATCATTAATGCAGCTGATCAACAAAACTCTGGCGTTCTACAATCAAGAATTTGGATGCAATAGTGATTAAGTCAACATAAATAAAACAATTTTTTTTTTGAAACATCTATAGTTCACAACTCTTTTATAATGGATATACAACATCAGTAATTCTAAACATCTTTATTTTTCATCATGGTTACTCAACATCTACAATGCTTACTTTCTTTCATCATTTAGCGACATGCAAAAATGCTAAACATCTGGTTGTCTTAGGAGAGGTACTCGATTCATCAATTCGTATACCTAGTATCGGTAAATAATGGTGATTGCGTTATATTTTCTTTCCTTAATCTTCACAAAAAGCATTTCACTGTTGAATGCTTGTTTGATATCGGTTCAGGAAATTGTCTGTTATGCCGCAATCTGGGCTATTATCTAACCAGTAGTATTTATAACTCATGTAGTTGTAAATGCATTTTTTTTTTATTATTTTTGTTGATACTGTCTGATACAATCTCATGTTTGAAGTTGTTGTCATGTTTTTCATTTAGAAATTAGAATGCTAACGATATTGTTATTTCATTTCCTTGTCATAACTTTGCTAACTGAGAACAGAGCAAACACGAATTGTATGTTGTTGACCTTTCTTTTTTGTAATTGTTTGACGATCTCGTTCTAAAAAACCGATTAAATTCCTTTGTTTGGGAAACTAGAACGACAGAAAGAAATATACAAATTTTTTTGAATGGTCATCTCCTTTGCTCCCATTCGTTTAGATTATTTAAGCAAAGCATTTTTCACAACTTTGGTCAGTACGATTTTATTGCAAAATCAAACGGTTCGATCATGAGTTTAAAAAAAAAAAACTCTAAATTTATTTAAAATTTAATTAAAAGTTGGTGCTAAATAATTAACAAAAAATCGATCAGTTCAAGTTTGTTATCATATAAAAAAAGATAAAATTAAAATTGTTTCGCGATACGCGCTCGTTATAAACTAATAAACGATATCAAATGAAAAATTTGATTGTTGGTATTGCAAAAAAAATTAAAGAAAAAGGTTTAGTTCAATGTTGAAAATATATCAACACAAAGAAAAATATATATATGTTGTGAGCGTTAATACCAAAATGTAATTAATAATGTGTTTGTAATAAAAAACCGAAAATATTGAGTGAAATTAAATTACATATTATTATTTATATGAATACCAAAAAGAAAGAATTTTCAGTGCTCATTTTTTTTTCCTTGTCGCTCTTCCTGTATCGAATCGATTTATGTACAAGGTCTACATTTCAAGTTATTACCGATTTAGCTCGAATCGATTTTATTTTAAATTAAACAAAATTTTGGGATGAACTTGATGTGACGCTTCGTTATATGACGATAACAGAGTAACACAAATTCTGGAATCGCCAAAAAAGTTATGCCGGGAATATAGTCTTAATTGAATTTAAAGAATTTGAGGAAAGTGTAATTATTTACGGAGATCAACAATTAGAAAGAAAAAACCATGTGTATTTCTTTGTCATACAACGATTATTACTCTTTACTGCATCGAGTATGTGGAAGGATTTATGGGACAAATGCTGAAGGTGTGCAAGGATTGTAATTCAAGCCATACCCGGACGAAGTCGCTCCAGCTCGCAACACCAAAATATAATATACTTAAGGTCAGATTTAATTTTATATATAAATATATTTAACTAAATACTTTGAATTTTTTTTTGTTGATTGTTCTAAGACGAAATGATCTTATAAAAGAGTTCATTATTTGGGGATTTTTTCTTGGCTAAAGCCACATTGTGGTTTTTCACATTTTTTTTATATACACCCTTGGCATAACGTTGTGTCAAAACAACGTAATAATATATATATATATATATATATATATATATATATATATATATATATATATATATATATATATATATATATATATATATATATATATATATATATATATATATATATATATATATATATATATATATATATATATATATATATATATATATATATATATATATATATATATATATATATTTAAAATTTTGTAATGGGTTTCCATATTCCCGTAAAAACAATATATGAACAGTGCTAAAAGAAAAATAAATAATAATAAACTAAAAAAATGGATTCGATGTTTAACTTCAAAAGTAATTACAAGGTTGTTAATCTACCAGTTTGTACAAGTTAATTCAGTAAAATATTGTAGCTTTTTCTCAGTTAAAATATTCTTAATATAAAAGAAAAAAAAATTCATTAACAAACTCAAGGTGTTATTAAGTTATTAAATATAAAATTAATGTTCAAACTATGTATTATGTTAATTTGAATTAAAGAAAAAGTGAAACTAATAAACAAACAAAATGGCTAGAAAACTTTCTTTCTATTATTATTTCGTGAAGCTATTTAGAATAATTGGCTAATATCTAAGTTTAAGGTGGTTAACCTTGAGTAATGACATCAGAAAACAAGTGGAGAGATATTTGAACTGAAAAGATATATATATATATATATATATATATCTTTGGGATAACAAATTTGGAATTAGAAAAGGATATTTGGAATAATAAATCTGGAACTAGAAGAGAATATATTTGGGATAAGAATTTTTGTTGGAAATTGAAGCAGTCAGATTGACATATGCTGAATTATTATTCATCGAAGACGCTAACTTACAACGAGCAGTCGTGAGTTTGATTTTTTTAGTATTTCTATGTTTTTTATTATTATTGATTAATATTAGATAATGAAATTAAATTTTTAACAATGTCAGAGTAGAAAGATAAACCGATAAGAGATAACCAAGTTTGGATCCGTTTGAATTATTATTAGTCCGTTATAGATTATATAGATCTTTTCTTTTTATCCTTTTGTGGATTTTGCGTAGAAAACAAAAGGTTTTCTTTTGTGATAAAGTCCAAACGCTACACTTACTTCGACTATTGAGAGCAGATTTAAATTATCATATCATCGCCAACAATATCATTAGTTTTTGCTGCTAACTTCGGTCATTGAGAGCAGATTTTAAATGTTATAATTGAAAACTCAAATTATCATATCATCGCCAATAATTATACTATTTTTCTGCTAACTTCGACCATTGAGAGCAGACCTCAGCATCATTATTGAAAACTTGAAATCACTATTATTATCTTGCTATGGGATTCAATCTTTGATAGCAAACTTCAAAATTACACTACTTCATTGAAGTCATTATTATTGTACTGCTAACTGCAACTATAGAAAGAAGTTAAATTATAATATCATCGACAACAATATATTATTTTGCTGCTTACTTCGACTATTGAGAGCAGATTTAAATTATCATATCATCGCCAACAATATCATTAGTTTTTGCTGCTAACTTCGACTATTGAGAGCAGATTTAAATGTTATAATTGAAAACTCAAAGTATCATATCATCGTCAATAATTATACTATTTTGCTGCTAACTTCGATCCTTGAGAGCAGACCTCATCATTATCATTGCACCGATCCTTGAGAGCAGTACTGAATAAAATATTTTCGGTTCATGGGTCGCCCGAGATCCTAGAAAGTGATAATGGACCACAATATGCGTCTAGAGAATTCAAAAGCTTTTGTAAAAGTTGGAATATCGTTCACTAAACTTCCAGTCCACGATTTCCACGAGCTAATGGACTGTCCAAACGGGCAGTACAAACAGCAAAGAACATACTAAATAAATGCACAAAAAATAATACAGATTTTTATCTGGCATTACAAAACTTCCGGAATACACCACGTGATAACAACTTAGGATCACCAAACCAACGACTAATGAGTAGACTCACGAGAACAAACATCCCTATTACTAAAACATTACTTGTACCGAAATTATTCCCGAACGATAAAGAAAATTTAGAAAATCTTCGTTGTAAACAGAAGACTTATGCAGATAGAGGTTCTACTTTTGCCAAAGAACTGCAGACACATGATAAAGTGCGTATGCAAACGGGTCATAAGGAATGGGTAAATGGCACCGTTCTCAAAAAATTAGAAGAACCTAGGTGTGTTATAATCCAAACTGATGATGCTAGACTTTATAGAAGAAATTATCATCATGTTCGTTCGACCAAAGCTAATATTAAAGTTAAAAAAGAAGTGCAAAAACAGTATTACGATTCTCATAACTTTGACCAAACTAGCAGTGACAATTTTGATCATGATTCTAACTCCAATAACCCACTCGTAAAAAACCTCCCTGTAGATAGTGGTACACAAAATCGAAGTGTAACAACTAGATACGGAAGAGTCATTAAACCGGTTCAAAAATTAAACTTATAAACTTTTAACAATTATTATTTTTGGTTTTTGTAAGATTTAAAAAAAAACAGGATAAATTTTTCTCAATAATTTTAAATTAAAAAATATAAGAACAAACACACTTTGATTTTATATAAAGTTGATCGTTAAGTAATTGCTGTTTACTTTACACATCATCTTCACGTGACAAATATCATGACATTGATATTGATAGAAATATCAACGAAATATCAAAGATGGCTGTTGTTGTGTTGTTACAAAATATCATACTGATATGTTTTGACAGATAATTTTAAAATTAAAAAAGATTAAAGAAGCCGAATTAAAGAAAAGAAGAAGTCGAAAAGTTTTTTGGGTTAACCCATTTCTCTTAAATCGTAATGAACACGATTTAGAAACCACATTATTAAAAGATTTAGAATTGAGCAGTGGAAGCAATTTCAAAAATTTTACGAGAATGTTGATAGATCAAATCGAAGAGCTATTGTCTCCTGTGAGTGTAAATGTTTTTTTATAATAATTTGTTGTGTAGTACTTTTTTCTGGAGTATCATTTTGTTGAAACGTACCATATTTCTGTTATAGCTGTGCCACTTTTTTCTGGTTTTAATCAAATTATACAAGAGAGAAACAAAATAGAGATTTTTAGTATAAAACTGGTACGTTTCATCAAAATTAGTGCCCTGATAATTCTTTATTTAAAGCCAACATTGAACATTTTTTTAGATAGCACCGGCAATTTAGAAACAAGATACAATTATGAGACAAGCAATAACGGCACGAACGAAATTGGCAATTACATTGAGATTTCTGGCGTCTGGTGATTCATACCGATCATTAGAATTTTTATCCAGAGTATCATACAAAACTATATCTGCCTTCGTTCCTGAGGTACTTCAAGCCATTTGGGAAGTGTTACAGCCTAAAGTAAAATAAATTTTAATTTTGTTTCAATTTGAAATGAAATTAATAAAGTATATATTATCAGGTGCCGAGGAGAGAGGAAGAGTGGATGAAAATAGCAGAAAATTTCAATAAACTTTGGCAATTTCCACATACATTGGGGGCTGTAGACGGTAAACATATAAGAGTTAAAGCGCCACCTAGCTCGGGCTCTAACTTTTATTGTTATAAGGGCTTTTATAGCATTGTTTTGTTTGCCGTTGTTGATGCTAATGGGAAATTTCACCGTTTCATTTTCAACCATCTTTCTAAAATAATCAAATATTCCAGGTACTTCACTTTTGGCTTTCATAACATATATAAACACTTTTTTGGAAAAATCATCCTCAAAAGATACATAGTATTTTGCACCACCAATTGATTCGCATTCCATACATCACCATCGATTAATTCTTAAACCGATTTTGAAACTGTAGTCGATGAACTAAATTTCTGCCGGGTCTGCTTACCTTCAAAGCAAGAAATACATGGCTTATGATCATCAATGTATTGAATTTTTAGCTCTGCTTTAAGTTTCTCTAAATGTTGTATGTTTGTATGTCCCAGACGCCGATGCCAAATATCTTTATCAACAATAGCAAAACTTCTATGCAATTCTGGTACATTTAATTTAAACATTTTTTCACGTAAAGATGTAAAGATGCTGTAGCAATAAGTTGACCATTTGAACTGTAAATATAGCACATATCATCTTTAAACTCTATACGATTTTTCTTTGTAACTATTGCCTCACTGACAACAAATTTGTGCATAATTCTGGAATGATATCAACTTCCATTGTTTTACCACCAACAAGGACTTTCACTATAACATTACCTTGGCCTAGAACTTACACGTGACCTTTATGAGCAACTGTGACAAAATTTTCATCATCAAATATTTCGTAATTTTCCAGCAAGTTGAAATTATTTGTCATGTGCGACGTGGACGCCGAATCAATATACCAATCATCTACGTTGAAATTATCAATAGTAGCAAATGTTGTATATAATGCAAATTTTGATTTTTCTTTACACTCGATTTGAGTAGCCAATTTTGGACAATTTGGTTTAATGTGACCAATTTCATCACATCCATAACACTTAACAGGACCACGTCTCTTGAAATGATTTTTATTTCTCGTAAATAAAGCTTGATCAGATGATTTACTTGCATCGTTACCACTATTGTACCTCTCGAAATCCTGCAACAATTTGGTTTTATTGAGTCTGCTGTAATCTAAACGTCACTACTTTCCAGGGCCATTATCATTGGCTGAAATTTATCGGGCAAACCACTTAACAATAAACTACCAACCAATTCATCATCAATTTTCATTCCTATAGAGTTCAATTTGTGCGATGTACCAATAATCTTATTGACATAGTCTATTACTGATGTAAAGCTTTCCAATTTTGTCGCAGTCAAATCTCTCAGCAAACCAACTTTTCTCGTAAGACCTGAATCATCAAATATAGCCACCAACTTGTCCCAAACCTCTTTTGCACTTGCGGCATCCTTCAAGTGTACATACAACTCCGGTTCAATCAAAAGAATCAATCTTGCTTTTGCGTTTGCAATTTTTTCTGCGGCTTTTTTACTGCCATCTACACATTTCCAATGACCTTCCGAAATCATTAAATTTTCTACGGCAAACTTCCATGTTTCAAAAGTTTTTTTCTCTTCCTTTCAACTTATCAATTATTTGTAAATTTTTTGATGCCATCATAATTGATAAAACAGAAATATTTACGTGAAAATAAACAATAAATTAATCTTAAACTGTTACAAATATTCTGGGCACATAACCTGTTGGAATTTAGCAGAATATAAAAGATTTAATTTTAATAATATTTCAAACACGTTTATTCAATAAAAGGAAACATGACAGTGTAATAGCAAAATGAAGTTAGCTACAAATTACAATGTATACAAATATATATCACATGATATACCATAAAAATGTTGCCAGAATATAAAATTAGGATATAAATTCAACAATAATATAATATACAAGAATATACATTTACTTTATTGCCAAATTATGTATATTATTAAATCATATTAAATTATTTATTTTACATTTATTATATTTTTCGTTTTGATTTCAATTGAAATGCGTCATATATTTTATTTAACATTAATTGCGATGACCTAAACAGCACGAAAAAGAAACACATAAGTATCACGTAAATGTTACGTTTTTACGTATCATTTACGTTACGTTTTAGCGTACATATTATGAATACTTTTGTATACAGTAATACATAGAAAAGTCCTCGCTAATTTGTTTCACTTCTCATGTTACAACCATTATGCCCGATTTATAGTCGCTAACTTTAACTTAACGTAAAATACAAATGTATGAAAATGCACTAGAGCATTTATGCAGGGTTGTGCCGTAGACAAAATAGATTACTCTACATGTATAGATTACGCATAGATTACGTGTAAATTACGCGAGATATTTTCGTGTAATCTATAATGTAAACTATTATGTAATCTATTTAATTGATATGTGCATTCTTAACATTTTTAGCAATTAAATTAACTTTTTTCAAGATCGCAAGATTTTGTTTTTGACAATATTATTGATCATGTCTTTTGCGAAAAAATCGAAAAAAATTTTCAGTAGGGATAATACAATATTTCCACATATTTCTTCTTAAATCAAAATTAATAGATTACACCAAATTTACATAGATGACATAGATTACATTACATAGATTACATGTAATGTAATCTATTTTAGATTACGCGTAAAGGAACAACCCTGATTTATAGTCGTTAACGCAAACTTAACGTTAACTTAACGTAAAGTTCATTTCATTCTATCTTTTTTTTTTTTTTTAATAAGAAGTGTTGTGTAGTAGGAATTACAAAATGTGTCACAACAACACATAGATACCTTTCAAGACGTAGATCCCACAACAACATGCGTCCTGAGGTAGAGGTGGACGCTTTTTTTAAATCTTTGTGGATTGAAAGCACTCGAGACTATTGATTCCGGCAAAGCATTTAATGTGTACGATGTACACACAAAGAAATCTCTTTGCATTCTATTACTATGACAGTGAGTAATCTCGACAGTTCGACCGCCCGCACAAACCGATTGACGAGTAAAACGGGGAAAAACATATGTCTGAGGCATTATGGACCTGATTTCATCCAAGCACTGCTGGTGACGATATTTATAAAAAACAACGAGATCAGCAACAGTGCGACGATGTTGCAGGGAATCAAGACCTAATGTTAAATCTCGATCACCAACAATTCGTATAGCTCGCTTTTGAACAGAGTCCAAAAGAGCCAGGATAGTAACAGATGCAGCGCCCCAAACTTGACAACAATACTCCATACAGGGACGAATATAGGACTTATAAATGTGGAGTAATTGATGCGAAGTAAAATATTTTTTACATCTTTTGAGGAGGCCGAGTTTGCTGGACGCGCTCTTTGCCATGGCCATTATATGATCGTTCCAGAGTAAGTCATTGGATATTGTGACTCCCAATAAACGAATGCTTTCACATTCGTCTATTTGGTCGTCACACATATTAATTGAAATATCGTTGGGAAACTCGGTCTTTGATCTGGAAACAATCAATAGCTGTGTTTTGGTGGAATTAAAATTGACCAAACTTTTGTCACCCCAATCGGCGACTTTTTTTAGGTCCTCGTTTACATTTATGGCAGCGTCTCTCCGGACGGGATTTACCCTTTGAAGATAGGGGGACGAATGACTTGTGCAGTGTACTATCATCTGCAAAACTATTTATTGGGTTACTGGTGATTTGCAACAGTTCGTTGATATAAATTAAAAATAAAGTGGGAGATAAAACTGAGCCTTGGGGTACACCAGCGTTAATTAATTTGGACTCAGAAGAAAAGCCATCTATAGATACCGAGATGTATCGGTTAGACAGAAAATTTTGAATCAACTTCACGACTGCGGGATGAAAACCGTACGCAACGAGCTTGTTGATCAAGTTGACATGCCAAATTCAATCAAATGCTTTTGAGATGTCTAATGCGATGACGTACGTTTCACCACCTTTCTCAAGTATGCTATTCCAAATATGTGCCACATAGTTCAATAGATCGGTTGTTGATCTTTTGTTTCTAAAACCGTATTGGCTGTCAGATATCAAATGGTTGTCTTCCAAAAATTTGGATATGTGTGAATTAATATAGTGCTCGTATATTTTAGACATGACTGGGCGTAAGGCTATTGGTATATAATTTGAAATATCACATTTCGTTCCTTTTTTTGGGACAGGCTGGACATTGGCCAGCTTCCAGCAGGATGGATAAATACCAGATTTATAGGATTTATAAAATATTTTGGTGAGGGTTGGTGCAAGTTCTTTTGAAAATGTTTTTAGAATAACAGGAGGAATGTTGTCCAGACCAGAAGCTTTGTTGTTGTTTAACCCCCTTAAAAGTTTTTCGACAATTTTGGGTTTGAAATGTAATTGTTTCATATTAACTCCTGAAGACTGGATTTGGGGTATTTCTTTAGGAGTTTCTAAAACTGTTGAATTTGAACCAAAGCGTTCCGCGAACAATGTAGCTTTCCTTGCAGGGTCAGTAATGATTGAGTCACCATCAATGATAGGAGGGACAGAAGATTTAATACCACAATTTAAAGAATTAATGGCACTGTAAAAACTTTTGTCAGAAATTGACATACTAGAAAGTTTTGCCGCTTTCGCTCTGTCAATCTCTGCTTTTTCGTTTTCAATTATCTGGTTTGATATTTTATTAGCCTTTAAATATTGGGATCGATTAACAGAGTTCTTTTTATGAATCCAAATATTAAATAATCTACGTTTGTTTCTAAGAGCCAATTTGGCTGCTTTCGAAAACAAATATTTTTGTTGGGGTTTCATTATTGAAAAGGGAACGAATTTGTTAATACCGAATTAAATGGTTTCAGTAAAGTTTTGAGCAGAAACACTTACATCGTCAGTATAAAAACAATGACGATCAAAAGGGAAACCTAGAAAAAAACTTCGGAGACCATTGGTGTCCATTTTTGAAAAGTGAAATATTTTACTTCTTAAAGATTTTGTTAAGGATTTTATTTTATTTTTATTTTATTTAATTTTTTTTCTTAAAGATTTTGTTAAGGATTTTTTGACGTTTAGTATAAAAACTGAAGAAAACTAATATTTAATTGCAAGTGTCCATAAACATTCATTGTTCGATCACTGTCTAGAGAAGATGTAATTTTGCTAAAAATATTGAAGTGCTATAATATCAATTCACAAATTAAAATTAAAAGTGAAAACTAGTGAACACCAAGTTTGTAATAATTATATACAACAATCAGCAATTAAACTGATATTTAATACAAATTAATCTAAATATATTAATTACAGTAAAGGCGCATGTCTATGGACGCCATGCGAAATTAATAATGTGCGCTAATTAAAGTATTTTGTACGAATTTTAAATTATAATCATAATTATAAACAACAGCAGTACTTAAAAGCAAATAGTTAACCAACTACAAGTAACAAGTGCAGAATCCAGTTAACAGAAATACATCGAGATTTCTAACCTCAAAAATTCTGGAAGATTCTTCGAATACGTGTCACAACGTGTTGTATTCACAAACATACTTCGTGCTTTATACATACAACGTGTAGCACTCACAAACAAATTACAATTATCTCAACACAATAATACAAAATAGAAAATATTGAGAACACAAGATCAAAAGCGAATATCAGTTCAGGATTGAAACAGCACAATCAACCACAACGTGTTATTCCATTTAAGAGAAGAAATCACTACGATCGAGATTTCTAGCCTCAAAATTCGATAGTGAATAACAACCAATAGTTTCCACATACTACAATAAATTCATCACAACACTACAAATTTGGAAATATCGAGAAAATAAGTTTAACCAGCAGTTAAGACAACATAAGGAAATATCATCACTAAGGCGGCCATTGGTATCAATACAGGATTGGATTAGCATAAGTTACTACAACAATATTACAACTAGCAGAAGTTACACAAACATTGAATTTGCAATATATAACTACAAACTTAACACCCACAGAATATTCTACCATCTAACAACTAAGAATTTCTTTCGACAGGATCAACTGTTAAATCATACAAACACAAATTGTATTGCACAGGTAAGAGTTAACTTTCATACTTGCTCTGTTTTTCAGTGTTATTTTGTTAAAATCAGCAAATAACAAAAAAGCATAATTAAACAATATCGTGAACAAGTGAATTCCTCCACCTAATCTGGTCATCACATTAGGGTGTGGTCGAAGTATTAATATTAGAATCCAATTGGAATTCGTAGATCGTTGATTTTAAATTCCTAATACAATGAATTTCACTACAATATCCAATTTTAATTGATATTAATACTAATTCTCTTCACATTGGATTGTTCATTTGTTTTAATTTATACGTAGTAATAAATACATCAATAGGTACATTTGATTCAAGGTGTGGTCGACTTTCCCAATTGGACTCATATAGGAAATTTTTTAGTACGGAGAGCAACATATTTTTTCTTTATATCCCTCACTAACATTTTTTTTAACATTTGCTTAAACGAATTTGGACATATTCAAGCCAAGTAAACATAATGATAACTTCAACAATAACTCCCAAAGATAAAGGAGAATTGCAAATAGAAAATCTAGAAATGGAAGAAAACACGGGGGCGCACAAAAGAAAAATAATAATGACGCACACGAACATTAATAATAAAAACCTCAAAACAGATACGTTAGCGGACAAGAATAAAGCTATTAGTAAATACGATCCGGGAGATTTAGGCCCGCATGTATTGATAGCCGAAAAAAACAACATAAGTGATTTGTCAGTCGCTAAAAAAATTAAAGAAACAAACTTTGGCGTCATACTTAAAATCGAACAGTTCAACAATAATAGAATCAGAATTATTACTAGAGACATCAACACAGCAAACAAAATTATTAAGGATAAGGAGTTAAAAGGACATGGATGTCGATTCCATCAAGGAGGATTTAATCGAAAGGTATAAAATAATAGATATCGACCGAATACACAGATGGAATAGAGAAACTGATAAACCAGAACCTACAACTGCGATTAAGATCGAGTTTCGATCTAGTTTACTCCCAGACGACGTCAATCTGTTTCAGGTGAAAAGACCCATTCGCCACTATATCCCCAACCCACTTCTATGCACTAAGTGCTTAAGATATGGACACCATGCAAACGTTTCAGGGGAAAGAAATATGCACTAATTGTGGTAACAACAATCATAACTCCACAGATTGTAAAGAAAAGTCGTTATGAACCCACTGTAAAGGAAACCACCCAGCAAATGATAGAAACTGTCCTGAATACAAATATCAAAAAGATATAAAATTCTGGATGGCTACCAAAAAGTTGAGCTACAACGAAGCCAAAGAATATATAAAAAACAACACCCAAAAAGCTGAATTCATCAACTATCCTACACTGCCAAACAACCTTAGCAATGTCTGGAAATCACTAGACATAGATCAGGAAAAAACTCTCTACGAATTGAAATAGAACTTATGAAAAAAGAAATAGGGAATATAAAAAATCTCAATGAAGAAAATGAACAAATAATCAAACAAATGGACAACCTTAGCAATGTCTGGAAATCACTAGACATAGATCAGGAAAAAAAACTCTCTACGAAATGAAATAGAACTTATGAAAAAAGAAATAGAGAATATAAAAAATCTCAATGAAGACACTCCAAAAGAAGACACACAATGGACACTCCAAAAGGAACTTGACATATCCAAAAATTATAACAAAAAACTAATTGAAGAAAAAAACTAAAGAAATAGATATAAGAACTGAATCTAAAAAATTATGGTGCAAATTATGAAACTTTTTGCAATCCATACAATTTTAGAGCGATCTAGTTTCGAACCAATGAGAAAATTTTAAACTTTAAAAAAGTTTATCATTCTCATCAGGGTTAGCCGACTAGATAAGCTCTACCAAAAAATGGCAACGCTAATGAATATAAACCAAAAATTAGGTTGCAACTCTAGCGAAGTGTAAAAACAAAAAATTTACATAAACATACATTTAATAAATTCAGGTTTAGTCAATTAATTTGATCACTGTTTTGTTATACTCTAGACATTCTAGTATTGAATAACAAACTTGTATCGGTGAGAAGAAGATGACTGAGTCTTCACTTGTGTCTATTGACACATGATCAACAATTAATTCAGTAAATTATTTGTGATATAACATCACCCCGATGGAAAATCTCCCATCAAGAATAATATAAGAACTGAATCTAAAAAATTATGGTGCAAATTATGAAACTTTTTGCAATCCATACAATTTTAGAGCGATCTAGTTTCGATACAAGTTTGTTATTCAATACTAGAATGTCTAGAGTATAACAAAACAGTGATCACCAGAGAAATTAATTGACTAAACCTGAATTTATTAAATGTATGTTTATGTAAATTTTTTGTTTTTACACTTCGCTAGAGTTGTAACCTAATTTTTGGTTTATATTCATTACGTTTACATTTTTTGGTAGAGTTTATATAGTCGGCTAGCCCTGATGAGAATGATAATCTTTTTTAAAGTTTAAAATTTTCTCATTGGTTCGAAACTAGATCGCTCTAAAATTGTATGGATTGCAAAAAGTTTCATAATTTGCACCATAATTTTTTAGATTCAGTTCTTATATTATTCTTGATGGGAGATTTTCCATCGGGGTGATGTTATATCACAAATAATTGCATTAATGCAAGTATGAAGCAAATGTTTACATTAATGCAAGTATGAATGAAAATAAGTGTGGCCTATTCATGATGTACGTACTACGTAATATTGTTTTCTAGAAAGTACAGTGGATTAGCAGAAGTTTCTACTTATTTATTTTTGGATATAAATAAGCGAACAAAATACCAGATAGCCAGTTTTAATTTTGCAATTAAAAGTGTTTACAAATATTCGCAAGTATAAGGAATAATCGGGTGGTACTTGAGCCTGGGTACTAATAGTGAAAGAATTTGAACCTAGTGGAATAGTAAATACAGATTTTACGATTCCGAATATCATTGATTCAAATTGTGGAAAAGCGGTAAAATTTATCGTACATAAATTGGAGACAGTAGAATTTATTGCAATTAAAATCGGAAGCTGCTGTAATTTGTTGACAAATAAAGTTTGAGATTTTGTTAACCAAAGATCCGTCTTTTTACTGTCGTATTTGCTCAATAATCGAAAAGAACTGACGCAGAGTCTTTACAATATTATCTCATATACCTTAACCTTCACGTGAACAGTATATATATATATATATATATATATATATATATATATATATATATATATATATATATATATATATATATATATATATATATATAAATATATATATATATATATATATATATATATATATATATATATATATATATATATATATATATATATATATATATATATATATATATATATATATATATATATATATATATATATATATATATATATATATATATATATATATATATATATATATATATATATATATATATATATATATATATATATTTATATAAATATATATATATATATATATATATATATATATATATATATATATATATATATATATATATATATATATATATATATATATATATATATATATATATACATATATATATATATATATATATATATATATATATATATATATATATATATATATATATATATATATATATATATATATATATATATATATATATATATATTAATGTAGGAGCAAATGGTAGGGTAAATGATAGCACTATCTATAAAGATAGCCCGTTTTATAAAGCACTTCTCGACGGATCCTTAAATATTCCATCTCCAACAAATTTACCAGGCCAAAATATAGCAACTTCTTACTTTTACATTGGAGATGATGGCCTTGCACTGTCGGCTAATATGCTAAAGCCATTCAACAGGAACATTGCCCTTTCATTACCGGAAAAAGTATTTAACTATAGAGTTTGCAGACCACGTATGATAGCCGAGTGCGCATTTGGAAGGTTGGCACAGCGTTTTCGAAAATTGATGAGAGCTATCGAAACGAAATTAGAAACAGCAGACTTAATTGTCAAGGCTTGTTGTGCCCTACATAATCATTTAACTTGCAGTGTATTCAAAATTTCACCACAATATAAACGCACCCATCACATCAATGTATAAATCGGACAACTCTTATTTTGAAAAACAAAATACTATATTTTTCATATTTTGTTTTTTCTCGGTCATTCCATTTGTATTCACTGTGATTGAATGACTTTATTATTAAATGTAAAATAAAATAAAAGTTTTTATAAAATCTCTGTAAATAAGTTTATTGAAATTAAAATGAAATATAAACAGAATAAAAATATAAGTTGTTGTGTATTTTTAATTTAACCAACAAGATTACAATATATTAAAATATACAACATTAAACTAAAGAGGTTTGTGAAGTACCACGAGAGGATCAGATTCTCCAGGTTAATAGATCTGCTTTTGATGAGATCGGGCAACAGTATATTGAAAATAATAGATTAGCATCAAAAACACTTGAAAATGTGATGAATTATGTTATGTCCAACGGAGTTATAGATTCACAGTGGAGTAAGATTAACTGAGTCAACCCATTCAATTTCACATACCGTATATGTTTAACGTTATTTAAATTTTAAGTTTTTGATATATTTCTAATATAATTTTCCTAATATAAAAGCAATATTTACCAAAAATTAATTAAAAAAAAATACGTAAATAAATAAATATCGGCCTAGTTTAATAGATTAGTTGTTTAATACATTTATTCATTTTTATTACTGAATTCAAATATTTAAAAAAATATTTAATAAAAATCATATTTCATTGACTTGAATTATCACAAAATAGTTATTGATAGTCTTTTATAACATTTTGTTTCAGACTTCATAGATTCACAGCATAAAGCATTGTTTTATATTATGATTAAAATAAAATATAAAAATATCACACTGCATTTGACTTATTCTTTTCCATTAAAATTAATAAAACTTTTTATATATAAAAATAATAGTTTACCACAAATTTGTATAATAAAATTCAATGCACATTATTCTTTATCAATATCTGCATTGTATATGACCTTACCAAAAATATTTTTAATAAAATATGTATTTAAAATGTATTCTTTGAATTTTAATTTTCTGAAACCAAACAAAAAAAATCGCCATTTTTTTCAAATGTCAAAATCTATCAACAAATCACTGATATTTTTTTCTACAAGAATTGCAGAAAAAAATATCATGATAAATATCACGACATTGATAGAAGTGGTCTTCACGTGTGATTTCTTGTATAACTCGATTGTAGATGTTACGTGAAGACCCACAGTAAGATAACTTGTGGTGACCAGCCACATAAAAATAAAATAGAATGGAAAATTGTGCAGTGCTACTGTATTAGATAACCATGGTAAAAAATTCTAACATTGTCGATAGGGTTAGTCAGTAGCAATGTTTCACACAAAAAAGAAGTAAAAAAGTTTTTTTTTTCGTACACATATAAAAAGAGACGCTTCTATAGTTTGTTCCTTTTATTGTTGACATCGAAAAAGAAGTTTTTTATTAAGATTAAAGGCGCAAACACAATAAATCCGTTCCGTCCGCTCCGTTATATTTGAACTGTCAGTTTATCTGTAAAACGGAAATTAAAACACAATGAACGGAGGGGAAAAAAGCGGAACGAACACTAAACACAAATTCAAACTTTTACGGAAGTCATAACCTCAAATATTGTTTATTTTTTCTACATATTTATGTAAACAAGCAAATTTCAACAAATTCCATAAAATATGAATATAATTTAGCATATCTAAAATAATACATAAAAATATAAATATAAATAAAATATAAATTTTTGGATAGTTAAAGACGGAGCGGTTGTATTGTGTTTTATAAAACGAACGGATTGAGGCGGATAAAAAACGAACGGAACGGAACGGATCTATTGTGTTTGAACCTAAATTCTAAAAGTTCTTTTTCGTAAACACAGTAAAAATAGTTTTTTCTCAAATTATATATAAACATAAAACTAAAAGCAAAAAGAATCAGACATAACATTGTTCGTTCTGAGATAAAACAATTTTTTTAATAGTTTTATTAATGAAAAAATTAGTGATTGTATAGAATGTATTTAAACAAATAAATTTAAAAAGTAAAGAAGAACACATAGTCTCGATATTTAAAACGATTGGAGTGGTCCCGATCTGAAGTATATTGTAGAGCATCGCAGTCGACTAAGTTATTAGTTTGTACGTTGCGAAGTGGGTTGTTCTTATCAACAGCAGTGGGACTGGATAGTGAATTATTGGAGAATCAGACGCAGTCACTAGATCGAAATCATATTAAGGCAAGATTTATTAAATAATGAACTTTTATATTCACAGCTAGGCAGGTATTATACGTGTTGCTGATTAAATCGCAACACTATTTCATATTACTAACAAGCAACTTGCTCGATTGAACATTTATTAAATACATCGATTTTTTTATTACACAGATTATAAAAAAAATTTGTTTATTAAAATAAGCACCTTAATTATATTAACTTATTATCCAAAATTATTTTATTATCAAAAAACTAATTTTATCAACATTTTAACAAATTTAAGAAGATTTTTTTTGGTTTCATCCTATCTCGATCATTTTTAAAAACCAGGCAACTTTGTTTATGAAAACCTTTTTCAATTTTTATAGAGTTCAGATTGCAAACTGAATCATTACTACAATCCAGTACAGAGTGAAGATGAGTGGATTGACCGAATCGAAGAGTTTGGTTGTATGTACGAATGGGCTGATGTACCTGTAACTGTACCTAAAAAAAGAACAAAATATAAAAATTTTAAAATTAACAAAGTTTTTAGTAAAATATAAATTATTTCAACATGACCAAGTTCTTTCAAAATTATTGTGACAAACTGGATATGGGAAAGAACATAATTGCTTACTTGGAGACAGTAGTTCTAAAGAGGACGGCAGAAAGTATAATAATCGACTATAAAGGGAGTGACCTGGGCAAGGAGATATTTGAAGATGACGTACAAAGATATATGGAACAATTGTAAAATTATCATCATTTGTAAAATAATCGTGTGCAACAATTTTAGGAAAATTTTAATTTCAACATGATTGATGATAATAGAAAAATGATCAGGATTTTGTAGCGGCCGCCTGTCAATCACATATAATCCTTTCCGTAAACCGTGCGATTTAATTAACAGTATCAATTTAAATATATAATTAATTACGAGACACCACTAAAATACAAGCGTTGTATAATCACCCCTGTATAACGTGCGCACAAGTGGTATTAATTTGCAGAATGTACTACTTGACATTATCAATTTCAATCTCTGATAGTCTGATTAATTACTAGCTACCATAAAAATACAATCTTTGTGTAATCACACCTGTAAAAAATAATGTGAGCACAAAGTTGTATTCATTTAAACAATGTACAAATTAACATTAAATTTCATTTATTAATTAGTTACTGGTTACGAATAAAATAGAATGATGGTGTAAACGCCTTCACCTTTTATGTTAAATACGAGAATCGCTCTCGGCTGTTTTTGTTTTTGAGAGGGAAAGAAAACTGACATAAGATGTGAGGGTGGAAAAAATGTGGCTATGGTCAGAACAATCTAGACATTAAAACCATTTGGATCGTTTTCTTTTTTGTGTCGTTGCATAGTTAAAGAAAAATTCAGAGTGAATTGCATTAAATAAAAAGCAAGGTAAATAATAAAATGAATACAGAATAGAAAAGGAAAACTGTGTAGTTAATTATATCCTCAAGTGGGTTCTCGGTACGACACTACTATCACCAAGTTGAGCACATTCGACATTGAATCTGTGACGTCATATGTTTCAAAAGTTACAACATTAGCAAGCGATATTGAAAGCCAAGGTGAAAAATTATCTGATACAGTTAAAATGGTTAGGATTAATTTATAAGTCGCATAACATCAAAATTTCAAAACTGTATGGTACAATATTAAAGAAGGTCGTACATTGGATAATTTATTGGCTAGATTACAACTTGAAGAAGATCAATTTAAAATATCCGATAAAGATGAAATTACACAAGCAGCGTTTAATCCTAGAATTGATAAAACCAAACGTAAGTTATCAATTGTGGAGGTTCAAGTTCCAAAAGAAGAGGATGGTTAGAAGACTAGATCTGAAAGAATAGTTAAACCACATATTAAACTAGATTTATAGAATAATTTGAATTAAAATATTTTGTTTAAACTAAAATTATTATAAAAAGGGAGATGTAACGTAACGTATCATGACGTAGTATATTACATATATTATATCATTTCATTTGTATTGTAACTAACTTCATATATTTCAATAAACGTAACCTTATTAACAACACAATGGGTACGTCCCACTAAGCGTTCACAACGCTCAAAATGACCCTCCATCCGTTCCACTTGACGACGACAGTCGTTGTGGTCGCGGTTAAAACGTCACTAATGACGTCATAATTTTTGCTCACATCAAGCTCACAACGACCCATGTCAAAAGGTGTGTTGTAGTGAGTGTTTATAAGTTTAGCGCCATTTTTTAAAATAAAAGATGGCGCATACTCGTCTAAATCTTTACGATTCTCAACCGGATCTTCTAATTGAAGTGGATGTGTCCAGGGAAGATGCTGAGCGTGCGACCAAAGGTAAATATATGTTTAACAAGCTTAGTAATTGCGGTTTAAATCAATAGCCATTTAAAAATTTTTCTTCATTTTACAAAAGATTAGGTTATGTTATTATAAATAAAAAAATGATTATTGTCATTGAAAATTTCTTTCTTTAACGCAAATAATTTATTTGTTTATTGACTCAGGATTTGCTTCTATTATAATGCAACAAGCTATTGATAAGGAGGCTGCTACATTGGATATAAGTTTTATTGATACTGCCGATCATGATATCCAAGAATCTGAAGGTAATAAATAAATTATATTAATAGATAATATTAATAAATAAATAAAATAATTCATGTGTGTATTTCAGTTTCTTTATACATGTGGAGTCCACCTTGTGTAATGTTTTTGTTAGATACGTATAGATCGTTAGAAAAACAATTTCACAGTGGGAAGTTGTCCCAAAAAAAACCTGGGAAAAGGTCGCTGAAGAGGTATGCCGTAATGGATACCATGTCACGGGACCACAATGTTCCTCCAAACTCAGAAGTTTGAAAAAAACATATAAATCGGTGAAAGACCACAATAATAAGAGTGGAAATGATAGGAGGACGTGGCAGTATTATGAAGTGAGTACAAATTTCTTATTATGATAAGATAGTTCAATTTTGTATAACATATAATAATAATAAATTTCTAACACACATATTTTTTTAAATTATTGTAATGTTAATACTTTTGCTAGATAATGGATCAAATATTTGCAAAGAAGGCGTGGTGCGAACCAGTCGCAGTAGCGTCTTCTTCTGGGCTATCCACTCGAACAGAAGGATCTGATCGAAGTATCGAGGAATCTGGATGCACAATGAGTAAGTTGATTACGTTAGATAGTTTCATTTGTAATGTAAAAATTTATTTTAATTCCAGAATCCAATAAGAAACAAGAAACACAAATAACATCGCTCTTAGGGAAGCGTCTTCAACAAAGAGACGAGTATGAGAAGAATAAAATGATTCGACACCAAGAGCGTATGGAAATGGACGCCAAATTTTTAAATGTCCTGGAAAAAATTGCCAATAAGTAATTTAAAATAAAATAAATTAAAATGTAAATACTAAATACCTTTGAATAATTGAAGAATAAAGCAATGAAATTAAATTTAAGAAAAGGTATTTGTGTAATTTTTTAAATATTTTTATTAATAAAATACAAGGAAGCGAACATGAAAAATATCAAAATAAAAAATGATAATTTTTAATTTTTTTAGAATTTTCATTACAATTCTTTAATATACAGAAATTTCGTTTTTGTTTTAAAGTGAACCAATAGGTGAATGTAAAAACATTCGTTTATTGGGTGTCACAGTTTCAAATGACCTACTCTGGAACGATCATGTAATGGCGATGGCAAAAAGCGCGTCTAAAAATCTCGGCCTCCTAAATAGATGCAAAAAAATTTTCACTCCATACCAATTGCTCCATGTTTATAAGTCCTTTATTCGTCCCTGTATGGAGTACTGCTGTCAAGTTTGGGGTGCTGCCTCTGTTTCCATCTTGGCCCTCTTGGACTCTGTTCAAAAGCGGGCTATACGAACTGTGGGTGATCGAGCTTTGACATCAAAACTTGATTCCCTACAACATCGTCGCACTGTTGCTGACCTCGTTGTTTTTTACAAATATCGTCATCAACAGTGCTCAGATGAAATCAGCGGCATCATGCCTCAAACTTATTCTTACCCCCGTTCCACTCGGCAATCGGCTACCGCAACCAGTGAAACGGTAAAGATAAACGGCTGTCATACTGGCAGATCGCAGAAAGACTTCTTTGTCCGAACTGCATACAAATGGAATAGTTTGCCGGAACCCTTAGTCTCAGGTGGCTTCAAACGCAGAGGTTTAAAAAAAAGCGTTAATCAACACCTTAGAACGCCAGTTGTTGTGGGACCCAGGTCTAGACCTAGGTCTTAAAAGGTATTTATGTGTTGTTGTGACACATATTCTAAACCCTATTACACAACACATTTTATTGAAAAAAAATGTAAATGTAAAAAATGTAAATGTAAATGTCCTGGAAAAAATTGCCAATAAGTAATTTAAAATAAAATAAATTAAAATGTAAATACTAAATACCTTTGAATAATTGAAGAATAAAGCAATGAAATTAAATTTAAGAAAAGGTATTTGTGTAATTTTTTAAATATTTTTATTAATAAAATACAAGGAAGCGAACATGAAAAATATCAAAATAAAAAATGATAATTTTTAATTTTTTTAGAATTTTCATTACAATTCTTTAATATACAGAAATTTCGTTTTTGTTTTAAAGTGAACCAATAGGTGAATGTAAAAACATTCGTTTATTGGGTGTCACAGTTTCAAATGACCTACTCTGGAACGATCATGTAATGGCGATGGCAAAAAGCGCGTCTAAAAATCTCGGCCTCCTAAATAGATGCAAAAAAATTTTCACTCCATACCAATTGCTCCATGTTTATAAGTCCTTTATTCGTCCCTGTATGGAGTACTGCTGTCAAGTTTGGGGTGCTGCCTCTGTTTCCATCTTGGCCCTCTTGGACTCTGTTCAAAAGCGGGCTATACGAACTGTGGGTGATCGAGCTTTGACATCAAAACTTGATTCCCTACAACATCGTCGCACTGTTGCTGACCTCGTTGTTTTTTACAAATATCGTCATCAACAGTGCTCAGATGAAATCAGCGGCATCATGCCTCAAACTTATTCTTACCCCCGTTCCACTCGGCAATCGGCTACCGCAACCAGTGAAACGGTAAAGATAAACGGCTGTCATACTGGCAGATCGCAGAAAGACTTCTTTGTCCGAACTGCATACAAATGGAATAGTTTGCCGGAACCCTTAGTCTCAGGTGGCTTCAAACGCAGAGGTTTAAAAAAAAGCGTTAATCAACACCTTAGAACGCCAGTTGTTGTGGGACCCAGGTCTAGACCTAGGTCTTAAAAGGTATTTATGTGTTGTTGTGACACATATTCTAAACCCTATTACACAACACATTTTATTGAAAAAAAAAAAAAAATTATTAAGTTATTTGTATCATTTTTACAAGGAATTCATAATAGCATCTCTTTTAAGAAGTCCTGCATCACGTCTTCCTTCACGCGAATATATTCCATTATTTTCTGGATTAGGTTCTGGTATAGTGATAACAATTATTTCATTTTCTCTTAATATACATATATTATGAATTACACAGCATGCAACAATGTACTCTGCCATTAAATCTACCCTTCTCATTAGTAGACAATGTAATAATCTCCTCATTAGTCCTTTTAATAAGCCGATGCATCTTTCAACAGTCACTCGAGCAGCTGATTGTAGATAATTATATTTATTTTGTTTCTCAGTTAAATGTCCATTATCTCGATAAGGAGTAAGTAAATGCTGATTTATTTCATATGCAGAATCGCCTAGAGTATGACTGTTTTCAGGGAATGCATCTGTAGCAACCATTGGCTTCATGCAATGCTTCCTACTATCGCTTTATTCGGTAAATAACAAACAATCTACTTCGAAACAAATATATTGTTTTATGTATGTAATTAATTTCATGTACAGTAAAATTTATATGTATGTATATGTATTATGTACTATAGATTTTGTTTATATATATATATATATATATATATATATATATATATATATATATATATATATATATATATATATATATATATATATATATATATATATATATATATATATATATATATATATATATATATATATATATATATATATATATATATATATATATATATATATATATATATATATATATATATATATATATTTATTGTCTATTTCAAAAATTAAAATAAAAATAAAAATTAATCATTATCGGTCTTCCATTGAAGACAAGTAGAGTTGTAAATTATTAATTGTTTTATTTTGTAATAATAATAAATCAAGTGTAAGTGAAGTTCCAAATTCTAAAAATTGAACAAGAATATCCAGCGCCCCAACACTGGTGACCCCGACTCCGAGAATCAGGAGAAAATAGTGGGGTGTTTTTTATTCAGCAAATTTACAAACAAAAACTCTGGAAATTTCATACATATATATATATCAAGAAAATGAAAATTCATTATTCAACGTGCTTACACTTTGTCGATTCAACGCAATAATTTTAATCGACCATTGGAACGCAAACAAACAGTTACATTCTCATCAAATTGCAAAATTATTTGGTAGGTTTAACAAACTATTAAAAAAAACCTTCCAACATTTTCCGTAACGTTACACAAAACGGAAAAATCAGCTATCATCATATTGTTTATAATTATTCATCTTACATCAAGATCTACTAAAACAATAAAGAATTAAACCTGAAAAACAGAATTCATTGGATTTTTCATCAAGCATCGGATTATTAGGCCAGGAAAAATAGTATTTTAACAACAAAAAAATTCGTTACAGCAAACTGACAGCGGGATATTGTAGAACACGATATTGTAAAAGAGGGAAACATAAATCGAACCAGCAGCTGCTATCCGGGGGAGTATGGGGAGGGTTTTTAGGGGTTGAAAAGGGTTTTTCGTGATTTCTGGCTAAAGCGTGCATCCTATCAAAAAGAGTTATATGTAAAAGTTGTAGGGAATAAGAAGATCTACACTTTTTGTACGGACCATTTTTACCCTCACCTCAACATTTTTCGAAAAAAATGCGAAAAACCGATTTTTTTCTTTTTTCTTGTTTTCTTTTACAAAAAAAATTTTATGAAGTTCAAATTTTGGAAAAAGATACCTCCATTTATTGAAAAGAGGCAGCAATTTTTTCGGAGGGAAATATTTAGACGTTATTGTTAAAATTAATTTTTTTGAAAAAAAAAAACCAAATTTTTAACTGCGATTCCTCTTAAAACTACGCCTCCTAAAGAGTTCAGTTTTGACTCATTAACTTGTTCTTACGTCTATTTTTGATAAATGGTAAAAAAAGTATAAATCTATGGACAAAAAGGCGGGAAAATTGAAAAAACCGAAAAATTGCTTTTTGTGGTAAATGGCATATTTATCGTTGAATAATTGTTACTAATTAATAAAATCATATTATTTTTTTTATTATTACGTAAACAAGGATCATTCGGAAATACATTTATGAATAATTAGATGCTTTCGTTTTCGAACTTGATAAAAATTGTTCGAAGAAATAATCAACAATTAGAATTTCAGTCGTACTAAAAATCTTAAAAATTAAATATCTCAAGAACACGAATATTAGCCTCTTTGTAAATTTGTAATATTTTAGAGTAAGGATAGAACTGTTTTTACAAAAAAAAATAAATTAAATCTCAATTGATCTTCAACCCAAGCGCCAACTTCAAACGAATAACTAATCACCTACAAAAAAACAAAAAGTTTGATAAAATTGGTAAAGCCGTTCTTGAGCAATTTGATTTCGAAAGTACATGGGATTGGCAGAATTTTCATTTTTCTAAAATATTTAATGCTTATTTTAGTTTATAATATATGATAATTAATATATGATATATTTTAATTTAATATGAATTTTTTATTGTAATTGAAAGGAAAATTCACTATCTATTTGATAAATTTCAGCAAAATCTGCAACTGGAATATTTTTGCTAACAAATATTCGAATTGGTTTTTATCGTCGAACAAAACGTCTGTCTGTAATTTGAGTATGTTTTGGGTAAAATATTAAACCTTCAGAAAACCCCAAAAAAGCTTATTTAGTACCTTCTTTAAACCTCATTTAGTACCTTCTAAACCCAAAATAAGTTTAATAGAATCAGTAAACTTGGGTTTAGTGTATGGCACAAAGTACAAAAAAAATCAACCTATATTCAAATGTGTTTTTCTCAAAAACAAAAAATAACAATTGTCCTTATAGGTTTAGTATGTTTTAAGTAAATAACAAATCTGCAAAATATAAAAAACATGAAAGAAAACTAAAAGGTACTTTTTGAGATCGCCATGTTTGAAGAATAAAATTTACTTTTTTGTTACCTAAATAAAGTAAAAGTAACGAAAGCATATAATTATTCATTAATTTATTTCCAAATGATCGTCGTTGACGTTTATCATTAAAAATTTAAATGATTTTATTAATTAATAACGATTATTCAACGATAAATATGCAAATTACCACGAAAAAATGCGATTTTCTCGGTTTTTTCAATTTTCTCGCCTTTTTTTCCATAACAGTGTACCATTTTTTTTCCACTTATTAAAAACAGACGTAAGAACGAGTTAATGAGTCAAAACTGAACTCATTAGGAGGCGTAGTTTTAAGAGGAATCGCAGTTAAAAATTTGGTTTTTTTTTTCAAAAAAATTAATTTTAACAATAACGTCTAAATATTTCCCTCCGAAAAAATTGCTGCCTTTTTCCAATAAATGGAGGTATCTTTTTCCAAAATTTGAACTTCATAAATTTTTTTTTGTAAAAGAAAACAAGAAAAAAGAAAAAAATCGGTTTTTCGCATTTTTTTCGAAAAATGTTGAGGTGAGGGTAAAAATGGTCCGTACAAGTGTAGATCTTCTTATTCCCTACAACTTTTACATATAACTCTTTTTGATAGGATGCACGGTTTAGCCAGAAATCACGAAAAACCCTTTTCAACCCCTAAAAACCCTCCCCATTCTCCCCCGGATAGCAGCTGCTGGTTCGATTTATGTTTCCCTCTTTTACAATATCGTGTTCTACAATATCCCACTGTCAGTTTGCTGTAACGAATTATTTTTTTTTTTTCTAATTTTTTCTCCTATTATTACTGGTCTATATAGTAGAAATATCATTTGGAATATATAATATTTAAATATTTGGATTTAATCGATTCATCTGGTTTGCAACATTCAACTCAAGATTCAACTACTTCCGTTCAGCTGAACAGGGTGGTTATTTTGTAGCGTTATCTCACTAGGTGAGATAAAAAGTGAGATAAAATATTTGTCTTTAATCGATTATATTAGATAAAAGAAATCATTTAAACATAATTTTTTTATCTCACTATTTATCTCACCTAGTGAGATAACGCTACAAAATAACCACCCTGGTCTTATTTCAACAAGGTCGTATCAAGTACATGCAAATTTTGGTGATATGGATGTTATACGGTTATCTTATTGTGTTGATGCCAACTAATAATTTAAAAATAATTTGCTGATTATTGATGTGAGTAATTAAAAAATTCTTATGTTTTGTTTAAAATTTAATTAAATTTAGAGTTTTAGAATTTAATTTTTTTTATATTTGATAAATATTATTAGTTGTGCTTTTTGATAAAAGAATACATAAAAGATATTAAAAGTTATAACTGAAGAAAGCACAAATTTTTAGTGAAAATTTAATTCTGTGACGTTCTCATTTTGTTTAAACTATAAAATTTTTCAATTAAATAAATTTTGTTTAGTAAATTTAAATTATATTTTGTAAATATTAGTGCGTTGTAGATTTGTTTTATAGAGTTTTCTGAAGTGCATACAAGTAATTGATTTGTTATTGTTAGTATTTTCGTGTGTTGTGTTTAACCATGGGTATAGATGGTGATGATAAGAAGGAAATTGCTGGTGGTTCTAAAAGTAATGTCGATGCAATTTCTGTAAAATTAGCTCCGTTTTGGTCAAGTTCACCGACTACTTGGTTCATTCAATCTGAAGCACAGTTTTCTTTAGCCCGCGTTACCTCTGATCACGCGAAATATTACCATGTGATAGCTGCTTTACCACAAAGTGCAATTGATTCAGTTTTGGATTATATTCAAGCGCCTCCAGAAACTAATATTTACAAAGGTTTGAAAGCAAAGTTAATCGAACGTCATTCTTTGAGTGAAGAGCGTCGGATCGAAGAACTTCTGTCAAATACCGAACTGGGGGATAAGAAACCATCCGAATTTTACAGGCATATGAAACATTTAGCTGGCACTTCCAATACTTTTGGTGAAAGCTTAATAACAAAATTATGGCTTAGACGATTGCCTTCTGCTATTAATATCGCATTAATTCCTCTAACTAATAATGAAAAAGGTATTGATGAATTGACTGAACTTGCAGATAAAATCTACGAAGCTACTAACACAGGTCTTAACATTTCATCTATTGGTTCTACAGCACCTGCAGCTATTATGGCACTACAAACTAACAAAATTGATCATCTTGAAAAAGAGATTTGTGAATTGAAGTCTATGGTGCAAGACTTGTTTAAAAATCAAAACCGTCGCAATTATTTACCACATCGTTCTCGTAGTTCTACGCGTTCGCACAGTAAAAGCAATTCACGAAATCTTCAGAAGAGACCACTATGCTGGTATCATTTTAAGTTTGGAAATAATGCTACCAAGTGCGACAAGCCGTGCAATTTTAATTCCAATGGTAAGCCACCAGCAAACCAGAATGAAAAAAACTTGTAAATTCCACTCTAATTGCGGCTAATGGTGGAACAGGGAATCAACGCCGCCTGTTTATTAAAGATATTAGAAATAAATTCGTGTTCTTAGTGGAAACTGGGGCTGACCTCTCGGTCATTCCTCACACTTTGTTTGGTCGTTGTACAAAAGACCCTGATTTTTTCTTATCAGCTGCTAATGGTTCAACAATTAGCACATATGGTACAAAACTGTTACACATTGACTTGGGATTGCGTCGTAGTTTTATTCATCCATTTTTGTTAGCATCCGTCAATAGGCCCATAATCGGTGCCGACTTTTTAACTAAATTTGGATTGTTAGTGGATCTGAGTGGTAGACGTTTGGACAGTGAAACCAATCTGGAAATTAATGCTGCTTGCAAATTAGACCCAGATACTCCTTTACCAATGTACTATACTTTGGAAAACAACTACAGTTTTTTGTTAAAAGAGTTTCCTTCGCTCGTTGTATGTCCTAATTACGACTTACCCGTGAAACATTCGGTTGTCCATCACATTGAGACAAAAGGGCCTCTCCCATTTTGTACTCCTAGAAGATTGGACTCTGCTAAATACAAAGGTGCGAAATTAGAATTTGAACATATGATTCAATTGGGCATTTGCCGTACATCTTCATCATGTGTTTCATCACCATTGCACTTAGTGTCAAAAAAAGATACCACGGATTGGCGACCGTGTGGTGATTATCGCCGTTTAAATGCAATCACAATTCCAGACAGGTACCCCATACAACATATTCATAATTTCTCTATGAATTTAAAAGATTGCGAAATTTTCTCGAAAATTGATTTGGTTAGGGCATATCATCATATTCCTGTAGCACCGGAGGATGTCTACAAAACGGCAATTACAACTCCTTTCGGCTTGTTCGAATTTACTAGGATGCCATTTGGCTTAAGAAATGCCAGCCAAACGTTTCAGAGATTTATGAATACTGTGGTAAATGGTCTTGAATTTGTCTTTGTTTACATAGACGATATTTTGGTGTTTAGTAAAACTGAAGAGGAACACAAATCCCATCTTCGGCAGCTTTTTAGTAGATTGGCTGAGTATGGACTAAATATTAAAGCATCAAAATGCACATTTGGAGCTTCGTCGTTAGATTTTCTTGGACACAATATATCCAACAAAGGAATTACTCCATCGCAAACCAGAGTTGAAGTTATTTTGAACTTTCCCTCTCCTGCTTCTATTAGACAGTTACAACAATTTATAGGAATGATAAACTATTATAGCAGATTCATTCAAAATAGTGCTCATCTTTTAGCTCCATTACACTCTCATCTCTCTTCAATGATTAAACTTAAATCAAAGAAACAGAAGTTCAATTGGCCTGAGGAATGTGAAGAATGGTTTAAGAAATGTAAAGATGCATTAGCGTCATGCACTCTACTAGCACATTCTAATGATGATGCTACATTTAATATAACCACTGATGCTTCTAGTTGGGCAATAGGTGCTGTTCTCGAACAATTTAATAATGGTCAGTGGGAACCTTTATCTTTTTATTCAAAAAAACTATCTCCAACTGAAACTAAATATTCTGCTTTTGATAGGGAATTGCTTGGCATCTTTCAAGCTCTAAAGCACTTTCGCTATTTTATTGAAGGCAGAGAATTCACAATCTTCACCGATCACAAACCACTGACGAAAGCACTTACATCTAAAACTGAACGTAGCCCACGTCAGTCAAGGCACTTGGATTACATCGCACAATTCACTAGCGATATTAGACATATTAGTGGAAAAGAAAATGTGATTGCAGATTGTTTATCTCGGCTTGGTAACTCAAATATCCCTGCTCCGAGCATCGATGCTATAGATGCAAGTGCTCAAGCAATACTAAATTTGCAGCAGTCGGATGATGAACTGAAGACACTAATCGCTTCTCAAGACAGAAAACCCAATTCCAAATTTAAATTGGAATTGACTGAATTGCCTTTTACAAAAGAACTGTTATGGTGTGATATGTCGACAGGGAAGCAACGTCCCTTTGTGCCATTGCCTTTAAGAAAAAGTGTGTTTGATCAACTACACAAATTGTCTCATCCAGGCATACGTGCATCTCGCAAATTAGTTGCGTCCCGATATTTTTGGCCCTATTTAAATAAAAATTGTTCTGAATGGACAAAAACTTGTGTGCCGTGTCAAAGAAGCAAGGTCAACCGTCACACACGTTCAGCGCATGGAACATTTAGTGTACCTCAATCACGATTTCAGCACATTCATTTGGATCTGGTGGGTCCACTTCCAGTATCTAATGGATGTTCGTATATTCTAACCATAGTGGACAGGTTCACTAGGTGGCCGGAAGCCTATCCGATACCGAACATGACTGCATTTACCGTAGCAAAAACTTTAACTTCTCAGTATATATCACGCTTTGGAATACCATTAGAGATTACCACCGACCAAGGTTCACAATTTGAATCAAAACTGTTTTCTGAATTGACTAAATTTCTTGGAAGTCACCGAATTCGCACAACAGCCTACCACCCTCAAGCAAACGGGATGGTAGAGCGCTTCCATCGAGTATTAAAATCATCTCTAATGGCTCGCGGCAATACTACGAATTGGTTTGATGAAATTCCTTGGGTTCTTTTAGGTCTACGAGTCACAGTTAAAGAAGATCTTAAATATTCCCCAGCTGAGCTCGTATATGGTGAAACTTTAAAAATTCCAGGAGAATTTTTTTCTCAAACTGCAGAACCGTCGCTTGATCCTAACAATTTCGTTAGCAATCTTAGAGAACAAATGCGAAATGTTAAATTTTCTGAACCTCGACTAGCCAATCAATCAATTTTTGTTCCAGACGATCTTCATTCAAATGAATACGTCTTTGTAAGAGTCGATAAAATCAGGAAAGGCTTAAATCCTCCTTATGCTGGACCTTTCAGAGTTTTGAAAAGATTTCGAAAACATTTTGTTGTTGATATTAAAGGTAAAAACACATCAATATCAATTGATAGATTGAAACCAGCTTACACCTCAGAGATCACTGCCGAATTGAATGAATCAAGTTTGCGTAAAGTATCATTTAGAAATAATTAAATTTTTCAAATTGTAGCGCTACGCTGGAGGGGAGTGATGTAGCAACCATTGGCTTCATGCAATGCTTCCTACTATCGCTTTATTCGGTAAATAACAAACAATCTACTTCGAAACAAATATATTGTTTTATGTATGTAATTAATTTCATGTACAGTAAAATTTATATGTATGTATATGTATTATGTACTATAGATTTTGTTTATATATATATATATATATATATATATATATATATATATATATATATATATATATATATATATATATATATATATATATATATATATATATATATATATATATATATATATATATATATATATATATATATATATATATATATATATATATATATATATATATATATATATATATATATATATATATATATATATATATATATATATATATATATATATATATATATATATATATATATATTTATTGTCTATTTCAAAAATTAAAATAAAAATAAAAATTAATCATTATCGGTCTTCCATTGAAGACAAGTAGAGTTGTAAATTATTAATTGTTTTATTTTGTAATAATAATAAATCAAGTGTAAGTGAAGTTCCAAATTCTAAAAATTGAACAAGAATATCCAGCGCCCCAACACATCATCGTCGTTTAAGTAATCTGCAACTTCTGACAAACGAAAAACTCTTTGATCATGAACAGACCCAGGATGTCCGGCATAACAATGGGTTATTAGACCCTTGTAGTCACATACGAGCTGCAAGAAAATAGAAAATGTATGTAAATCAGTATTTATTATTTACAACAATTAACAGTTACTTAAAAATATTATTACTAGTTACTTAAAAATAATGCTTCTCAAGATGGACTGGTCAACGCCCCAGAACTACTCGGAACACAGTTCCGACCAAGGACCATCGCAACAATTTTGACGAAAGGTGCAACTCCGTCGTATTATTTGATATATTTAACTAAATCCAACTATTAGATGATATATTTAACACCAATCTGCCAGGTCTAATAAAGCGCTGGATGTGCAACTACCTAACAGGCCGACAAACATACGTTGAGTTCCGTAACTCCAAATCTAGTATGAGAGTGCTCAAACAAGGAGTTCCACAATGTGAAGTTCTCTCACCTTCGCTATTCAATCTCTACCTAAGCAGCTTACCTACACCACCAGAAAGAATAACCATCACGTCATATGCAGACGACTGCACGGTGCTTGCAACAGGGAACAACCTGGAACAACTCACTAATGCTCTGAACACCTACCTTAACAGCCTAAACGAGTGGTTTAAAACCAAAAAAAACTAATACTGTCTACCGAAAAGTCCAGCTTCTCAAGATGGACGGGTCTACGCCCCAGAAGTACTCAACCCAGTTTCGACCAAGGACCATCACAAAAATTTCGGCGAAAGGTGCTACTCCGACGCTCCATTTTTTGGATAAAGAAGCAACTGTCACTGGCCTCACTGCCTCAGATCCTCCTCGTCATGGTCGGCATTGAAAGAAATCTTGGACCAAATAAAACATGGCATTGTGCAATATGCAAAAACATTTGAAGGGCAAACACTACACCCGTCCAGTGTAATAGCTGTAAAGAATGGTGTCATCTTAAGAACTGCTCAGGCCTTGCAACACATTAGCAATGGACCAAAAACTACATAGCGCCATGTTGCTATGCATCAAGTCAACATACAAATACGAGCTCGCAACAGAACACAATGCGAATGAACACACATCCGGAAAACCCAAGTGATGTCAAAATTATGCAGTTAAATTGTAATGGTCTCTTAAACAAAATCGATGACATCATCAACTTTATGTATAAAAACCATATTCTAGTCGCGGTTTTACAAGAAACCAAATTAAATGTAAGATCTAAAATTAGTGATAGTATCTGTGATTATAGAATTATGAGACTGGATAGAGGGAAGGGCAAAGGTGGTGGCCTTGCCTTTATCATACACAAAACCATTATCTACCGTACAACCACATTACCAACAGTACCGGGAACTGATAAACACCTAGAACAACTGGGTATTACAATAAACTCCGGAAATACGGAGATAAATCTAGTCAATATTTATATTCCACCAGTAAGCAACTGTGATATAGGGTATGAACCGTCCACAGGACATTTATTTTATACCAAAGACTGTTTAATTCTCGGTGAGATGTATGCTCACCACGATCTATAGCACTCACACTTGAACACTGATTCCAGAGGTAAAAACATTGCTGATCAAATTGACGGCTCCAACTTTGGAGTACTCAATGAATCACAACCAACAAGAGTAACAAGTAACTCATACTCTTCTCCAGATGTCTCACTTGCCAGCAGGTCATTAATGCCAATCGCATGAGTAGAATTGACCAAGAAATTGTTGACAAGTGTCCCATATATGAGGGCACGCCACATGATGCAGAACACCTATTTAATTGTCCAGAAAAACCAACCAACTTGACGAACGAAGATTTATGGTACCCCCCAAGAGCAGTAGCAGAGTTCCTGAATCTGGACATGGAGCCGGAGGAGTAGCACCACACCGTCGCTACAACAACAACAACTTAAAAATAATAATTTTTAAATACCTGTAACTGAATCGAATGGAATCCTTTCCGATTTATATAATCTACCGCATTTTGTTTTGGTGCATTTATACGAATGTGAGTACCATCAATAGCTCCTATTGTTTTAGGAAAACCACTTCCTCTTTCAAACCCACGCATAACTTCCATGGCACGATCTCCCGTAGGCCATTGTATAAATTTTGAGGCTCTTATAAATAGAGCATGACAAACTCTACGTACAGCTCTTACTGCAGTAGCTCGTCCTACGTTAAATCTATCACAAACTGACTTATAATAAGAATTAAAAATATATACAGTTTAGTTTCATACTTCTGAATTATATGATTATAGTATGTAGTTTTATGCAGAGATCGTAACTCCTCATTTTTTGATCATCATCTTTTGCTTTTTCTTAGTTTTGAATATTCATATTCAATGAAAAAAAAAAATAAAGCAAATCCATGAATATTTTTTTCTTGTCCTTTTTTGAATATCTTTGTTCATAATCATTTTTAATCATATTTTCGTTTGAGAAAAGATGTTCAAAAAGTTGATCCTAATTGAAAAAGATTGAGTATTATCACTCATTTTTTGTTTTGTTTTGATTTTGAATTGAGGATCTTACATCTTTTTTCAAATTGATGCTCATCGGATCTTTTTTCATACATTTTGTTGAAGAAAAAGAATGAGTTTCATCAAATTGAATTTTTTCTTATTCAGATATTGATGATTGTTGTTTGGTAAAATAGAAAATATTTTATAGAATAAAAATTTTGGTTTATGGTTGTTTCTGTTTGTTGTTTATTAATCTTATTATTTAGTTTATTAGAATAAATGGACCTTTGTGAGTATATAAAGGACTGCAAAATCATTAATTATTTTTAATGATTTGGTTTGAGATTTTGTTAATATCCAATTATGGTTTTGGTTTTCCTAAATGATAAGTTTTGGTTTGATTTTTCGAAACAATAAATATTGGTTTGGTTTCAATTTTAGGACAAGTTTTGAGTTTGGGTTCGGTTTTCGTTTTTATAAATGATAAGTTTCGGTTTTCACTTTTAAAAACCGAAATCTTATTGTTTGGGTTTTCGTCAGACAATTTATTAAAAATTACACTATTTGTTTTAAAATTTAAACCATTCCCATGTTTAAGAAAAAATGCCGGGTCAATTAATAATGAGTAGAAAGTATTTCATTTCATTGCGTAGCGTCAAGTACATTTAAAGAACCAATGGCAAGACGGATATGAAGTTTTCTACCGAGGTTTTATTACTATTTTTTCGAATTTGGTTTTGGCTTGATGATTTTTAGAATGTGATATCGGTTACAGTTTGATAATTTTTAAAATGTGGTTTTGGTTTTGGCGATTTTACTTCGGTCTGAAAGACCTAAGTATTGCATTAATGAGCCAAAAGTGAAATTCTTACCCCCACTTTTTTGGTATTTCTCGACGTTTTAGGACCTACTGATTCTAAAAAAGCAAAAAAAAATGTATGTCTGTCTGCCGGCCGTCATTAACGAAATCTAGAAAACCACTGGAGGGATTAAGTGTGTCAAAAAATCATTAAGTGTGTCAAAAATAACAAATTTTTGGAAAAAAATTTAGCTGTTTTTATGAAGGAAATGCAATTGAACATGAAATTGGACATGGACATTTTTGAATTTGTTTTAGTTTTGAAATATTTTTGGAATTTCGAAAAAAGATTGTATTTTTTATTTTGTAATAATTTTTGCAATGTTTTTAGAATTTTGGAAAAAGGTAGAATTTTTTAATATTATATGTATTTTTAAGAATTTTGAAAGAAGTTTAAATTTTTGATTTTGTAAGAATTTTCGGACTATTTTTAGATTTTGGATTTAGAATTTAAATTTAAATTTAGAATTTTGGAAAACTTAAAATTTTTGATTTTATTATAATTTTTGGAATTTAGAAAAAAAGTTTCAATTTTTGATATTGTTATAATTTTTACAATATTTTTAGAATTTTGGAAAAAGTTTGAATTTTTAAGAATTTTTGGACTATTGGTCATTAAGAAAAAGTTTAAATATTTGATTTTATTCTAATTTTCGCAATATTTTTGGAATTTTGAAAAAAGTTTGATTTTATATTTTTACAATATTTTTGGAATTTTGAAAGAAATATGAATTTGTGATTTGGTAATACTTTCTCGAAATAAAAACAAAATACATATACTTTAACAAAGAGTTATGTTTGATGTACATCGCTGCCCAAAACTATAAAAACAATGTCCTCATATAAGTTTTATGCCGAAGACTTTATCAAAATGCTTAACCAAAATTGAAGTCTTGATATCTCAGAGCTTTAAATTTCAGCCCCTCCATATTTTTGAATATGGTTTTATTTTAATGAGGTTGGTTTTTTCGGTTTTGGTTTTGCAATAGCTGTTTGCATATCTGTTTATGTTACTATGTTGATGAGTGGTTGATTTACAAATTCTACGAATTACAAAAATCAAGATTTTAACAAATATTGATATGTCAATTTGGCGATTTCCTTGTAACTAATTCAACAATGAGTGAATGTATTTGTTGGGAAATAATATTAGAAGTTAATACACATAGGCAATGTATATCCAGGTGTTTTAAGAAACCATTAAATCATATGCACATAATTTAGCTGACTGTTAAAATCATAGTCACCTCACCTCCATTATCTAAGAATTGAGTTGCTATTTTGATGCTAAGTGGGTAATGGATATTCAAAATGCTTAATAATAAGCTAGGTTACGTCAGCTTACCAAAACGGCCTCTATAGTCGTAAAGCTAACCAACTAATTACATACACAAATAAAATTAAATTTATGTTGATACATGTTACCGTTGAAATTATTTTTGCATTTTTTCAGTGTTTCACTGTTAAGTTATTTTCATTTTGTAAAATTATAACATTTTTCAATGAATGCAAAACATCGATCGGTAATCTATATATATAAAAATTAATGTTTGTTTGTTTGTTTGTTCGTATTTGATAATCTCCAAAACTACTGCACCTATTTGAAAAATTCTTTCACTATTTGAAAGGTACATTATTCTCGATGAACATAGGCTATATATTATGTAGATAAATGGAACCCCAGGGCTCTTATAATTAATTTAAGGGATTTCGCCTTTATTATTTTTATCTAAATATATCGTTTTATACATTTGGTTTGCTTTGATCAATTTTTTTTACATTGAACATAATTTAATGAAATTGAAAAATGAAAGTATGATCTGACAAACAATTATGTTTATTTATATATCAAAATGATATATATTGGAATTTAGCACATGATCAAATTGTTTTATCTACACCAAATATGTTGCGGGTATGCAATTGTATGTGATACATGTTTCTAAAACTAAGTGAAGATAGTGGATAACATCGAGCATAACGATTTAAAGCTCAAAGTTACGAAATGGAATTCGCACAAATACTATACAAAGAAGCATAGCTTATGTACAATCAAAAACGGATTGCATACTTATGTACAATGAAGCATAGCTTATGTACAATCAAAAACGATTTGCTATTGGCAAATCAGTTAACGTGAGATATCGTATACCACTGGCAACGGCAGTAAGATATCACTGATATAAGGGGATAAGTGATATTTTAGGGGTGCTGGGGGATAAACTTTTTTCAATCAACGATAGCACACTTAGTCTTATAGTTATGGAATATTCTTTGGTGACGACACGCTTTTTTAGGTATTTTTAAATAAAATATGTTGGGTCGTAGGAATTACAACACAACGTGTCACAACAACACATAAGAACCTTTTAAGAACAAGGTCCCACAACAACATGCTTCTAAGGTGTTTATGGACGCAATTTTTTTATTTTTTATATTTTTTTTTAAAGAATGAACTTTTTTGCTTGCTCGAAGAAACGAGTTTCCATATAACTATTATGTATGCTGGATTGAGGAAAAACAATGCGTTACATGATCTTGGTATATGCTTCTAGAATTAGGAAAATTAGTAACCCAATTTTAGCTTTGTTCGTGCAAATTTGAAAAATAAAGTATTTTATTTTTATTTCCTCCATCCTATTATGAAATATTGCCCTACGTCGTACATTATTATGTGAAAGGATTTATTATTTGGTTTTCCATTCTTTAAAAAGATCATAAAAAACCAAAAAAAATTAAATTTGCGTCCATCAACGTCTTAAAAAACATGATGGTGTAGAACCTAGGTTTTAAAAGGTTTTTATGTGTTTTGTGACATACATTGTAATTCTAAATATGTCAAATACTTTGAAGTTGCACAAATTTTTTTGAAATGTTCGGTGAAAAAGATGATGAACAATGTCATTGAAGCCACAATTTTAAATGGAAAATTCGAACCGGAAGATGTAGTGTTGCCACGTATTCCAACAGATATGGCATTTGAACCCAAACGTTTCGTTTCCAGTGCAACTGACTTTTACAATGACCATCAACAAATCACAAGGACAGTTACAGCAAGTATGTGGACTAGATTTGGAGAATCCGTGCTTCTCACAAGGCAACTGTATGTGGCTAACGCGTTAGGAAAACCATTCCGTTAAACGGAAAAACAAAAAATAAAATGTACCCATAAGTAATCGAATAAATAAATAGAATTAAAACGACATTTTGAAATTCTATCCATATTAAAATAAGTTAATAAAAATAAAAATGACACAATGGAAATTGTATGCTATCATTATGAGTTTTTTCGAATTTTCTTTCTTATGACATAGTGGCAATATGCGACGAGCATAATGTTAAATAAACAAAACTTTTACACTATTTGGTGTAAAAAATAAAAGTTTGGGAAATTGTGTGAGTGATTTGAGAGATTTTTGTGTGTTTCGTGTCGGGAACAAATACAATTCATGAGCACTGTGAACATTTGTGATTTTTTTTTTATTCTGTATAATTTTCTATATAGAGATGAAACACCTCTACTAATTCAACAAGTCATTTAAATTTTTTTATTGCTTACTTGAAAACTTATTTGATCGCCAATTTTTCATATATCCGAACTTAGCTAGAGTGCTGATTATTTTTCATTCATATTTTCAAAAAGTACAATTAAAAATTATGCTATCATTTCTCATTACCACTTTTTTGAAATCATTGCTACTACGTCAACAAAATGTTTGCGCACAAACTTTATTTATAAGCGTAGCAAAGCACGCCGGGTCCTGCTAGTATACCATAAAAAAGCAATTAAAAATTTAGTCTTTTGAGTCTTCATCAAGCACATACAATTCATGCAAAATATTAAGAAGAATTTTTGACAAACACATCCTTTTGGAATCGTTAAAACAATGAACTTTTCAAATTAGTTGAACATCTTTGATAAAAACAACTAATAGTGAATTCTTTTCTACTTGTTCGGTACAAGTTCCGACTCCGAATTATCCAAATTTGTTTTTTTTGCATTGCTTTTTTTACAAAAGAATACAAATTTCGTTAGTTCTGTGTTGGAACTTGTACCGAACAGGTAGAAAAGAATTCACTATAAAACAATTTGTATTGGTACCGATAATAAATTAAATATAAAGGAATAATTTCATTAATTTAATACAGTAGTAAATATTTAATTATATGGCGTTTGGCATCAAAATATTTCAATTGATACTAAACTTCTATCCTATGAAATATTGAACCTTTACAGCCTTACTGACGACACCTTTCCACCGTTTTGCGGATGCCAGTGACTTCCATGGCTCTCAGAGATCTCCTAATATTCGATCACATGCAGCAGCAACCAATGATTGCAATGATTGAAAGTTGTTCAATAATTTTATCATTTACCATAAAGTGTATAAGCTGGAGTGCATTCTTGTTGAGTTCAATCCAACCAAAACCAAATTATGTCGTCTTTCATTGCTGGAGAACATAAAGATTGTCACACCAATAATCGGTTCAAATATCCCTTTGTAGAAGAATTTCTTTTCAACATGATTATTTTAATAGGAATGTTAAGTGGAATTCATTGACTATATCCGTTTTTCCTGATGCATTCAAATTTTATTATTAGACATTAATCATTATCAAAAAATGTCCATCACCATGTAAAACAATTAGCCTAACTATTCTAACTAAAAATATCTTCATTCTTTTCATTTGCCCAAATTCTTTGCTGTTCTAATTGACATTGTATTTTCGGCTATTAAAATAGTTTAAGTAAAGAATATTTTACGTTTAGCATGCTAAACATGTCCAATTAATTAAAAAATATATAAAATTCACAGCGCAAAATAAACATCGAAATAATTCTTTATCAAAACCAAATTTACATATTTCAAGCTCAGTACCATAAATTAAATTTATTCAGTAATTTTATCAAAGTATCCATATATAATATCATTCTTACAAATGTTTTCGCTTTCCATACAAATCAAATCATCCTCAAAAATGTTATATCGATTTTTTCTTCATTCATCATCATTTGAGTATCAAAATTGAACTCTTTTGAGTCTCAAATGAAAACGGATCCTCAATTTGACGAGATAAATTTGAGAAAAAAGAGTTCACTTTATCTTTTTTTATTTTGTTTTTACTACAAAACGAACATCAATCTTTAAAAGAAACGAAAAAATGAGTGATCATCGTTTATCTGAAATTATGGTTGATCTTTGACGAATTGAGTGGAAGAAAGAAATGAAAAAAGAATTCAACAAAAAAAAAAATTTCTTCACTCAAATAAATTGTATATTCAAAATAGTTTCGATTTTGCTTTTTCATGATAAATTTAAATCTTTAGAAAAATGATAATCTTCTATCTCTGGACTTTTATGCCTTGTTCAAATTAAGGTTATTTTAAGACCTTAAGTCCTTAACTTACATTGAATGCATCCATGTGTCGGCAAAGTAGAGCGAAAGACATTAAATTTCTAATGACATTAAAAAAAGACCATAAGACCTTAATTGTCATTTTAATGTTTTTCCTTCTATAGCAAATTCATATTTTTTATAGTTTAAATTTATTTTTGGAGTTTTATTATATTGTTAGACATTCTTCATCAAAAAATTCATTTCATTAGAAAAATTGCAATTGGCTGGGAGAAAATATTTTGTATTTTTTTAATAATTTGGTTTAATATCTTAGCCATTTTTCTTTTTATTAGAGTTAACCTCCAATTAGAGTTAAAAAATTTGAATAATTAATTAAAGTTAAACCAAATTTGTATATTTTTCTAACAATCATTTAATTTTATTATCTTATGAAGGAACATCATGAATCTTATGAAGGATAATGAAATGTCAAAATGATATTAATTAGAACGGTGGTGTTAAAAGACAATAGCAATAAGCTTAAAAGACTACTTTATCGATAAATTTAAATACCGTAAATTGTCCGAAGCCTTATAAACATTTTACCTATAAGAATCCGTCGTAGCCATTTTCCATTTACCATCAATTGAAGGCGGGAAGGAATTGTTGGACATCTTGGGACACGCCGAACTAAATCTGGTTGTATTAGTTCATGTAAATAATTGAATGTATTCCTTGAAAGTCTAAAAAAACAATGAGGTTATGTAAAAAATTTTAATATCTATAACAGAAAATTATTTACCTGAAATGACTTGAATTCTTCATCTGAATAAAGATTAATGACGTTCGCATTATTACTTATACGAGGCCTTAGTTTTCGCTTTTCACGATAATAGTTAAGGGAAATTGTATTCCACTCTTCATCTGAAGATGAACTACTTCCTGATACATTATTGCGACGCATCATCATATATGCTACTGCCGCCGTAAAAGACATTTTGATCGTATTTAAATATACTAAATGAAATATAAAATTGTTGTTTTTTAAATATAAATGAAGCAAAAAACACGTACACGCACAATGAAAAAATTTTACTCATTAGATTTGTGCAACTTTTTGTTATTATTTAAATGTCAAATTCGCTATTTGTAATTTTGACATCAACACCCAAACGATCACATTAACCATTCCACTTGCGTTTACAATTACAACGCTCAGAAGCAAGTGGAACATTAAAAACAGCGGTCGTGGGCGTGATTGTTTTAGTGGAACGCACCCAATGACGATGAATTAGACAGAAGACAGAAGATTCAAATTTAATTGAAGATTCGTCTGATGAGGAATTTTCAACAGATGAAGTTCAAGATTCAAAATTTTACGTTAAAAATTAAATTAATCAAATGGATAATTAAACATAACGTATCTGTCGGCTGTCCACACTGTGAAAGAGCTATTTAGTATACTAAGAGCGTTTGGTATTTGTCTTCTAAAAGCAAAAGCAGGGTTGCTTAGACAAACTTTTAAAAGATCAGATAAAGTTGTAACCCGTAAAGTTGCACTCGGAGAATACATCCATTCCGGTATTGAAAAATCTATATAAACCACTATGACTTGGATTTTTTGAATAATGCGATAGAAATTACTTGTGATTTTCACATTGATGGATTACTGCATTACAAAAGCTCCCGTACAACCTTATGGCCAATTCTTGGATCATTTTGTGATAAAAGATCACGATGTCCATTTATTGTAGGAGTGTGGGCTGGCGAAAGGCATCCTGCTTCTATTGATTCTTATTTCAAAGGTATTTCAGAAGAAATTATAAAGTTGAAAATTTACTTTACGAGCTTTCACTTGTGATTCACCTGCAAAATCGTTTTGCAAATCAGTCCTAAATCACAATAGTAAAAACGGTTGCCACGAATGTGATCAACTTCATTTTCTTCAATTCTTAATTCACAATTATTCTTAATTAATTGAATTTTGGAAAAATCTGTCATTAAAATGGTCACCCAATTTCCACTTGACCCTATGCATTTAGTTGATTTGGCGATTGTAAGAAAACTTTTAATTTTTTTACTTAATAAAATGAAGTCTGGTAAACAAAACATGTCAGAATTATTCGTTTTATATGCTAAATATGTACCACCTGAATTTGGAAGCAAACCAAGAAAATTTAGTGACATTCTCAGATGGAAGGCTATTGAGTTTAGGATTTTTATTTTGTATGGTGTTTTACCACTATTAAAAGATTTTGTAGATGACAACATTTATTATCATTTTCTTTTATTAGAAACGAGTCTTCGCCTTTAAGCAGATAATACATATAAAGAAAATATAAATAATGCACAAATCTTACTGAACCAATTTGTTGAAGTTTATCCCCAGATTTATGGACTAAAACACGTAAACTATAACGCTCACAGTGTATTGCATTTGCCAAATTATGTTAACTTTTATGGTCCGTTAGACTCTTTCTGGTTACAAGTACGAAAACTTTTTGCAAGGGATGATAAAAACTATTAAAAAACCCCAAAATATTTTAAAACAACTCCAGAACATCGTTACTGAACGTCAAAATTTAAACGCTTTCATATCTGAACATAACTTTAGAACACATATAGAAAAATTTAAAGATTGCTTCCCTAGTAAAACGTGCGAATATGATTCATTTGTGTACAAGAATAACTTTAAGGATTATTATTGTTCAATTTTTGATGGCACCGAAGAAGTGCCATTTTTTATAGAACAGTTTGACACATCAAATAAAATCCAAGTGGTACGTAGTAAAAATTTTTATAATTATTGTTCTTTTTCTAATGAACCATATTTGTTCTCTATTGTGATTTTTGCCAAATCATAAATTCCTCCCCGTTCTCCCATTTTCCCCAGCTTGTTCCCACATTCTTTACAAATATCGGGCCTTTTTTTCAACGCCGTGGGACGCGGGACAAATTTTCAAAAAATGGGACAGTCCAGCCAAATGCGGTACGCCTAGACAATTTAAATGTTATAAATTTTTTGAAAGAGATAGAACATCCACTAGAATAGGTGTTCGGTATTATAAGCTTAGGTGTTTCATATATTTTAAGTGCCCTGAATGTTAAGACGCGAATTTATTCAAAATCTTTTTTTATAAAAGAAAACCTTGCGAATTGGGTGTTACAAAATTTTTGTGAGACAATCTTAAAAGAAACTAATTTTAACAATAAATAAAAATCATAATATATCATAATATATATATAATCAAACTTAGCATAAAATGAAACGTGAAGACAAGGATAAGATTTTAAAAAAATAGATGTATTTATGTATTATTATTAACTGCTCCATGTTTTTCAGAAAATTTGGTTTACGTCAAATTCGAAAGCGGTAATACGGGCAAACGTGGGCGAGATGGAGAAGTGGATAAGTCAACAACATCACTTACAAGGAAGTTAAGCAACACTGGGAAATGTTGTGGCCAGGGCAGTAGCGGTTAACATAATCAAAAATTGTAAATAAAATTCACTTACAGATTCGGTTTTTTGTTTGATTTTTATTGATAGTTATTTTCTTGTTTTTATTTATTTAGTTTTCACTTATATTAACGGTTAGTTTAACAGATTTTTTTTTATATATTGTTCCACTCGGGAATCAATCACTTCACTAAATATCAGTTCGAATTTAAGTTTCAATTTCTGTTTTTTTACAAATTATCAGTTCAAATTTAGGTAACATTACCTTATGATTTCTATTTTTTCACAAAATAATAATACAAATTTAAGTGACAGTACCTTTCGATTGATGTCTATTTCTCACAAATTAACTGTATAAATTTAAACAACAACTTTCTAAATGCTTTTTTTCTTAATTCCTTTTTTATTCTTTCCACTTTTCTTAAAATCAACTCAACTCTTATTTTAAAAATTTCAACTACACTATCTAAATTTAACTCAACTCTATATTAAGATTTACTTTAGTTTATATAGAAAAATTGTTATTAAGAATGTTATTTGTTTAACAATATTTAACAAATAAATTTATTTCGACTAAACAAGTTTCTTTTAATTTTATAAAACAAAAATGAAACAAAACAAAAAACTTTGCTTCTTGCAAAAATAAATGTTATTTTTAAGAAGTGTTGAACTTGAGAAAGTCGCTAAACGTTTCCTATATTTGTTTTCTTTAATATTTATTATTTATAAGAAGTGTTGAACTTAAGGAAGTCGCTAAACGTTTCCTATATTTGCTTTCTTATTTTAATGTTTAAATGAATATGATAGAGGGGTTGATAAGTTGGTTTCCAACAGAAGGGTGCGAACTTAAACGGGTGACCGCTTGGGAACTTCATCAGAAAAAGTATGGAAATATGATTGTAGTACATTGAAGCAGGAATATCTCGCCCACGGTATGCCAGTATACCTTATCCAGCAGCCCTGGAAACTGGCTAGGATTCGATGGTCCAATCACCCGTTAATCCGAAAGGTGAATCCGAAATTCAAATGATTAAAGAAACGTACACTAGAAAGAAACAAAACCAAACAAACCGGAATAACCAAATATCGACCCTTAGCTATCGTACCCGGACACGAGTAGGAAGCTCGAATGTCAGAACTCTGATAGAAATATCGCGGTTAGCACAAGTTGAGAAAGATCGAGATACTAGGACTCAGTGAAGTAAGATGGAAAAACAGCGGAGAGCTAACAACAAGGGAAGGAAATTATATGATGTTCTCTGGTAAATCCAACACACACGAACAAGGCGTAGCAATATTAACAACACCTAACGCAAAGAAAGCACTTCTCGAATGGAAACCAATCAGTAGCAGAATAATAACAGCAAGATTCCAATCGAAAATTAGAAATACAACGATCATACAGTGCTATGCACCTACCGAAGAAGCTGATGATGCGACAAAAGATGACTTCTACGAACAGCTCCAAGCAACACTGGCTAGTGCACACCGAAATGACATCAAAATAATAAAAGGTGATTTCAATGCCAAAATTGGAACCGACAACACCGGAATGGAATCAGTCATGGGCAAAAATGCACTAGAATCAACACGTAACAATAATGGAGAAAGGCTCATCGATTGTTGTGTCACAAATCAACTATTCATAGGAGGCAGCAAGTTCCCACACAAGAACATACACAAATACACTTGGACATCACCAAATGGAAGAACCAAGAATCAAATTGATCACGTACTGGTGAATAAGAAGTTTCTATCCTCACTACGAGACGTCAGAGCAAAACGAGGAGCAGACATACACAGCGACCATCAACTGGTAATTGCAACAATCAAAATTAAACCAGCCGCTGTAAAACAAAACAACAAGTCATGTCAGAGGAAATTTAACATCAATAGATTGAGCGACAAAAATACAAATAACATCTTCAAAGAGTCGCTCCAGCTCAATCTACCAAACAACGAAACCCAGCATTGATGAAAAATGGGAACAAGTTAAAGAAGCTTACGTCAAAACTGCTACAGATGTGCTAGGCTACCAAGACAAATCACGGAAACCATGGATTAGCGATGATACATGGAAGAAAATTGAAGAGCGTCGACAGCTCAAGTTGCAGTTGTGTCATCAGAACACAACCGAGATCCGCAACAAATATGAAAGTACAGCAAAACAAGTTAAAAAGATGGCAGGGAATGATCGCAGAAGATATACAGAAAGCATTCTCAAGACTGCGGAAACAGCAGCAGCTAATAGAAATATGCGCATACGATTAACAAATATACAAACACTCCACCAATAAAGGATGAATCTGGTCAAACCCTCACAACTCATGAACAACAGCTAAATAGATGGAAAGAATACTTCGAAGACAACTGCCACCAACAAAAAAATAACTTGCAGTCTCCGGATGACAACTATAACGAAACTATTAGCACCCATCCACCAACGGAACGGGAAGTTAGAGATGCCATACAGAAACTCAAGAACAACAAATCTGCTGGTACAGATAATATATCAGCAGAATTACTCAAAGCAGATGTAAACACAAAAGCAGAAGCTCTAACACCACTATTAGCTGATGTATGGAACGAAGGTAAAATGCCAACCAAATGGAAAGAAGGTTTAACCATAACAATCCCAAAGAAAGGTGATCTAAGAGAATGCAAAAATTGGAGAGGTATATCTCTGCTCAACACAATAATGAAAATACTAGCAATGATCATTCTCGAAAGAATATCTCCATCAATTAACATGAAACTAAGAAATGAAAAAGCGGCTTTAGACCAGGAAGAAGCTGTACCGATCATATCAACACAATCCGTATCATCATTGAGCAATCAAATGAATGGAATTCACCATTGTATCTCCTCTTCGTGGACTTCGAACGCGCCTTCGACTCAATCAACAGGAGCGTGATATGGAAGACACTTTGTGAAATGGGCATCCCGAAGAAAATAGTTGATCTAATCAAAGAAATGTACCGGGATGCTGCAAACAGAATACAATACAAAGGACAGCAAAGTGATGAATACTACAACCACAGAGGAGTGAGACAAGGCTGTGTACTATCCCCGCTACTATTCCTAATAGTACTAGATAGTATCATAAGAAAGCTCGATGATGCAAGTCCAAATGGAATCCAATGGAATACAACAAGACGGCTCAATGATCTAGACTACGCAGATGACATCTGTCTACTTACACACACACATACGGACATGCAGCAGAAAATACAGAAGCTATCAACCCTTGCACATGAAGTCGGTCTCAACATTAATATCAGAAAAACAAAGGCTATGAGATTGAACACCAAAACGATAACACCTATTACCATCAACAATACACAAGTGGACGAAGTTGACAAATTTGTGTACCTTGGTGTAGTGTAGTCACGCTGGAGCTATGAATTATTTTTTAAAATTTTTATTCATATTTTGAGTTTTTTGTATGGGAACCCCCCTACGGGTTGCAGATGGGGTGTGAATGACTTTGGGTGAAATATTACGATTAAAAAAATATTAGGACCTTGTCATACATTTGCCACATCTAGGAGTCACTTTGGGCCAGTTACAGCCAATTTATGCAAAAAAGTTTATTTTTCCACATATGTATGGGAACGTCCAGAAGGGAGGCAGATAGAGGATAGGTATATTTGGAAGAAATGTTTGAAATGAAAAATTAAATGGACCTCCTCATACATTTGACCCCTCTAAAAGTCATCACGGTGGAGCTATGAATAATTTTTTAAAATTCTTATTCATATTTTGAGTTTTTTGTATGGGAGCCCCCCTAAGGGTTGCAGATGGGATGTGGATGACTTAGGGTGAAATATTACGATTAAAAAAATATTAGGACCTTGGAATACATTTGCCTCATCTATAAGTCACTTTGGGGCAGTCACACAGAATTTAGATAAAAATTTAATATATCCACTTTTGTATGGAGACCTCCAGAAGGGAGGGAGATAGAAGATTGGTATGTTTGGAGGAAATAGCGGAAATTAAAAACCAATAGGACCTAGTCATACGTTTTACTCCTCCAGTGATCACACCGAGGAAGCTATGAAATATATTTTAACATTTTTTTTTTAATTTTTTGATTTTTTTGTATGAAAACCCTCAGAAGGGAGGCAGATAGGGGTTGAGTATGTTCGGAAGAAATGTTGAAAATAAAAAATCAATAATACCATCTCATACATTTAACTACTCTAGGAATGACCTAGAAGAAGTTATGAACTATTTTTTAAAATTTTCCTTACATATTTTAAGTTTTAAGTGAAGTCGAAGGTAGTCTTTTGTAATTTTATATTGTTTTAATAAGATGTGATTTTATTTTTTGAGTATTTTACACTACTTTTACACTGTAGCAAAAACAGGCGGGACTGAAGAAGATATCAGTCAGCGTATTAACAAAGCCAGAAATACGTTCAATATGCTTCACAAGATCTGGAATGCATCCGTCCTGTCAAGAAAGACAAAGCTACGAATGTTCAATGCATGTGTCAAGTCAGTACTGCTGTATGGGTGTGAAACGTGGAAACAAACAAGAAAGATCACAAATAAACTACAGGTGTTTGTGAACAAATGCCTGAGAAGACTGATCAAATGCTTCTGGCCAAACACCATCAGTAACCAGGAGCTTCTACGGCAGACAGAGCAGCTAGACATTGAGACCGAGATAAAACAAAGAAAATGGAGATGGATAGGACATACACTGAGAAAATCAGTCGAAGATATAACAAGGATGTCCCTAGAGTGGAATCCACAAGGTAAAAGGAGAGTTGGAAGACCACCCATGACATGGAAGAAAACGGTGCCAGCTGAAGCAAAACAAATTGGCAAGACATGGGGTGAACTGAAAGCGATTGCCCCCAACAGAGTTAGATGGTCCTGTCTAGTAAACGCCCTATGCTCCTAAATGGAGATAAAGGAAAAAAAAATACGGGCAAACGGGTACAGATTGTTACTACATCGGCGATAAAACGCTTAAGGTTAACGAAAAATGGGCAGTATTCTTTTGTACCACAGCTCCATATACGTCCTCGACAAATAGATATCACTCATAATGGTACAATTTTTAATATAAAATGTTATATGTTTTTAATATTAATTAGCATCAACTTCACTTTAATAGGAGATTCTAGACATAACTTACAAGACCAGATTGAACAATAAAAAATTCCAGGCAGCTTCCAATTAATGCAGAATTTTAGCCAACCAACTACTTCAGGTACCAAACAAGCTGCTGTGGAAAAACATAAAACTGAATCAACCTTGTATGCCGAATCGTCTTCATTACAAGACACAATAATGAGCCATCCAAATTTTAAATATAAAACCATATTATTGTCCTAGATTAAATATATTTTACATGTCCTATTAGCAACTCCATAGCTTAGTTATGTAGCCAAACAGCTTGCATCAATTAAAATTGATGTAAAAAAAATTCTAAAACAAATTAAACTAACAGAAGAATTTATGGCAAACTTACCTTTGAAAAATATCGACGAATTACAGGAATTGGATGTTAAAATTAAAGAAAACCACGACTTCTCTTCGAATATAGTAACTATACCCTTTATTTTAGTTGAAATTTTGTATGTACATACATATATTTACTTATTATCTATAACTTTTTAGACTAAATATTTTATTCGATATGTTCCCATTCCTGGCATAACTCAACTAGGATGTCACAAATGATCACAGATGACTGTATCGACCAGTATAACTGAAATGGGCTTAATGGAAATCTAACACTAAGGAATACTACTCTATGCAGCAAAATTTTGTTTGGTAAGATTATAAAACCACGCCATTTCCATTTAATGTTATTTATATACTTCATTAGATTCATAGAAAGGTGAACTATATACAGACCGTTGGTGCTTATCAATGAAAATTCTTTTCGACGAAAAAACAAATTTTCGATACTCATAATCGTGACAATTGGCGGAAAACCCGCAGTCAAAAATTTCAAAAGAAGCCAAATGGAAATAAAATGATACTACTGTGGTGATACACACAAGCACGAAGTCGGTCTGCACATCGACGGCGACAAATAAACTTGTCCACATTAAATTGGTTGGATGGGTGAATAACCACACCCACCAATATACATAAAATTAAACTTATACTAATAAAGTTGTTTCAGAATTTTTATAGAGTTCAGACGCGTAAGTTTTGTTGTGCTTAATTAGTCAAAGAAACACATGTAATTATTTAATGAAGTTTTTGTGGCATTTTATTAATAAAAAATGAATTAACTAATAAATTAAAAGAAACAAATAATTGTTAAGGATATCAAAGATGTTCTTTTATTATAATTAAAATAAAACATAAGTGAAATAATACAATATATAAAAGAAAATATCCTCATGGTTGAGAAACTCTTGTCCGCCATGTAATTGCAAATAATAATAAAAAACATTATAGAATTGTTCGTACCTAAAAATAAAAATTATATGATTAGTGTTTTAATGTGCAAATATTCTGTACATATTAGTTATGGAAATTTCTGGAGATTACAAGAAATATATGGAGTCGGATTAGTGAGAAAATACCTAACCGCATCACGTAAGCAATTATATTTAGTACACAAACAATTAGCTAAAATAAAGATCTAAGAATAGCTTACCAATGTTTAACAAAGCCACCTAAAATTTCTTTAGGAAATTAATTTAAACTCACCGGAATCGATTTCTGTTGTGTTTACAAATGACTGGTGTCATTTAGCCATTATGTTTTACAGTCAAGTTGCCAACACTACAAAAGAAAATCTGTATCGAGTTAATCGATGAAGCATATTTTTCAGCATAAACTAGTTTATTGTTGAACCAGTTTTAGCTCTGCTGACGGTTGAGGGTTGATGCGATTGGCTATATAATCAGTAGCTTTAAATAAAAAATTATCTTTGTCATGGTAATAATTGATTAATTCTTTTGGACTCTTCGTTTATGGTTGGACCATAATGGACCGTTATACCGTTCCAAATTATGTAGGGTCCTCTTCGGGCTCTACTGTCACCCTTCCACTTTATAAAAAATCAAAGGTTGACTTACTTGATTTGATTCGTAGTTTCTATCTCGGCTTCGGAACTATCATTCAAATAAAAACGCTATGTTGGTTTTGATTTCACTGGTTATTTATTCGTAACACGTAACTTGTTATTAATTTACTAAATGGTACCTTAAATTTTGGGTACGCTCATCTATTTATTTTATTTAATTAATATTTATTTTATTTATTCAATATTTATTTTGTTTGGTAAAACTTATTTTACTGGAGACTATCTCAGTTTCACTAAATTCTTATCACTTATGTCGAAGTTGACACTCACTAAAACCCTCGAGACTTGGGTACCGATTTAACCCTCAGTAATAACGCGATATAGACTCCGGTATAGACTAACTTTTTCTCGAGAAAAAAAGAGAAAAAAATAAATCTCAACCAAAATTGTCTAGTTTAACTAGAAAAATAGATGCTCTAGATTCAAAACTTGATTCCATTTTAAAAAATCAATCTGAACAAAAAATTAAACAGAAAAAAAATAAAGAAATTTTACAAAATCAAAAAGTTATAAAATCATTTTTGGAAGAGCTGATAAATATCAAAAGGCAAGAATCTACAAATTCTGCAATTACGAAGGATTTCAATTTCAATTATCCATCAGTACCATTAAAAACAGTTTTGCAAATAATGGAGTGAACATTGAACATTTATTTACTTACGACCTGGTTAGGTTACGACCCTCCACAATATACATGGACAGGTCAATCTGGCAAAAAAGTAACAGACAAATGTAGTTTATATTCAAGAATTCTTTTTCGTACCTAAAATGTATATTTTTAAACATTCTAGCCGTTTCAAAACGAGCGTTTTCCGATAATAAAAATATTGCGGTGTTGACAACAAATGTCATCAACTATAGGACCAACCAATTACAGAGGAACAGGTAAAGAAGGGAATTCAAGAGTTTCTCAAGAGGTCGTCTATTAGAGTTAAAAGATTGAAAAGTATAATGGAATGAAAACAATTTAAAAATTATAGAATGTAAAATGAAACAATATAAATATGAACTATATGAGCAATTTCACGCAAGTTCAGCAAATTTTTGGGAAATTTTGACTTGACCCCTTTTAATTTTGGTTATTTTTTGTTTATAGATAGTCTTTGATAAATAAAAAATACAAGTTCTCTTAGAATTTTTTTTTCGACCAGGGGTCTTCACAGGGTGTGCCCCTCAATTTTTTGTTATTTTGTGATGTGACTGCATTTTGACGAGCGATTGTAGAAAAACTACTGAATCGATTTTCATAAATGATATGTCGTTGAATAGGTATTAGAACAAAGTTTTTAAAAATGTACACTGTTAATTTTTTAAAATAATTTTTAACGGTGTAACATAAGAAAAAAACGGTGTAATTGAAAAAAAGATGGCATAGCCTCTTTTTTTTTTTTTTTTTTAAACTAAATTGAAGCTTATTTTATATCTAACCACTTGTGAAAGTTGAGGACACGCGTTATTTTTTGTTTTAAAGATAAAATTCGTTGTGCATATGATTGTCGGGAATCAGTTTTTTTTGTTCTGAAGGAAAATTATAAAAATGGCGTTATAAACTAAGAGATATTTTTTTTATGTTAAATTTCAAATATTTTATTATTAGATGAACTTTTTAAAATATTATAAAAATTATATATGTAGTACAATAAATAAAATAAATACAATTGTTAAAAATGATTTACTTATTTTACAAACAGAAGTTTCTTTTGAATAGGAAAGCACTTCTGCAATTATTTTCTTTGTATTAGATGGCATAAAAAATGAAATGTTTATTTATCACTTTTAGTAATCACTTGTCACTCTTATAAAAAATAATTTGACAGTCTTGACTGCAAACAAAAAAGCCGTATAAACAACCAAATCTATTTAGGAACTTTTGACTGGAGAAGTATTATGTTCGTATTATGTTATTATGGAATCATAAAGTAAAAGATTGTTTTTCAACATTAAATTACAAATATTTTATTATTGAATAAACTTTTTAAAATATCATACAAATTATATATGTGAAAATAAATATAGTTATTAAAAATTATTTACTTATTTTACATTCAAAAGTTTCTTTTGAGTTGGAAAACATTTTTGCATTTATTGTCTTAGAGTCTTCTTTATGGTGGCATAAGTTAATTAGTTAATTTAAGGTTGACGCTGAATGGCATTTTCATGCTACCAGCCATGGAAAGGGACCTTGTGATGGAATTGGTGGTACACTGAAGCGTGCTGCATACCGTTATAGTATGGCGAGCGAAGATAATATTATTGATACACCAAAAAAACTTTTCGAATGGGCTTTAAAATGGGAATCTACCATGAACTTTGGATACGCCGATAAAAATGAATATCAATTAACAAAAGAAAAATTACAAAATCGATATAAAAATGCGATTACTATAAGTGGAACTCAAAAATTTCATTCTTTTGTACCAGTAGATACTAAGACAATAAATGCAAAAATGTTTTCCAACTCAAAAGAAACTTTTGAATGTAAAATAAGTAAATAATTTTTAATAACTATATTTATTTTCACATATATAATTTGTATGATATTTTAAAAAGTTTATTCAATAATAAAATATTTGTAATTTAATGTTGAAAAACAATCTTTTACTTTATGATTCCATAATAACATAATACGAACATAATACTTCTCCAGTCAAAAGTTCCTAAATAGATTTAGTTGTTTATACGGCTTTTTTGTTTGCAGTCAAGACTGTCAAATTATTTTTTATAAGAGTGACAAGTGATTACTAAAAGTGATAAATAAACATTTCATTTTTTATGCTATCTAATACAAAGAAAATAATTGCAGAAGTGCTTTCCTATTCAAAAGAAACTTCTGTTTGTAAAATAAGTAAATCATTTTTAACAATTGTATTTATTTTATTTATTGTACTACATATATAATTTTTATAATATTTTAAAAAGTTCATCTAATAATAAAATATTTGATATTTAACATAAAAAAAATATCTCTTAGTTTATAACGCCATTTTTATAATTTTCCTTCAGAACAAAAAAAACTGATTCCCGACAGTCATATGCACAACGAATTTTATCTTTAAAACAAAAAATAACGCGTGTCCTCAACTTTCACAAGTGGTTAGATATAAAATAAGCTTCAATTTAGTTTAAAAAAAAAAAAAAAAAAAGAGGCTATGCCATCTTTTTTTCAATTACACCGTTTTTTTCTTATGTTACACCGTTAAAAATTATTTCAAAAAATTAACAGTGTACATTTTTAAAAACTTTGTTCTAATACCTATTCAACGACATATCATTTATGAAAATCGATTCAGTAGTTTTTCTACAATCGCTCGTCAAAATGCAGTCACATCACAAAATAACAAAAAATTGAGGGGCACCCTGTGAAGACCCCTGGTCGAAAAAAAAAATTCTAAGAGAACTTGTATTTTTTATTTATCAAAGACTATCTATAAACAAAAAATAATCAAAATTAAAAGGGGTCAACTCAAAACGTTGTTGAATCTTCGTGAAATTGCTCATATGAATTATTTTTATAAAATTACAATTATATAAATATGAATTATATTTTGAAATATGAATCAAATTTTCGTGTTTTTTTTCGTTTTGTTCTAAATTTATTTAAATTTACTGACTGAATTGGGGCTAAAAATAAACTGCGTAATTAGTGTGTCCAATTTCTCGATGTTTTTCATTTCTCGAGAAAAGATATTTTATACCCATTTTCTCGAGAATTCTCGAGAAATCTCGAGAAATATTTATGTTCGGGTTTGTCTTAAGTTTTATATTGGAAATTGTGTAATGCTATCAACCATTATCATATTTGTTTGAATTAAAACGAAAGTTATTTTGTAAAAATAAAATATCGAATTATATTTCGTAATTCATTATAATAAAAATTCAATTTATTTTCTCCAAATTAAAATAAATATTTATAAACATAAAAAATTCATTAAAAGCAATTAGGTATGTACTTTATCACAAAACACCATTAATAAAAAACAAAAATTAAACAAATAATTGACTCATTTTGAAATATTTTTCTTCATAAAACTCTTCAAAAAACATAGAGCATTGATTGTAGAATCGGTCAATCGATTCCTTTTTTTTTGTGACAAAATCATTAGCAATTGAGAAATTTCGCTCGTTTTGTATAGATGTAGGTTTTATCGTAGATAAAGCATCAAATAATTGCTGTAAATTGTCAGTTTTCTTGCCTGTATTTTCAAGAATCGCAAATTCTTTGCTCAATGTATGAAATTTATTTTCTCCTACTTCAATATTATAAGCTTTGACGGTTTCTGCGATGGATAGCTGCAGTTGCTCCTGCAATGATAACTCTTCCGTATGTGATTGAGCTTCCAGATCAATTGGTTGTACATCAGAATCGTCGTGATCGATTGAGTTGATAGGACCAAACATTCGAGATGAAAGATTTCTTGCAAGTTTATTTATTTCTGTTTTCGACACCAGACTGAAAAATTGATTCTTTTCGTTTTGTAAGGATCGTGGATTATTCAGGTATTTTAAAAGTGAAATCAACGGTTTATCTCTTCGTTTCAATATTTCTATCTTAATTGCGTCAAGAAGCTCATAACTTAGTAAGGAGTTAATTGTTTCGAGGCTATTGAATAAAAATTTTAGGGCACCTTCAGCAGTTGACATTGTCGAATCTTCTCGACTTAAATTCTCCACTGTGATTCGTATCGGCTTTAATGCCTTTTGGAGTTCTTCAGCAGGCCTGTTGTGTTCTTCTTTCCACATATGATCCAAATTAAGATCATGCAATGCCTTTTTAATAGATGATTTAAGTTTTAAAAAGCGCTCTATCATACTTTCTAGAGTATTCCATCTGGTTTTACAATCCTGAATCAGCTGTAGATTTTTCCCCTCAATAGGCTCGACATATTTTTGCAAAATGCTGTTTTTAATTGGGGATCGTCTGAACACCTTTACAATATCCCTAACAGATTTTATAACCGTGTCGTATGATGGCCTTAGCTGTAAATTTGTGATGTCTAAGTTCTCTTCAATGGATTCTAAGCTGGTATCAAGAATTTCGTCTAGATCCACGTCTGTGTCAGTGTCATTATCTACCACCGGTTCATTATCACTCTGCATACTCGAGTGACTTGTAGATTTTTTTGACACATAAAGCGTTTTTAAAACAGCTAAATGTAATCCGTGATTATAGCATAACTGCTGATGTGCCGGGGACAATTTTCCAAAACTTTGCATGACAGCTGCTCCATCGCTCATGACAGCAACAATATCTCGTTGCATGGATAAATTAAAAATACTAATTTTATTGTTGACCAATTCTAACGCTTTATCGGCTGGGCAGCTTCCATTTATGGCTACTAAACCAAGGTTATCCGAATCACTAGCATTGTAATACAAATGTACATCCATGTATCGCTTGTTGTTGATACTCGTCCACTCATCGATAGATAAACTAAACTTTTTTCCTGATGACTTGAGAGCATTAATTTTATTTATAATTTCCTGCACTTTCTCATCGTAAAATCCAATAAACAGTTGTTTAATCTGTGTAGGACTCCGTGGAAAATTAAAACCTTTTGCACTCATAGCTTCTCTAATTACGCGACTCTTTGTAACTTGACGGAAACTAAAACCATCAATAGCAATCATTTCTGCAATATATTCCTGCATACTAGGCCGTTTCAAAAATTTATCAATTTTTGGGATAGCAACGTCGTATTTTATCCGCTTTATGTTTCTAAAATCACTGCTGGTGCTGCTAATACCACCACTTGTGCTTGGTTGCAAAATTCGCTCTTCTCTTTTTAACTGATGTATACCTTCAAGATGTCTACGAAGACCGGTGGTTGCTGATCCCTTACATAAAAGTATTTTTGGGCATAAGGTACATGCAGCTGATTCCCCATTTGAATTTTTTGTTAAATATTGCCAACAATCTTGATATGTTCTACTCATTTTGATGAACTAATCTAATTTAGAATATAAATATAAAAACAGTTAAATATATTTCGTGTTTTTAATTCAAGAGCCCAAAGTATAATTACTAGGGCAACCAAAAATATGCAAAATAAAAAACATTTTTTGTACGACTTGTATATTTCATGTATATTTCGTGGAAATTGGGATACAAAACGAAAAATTGAAAAAAATTGTATGAACATACAATACAACTACCAAAAAATGTTTTTTATTTTGCATATTTTTGGTTGCCCTAATAATTACATAAATATCTAAAGTAATTTCGAAAATATTATGCAATATAACTTACCGTTTTTACGGAACTATTTAAATATTAACACTGGAACTGAACACTACGTTTTGCTTATTTGCTCTATCTAAACTTAATTTTACTGCAATGCATAAAATAAAAACCAAAAAAAATTACTGCTGTAATTCGAAACGTAATAAACGTGCAATATTCGTACATGCCATACAACTTTTCTCGTTTGCATGTTCCCGAATGATTTTATTTTCGTTTGAATATACCCATAAATTGTGAAGAGAAGCAAAATGGAATAGGAAATTATAAATGTACTACTTTTGCATGTTATAACAAACGGGAAAATTTTCGTTTTCTGTTCTCGAGAAATTTAGATATATTTCGCGAGAAATGAGAAATATTATTATTGTAGTTTTCTCGAGAAATTCTCGAGAAATATTTCTCGAGAGGAAACACTATGCGTAATGGTACCATTTAATGATTGTATTGTGTCCAACAACCAATTGGATAATGATACCAGTTATTGGCTGAATTGTGTCCAACAATAAACTGGATAATGATGTCCAACAATAAACTGGAGATTGACTTAATTGTGTCCGACAATAAACTGGTTTATGGACCAGTTAATGGCCTAATTGTGTCCAACAATAAACTGGATAATGTTACCAGTTAATGACTTAATTGTGTTCAATAATAAACTGCAAAAGAGTACTAATGTGTACAAAACTATGGCAGTCCTCGTTTAATAACATATTACTGAAAAGCTATCGAAAGGTCTTCGTTCGTCATCATGTGACAAGGCGTTCTTTGACCACAATGTGATTTTTTTTCGGTTACTTGTCTCCTAATTACCGATGCGGTCACGGAACACAATTCAGTTTTTTTTCGTTTACAAAATTAGCAATTGTTTGTCGGGAGTAAAACTCATATAGTTGTAATTGCATTTTTTATTTTTGTTGATACTATCAGATACAATCAGATATTGAAAATGTTTTGAATTGTGATGGTAATGGTTATCATCTTGTTCATCTAGAAATTAGAATGTTAACGTTTATTGTTATTTCATTATCTTTACATAATTTTACTAACTGAAACAAAACAAACACAAATTATATGTGATTGATCCTTCTTTTTTATAATTTGACGATCCCAGACTGGTTTTAGGTAGATTTCATATAAAAATCTACCTATTGCAATGGGCTTCATCTCGGAATTTCGGAAAAATTTTTGTGCCAAACGACTATATATGATAAGCGGAGACAAAAAAACAAAAAAAAAAATTTATATATATATATATATATATATATATATATATATATATATATATATATATATATATATATATATATATATATATATATATATATATATATATATATATATATATATATATATATATATATATATATATATATATATATATATATATATATATATATATATATATATATATATATATATATATATATATATAAACGATATGAGATATAACGAAAACGACCGGCACTCTCACGGTCGCATTTGTTGAGGTAGATCAAAAAAATTTTCTGTACTTGGGTGTTTTAATAATATCTTGGACAAGTTTGTGAATCAGCGAAATCCGACATGTGGTTAAGAAACTAGAGGCTTTTTTCTGAAAAAAATTGATTTTTTATAACCGTTATAACGGCCGTTTGGATAGTAATATTTCAAAAAATTTAACAAATTTAGAATCTTTGGAATCTTTTTTATTAATTTGTTTTAAAAATAGACCTCTGCAGTTAGAGGTTCCTGAGTGACCGGCTCCAACAAAAAAGTTTGCAAAAAAAAATTTTTTTTTGAAACAACCGGCACTCTCACGGTCGCATTTATAAAGCCAGATCAAAAAACCTTTTCTAAAAATGTGCGTTTTGTTAATATCTTGGACAAGTTCCTAAATCAGCCCAATCCAACACATGGTTAAGAAACTAGAGGCTTTATACTAGAAAAAACTCTGTTTTTTAGATCCGTTATAACGGACGTTTGGATTCTAATATTTTTAAAAACTTCATAAATTTAGAATCTTTGAGACCTTTTTAATCAGTTTCTTTCAAAAAAAACACCTCTGCAGTTGGAGGTTTCTGAGTGAACGGCTCCAACAAAAAAGCTTGTAAAACACAAAATGCGTTTGAATCAACCGGCGCTCTCACGGTTGCATTTGTGGAGCCAGATCAAAAAACCTTTCTTAAAAATGTGTGTTTTATTAATATCTTGGACAAGTTCGTAAATCAGAAAAATCTGACACATGGTTAAGGAACTATAGGCTTTATACTAGAAAAAAAAGTGTTTTTTTTAATCCGTTATAACGGCCGTTTGGATACTAATATTTTTAAAATCTTCATAAATTTAGAATCTGTGGAAACATTTTAATCCGTTTCTTATAAATATAAACCTCTGCAGTTAGAGGTTTTTGACTTGTTGGCTTCAACAAAAAAGTTTGCAACAATCCCCAACTACAATTTCCAAAAACCTTATAACAGTCAATGTCAACCTTATAACAGTCAAAAAATAAAAGATTTGAATAGAAGAAATAAATTTTTTTTTCTTAGAAATAAACTATTTTGATATTTTGCAGTAATTGCACGACATATGATATAGAGTAGGTTTGTGTCATAAATTATCACACACATGTTCTGTGGTAGATTTGATATTTGTTTGTTGCAAAATTGGGTAGATATAATTTTGCTTGTAGGTAGCTAATTGTCTTTTTAAAATTTGTTCGATATCTGTTTGAAATTAGTTTGTTTTGTTTAAACTAATCTGATCTCTTTTGTTTAAACTAAACTGTCTGATCTCGAAATCTACCTATTTCTAGCGGATATACGTGCCGCTTGGACTTTTTGTATTGAAATGATAAAATTCCTTTGTTTTGGGAAGTGAAATGGCAACAGTGGGAAATATACAAATTTTTGAATAATCATCTCCTTCACACCTTTTCGTTTAAATTATATTTATAGAATGCATTTTTGCATATTCAGTTAGTACGTTTTTGGATATGAGATCAAAAATAAAACATATATATTTAAAATTTAACGTTGTTCTTGAGTCGTAATTTTATGAATAATTAAATTTGATAAAGAAATCATAATCAATTTGTGAGAATAAAATATAATTTTATGGGGATTGTTTCCTCAATTTCGCGCCTGGCATTTGTCAAAAATCATAAATCAATTTGTTCTTGATTTAAAATTTGTGACTGTTTTAAAACAAAAAGAAAAATAATTGAAGTTTTTTTATCAATTACGAAAATATGTATATAAAAAGAAAATTGTAATTCTAATAAGAAAAAAAAAATATTTACATGTATGTGCTGTGCGGTTAACGGACGTAATGAACAAAAAAAAGTAATAAAAAAATTAAAGATTAAAGGAATTGTATTACTGCTAAATGATATGGTAAAATATAGTTGAATTTGTGAATTTAGTGTTTTTATTCACTAGTATTGGCATTGTTGCAGGTCACACCCAAAAAAGAAGGGAAACCTTCGAGTACTTTCCGGAGACGTGTGAGGCGGATCATCAAGAATAATCTCAAGTATATGGCATGTTAGGCATTATTATTATTGCTTCATTTATAAAACCACAATTACTATTACATTACTTAGCTTATGTTCATCAAGAATATTTCGATTATATGCCATGTTAGGCATACTATTGTTGTATCATCATTATTATGTTAATACTTGCCTAGTGTAGCGGATTACTAATCAAATCATACAATTATCAAAGGACATTTCGGTTTTCGTCATCTTGTGTCATCAAAAATATATAATACATTCCACTGTCTCAACCAGAGGCGTGATCACAATATGATTATTTTAATATAACAGCCAAATTTTAGAACTCATTGCCACTCTCCGTTTTTGCCGATGGATTAGCTACTCAGTACTCATACATTTAAAGAAAATGTCCATTGGTACATATTTAAAACAATTAGACTTGTAATCTCCATTTCGTCATTCCTTTCATTTTGACCATCGCCTTTCCTTGTTGAAATGGTATCTTCAGATATTCAAAAGTATCAATTTAATTTTTAATTAAATGTTTCAGAAAATTTTAGGTCGCTGGCTTTCCAGATGAGCTTGCATGAATAGACGGGAGTTATGTTTATATTCGCAAACCAGCGCACAAAGTACGCTCAACTTATGTAAATTGACATGGGTTGAAATCCATAACATTAACATTGTGATGCAAAAAAATGTTTTTGGACGTTTCAGTGGGTTAGTGGGCAAAATCCACGATTCAAGGATATATAATTTATCATATTTATCAAAGAGACTGCCAGGTATTTGTGGTGACAAATATTACATTTTAGGAGATGCTACATGTTCACTGGGAGAATTTCTCATCCCTCCATATAAAGACTATGGCAATTTAGATGAGTAGAAAATCAAATTCAACAAAATCCATTGCCAAACCAGAGTTAAAATAGAAAACTGCTTTGGGTTTTTGTAGCAAAGATTCAGGCAGCTTGTGAGACTTGACTTCAAAACAGTTGAAAGAATGGCTGGTTTTGTTCTAGCGTGCTGCGTGCTTCATAATTTATGCAAAGAAAATGGTGATTTGTATCGTAGATGATACAGAACCAGAAATAGAAAGAAGACGGGGTTCTACTGTGAATCTCAATCAAGGCGGTATCACAGAAGCTGCTTTAAGATATCGTGGAGAGTTAAAAGGAATAAATTTAACTGAACAACTTTAAGTTTTTATAATAACGAACAGCTTCTTTTAAATTTGATATACAATCATTTATGCGTCGATACAAATCATTTATGCATTTAATTGTATATATTGAAATAAATAAAGTATATTTGTGTAAATATTGTAGCGTTCATACTGAAAATCTCCTTGCAAGGGACATGATCAATGATAATTTGTTGATGATTGATCAAAAATGTTATAATTTATATATCAATTGAATAGATTACATTATAGTTTACATTATAGATTACACGAAAATATCTCGCATAATTTACACGTAATCTATACCTTTAAATTGATATATTTTGTTTACAGCACAACCCGGATTTTAAGTGTCTTAATTTGTTGAAAATAATATGTTTAGATATATTATTTATAAATCGTTTCATATTTGATTTCCTACGGTGTGTAGGGCAATATTAAAACAATGTAATAGAATTCTAGCTTGTCAGTTTTATAAGATTAAAAACGCTCATCCAAGATTTTTGTAAATGAAATACAATAAATAAAATCATTTATATATTATAAATAAATAAAATCTATTATTAAAATTAAATAAAAACAACATAATTCTATACAGCGGCGAACTATTAACTTGATCGGTAATTCAAACCTTACAGACGAGCTTTTATGATTCGAGTTGGAATCGTACTTTTGTTATATGTGTAAACATATGTTGCTACCCATGCAAACAAAAAACAAGTTTTAATGTTAAAATATTGGGAACACCCTATCACCCATGCCACACTATAGTCTATAGCTGAACTCGATGATTAATATAAATAAACGAAGAAAGATAAATAAAAATCAATCGTACATGAGTCGCCTTATGTACGTTTTGTACCCTGTACGTAAAATTAGTTAAATTAAATCTTTGTTTTGTAACTAAACTCTTCACATTCCATTTTTGATCACCAACAGGTGAAGTCGTTTTTTTGAAATCGCTCAAGTGAAAATAAAAATATAATCAACAAATCTAATATTCTCAATTAATTGGACGATCTTAATAATAAGAGTATTGAAGAGTTTTGAAGAAATTCACAATTACAATATACATTCAAGAACGAGTAATTTGTGTCTCAAAAGGTGGTCAAAGTTATATCTCCACCACACGTGTTTCATCGCATAAAACGAGAAATTACTGCGGAATATTGCCGTATCAACCCCAGTACAAAGTGGAAAACTGAAAAGCCAGCCAGGTATGTGGGTTTTAGATTAGTATAAAGTCAAGAAGTATAACTCCATGTGCTCTACAACATAAAACCGTTTACATCATAAATACAATTGACTCACAATATAATTCAAAACATTACTAATCAGAGTCTAACATACAACAAAAGAACTTAGTAATAAGTTAACCAGAATAAATCTACACGTGTTCCGTAAAACTAACAAAAGTTACAATATTCGAGAAGATAATTAAAAAAGGCGTGGTCACACAAAGCCGTATGTATTGAGGTCAGACAAAGCCGCATGTAAGCCGTATGATCTGTGTTAAATCTTTGGAGAAATTGCTGCCTTCAATCATTATTGTTAAAATATTACCATTAAATTTATTTAAATATTTTAATTTCAATTCAATCATTTCAATCTGGCAATAGTCGTCAACTATTGTTCTAGTACTTTTTGTATTTTCTACTTTGACATTTATTGTTGTATTTCCTTCTCTTTAAAATCATCAAACGTGTAACACATAAATAATAATTTTCAATAAACATTATAATTTGTTTTCGTAATATAAAGTTGAGTAGTTTTATTTCATCTAACGAACTAATTACATTCACTGTTTCTTCAATAGGTTATGTGCCCAGTTGACCATTAATTGATTTTCAATATAAGTTCTTTGTAATTGAAAATTATTCGATTCGACGCTATTTAAAATGGCGTCTGAGATGAAATATTATATTGAAAAACTCAACAATGACAATTATTTCAATTGGAAATTACGAATGGAATTGTTATTAAAAAAGGAAAATTCGTGGATTGCGATACCTGAAGATGAGCCAGGTGAAGCAAATTCGACAGCAACAAGTGGAAATAATACTTCTACGTCTGGTGATAATATTCAACCGGCACAATGGAAAAAAGCTAAACAATGCGATCTCATCTATCGGTTTGAATGTAGAAGACAGCCAATTCGTTCATATTCCGAATCATAGGAATTCAGCTGCATCAATGTGGACGGCATTGCAAGATTATCATCAGAAATGCTCCGCCAATAATAGTGTTCAGTTAATCAAGGAAATTTGTGCTGCTAAACTCGAAGAAAATGGCGATATTGAACTTCATATTCATTGGTTATTGAACATGTTTCATAAATTATATGCAATTGGTGAAGAAAAATTATCGGAAAAATGGCAAATTGGTTTACTTTTTGGACAATTGCCACGTAATTACGATGCAGTCGTTACGGCTTTACAGAAACATAAAAGCAGCGAGATAAATTTCAAGTTAGTCCAATCCAAATTAATTGATGAATACAAACGTATGAAAAGTCGTGATGGTAATGCAGATTCTACCAACAATACCATATTATTCAGTAAATCGACAAAACCAGCTAAAAAGAAACATTGCTTTTTTTGTAAGAAGTCAGGTCACGTGAAAAAGAAGTGTAATAAATTCACTAAATGGGCCGAGAAGAAAAATAATGAAGCATCTGGTTCTGGTACAGCTGATAAAACGAATTTAATTGAAAACCCGAATTCGACTAATAATTTTTTATTTGTGACGTCGTTTAATGGTTCCTCAAACGAATGGATCATTGATTCGGGAGCAACGCGTCATATATGTAACAATCGTAGTGATTTTGTTGATTACGTACAAGGTAATTATGGAGGCATTCAAATAGCAGACAAACGACAATATTCGTCATTAGGTAAAGGTACTGTGAATATACAATTCAACGATGAAAAAGGCAACGTCATGTTAGGAAAAATAGCGGATGTGTTGTACATTCCGGAAATTTCGTACAACATATTGTCTGTAAAAAAGCTTGCAGCCAGAGGATATATAAATCGATATTCAATAACGAAGCATGTTATATCAAATTTAACGATAAATGCATTAATATTGGTGAAGTCAGAGATGAATTATATTTTCTAAGGCAAACGCATAAAGTTAATGCAACATATCATATTCGAAATCTATGTGCTCATCAAGCGCACCATATTTTAGGACATCGAGACATAGAAGTTGTGAGGCGTTTGGAAAAAGATAATTTGGTTAGTGGGGTCAAAATTAGCCCATGCAATTGTAGTGATTCATGTGAAATTTGTTTAAAAGGAAAAATGGCCAGATTGCCTTTTCCGAAAAAGTCATTAACATCGACAAAGCAACCAATGGATTTGGTGCACACGGATATGTGTGGCCCAATGCAAACTGCATCGCATAGTGGTAAGCTTTATATTTTGACGTTTATAGATGATTATTCTCGATATACAAAGATTTATTTATTCAAACAAAAATCTGAGTGCTTTGATAAATTAAAAGAATTCGTTGCATTGTCAAAAACAAATTTCTCTCGTTATCCAAAAATGATTAGATCGGATCGGGGTACCGAATCACAAATAATAAGGTAGTCAACTATTTAAATAGTATTGGTACTAGTATTCAATATACCACCATTTACACGCCACAACAAAATGGCGTAGCGGAGCGCAAGAATAGAACTCTAGTAGAAATGGCTAGATGTATGTTAATTGGCGCTGATCTGAAACACAGTTTTTGGGCTGAAGCAATCATGACGGCAAACTTCATTCAAAACCGTTTACCATCAAAGGCAATTTTGAAGACACCGTATGAATTGTGGTCAAGCACTAAACCGAATTTATTGAATATGAAAACATTTGGACAAAAATGTTATGTTCATATTCCAACTGAATTGAGGCGTTGTTGTGAATACAACTTATGGATGTCGTTCATTAACAATAAATTTTTTATTAATTTCATGGTTGCTTTATTTAACACAAATTTGCATTAGTAAAAATTGTTATTTACATTTTTTATAATTTTTAGCAAACAAATAATTTATTAAATTTCACGTTTAACTTTAAGAAAATTAGATTTTAACTCTTTATTATTTAAATGAATGGATTATTCTGTTGGAATTTATTTATTAATTTTGGTTGCTTATAGCTGGAAATTCGAACAGAAAAAGAGAAAGATTAACAAATTCTCTTCGCTTATATATCATTAATTCCACATGTTTGTACACGTTCGTTTATAGACGTTCGTTAAAACAAATTACAATGAATATAGTTAAACGATATTAAATACGGTGTATTATAATGAATATAGTTAAACGATATTAAATACAGTGTAAATGTGATACGGTGTATATGTGATATGGTGTAAATGTGATATGGTGTAAATGTGATATGGTGTAAATGTGAACCTCACAACACTATCCCCCTAAATTTAAGATAAAGTTCACTGTAAGAGAAGTTTATCTTAGAATCAAGGAAGAAAAAGAAATTTCTATAAGACTTATATGTTCTAATTTCCAATAGTATTTGCAACCAGTTTTGATTTAATATTTTTGTTTTAGAATTCAATTTATAATTTAAAAATAAAAAATAATTTGGTTTTTAAATATAATACAATATAATAATTTTTATTTCAAAATAATAGCTTTAATTATATCAACTAGTCGAGTTTATAATTTTTTTTTTTTTTAGGTTGAATATTATATATGCTTAAGAGAAGATTGATTTCATATTCCATTATTCTACAGTATTGTAAAGTTTTAGTCTATTATTATGTACAATTTTGCTACAACTTCCAATTTGTATCGATGTATTTTCTGTAGATATAATTTCTTTTACTACATAGGGTCCTAACCAAATTGGTGAGAGTTTACTCGTTCGTTTTTCATTTTTTAGCAAAACTTTGTCTCCAATTTTTAAGGATATTGGATTTATATTCTTATCATACAATTGTTTGGATTTATTTTTCGATTGAATAAAATTAGCTTTTGCATCAGTCAACGTATTCTGAAGTCTGAATTTTAATTCTGACACATAGTCGTCGTAATTGTAGATGACTTCAGGTTCACGATCAATGGAACTAGGTATAAGAGGTTTTGAACCGAATATTAATTCGTAAGGCATATAGTTAGTTGAGCAGTGAGGTGTAGAATTATACGAAAACATAGCATAGGGTATCCATGTATCCCAGTCTAATAAGTCTTTGTTAACATAATTACGAAGATAGGCTCCTAAGGTATGGTGAGATTTCTCCAATGCACCATTTGTCTGCGGGTGGTAGGCAGTTGATTCAATTTTTTTTATTTTTAAAAGCCTGCAAACAGACTTAAAGAAAGCACTTTTAAAATTACTACCTTGATCTGAAAGAATTGTTTTAGGTGAGCCGTATATACAAATAAAGTTTTCTACAAATGCTCTTGCTATTGTATCAGCATCTTGTGATGGTCATCCTGAATCGTGAGTATATATTTGTTGTTGTTATGTGAAACGTTAAGAGGACCAACTATATCCAAAGCAACTCTTTCAAAGGCTTGTGATGAAGTAGACGTAATTTTCATTGGCATTTTCGTAGGACGATTGCACTTATTTACTTGACAATATTTACAGTTTTTAATGAATTTTGAAATTTCCGCGTACATTTTAGGAAAACTGTAATATCGTTTTATTCGATGAAACGTTCTAAAAATGCCTTGATGGCCACCTATCGAGGAAGTATGAGACTCTTCAATTACATGTTGAATGTCTGTAGGGTTTGTTAAGTGAATAATCTTATTTGTTTCGTTACTTTTAGAGGAACTCGGTATATTAGTATCAATCAAATCTATGTCATCATTAAGATTTGGAATGACAGATTCCGTATGAACTTTATTAAGTTGTTAATTTTTTGATTTAGAACGTGTGATGACGTTAACGCTTGTTAGAAGACTGCTATTATTTGGAATCTGAATACGGCTTAAGGCATCGGCATTAGCATTGAGTTTTCCTGGTTTATGTTTGATTTCAAAGTCAAAATCGTCCAACTTTATCCGCCATCGTATTAATCTTGATGTTGGATTATTTATGTTATAGAGCCAGATTAAAGGCTTATGATCCGTAAAAACTATAAATTTTCTCCCGTATACATAAGGTCGAAAATAATTCGTAGCCCAAACTATAGCTAGTAACTCTTGTTCAATCGCTGGGTAATTCTTTTCAGCGGAGTTGAGAGTTCGGCTAGCATAAGCTATTGGGAGATCACATAAATTTAAAGTTTGGGACAGAACAGCTCCAATGGCAACTCCACTCGCATCGCAGGTAATACTAAATTCTTTGGTGAAGTCTGGGTATTGTAACAAAGGAGGAGTCACTAAATAATTTTTCAATAATTTAAAAGATTCTTCACAAAAGGCGTTCCAATCATATTTTGTATTCTTTTTAAGCAGTTTAACTAAAGGATTGCTAAGTAAAGCATAATCAGCAATGAAACGTCTATAATATCCAGTTAAACCAAGGAATGATTTTAATTCTTTTTCGTTTAATGGGACTGGATAATTGGAAATGGCTTCAATCTTTTTTGGGTCAGGTTTTATACCACTTTGAGTAATTATGTGTCCTAGATATATTATTTCTTTACGAAGAAACCTACATTTTTCAGGGTTGAGTTTCAGTTTAAAATCACGTAGACGATCAAATATTTGCATTAGTTTAGTGTTGTGGTCATTCAAGTTACTGCCGTAGATGACAATATCATCCAAGTATACAAAACATTTAATTCCGTTTAGACCTGAAAGAACACAATTCATCAGTCGCTGAAAGGTAGCCGGAGCTCCTTTTAATCCAAACGGCATACGGACGAATTGATAGTGTCCCATATTGGTGCTAAAGGCAGTTTTTTCCTTGTCAGTTTTGTCAACAGGTATCTGATGGTACCCACTAGCTAAATCAATGGTACTAAAATATTGGGATTTACCTAATTGGTCTAGGATCTCATTTATATTCGGAAGGGGAAATACATCACCTATAGTGACATTATTTAGTCGACGAAAATCAACAACAAGACACCATTTTTTCTCATTGGTTTCACTCTTCTTCGGCACTACGAGTAGAGGAAAATTCCATGGGCTGTTGCTGTGTTCTATTCGATGATCTTGTAACATTTCCTCAACTTGTTTATTTATTTCAGTTTTAGTAGATTCCGGAAGACGGTAAGGTTTGACATAAATAGGCTGCGTATTTGGCTCCAAAGGAATTTTGTGTGTCGTAGCATCCGTCATCGACAATTTATCTCCTTCAAGGTAAAAGATATCATTATACCGTCGATATATTTCGATTATCGATTGTTGTTCTTCGTTATTAAGGGTTGATGTGTCTATTTTAGACCTCAGTAGTTCAAATCTATTGGTAAGCATATCAGTACTAGATCTTAACCAATAAATATCATAGGTGTCAAGATTTTCAAATTTTATGCAATAATCTTCAATTTCGACTGTAAACTCATTCGTATTTAAGATGTTAATTTTTGCAATATTATGACAAGGACTGATAATTGAATTTGCAACATATACTCCAGGTTGAATTTCTTGAGATACACACAAGAGATCTTTTTTTTGTTGAGTGTTAATATAAACTTCAACAACTTTTTCGGATCGACATGGAACAACAATTTTGGAAGGAGTTGAAAACATTTTTAACTTAATTAGTTCTTTATCTAAAATAAATACTTCAACAATTTTATTTAGGTAGTCAATTTTGCACTTATTAGCATTTAAAAAATCTTTCCCCAGTATGCCCGCACATGATAGAGGAAAATCATCTCTGACTATTTGGAAACTGTGTTTTAAGATAACGTTTGCTTGAAATTGAATATTAGCATCGCACTGAGCTACTGTACTCAATACTTCGGATGATATGCCCTTTATTTGACATTTAAGTTCTGGATGACAAGCTGTTTCACCATCAACAAATTTATTTATATTTATGTTATAGAGCCAGATTAAAGGCTTATGATCCGTAAAAACTATAAATTTTCTCCCGTATACATAAGGTCGAAAATAATTCGTAGCCCAAACTATAGCTAGTAACTCTTGTTCAATCGCTGGGTAATTCTTTTCAGCGGAGTTGAGAGTTCGGCTAGCATAAGCTATTGGGAGATCACATAAATTTAAAGTTTGGGACAGAACAGCTCCAATGGCAACTCCACTCGCATCGCAGGTAATACTAAATTCTTTGGTGAAGTCTGGGTATTGTAACAAAGGAGGAGTCACTAAATAATTTTTCAATAATTTAAAAGATTCTTCACAAAAGGCGTTCCAATCATATTTTGTATTCTTTTTAAGCAGTTTAACTAAAGGATTGCTAAGTAAAGCATAATCAGCAATGAAACGTCTATAATATCCAGTTAAACCAAGGAATGATTTTAATTCTTTTTCGTTTAATGGGACTGGATAATTGGAAATGGCTTCAATCTTTTTTGGGTCAGGTTTTATACCACTTTGAGTAATTATGTGTCCTAGATATATTATTTCTTTACGAAGAAACCTACATTTTTCAGGGTTGAGTTTCAGTTTAAAATCACGTAGACGATCAAATATTTGCATTAGTTTAGTGTTGTGGTCATTCAAGTTACTGCCGTAGATGACAATATCATCCAAGTATACAAAACATTTAATTCCGTTTAGACCTGAAAGAACACAATTCATCAGTCGCTGAAAGGTAGCCGGAGCTCCTTTTAATCCAAACGGCATACGGACGAATTGATAGTGTCCCATATTGGTGCTAAAGGCAGTTTTTTCCTTGTCAGTTTTGTCAACAGGTATCTGATGGTACCCACTAGCTAAATCAATGGTACTAAAATATTGGGATTTACCTAATTGGTCTAGGATCTCATTTATATTCGGAAGGGGAAATACATCACCTATAGTGACATTATTTAGTCGACGAAAATCAACAACAAGACACCATTTTTTCTCATTGGTTTCACTCTTCTTCGGCACTACGAGTAGAGGAAAATTCCATGGGCTGTTGCTGTGTTCTATTCGATGATCTTGTAACATTTCCTCAACTTGTTTATTTATTTCAGTTTTAGTAGATTCCGGAAGACGGTAAGGTTTGACATAAATAGGCTGCGTATTTGGCTCCAAAGGAATTTTGTGTGTCGTAGCATCCGTCATCGACAATTTATCTCCTTCAAGGTAAAAGATATCATTATACCGTCGATATATTTCGATTATCGATTGTTGTTCTTCGTTATTAAGGGTTGATGTGTCTATTTTAGACCTCAGTAGTTCAAATCTATTGGTAAGCATATCAGTACTAGATCTTAACCAATAAATATCATAGGTGTCAAGATTTTCAAATTTTATGCAATAATCTTCAATTTCGACTGTAAACTCATTCGTATTTAAGATGTTAATTTTTGCAATATTATGACAAGGACTGATAATTGAATTTGCAACATATACTCCAGGTTGAATTTCTTGAGATACACACAAGAGATCTTTTTTTTGTTGAGTGTTAATATAAACTTCAACAACTTTTTCGGATCGACATGGAACAACAATTTTGGAAGGAGTTGAAAACATTTTTAACTTAATTAGTTCTTTATCTAAAATAAATACTTCAACAATTTTATTTAGGTAGTCAATTTTGCACTTATTAGCATTTAAAAAATCTTTCCCCAGTATGCCCGCACATGATAGAGGAAAATCATCTCTGACTATTTGGAAACTGTGTTTTAAGATAACGTTTGCTTGAAATTGAATATTAGCATCGCACTGAGCTACTGTACTCAATACTTCGGATGATATGCCCTTTATTTGACATTTAAGTTCTGGATGACAAGCTGTTTCACCATCAACAAATTTTTTTTTTATAAGACTGATATCCGAACCAGTATCAACAAGGAAGTATAAATTTGGACTGCTTTCAATATCCAGCTTAAGATTTATAAATTTACAATCGTTTACATTTGAAGAAATGGTATATATTTTAGTAATTTTACTTGAGTCTAAATGTTTTTGTATAAAATTTGAAGGCATATTTGAAAAAGAAGTATGACCATTGTAAAAAGAATTTAATTGATTATTCAATGTAAAGGAATGATCACACTTATTAAGATTAAGGTTCTTCAAATTTAAAGTTTTGTCGTCAAGTATTGAATGTGTTTGAAATGATGAACACACTAAGCAAGATCTTTGACTCGGACAGGTGTGTTCGTGTTCTGATCGAGTCCATTTGGGTTTTCCGAATACGAATTATTATGATTTAAATTTAGTTTTTTATCATCGGACGCCTGTTTTTTCCAACATTCTTGAATATGGTGTCCCGGTATTTTACAATACGCACATACTACAACAAGTTTTTTTATACTTCGTTTATTGTAATTTTCGTGTGATGTACTAGGCTGATTTTGTTGAAGATTGGGAGAATACGCATTTGAAGGACGATAAAAATTTGGATAAGATTGAAAACTAGTATTTTTCTGTGTATAAGATGGTTGATTGGAAGGAGTATATTTATTAGAATAACTTTGATTTAAACGTTTATAACAATTAGTTGATTTATGACCTATACGTTTACAAAAATCACACTTTAATTGAGGCTTTAGATCGTAATTCGAGTTTTTAACAATTCGATTTATTTCCAAATTTGTCTCTTCCTCACAAGCCTTTGCAATTGAGTTCTTTAATTCTGTAAACCTATATGATTTTATTTCTATTCTTACTTTTTCATCTCGGATTCCTTCCTGAAATGAACTAAGCGCTGTTTTAGAATTAAGACTTATTATAATTGCCGCTGATCCTGTACCTTCTGCTGCAATACATACTTCGTTGTACTCAGATAACAACTTCTCTATTCTATTACCGAACTCTTGAACAGTTTCATTTCTACGTTGTTTTGCGCTAATTAGTTCTAATTGTAGTAAGTCTGATGAACGAGGATCAGTAAAACGATTTTTAAATTCATTTTTTAGGGCTTTCCACGTTTTAAACTCCGTGTATTTAACTACATCATAAGCTTTTCCATTTAATTTATTTCGTAGAAATTTAATAAAAATGTCGGTTTCCAGTGGTTTTAAAGCATCGTGAATATAATCACAGCACGATAAAAATTTGTGTAAGGCGAAAGGTGATCCATCGAACTCGGGGATCATTTTAAGTGCTAAATCTACGTCAAAATTTGCCATTTTCAATTCAGTATCAAATACGTAGTCTGTGTCTGGACTAAACGAATCTAATGAAATCGATCTACGATGATCTTCAAATGAATTTTTTATCTCCGCTTTCTTTATAAAACCTTTTCTTAAGTTATAACAATTATTATCAAAAACGCAATTATTATCCACCATTTAGATTATTTAATTCCGAACCGAGTAATTATTATTTAATAAGGATAAAGAGAGTAAATAGTTGATATAAAAAAAGATTATTATTATGACTTACAATTCTTACTGTTGTTTCCAGTTAACAGTAATATATTAATATCCAATATAACAAAACAATACGACATAAATATATTTTTTTTTATAAAATTTTTTTTTAATTAATTTTGTTTTGTATAAATAAATATAAATATATATTTTTTTTATATTAGAAAATAAAAACTTATTTTTTTTTTAAAAAACACAAAATCACAATTCACAATTCACAATTGCGCTATAAAGACTTCAGGATTGTTTGTAGTTTGATGAAATTGATGAAAAATGTTTAGATGCTTTCTTGATACGTTGATTGTTTCAAATACTTTTATGAAAACTTGATGTTAATACTTGAAAATTAAACTAGCTGTTGTCATCGCCATTTTGTTAATAGAACTAATTAAGAAGTATGCAATGATTTTTAAAGAGCTGTTGCCATCACAGTTTTTGTTCAATAGAACTCAATTTATTCGTTTTTATGTATTGTTTACGAAAATATATTTTTTAGAATTGTGCACTGATTTTTAAAAAAAATTGTTGCCATCACAATTTTTGTTCAATTTATTTGTTTTTATGTATGTATTGTTTTTTTTTACGAAATTATAAGTTTAAGAATTGTGCACTGATTTAAAAAAATAGCTGTTGCCATCACACTTTTGATCAATAGAACTAAATTTATTTGTTTTTTATACATATATTTTATTTTTGTTTTTACGAAAATATATTTTGTAGAATTGTGCACTGATAAATAGCTGTACCGCTGTCACCACCATGTTGTGAATACAACTTATGGATGTCGTTCATTAACAATAAATTTTTTATTAATTTCATGGTTGCTTTATTTAACACAAATTTGCATTAGTAAAAATTGTTATTTACATTTTTTATAATTTTTAGCAAACAAATAATTTATTAAATTTCACGTTTAACTTTAAGAAAATTAGATTTTAACTCTTTATTATTTAAATGAATGGATTATTCTGTTGGAATTTATTTATTAATTTTGGTTGCTTATAGCTGGAAATTCGAACAGAAAAAGAGAAAGATTAACAAATTCTCTTCGCTTATATATCATTAATTCCACATGTTTGTACACGTTCGTTTATAGACGTTCGTTAAAACAAATTACAATGAATATAGTTAAACGATATTAAATACGGTGTATTATAATGAATATAGTTAAACGATATTAAATACAGTGTAAATGTGATACGGTGTATATGTGATGTGGTGTAAATGTGATATGGTGTAAATGTGATATGGTGTAAATGTGAACCTCACAACAGCGTAAATTAGATTCAACATCAGATGAAGCGATTTTTCTTGGTTACGATTTGCAATCTAAGGCTTATCGTTGTTATAATCATCGGTCACAAAAAGTTATTATTAGTCGTGACGTTCGCTTTATAGACGATTCAACAACAACCATAAATGAAGAAAAATTTGATGACACATATGATGAACATATAACTCGTGAAAAGCATATTGAAGTGGAATCACCGAGCGAGCCCATTGAAGGAGATGAATCTTTTGTCAGCGCTAACGGTGACATTGTTGACATTAATGAAGATGAATCAAATGTTCGAAAATCATCAAGATCTAATAAAGGGGTACCACCAAAGCGTTTTATCGAAGATATGTGTTTAGTGTATTTAATTCAATCTGAACCGAAATCGATTAAAGACGTCATACATTCAAAAGATAAGGATCATTGGCTTGAAGCAATGAGTGACGAGATGGAGTCGCATAAAGAAAACGGTACATGGGATATCACTGCATTACCACCAAATCGAAAGGCTATTGGATGCAGATGGATTTTTAAAACCAAATCAAGCGCAGATGGAAACATCAAACGATATAAAGCGAGATTAGTAGCCCAAGGTTTTTCACAACGTTTTGGATTGGATTATGATGACGTTTTCGCTCCCGTGGTACGGCAAACCACATTTCGTCTATTATTAACAATTGGTGGTAAAGAAAAATTGTCAGAATATCATTTAGACGCTAAAACAGCCTTTTTGAACGGTAATTTGGAAGAAAAAATCAATATGGCACAACCATCAGGTTTCGAATCGAATAACAAAAATCTAGTATGCCGTTTAAGGAGGAGCCTGTATGGCTTAAAACAATCAGCTCGTGTTTGGGATATCGCCCTCAACAAAGTGATGATGGATGCAGGTTTTAAGCAAAGCGTAACTGATACTTGTTTATATATAATGGAGAGTCGTACTGGTAGCTGCTGTGATAATTTATGTTGACGACATCATAGTGGCAACCAAACATAATGCTGATTTGGATAAATTACTATCAAATGTCAACAAACATTTCAAAGTGACCAGTCTTGGACCGATTCAAAATTATGTCGGTATCGAAGTTGTGAAAACAAATGACGGAAATTATCAGGTATGTCAATCTAATTACATTGATCAAATTATTGATCGATTTGGCTTATCAAATGCTAAAGACTCAAAAATGCCTATAAAAGTTGAGTATCAAAAGGGTCCTAAATCAAAACTACTTCTGAATAATACCGAATATCAACGTCTAATTGGCAGCTTATAATATGTGTCAATTAACACAAGACCAGATATTGCAGCGAGTGTTGCAATCCTTGCTCAACAAACCGCATGTCCGACCAAAGAAGATTGGGATGAATTAAAACGGGTAGTCAGGTATTTAAAGTTCACAAAGAAACTCAAACACGTTTTGTCTAGCAGCAATGATGTAACTTTATACGGGTACGCAGATGCCAATTGGGCCGACAACCGTCATGATCGAAAATCAAATAGTGGCTATGTTTTTATGGTTTACGGATCAGTCATAAGTTGGAGTTGTAGAAAACAAAGCTGCGTATCGTTGTCTTCAACTGAAGCAGAGTTTATCGCGTTATCGGAAGCGTGCAGAGAATTGATCTGGTTGAAGTCACTTTAAAAAGATTTTGATATTAAAATTAATGAGCCGATAACGATATTTGAAGATAATCAAAGCTGTCTGGCGATGGTGAATCAAGAAAGTTTTTCGAATAGATCTAAACACATCGACGTTCAATATAAATTCTTCAAGGACGATGTTATGAAAGGAACTATCGACAGCAAATATTGTCCAACCGAATCCATGATTGCAGACATGTGCACCAAACCCCTATCAGCGAATCGAATTGAATATCTGAAATTGCAACAATCAACATCATAAAATCTAAATCAAAAATCATAAAAAGAAGAGTTAACTGTTTACTCGATAAAAAAAATAGATAGCATAATTAATTGAATTATATAATTTTTACTTCACTTGTCTCTTAACCTTCCGTTGAAAATGTTAATAATAATAATGCAAATTAAAATAAAATGTGAATTGATTTTATTAAACATCTTTTTGTAAATGAAATAAATAAATCTGAAAAGTTTATATGATTATTTCATCAAAAACTCAATATCTAAGGGGCTTATGTGGAATCAAATAGTATTAATTGAATTGAGGAGGAGTGTTAAAATATTAACATTAAATTTATTTAAATATTTTAATTTCAATTCAATCATTTCAATCTGGCAATAGTCGTCAACTATTGTTCTAGTACTTTTTGTATTTTCTACTTTGACATTTATTATTGTATTTCCTTCTCTTTAAAATCATCAAACGTGTAACACATAAATAATAATTTTCAATAAACATTATAATTTGTTTTCGTAATATAAAGTTGAGTAGTTTTATTTCATCTAACGAACTAATTGCATTCACAGTTTCTTCAATAATTATTGTAGTGTTACTGTACAAAATATAACTCTCTCTTATCTTTATCATATTTTATAATTTCTCTTAAATATTAATTGATAATGAAATAAAATTTTTAAAGTTAGTTTTTATATAACTACGAAACGATCAACATTAAATTGTATTTAATTATAAAAATAAAATTTGAATTAAATAAATTTGATCTTTCATTAAAATAAATAAATTCTCAAAAAATATTCCAAAAAGGATTGGAATAAACAATCTGATTACACAATACACTCAAACCCTATAAATAGAGTTGATACTGGAATAAAGATTAAAAACATAAAAATATTAGAGGAAAAGAGTTCAATGCGGACATCTTGTGATACAAAATTTTAACATCAAATTTTGACATCTTGTTCCAAAACGAAAGTTCTGAAAATCGAGAAGAAAAGAAAAATCAAGAAGAAAAACCCAGAAAACTCCTGAGGAAAATAACAAGATGAGTAATCATAATTTTAATATTGAATTGTTATATGATAAATTACTACTATTGATAGTAGTCAACCACTTATAATTTACAATTAATTGATTTTTAAATATTCACTTAATTGAAACAACCCAAATAAAAGAAGATTTTTTCTGTTTTAAATTGAATTATATTAGAAATTTGACATATTTGAAATTGAAATTTGACAAATAAAATTTGAACAATACATTAATTAACTTCAAAGAATATTTAAAACAGTATATTTGTTACATAATACTACGATTGCCTAAAGATAATTTCAATGAAAATAATTAACTTTTATTCACTAAAGCAAATCCTATAGAAATTTAAAATTTAATAAAAAAAATAAGTGACATTTGACAACTCATTTACAATTATAATTAGAATTGTCTATAACACAATTTGTTTTTAAGAAATCATACAGATTTCAACCTAAATCGTGACAATTTTTTATTTTCTTGAAATTAAACACATACTTGTATTGGAATCATATTGACACTATGGAGCCAGACCATGAGATGTTAGAACAGACTCAGGGACAAATAATTAAAAGAAAATTACAAAATGAAAGTGAAAAAACAATTATAACACACACGAGTGACAAGACTGTGGAAGAGGAAGGGGAAAGCAGTAAACTACGACTAGACTTTTTTATAGACAAGTCTATCGTATCTGGAATAAAATAATAGATATATGGTCAAAGATGGGGGACCTCTTGTTGGGTCATACCTTGTCGTGGGCTTGATGGCCCTTAGACCCTTTGATCATACCTTATTATTCTATGTTTGCGTTGAAAATATTAAAAGACTTCTTTTTGTTGAAATACCTTCTTATTATATTTTTGTTGTTATATTACCAAATCCACTTTTTAATTATAGAGTGAAATTATATTAAATCTCTTTCAAGAACAAAATTATACTTATGCTATCATCTGAAAATTTCCTATTATATATATATATCCAAATTCCTCGTTACACGTTTCCGTGTTCATCCATCTTAAACAAGAAATCTTGTTCAAGCTTTATATTATGAAATATCATCATAACATAATTCTTGAACAATTTTTAAAACAAAAAAAACAAACATCATTGTGAAAACAAAAATTGTTTGGTTTTTTGTTTGTTTACTTCATAAAATTATTTTTTAGTTAAAGTAAGTAAACAAAACAAAAAAACAATATTTCCGTAAATCAGCAGTTACAACTTTTATTTTCACAATGCACATTCCACGATAGGTAAATAAACCTATAAACATAATTTTACATATTTATTTAATTTGCAATTTGTTCATAATTTATTATGATTATTACATAATTAAAGAAAATATGAAAATATTCAACCTTCATAACTATGTCAAAAATATACGCACTTGGACTTAATTTGTAATTCATTTTTGATTAAACATTTATGCGTTCGACTTTGACTTATATAATTTTTAGAAAAGGTTGAAAATCTTCACATTATCTTGTACAAAGGTTTGACTTAGGAAAATGGATATAAGAGTAAATGGTTCCTCAGATACCATTACAGCAGCAACAAAAAGAACAAAACGGACCTGAAAGCAGGCACTATGGAAAAAAGAAAAACTGATGAGCCAATCATCAAAAAAATAAAATATATCCCAGGCGACCAAGGACCGTACTATATAATGTTAGAAACATACAAGATATCGACATAAGCGATATTAAAACGGCCAAACTACTAAAGGAGAAAAATTTTGGTAACATCCTTAGCATAGAAAAAATCACCAATAACAAATTGAAAATTAGGTTTAGGGATATGAACGTTGCCAACAGAATTCTCAACGACACAATCATGACTGAAATTCACAGAATAGAGTCCTACATCCCGATCTTTATGTTAGAATCTATAAGGATTTGTCAGCAACATGCCTACAGACATAAAAAAGATCTTTTGCTGCAGGAACTAAACGAAATGTTCGTCACCAAATCACCAAAATTGAAAGAATGCTGAAATGGAATCAGGCAGAAAAAAAACTAGAACAAATTTCAGCGGTAGAAATCATTTTCAGGAGCAACACATTACCTAAACAAATAGCATTTTTCAATGTAAAACGATCCATCAGACATTATGTCAACAACCCAATAATGTGTAAAAAGTGCCTCAGATACGGACATCCCTCGAAGTACTGTAGAGAAAAGGAAGGGAAGGTGTGGCAACTGCTCTAAAAGCGAACAAGAGGAGAAAAACTGTGAGGAAAAGACTAGATGCTTTCACTGTCTCGGTAATCATAGATCAAAAAGCACCTCAATGGAGGAATATAACAACCAAAAAAATTTAAAATACATTATGACTACCAAGAAAATCTCATACGCAGAAGCAAAAGATTCACTAAAAACAATTAAATTTAATTTAAGCGATGAAGAATTCCCTCCCCTAGCAATAAAACACAATTTAAATAAGGAATTAGATAAAAAGGGTCTTATAACCAACAATTTAAAAAGAGAAGTAGAGACAATGTTGTGCTCACGATTCTGCCCGGTGACGTTTGCGGAGTTGAGGTGAGTTGTCGGGAAGTCGGGACTTGACAGGTCAAACAGTTAAACCGACTGCATTACCAGCAAAGGCCGAAATCCTGATAACTCGCCTCATATTCCTCATAATTACCCTCATTCCTCATAATTACCTATTTAGCGTTACATAAGTTTTGTTCAACATGAATCAAAAAAGAAATCAGTTGCAAAGGTGATAACTCTCTTATCGACCAGCGTGTAATTTTGCATTGTGTTTATGTTTTGTTTTGTTTTCATTTTAATGTGTATACAATACTATACCAATTTTCCTTTTTTTTCCAAACGAAAATAAAGAAATAAGAGAACGATGACGCACCTTATTTTTTATAAACAAAAAAATGTATATCATATCAAACGTGATCAGTAGCCTGATTCCGATGTTTCCCGGGGAATAGGGAATAAAAATTTTATAGCAGTTTTATTTTTTTTCCCTAAAGTGTATTCCGTCAATTGGGAAAAATGTTTGTTGGGAAAAATTTATTCCCCATAATTCAAATTTTTGACATTTATCTTCCATACCTATTTTGTAAAATTATTTATGTGGGAACAGGGAAAAGGTTTGAAAATAAATAGTGTCGTTATTAATTTTTTTATAATAGCATATTTTATTTAAATTTCAGATTGCTGAATGCTAATATGTTAACAAATGCTAATATGTCAGCACGCGTAAGTTTAAATTAAATACCACATTTGTTATTTAACATATTTTTATAATAATATTTTTCCTAATATAGGGAAAAAGTTTCACCAAGGAGCAGAAATTGCTGTTAATTTCTTTAATTGAAAATAATATCGATTTGGCGAATGATCGGTAGGTATCAATAGACAATACGTATTGTTTAGGTTATTGTTGCCTCATCATAGAATGTATGTACATATTTGGTTCATGTATATCATAATAATATTTAATTTTTTAATATTTATTTTTTATAAATTACGACAACTAGGTCGTTCTATGAAATTGCATTGTAATTACATTTTATAAAAAGCAATTATAACATAATCACTCTACAATTCTTTTATGCTCTCTTGTTCAGAGTTCAACCCAAAATTTGAACATCTTAAAACCAAAGATTAACAAATTTTACATTCTATTATTGAAAAATCAATAGTAGTTGAATGCTAAATGTGTGTGAAAAATTCATATTAATTTTTACATGTATGTAAAATAATTTTAAACACCTTGAATTATTCTAGATTTGAAAGTATTGACGGAAAAGGTGATATGAAAGAAAGGTGGAAAAGAATAGAGTTCCAATTGAACGCCATAGGTGGAGCCCGCCAAGATGACCAAAAATGGAGGAGGACATGGATTGACATTAAATTCAATTTCATAAATAAATCACTTCTTTAAAAGTCAAAAACTAATTTTAAAATAATGAAATTCAAATTATTAATTTAATACAAAATTTAAAATAAAAATTTCATAGCAATTTCATGCCAAAATTTGACTTTAATGTCGCTCATTTTATATCCTTTACATTTCTTAACAACTTATGGACACTTTAATTAAATTTAAGATTTCTTCAGTTTTTATTTGGTTTTATACTAAACGTCAAAAAATTCTTAACCATATCTTTAAGATATGAGTAAATGAACTTTAAGTTATTACCGACTATAAATGTTATACTTCATTTTCATACATACATAGGCAACTTGTATTTTATATAAATCAATTTTAAAAAACATTTAAATAAAATATATATACTGCCGTTTTTGACATACACAAATTGATGCGATTTCGCGGCAAACACTTAAACTATAAGAAATTTGTTCCCAATTTAGTCGGAATACACGTTTGGGAAATAGGGAAAAAAATATAGGGAAAAATTGGTATGGGAAAAAACTGCAATAAAATAAATTATTCCCTATTCCCCGGGAAATATCGGAATCAGGCTACTGGTTATCTTTCTTTGTAAACTTTTTATATCTGTTACACATTTAAATGAGAAAAATTTAAACGAGATCCCATGATTTTCTCTTTGTAAGTTTTTGTATCTGTTGCACATTTGGAAGGAGGAAGATATGAAACGGGCTTATTGAATCTTTTCTCTTATAATTGTTTTTTTGCTTTAATACTTCAGCAAAAAACTTGTTCGTTTCAAAAGAGAAACTAATGAAAGACACATAGCTACAATGAATCACCTTTTGTCCTTCTTTAGGATAAAACAAAAATAATATTTAAGGCTAACAGATTTGCTTAATTTAAGATCAGTTGGTGAAGAATATTAAAACAATAATTGAAGTTCTTTGTTCAGATAGTTTTCTTTTATTCTTACATTTTGAATATTAAATCGTTTAAAGTTTTAGCCAAATTTCTTTGGAGTTTTTTTGTGATTAAATGAAAATGTTTTTGAGTTCATTCGTGAAAATAATAGAAAAAAAAATAAATAGTAAAGTAAAACCAACTAAAATAATCACTCATTCTAGTGATTGGAAATTTAGGCATTTAATGCCTAAATCTCTAAAAAGAATTCTTTTGTTTGTGATTGTTCTTTTTTTTGAATTGTGCTAATTTGGATATAAGCAAATTTTGATGATTTTGTAAAATTAGGTTGCCAATAAAATTGTAACCATGTGGCAAAAATCAAATGTACTTTTTTGATTACAATAAACTGTGAAACAAAAAAAAATATTAATTGTTAATGTTTTAAAAGATGCAGAAAAGAAAAAATTTTTTTTAATAAAATAAAACAAAATTTTTAAAGAAAAGAATTATAACAAGTGTTAACTATTTTTACTAACATCGTCTGTGTAGTCATATCATGCTACGTATATCAGCTGAAATATATAAAGCGCATACTGGTTTTCTTTGTTTTGTTGCGCTGATTTTAATAAAGTAACGAAAAACGCAAATTCTTCTTACTAGGACAAAAGATAATACTGTGGTTTGGGTCACATGGAGTGACATATTGAAGTTAATCGATCGAGCGCATGTGGGTATAGTTTTAGTGACAAACAAGAACGGAAGTCGCAGGATCATACGTTTCTCTTCGAATCCAGCTGAATCATCAAAACAACAATCGACTTAGTAAACTCGGTAAAATTTCTTTTTTTTTATATGATTGTCGTTAATCTTAAGTCATACTTTCTCACTACTTATTAATAAATTTTTTTTTTTTAAGTTCGCCGTCTGCGTAATGAGCAACTAATAATGTCGAATAGTGATTTTTTCCTTGGCAAAGTTTATATCGTCATTTTGCATTTAAATTAATACCCTTGGCGTAACGTTGTTTCAAGTAACGTTATAACAATAAAAGAGCATTATGAAAAATTAAAAAATAAATACGTAGAAAAGGAAAAGGAATTAGAAATGTATGAATCACTAAAAAAGGAAATCGATTCCCTAAAAAAAGAGAACCAGAAAATCTCGATAGGAGTATCAAAAAACAAAGAAGATAAGGAAATTATAAAACTTCTGAAAGAACAGATACAGGAACTCAAAAAATCTAATGAGTTATTAAAAAAAAACAACACTAATTCGAACATGGAAAATTTAGGAATCACAAAAATAAAAAGAGAAATGTTTAACCTTAGAAACGAACTAAAAAAAGTAAAACAAACACAGAATTATACATAGAAGAATTCAAAATAATAAAAATTAGCAACGATGAAATCCAGGAATTATGTACAATCATATCTTCCACAAACGCTAAGGACCCAAAGTATGATCACTCCATAATTAGATTGGGGGAACTAACAAGAGAAATTCAGGATGGAACCACTAGAGTCATAAATAGCAATTTCTACAAACAGCTAAGTGACGTCGAATCTCAGATATAACTAAGTAATGATAGCAAAGTACCAAACCATAGAAGCCACCATCAAAATAAACAAATTAGTCCTTCACAATTTTACAACATACATGAAGGTTCTAACAAAAGTTATACGATTTGTCTAGGACTTACCAGCTCCACACAGCCATCAGCCATCATAGCGAAGCGGGTGACATTCCAATAAAACTGAAACTGGAATCTTCAATATTCTAGTACATAGTCAAACATATATATAACAATACAGAAATAAGCAGCATTATAAAAAACAATCTATGCTGTGAGACAATAAACACAATCTACACAAGAAACAAGGAACGGATAGATGCCACACCCTGCTCACCTAATTCAGATTGGGACAAAGGAAAATTAAACGATTTCCTAAATGTTGACACCTCGCTAACAGATAAAATCAATAAAAATATTACACCATTACCTATAACCAAGATGTTGGCCAAAGATCTGATAAACAACATTGCTACCAACCATAGTCCGAAAAATTTATTATTTCATAAATTATAATTTTCAAAAATGTATTTATGTTTAGCTTTTATCAAAAATTTCTTTATGCTTCACTTTAAAATACAGTTATTTATTATAAGGTCTAGGATACGCGATATATAAACAAATGTATAAAATTCGAAACGTCATGAGTTCATAACACTGGCTTATAAGACCCTCAAACAAATAGTGATGAATTTTAAATTGAGTTATTAAAAAAATTAAAAATCATTAACTAAAATTAATAATGAATTATTACTATAAAACGATATATTTTTGTTTAATTTTATCTAGCAGAAGTTTTGTGCACCATTTTCTCCATTAAATGTTCATATATTTACCAAATAGAGCAAGTTATTTCTTGGCGTCTTTACGTTTCAGATCAATTTTAATTGGGTTTCATCTTAGACTTTTTCAACTAACTTTGGCGAATGGCGAACCTCAAGGATCAGCTTTATCAATTGCTATTGTTCATCCAATTCAAACTTTTAACGATGAAAGCACAGTTTATGGGCCTTGTGAAGCTTCATTACCATGTTCTTCCGCTTTGCCGAGTAATGTTTTTTGAATTATATCAGAAACAACCAAGTAACCGGCAACATCGACGAACTTACGTATAAAATGGGCTTAAAAATAATTCATACAATCAATAAAGAACTACGGCCAAAATCGAGTTTGTAGTATTTTGCTTGTTTTTCTTGTTGGTACTTCGTAGTAAAATTTCGCTATTGAGACAAAATCTGCTGCTCGACTCTCCATCGTCTGTCTAAAGTGGACCAAAAATGTAGCGTAGGATCTTACGCTCAAATACAGATAAATGCGATTCGTCATTTTGTGTAAGGGTCCACGTTTGTGACCCATACATCACAACCGGTCTAATCAATGTCTTGTATAACTTGAGCTTGGTGTTAGTTGATACATACGGAGATCCAAGGAGAGGTTTAATGGAGTAGAAAGTTCGATTACCTGCAGCGATTCGAGCTTTAATATCTGTAAGTATGCTGTTGTTTGAGTCAAGCATTGATCCCAAATATTTAAAAGATTCAACTTCCTCAATTCGTTCATCGCCGCACATCAAATCTTTCTTCTCAGCCTCTCTTGAAACATTCATATGTTTGGTTTTATTGTAGTTAATTTGCAGACCAATTTTCCTAGCACCACTCTCAAGCGACTTGAAAGTCTCACTCATAACAGCTTCACTTCGGCCGAGGATGACAACATCATCAGCGTAAGCAATCATCTGTACTGAATTTATTGACAAGACATTGTTATTAGTCGGTAGTTTCTTTTGACGGCACACATATTCCAAGGCTAAATTAAAAAGTATAGGAGAGATAGCATCACCTTGTCTTAATCCGGAGTCGACTTTAAAAAATTTTGATATTTCGTTCTCTACTCGCACACAGCATTGAGAGTTCTGTATTGTCATTTTGCATAGTGATACCAGTTTACCAGGAATTCCCATTGACACCAGAGCAGACCATAAAGTCTCTCGTTCGAGAGAGTCGTAGGCCTGCCTGAAATCAATGAAAAGTTGGTGCACAGGTATGTTGAACTCTCGACACTTTTCCAAAATCATCCTTATCGAGAAAAGTGCATCGGCGGTACCTCGGCCCCGCCGGAAACCACACTGATATTCTCCAAACACTTGTTCAGCAAAAGGATTGATTTTGGATAGCAAAATGTAGGAAAAGATCTTATATGCAGTGCAAAGAAGAGCGATTCCTCTGTAGTTTGCACATTGTAGGCGATTACCTTTTTTATGGATTGGTATCAGCATAGCTGTGTTCCAGTCCTGTGGCATGGTTTCAGTCCTCCAGATCATTTGAACAAGTTCAAACAATCTCGAGGATAGAGTTTCGCCACCATGTACAATCATTTCGGATGTTATACGGATGTTATACGTTCGGATGTTATGCGATTGATGTTCCTTATTGAAGCTTTCAATCTCCTCACACTGTCTCTTCCACCATTCTCTCTTCGTTCGTCTACATAGCTTTGTAACGGCTTGTCTTGCCAGTTTATAGTTCTCCTTCATGGACCTGGTATTGCGTCCTTGTAGACACTTCAGATAGCAATCTCTTTTGTATTGAATAGCGTCAAGACATGCTTGATTCATCCATGGCTTCTGGGAGTGGTTTTGTGGTCGTCCAAGTATTCCCTCAGCAGCGCTTAAAACAGCATTTTTGAGCAAATACCATGACTTATCGACGTCTCCATTAATGGTTTCTGATTTCTGCAATGTTTCGGCAATATGGATTTGATATCTCTCTTCTGTTTCAGCATTCTTTAATGATGAGATGTTAAAACGTTTCCGTTGGTTGAATTTTGGAATGCCTAGATTTGGGAAGTGGAACTTTATCGTTGCACATACAAGGAAGTGATCACTTCCAATGTATGCACCTCTAAAGGATCGCACATCCCGAACGCTCGAAAAGAAACGTGCTGTTACTAGAACGTGATCAATTTGATTTCGAGTGTTTCCATTCGGTGAGACCCAAGTCTGTTTATGAATCGATCGATGCGGAAAGAACGTACTGGCAATTCTCAAATTATTTGATAATGCAAACTCAGTCATTCTCTCACCATTATCATTTGAATTCAAATGCAGGCTGTTGGGACCCACCACATTTCCATAAGAGATATCTCCTCCAACCTGTCCATTAAAGTCACCAAGAACCATAATGAAGTCGCGTGTGGGTGTTTGTTTCATAACCTCTTCCAGTGCTATGTAGAAATTATCCTTCTTGTCGACGGTCTTAGCTTCAGTAGATGCATGCACGGCAATAAGAGAAATATTGTTATATGTACCACGTACACGTAGGTAGCAGATCCTCTCACTGACCGGGATGAATTTCATCACGGCTTCTTGTATGCGTGCACCAACAAGAAAGCCAGTACCAAATTCTCTTCGAGAAGGATGACCACTACAGTATAGAGAGTGACTATCCAAATCTTGTTTTCCGATTATCGGCTGTCTAATTTCTTGTAGAGCAATAATATCCATCCTATACCTCTCAGCCTCTGTTTCCAGACTTATAAGAGCATCAGGAGCGCTCAGGCTGCGCACGTTCCACGTTCCGATTCGGTAGTCTGGTCCTTTTTCACGTCCAGGTAAAATTCTGTTTTGTTGTCCGGGTCTGTTTTTCTTTTTCTGATCACCAAATTTAACATATTAGTTTTTTTCCGGGGTTAGGGTGTTAATCTTAGGCCCAACCCAAATTGTCGTGAATGGGTCCGTTCTGCATATTAAGGTCACCAGAAACAACCTTTTTACACGTTTATATAGCGAGCCGCTTGATTCAAGACAGACGCCCGCTCCATGTCGCCCCTGACATGGAGAACAGACGCTTGAGTCGCATTGCTTGTAAGGCGCCAATTTGCCGTGATCCATATCGATGGACCGTACCGTTTGATCGGGATGTCATTGGTAATAGTCTAGTCAAAATTCTTATTGTTCACCAGCGCTGTGAATTAACTCTTATTACACCTCTCTGATAAAGAGCTGGGGAAAAAGTGAAATTAGATTAAATTAGATTAGAAAGGGTTGGACCGGTTGCATGAGGCAGAACTTGTCCTGGCACGCACACTCTGCGGTCCATAGTGCAGTGTCCGAGTTTGGTCTCATAACAACTATTCCACAAACCTTTCCGTAAGCTTGATGAAATTCAAAATCAACTGTATTGGCGACGGTTTGATTGTCTACAGTTTCTGAGCCAAAAATCCTAGCTTTAAACCTAGAAAAGACTGGGCATACACACAAAAAGTGCTCTGAGTCCTCTTCCTCTTCATGACAACACCCACACACAAGACCTTCAATCAGTCCCATGGTAAAAAGGTGTTTATTTAGATGTCCATGTCTAGTAAGGATACCGACCATAGTCATTGACATTTTTTTCGAAAATGCTGATAAACATCTTACTTTGACTGCCTGTTGATGACAAACTTGAGGTCGGCATCAACCTTTAATAGTGACAAGGCAAATGTTTTGGATAATCCTAAGGCGAGAAAAGTGAAATAGTCTAAAGACTACTCAAAAAGACTCAGTGAAGACTAATCTGAAGGAACAATTGTCACTCGTAGAGGATCTAACATAAAACAGATAAGTGAGAGGAATTTTTCAATGATACCTCATAAGATGATAAGATGATGGAGTCTGAATATCTGGAACCAGAGGAAACTTCTAAAGGAATGCATCCATGCACAAAAAAATAACTATTTCAATTCAAAACTTCGTGTACATATGATTTAATTTAATAAACGTTTACGTTTATGTTTACGCGAAGAGTGTGGCTAAAGAATAGTTAAACACCTTAACCATGAACCTCAGTTGACAGCTTTAAGATATTACGTTAAATTTAGAAAAAAAAAACAAATCAAAACCCGAGATATAACAACAAAACAAGAACAAATCCTGAGTGACCGTCCATGAACGAACACTTCTGATGAAACAATGGTTGCCATAAACAAAAATCTCACCTGCAGGGCATCTGCAGCACTTGAGCTCTAATCTGCTATCTTATGTAAATTTGATCGTTAGATTCTGTTTCTTGCATTGCATTGAAAATGTTAAGCTTTTGGCGTTTGTATAAACAATTGTTCATTTCTGTTTTTTTTCTTTTCTTCTCGGCTAGTAATGAACAAAGCAACTGATTTCTGAAGCTGAACCTATCTTACTTCTCCCACAATACTTTTGTGTTTATACGATACGCAACACTTGAATAGTGTGTTAGTACTTTACGCAGTACACATTGCATCGTAATATTTTAATGGCTACCTCTCCATATGTTTACGACCTCACCAATTGTGGCATTATGAGGATTTAATGCTACACATAGGATAGGAGTGAGCTGTGGTTATTTAAAAAGAAATTTTTTTTCTGTCCATTAGAAAAACCAGTTGCGACGTTCACTAAATTTTAGGCATCAATAATATCCTCCGTGATTAATCCTACTACAAAACTTAACATCCTCAATGCAATCGAAGCATTCACTGCTTGGTTGAAAACAAAACAAGATAACTCAAGGGATGTCAGATTACCCTACAGGAATGTTTCTGCCTATAACAACTTAAAATAAATAAAACTGAAGCAAACTAACAAAAATTCTAAGCCTGTTCGTTCATTCCCGGTTCAAGTTAAGAATCTAATTTTCCTTCCTTTTCTCCTTCTTCTTGTTTTGTCTTCCACTTTCTTTAAGAAAAGGGAATTTGACGCGAAAGTAATAGAATGAAAGTATCAACCAAAACAACCCAGAAAATAAACAAACTAAATCATTTCAACTAATCAAATCATATGTATCCTTATTGGTTAGAAAATCAAAACCAATTGAGCCATAGATACTCAATTATGCACAGATACATCTTTAATATTGGGGAGGGTTGATTGAGGTTGAGCAACACAACTGAGGGATCACTAAATGATGAATAAACGCAAACATATCTATACCAAATTTTTACTAGAGGTTCTAGTCGTTGTTACTGCATCCACGCCTGACCATAAGAGTTTCATATGCGGGAAGCCTACTAGCCGGGCTTTTAAACCAGGAATTAACTGGACGAAAAAGAAACAAGAAGAAAATGTAATACATTCCAATACTAGTAAAAAATGAATAAATGTTGTAAAACATAAAACATATATTCGTCATGCTGATTTGGGACTAAGTCAACTGATTTATCAGTTCGTTCATTCATCAGTATCACTGATTTATTTATAATTCTCTCAAATTGCAAGTTTGCAATACTTTTAATGACCACTGCTTTAATAAACTTTGGCGCAAGTATAGCATTAAATTTATTAACTGCATCACTTAACACAAAGTTTCAGCGATACACTTTCGTCCCAGTAACATATTTGGCAGGTCGTGACCGTAGGTTGTACCTTCGGGCATTACGCTCAAACGCTTCCGCAGTCAATTGTTTTATTTTGTTTCGTTCATCCGAAACTTAGCTCATCCGGTCGTTCCCTGGTTCCTCCAACGCATTAATCGGTCTCAACACGTCATAGTCGGATCCGTGGAGTATTATTGGCTGGCCAAAGGCTGCAAATGTCCAGCCAACCTGTAATACTGGTTCAGGAAATGCGAGAGGGGAGATAGGAAGAGCAGCTTATCTTCCGAGATCACTTTCAAACCCACCTCCGCCTACAATGGAGGCCAGTGCCAACACCGACCTAGAACTCTATGGCCGTCAGTCAAAGGGGTGGAGCCTTCCCCCTTCGATAAACCCAACTTGCTTTGCTCCCTTAGCTATTCTCCACAATCCACCTCTTACGCGATCTGACCAGCGAATCTCCAAATACTTTAAGCAAAGAAGGATTCAAAAATCTGAAGTGGCTACCTTTATTTTGACCTTCACCCCTGGAGATAATCAACCGTATGCTGACGTACAAATAGCAGGAATAGCCTTGAGAGGGTTGCTAGACAGTGGAGCCAACATAACTGTCCTAGGAAGTGGCGCATGGAAGTCCTTGGCGGACACCGGATTGAAGTTCCGGGACTCCCACATTCATCTCTACCGCATGTGGCTCTCAACAACAAACCATAGGCTCGGTTCGTGCTGTGGTGGAATTTAATGGCATTGACTTCTGAAAGAACTTTGAACTTCAACCGCTTCGTATTCGAAGTAGCTTTAAATGAAAAGTCTTCTATTGATGCTAATAATCACCTATTGACTATGGCTCAACAACAAAGGCTTGACGTAGTGGTGCAGCAGTTTCCAAACTGCTAAAGATTCAGTCTAGGCTGCACGATTCTACTCACACATTCAATCGACACTGGGGATGCCAAGGCAGTTGTTAACGCTGGTTCTATTTCCCTACAAATATAAATAAGAAATATTAATTTATTCAACACTTACGTTTTATCTGCGATCCACCGTTGACGTCTTCTGCTGTTTTTCTAGCCATTGAATCATACTGTAAGAAAAAAAAGTATTAATAGTCATATTATTTGTTATTTAAATATATTTTCTTACCTTATTTAAAAGTAGTTTGGTGTTATATGGAACACACTAAATATAATACTTTTAGTGTTCGTAGCACGTAGCATCATAACATTGATTGTGTTTTGCATGCTACACAAAATATAAATTTAAATTGCAAACAGTTCTTAGAGTCAAGAAATATAATTTTATTGTTTTTATAAATAAGAATAAGATAAATTGAAACAATATTAATAAATATTTCTAAACAAATATTTGATAACAATGTATCAAATATTTGTTCGTTATTAATATTTTATTATTCGTTATCTATCAGCATTCTGTTTCTTCCACGAATTGTTTTGACTACAATAAATTAAATAAACAAAACAGAATGTTGTTCGATACGAAATTGAAATCAGAACTTCAGATTCAGATAAATCTCGGACAAGACAAGTCCTTAAAACGAACAAACTCTACATTTGTTAGATATCAACTAACGTTCTAACAGTAGATCGTAGTACATATGTTGGATAACAACACATTTGTTGTATACAGCAGTACTAACTAAACATATTAAAAATAAACAATAAATAAACAAATAAATAATTCAATAATAATTAAATAATGTATTTATGTGTTTTAATAATATGTTAAAAAATATGTTAAGCATAACATTGGTAATGTTTTGTTTTGAAATGTCATTCTGACATTTAGCCTTTAATCAGGTGACTTCACGTTTTCACCACATAGCAAAATTTGGCATATTTTGAATCGTTAAGGTAGTTTTTTGCACTTATTAGTGCAGTGTTGGAAACGTGTGGCTCTGCAGTAAGAAAAGGGTGTGGTTCAATTGGGTATATTATATTAGATTTTTGAGGCTAGAACTCTTCTTCTCTATTCGGTGGCTGGTGATTTTTGTGGTCTTTGATCACTTGTTGTGTAGTTTAATCAAATAAAACGTAAAAGAAAAAATGAGTATTTCGATCTACGTTTTTAATTTGTTTAGTTCAAAGTTGACAGGTTATATTAAACCAACATATGGTATTAATAATAAAGTATTTTATTTTTCACCATTTTTGTAGCCTACCGCATGTGCAGTTTAACGTATTGATAATATTATGTCTTGTTAGGCATTTGGAATTGTCATCGTCATCGAAATGCAGTTATAATTTATTGAATTACTAGGCCTTTCTAGGCATTTTGGAATTGTCATCGTCATCAATTACAATTATAATATATTGAATATTTAGCCTTGTGAGGCGTTTTGCATTATTTCGTCATCGAGCAGTACATGTGTAATACACGGAATATTTAGCCGTGTAAGGCGTGTTGCAGTATTTCGTCATCGAGCAGTACAATTATATTACATTGAATGTTTGCCTTATTAAGCAGATTAATATCATAATGGGCATTGTGAAATATTTTGGAGATATACATATTTTTTGATACAGTCCACTATCCAGCAGTGAAACAGCGTTATTATGTCGTATGCCCTGCTGTTCAGGCAGGAATGTACCATGACCGCATGATAGCTCTCGGAGTGGTCAAGGAAAGCAGTAGCTCCTTGAGTTCCCCCATGGCAATGGTGTGCAGAGCAAATGCTCGTCTCTGTTTAGATGCGCGCTAGCTAAATGTTACGAGAAAAGACACGTATTCGCTCCCCATTGTTGATAGTCTCCTCAGCCGCTTAGGAGAGACTCGATACGTTTCCAGTATTGATTTAAAGGACGCCTTTTGGCAAATTCCCTTCGATCCCGAGTCTAGAGAAAGAACCACTATCACTGTATCAGGTCGGCCGCTATACCAATTTGTTGTAAAGCCGTTTGGGTTATGCAAGGCACCTCAAACGTTGTGCCGATTAATGCACAAAGCAATTCCTCAACAACTTCAAGACCGCGTATTCGTCTACTTAAACGATTTGTTAGTCACTTCTCCGACTTTGGAGGAGTATCTCAGCCTGCTCACGGATGTTGCAAAAGGACTGGCCGTCGACGGATTCACCATCAACATCGAAAAATCCAAATTCTTGCTGAATAAAATTGAATACCTTGTCTGTGATGTTAGTCACGGTGTTATGCGCGTTAACCCAAACAAAGTAAAGTTGATCCTTGAATTTCCGATACCTAAAACCGAAAGACAGGTAAGGTGCATTCTAGAAGTTACGGGTTGGTATCGGCGATTCATTGCTAACAATTCAACCTTGCAGGCGAGCCTAACAGAGTTGCTAAACAAAAACAAGAAATTTATCTGGAGTCCAGAAGCGCAGTTTTGACTCTCTTAAAACCGCTTAGTCACGGCCCCAATTCTCGTTAATCCTGACTTCTCTCGTCATTTCTAAATCCAATGTGACGCTAGTAAAACGGGAATAGGAAGCACCCTGTTCTAAAAATCCGATGATGGGACCGAGCTTTCATGTCTCAGAAATTAAATGCCGCTTAGAGGAACTGTAGTGTTACGGAGTTGGAATGCCTCTGAAGCTAAATGTTGTACTTAAGTTATGTATTCGTTTAAATTTCGATTACTGGATGTAACCGATTGGCTATTGTAGTACTTATGTTGTGTATTTGTTGTATTTGGTTTGTATTTTAATTTATAGAAAAAGAATTCACTTTCTTGTTCACTGTGTGCCTGGCAATGTTTAGAACAAATAAATTTGTATTGCTTTTCACTGTTTTAAACCAATAAATTTTATTGCTTTTCACTTTCTTTTTATTGTTTTTACACTTGAAATGTATATACTCTAAGAAAAGGTCCTAACTGATCGATATTACTCATATACTTGTTTTGTTATAATATCGATCAGTTCTCTTGTAATTGTTATTAGTTGAATGAATAAATAATCTCAGTCTCAACTTGACTGTTGATTAAATAAGATTATTGTGTTTTAATAATATTTTGGAGAACATAACAATGGCGACGAGATAGAGGCGAACCGCACAAGGTATTTAACAATTTTTATTTGTTTTAAAATATAAAACAAAAGTGCATGGTTTAAATAAATTAAAAAAATAAAGTTTAATTTATATTTAATTAAATATGTTTTGCCATGATAAAATGGTTACAACGTAACAAAGGAAAGATTGTTTGATAAAAATGCTGTAATTGTTTCTTCAATAAAAGTGAATTTTTTGTTTTTTATAAGGGTTACCAAATTGTATTGGTTAAATAAATAGCACTTAACGGTATACATACATAATATATAAGTTAATTAAATTTATAGCAGAGTGGTTTCATCGTGCAGGTAATTTGTGAATTAAAACTATTTTATTTGGGCTACCAATTTATTGGTTAATTAAAAAAAAAAAATTATTGGTGGGCTTATTTTTATGCACATGTTCTTCCGTTATCTTGGAGTAAATTAATTATAAATTTAGCTCGATAAAATGATTGGAACAATTGAACCATTCACACCTGGAGGTGATTTTGAGCGTTATTTAATGCGAATGGGTGAATTTTTCAAATGTAATGACGTTCAAGACGAAAAAAAGGTCTCGCTCTTTATTACATTTATCGGTCCGGATACGTTTGAGATACTATGTCGGCTACTACATCCTGATTCGCCTATAACAAAGGGTTATGCCGATATCACCAGGGATCATTGAAAGATCATTTTCAACCATCTCACATAGAAATTGCCGAAAGTTTTAAATTTTTCAAGAGAGATCAAAAAATAAATGAATCAGTAAGTGAATATGTAGTTGTTCTTAAAACCTTAGCTGCAACGTGCAATTTTGGAGAGTTTTTGGAAAGAGCGCTTAGAGATAAGTTTGTGTTGGGCTTATGTGAAGAAAAAATTCAGACTGCTTTGCTTTCTGAAAAGGATCTCACTTTTAAAAAAGCTTGTGAGCTAGCGATGAGCATTGAGATGACAGGAAAAGAACAGCGAAATATTAAAACAGAGCCAAAATCACAAGTAAATATGGTGGACATGGCACCAGGACCAAGTTATTCCAGTGCAAGTCATCGCAGTCGATCAAAAAGTCGTAACGAAAACTATAAAGGAAGGAAAACATCGATATATCGTTCACCTACACCATATAGATCTAAATCAACTAGAAGTTCTAGTGGAGAAAATTATACACCATATAGATCAAAGCCCAATAGGAGTTCCAGTGAAGAAAGTTATAACAAGAGTTCAAGTAAAGAAAAGTACATATATAATTGCAATAAATGTACTGGTAACCGTCCATTTAATCAATGCGTGGCCAGGAATTGGGAATGTTACAATTGCGGTCAACGGGGACATTCGTTAAGGGCTTGCAGAAACAGACGAAGTGGTCGTAGATGGGATAGGAAAGAAATAAAGTAAACATTCTGGGTGATATATCTGTTACAGTCAAGTGGAGTGGACAAGAAATTAAGTTAAATATTTGTGTTCTGGACACGAACGCGGATTTTATGCCGATCATGGGTCGTAATTGGATGGAGATAATTTTTCCAAACTGGAGAGCAACATTTTTACAAGCATCTATCAATAGCCAAGGAGTTAGAAGCGATCAAGGTATAATCCAATTATTGCAAACCGAAGTTAAGGATCCGCCGAGGAAAAGTCAGGTCTACTCCAACTACAGTAACAGGTATATCACCAGCCGAAATGATTTTTAAGTTTAAGCCACACACAATTTTAAATAAACTGAATTCAAAAAGGCAGGCAAAATCGAACATTAAAAAAGTAAGATTTAGAATCCCAAATACTGGTAGTAATACAAATAAAATTTTTCGTAAAGAAAATAAATTTTCCTTGTTGGCAGGTCAAAAAGTTTTATATTTGAATAATTATAGTAAAAATGAAGCAAAATGGTTCGAGGGCGAGATTGTGGAACGGTTGTCACAGTGTTTGTATTTAATTTGTGTTCGTGGTTCTAGGCGAACAGCTCACCGAAATCAGCTGAAGATATTCAATAGAGATCGTAATAAATTTGAATTTTATCCAACTGAACGGGTCATATTACGTAATAAGCGCAGGCACAAACAAATTGACAATCGTCCTTCAAAACGAGCCAGATCTGAGAGAACAAATTATTTTTTAAGAGATATTGCAAAGGCTGTTTAAAAATTAATTATAAAGAAACACATTATAATGCAACAATGTGAAAACGCATCCTCTCGTAATTAGAAATAATTCTTTTGATTGATTTTGATGTATTTTTTTTTAGACAATAATATTGTTAATTTATTATAACTATACTGTTGTACATAAATATGTACATAAGTAGTCTGTATTATATATTCATAACAAAATATTTTTTTTAGAAAATTTAAATTAAAGGGAAAGAGAATATATCTTTAGTATAATATTAGCAGTAACCATAATCGTATGTGAATAAATTTGTTCGTATAATGTATTGTAAAATAAAAAGGGAGTAATTAAATGTACTCTAAGAAAAGGTCCTAACTGATCGATATTACTCATATACTTGTTTTGTTATAATATCGATCAGTTCTCTTGTAATTGTTATTAGTTGAATGAATAAATAATCTCAGTCTCAACTTGACTGTTGATTAAATAAGATTATTGTGTTTTAATAATATTTTGGAGAACATAACAACACTGAACTTATTTCTTATACAAACAAGCCAGTTGTGGCTGTTTCCGGCTGCGCCAAATACTCATATGTATTACTCATATACTTGTTTTGTTATAATATCGATCAGTTCTCTTGTAATTGTTATTAGTTGAATGAATAAATAATCTCAGTCTCAACTTGACTGTTGATTAAATAAGATTATTGTGTTTTAATAATATTTTGGAGAACATAACAACACTGAACTTATTTCTTATACAAACAAGCCAGTTGTGGCTGTTTCCGGCTGCGCCAAATGTAGTACTTATCTATTGTATCCACAAAAACAACTTTGGTTGACACGACAACGTTTCTACTTCGAAAATCACACGTAACTTTGTATTTAGTAAAACCCACAATATTATAACACTTTCAGTTTTTATTAGTTCTTATTTCAATAAAGTGTTTTGTTTAAAATATTAGAAAAATTTTAGAAAATCAATTTTGTTTATAGCTCTAGATTACAACTGCTCTTTACCAAGTTTTACACAACACTACTCTGATTATCAAAAAAAAATTTATGTCTTCATTATTTTTGGAAGGGAGCGTAATGAACCGTTATTAATTATTTTGTTTATAAAATTCGTTAAGCAAATCATATTAAATTAAAGTACAAATCGATTCCCCTACAAAACAATCAAAGGTGAAAAACCCATCGTTCACCCTTGACGATTTGGTTAAGAGATTGTGAAATTTGGTATAGATTTTGATAAATTTAGGATAACGGGTGGATACCATGCGTCCACCCATGGGAAGAGAAGTATTTCGACCATTTCAGTCAGTCTACGTGGTTTTTATGGGACCCTATCCGCGTTCCAAACAGGGGAATACCCATCTGGTGATCATTTTGGATCATTAGAGCCGTTTTGTCCTTTTTAAATCCCTTCGGCAAGCTTCGGCACTCAATCTCATTGACTTTCTTGACAATAATGAGTTCCATCTTTTCGATGTACCGAAACATTAGTTTCAGATAATGGTAAGCAGTTTGTCTCCCGAGTATTGGCAAACCACCTCCAACACCTTGGGATGACTCATGTGTTCACGCCAAATTACTCACCGCAGTCAAATGCGGTTGAACGGGTCAACAGTTCAATCTTATCTGCGATCTGTTCGTACTTAAGAACTGATCACAAAGTCTGGAACCTTCATCTTAACGTGATAACGGCTACATTGAGAAATGTGTTTCATCCCACCATAGGCTTCACCCCAAAATTTGTTGTTTTCGGACGACATCTTGCAATCCATGGTTCCGACTACCAACTGCTGCGTTATGTACAGCACATCTCTGGCCAATATGCCATAATTTCATCCAGTGCGAATGATCTTTCTAATATCCAGAAAGAAGTTATGCAGAATGGTAAACTTTTAGGAGTTTAGCACGTTAAGGATATTCGTTTCTAAATAGTAGTCAATTTTTTCGTTTACGTGGTATGGGTGATGTCATTTGTTGTGCATTTCCCACCCTTACAAAGTAGTGCTAAATTTGATAACAGCAATAAGTTTGAATTTGGGGTGGTTTCAACCAGCTACATTTCAACCCCCACACGGGTACACAGTCACTTAAACCTACTCCCCTATCCAATTTGAGTCAGAAGCCCGGTTTGAGACGTTCTCAGGGTGTGGGACTTATCCACAATTTGTGACGAATGATATTACCAGAAATACCGCTTTCCCAAACATTGTCTCGTTTTATTTTCCTCCGTTCCAAGTTGTTATTTACAAAGTTATTTTTTTTCTCCATGTTTCAGTTTTGCTAATCACGCAAAACGTCATTTAGTTAAATTAAAATGTTCCCACAATTCGTTTTTTTTCCCAATTTAGTAAAAACATGTGTCTCAACTTCAGTCTAGCCATCAGTCTAACTATATATAAAATATATATAAAATTATATAAAATTTCCCATAGCTCGTTTTTGTAGTGTATGCAAAAACTTTTTCTAACATCCTCAGTTTTTCTTTTTTTTTCTATTAGACTGAAATTTAGTCATTTTTTTTAATTAAATTGGTTTCTTTGTTTTAATTGTGGGAAAATTTATTATTCCCACAATTCACTGGGTTTTCTGGAAATGCGTTTTTGTTATTAATTAATTTACTTTTTTTGTTGTGCTATCAAATGAATGAATGAAAGTGGGCAAATTTTTCCGCATGGAGGGATCAGTTTTTATTGTTTTGAATTTTTTTTTTTTTATTTTTGATCTACGGGTGTGATAACCCCGCGTACTCCAGTCCCTGCTATTAACATACGAGTAAGCGTGAGATATCACATACCACTGGCAATAGCAGTGAGATGTCACTAGCCAAGGTGACATCTTAGGGGTCGTGGCGGATGAACTGTATTCAGTCAACGGTAGCACCCTCAATCTTAGCTGTGAAATAATCCTTGATGATGAGACGCTATTGCTTTCTTGAAGAAACGAGCCTTCATATAACTATGTGTGGGCTTCAATCATTAAGAAAGACTGTGCGTCACAGGATCAAGGAATATGCAATCGGCTGGATTATTGGCAACAACATTTTTGTTTTGTTTCAGCAAATTTTTGTAAAAATTTGCTATTTACCTTTTAATTTACTTTTATTTTCTCTATTCTATCATAAAATATTGGCCTATGTCATATTTTGTCAGTGATAGGATTTTTTGTTTAGTTATCCATTGTTTAACAAAAAATATAAAAAAACAAAAATAGAAAGACTTACGTCCATCAACACCTTTGAACGTATGTTGTTGTGGGACCTTGGTCTTAAAAGGTTTTTATGTGTTATTGTGACACATATTGTAATTCCTACTACACAACACATTTTATTAAAAAAAAAAAAAAATTGTTGGTCGGGGTTCGAGAACTAACACTGAATGTGGACGGTTGAACTTAGTGAATACAGTCGGTTATTATTTTTGCTTGTGTTTAGGTGTATATTTTAAGTTCTTTTTGTGTGAGGGAAAATTAGTTTAAGTTTTAAGTTTCTTTGTTGGGTTGTTTATGTTAATCGGGAGTTTTGTTTTGTTTTTTCTTGATGGTCAAGTCACGAGTTACCGGGTTATGGGGCTTCGATTTTATAATCAATATAGAATTGGTCTCCCCATTAACCTAATGTAGAATTAAGGTTTATCTTTGTGGTGAGAAAGAGCATGGTTCAACGAAAATGATGGTAACTAGGGATGACCGTCAAAGTTTTTTTTTTTTTGGTTTTCGTTTATCGGGATGAATCGCTCACTACTAGGACACTCTGACTGCCGAAAACCCCACGGCCCCAAATAAGTGAGCGAAGTCGAGTTAACGTTTTCGGAGTTCAGTCAGAGTGGTAATGAATTTTTCGAAATTTATCTTATCAAAATTAATAATAATAATAATAAAATTAGACAAATAAAGTTTTTAGTGTGTGAACAATTATGAACAAGTCTGTGTAATAATAAAATTAAAACTGCTTTAACGTGTTAGTTTTTATCTTTGTTTAAAACACATAAAACGATAAGCCCCCAAATACAACAGTGAGATGAGGCATAATATTTTAAAGTATCCAAAAAACCTTATTTCCAAATCCAAACTCCTCAAAATGCGACACAAGCATTTTGATTTCATAACAATTATTTTAAACAAAATAATTGATTTGTTTCATAACATTTTTGCAAATAATAAATTTTAATTATGTTTGCAGAAAATATGTTTCAAATCGGTTTGTTGACTTTAAAATAAGTGTTATGAAAAAAAGGATTATTGAATGTAGGTCAGAGCATTTATAAGTAATGATAAATGTTCTGACCAATAATAAAATAATATGTAAGTTATTATATCGCGCCTTTTTTGTTTTGTTTTCCCCTAATTATTATAAATTAAATAAATCCATACTATTACACTAACACTCCCCTCCAATTGTTAATTGTTAAGTTAATTTAATTTTAAGAATGCTTTGGATAATATGACGACTCCGATTTAGACCGTGAACTTAGCAAGTAAAAAAGTAGTTATTTTTGTTAAAATTAAAATAAAATAAAATATTCTAAATTAAAAATATTAAAAAGTTTTAAGTGTTTAAAAATTAAAGAGGTTTCAACGGTCTGGGGTCCACAACAACTGAAAGGAAGCCGATTTATACACAATGCAACAAAAAGGGACATTCAGAGGATAAATGTTTTAAAAACCGCACATTCGGAAATTCTTAAAATATTCCGAAGATATCATACCAGATTGAAGAAGAGATAGTGGATAAGCAAGCTACGGATCATGAAAATGGGAGTACACTGAAAATAAATGGAAATTGCATGATAATAGCACAAATTATAACCGTACAGCAACTACTAGATTTGGAGGTGTTAGCTGATTTAGGTAGTTCAATTAGCATAATAAGAGAAGGTAAATTAAATGATTTAAAATTAAGTTTTAGTGTTATAATAATAACTAGGAGGGCCCGGCGTGCTTCGCTACGCTTATAAATAAAGTTTGTGCGTAGACATTTTGTTGACGTAGAAGCAATGATTTCAAAAAGTGGTAATGAGAAATGCTAGCATATAATTTTTAATTTTTCTTTTTAAATATATGAATGAAAAATAATCAGAACTCTAGCTGATCAGTTCGGATATATGAAAAATTAGCGATCAAATAAGTTAGAGATCAAATAAGCTTACTTGAAAACTTATTTGATCGCTAATTTTCCATATATCCGAACTGATCAGCTAGAGTTCTGATTATTTTTCATTTATATATTTAAGAAGAAAAATTAAAAATTATATGCTAGCATTTCTCATTACCACCTTTTGAAATCATTGCTTGTACGTCAACAAAATGTCTACGCAAAAACTTTATTTATAAGCGTAGCGAAGCACGCCGGGCCCTCCTAGTAATAAAAAATAAACTCACTCATACCATTATCATTCATTCACAACATTCATTTCACCATTAACACCATAATAATTAAATAAAAGAAAAATAATAATAATAAAAAATAAACTCACTCATACCATTATCATTCATTCACAACATTCATTTCACCATTAACTAACACCATAATAATTAAATCAAAGAAAATCAAAGGAAAATAATAAAAATTAAAAATAAACTCACTCATACCATTATCATTCATTCACAACATTCATTTCACCATTAACACCATAATAATTAAATCAAAGAAAAATAATAATAATAAAAAATAAACTCACTCATAGCATTATCATTCATTCACAACATTCATTTCACTAATAATAATAATAAAAAACAAAGAAAAATAATGCGTCTATACACTCCTAAATCAATGCATAAACTAAATTGAAATTTGAAAATAATAATAAAAAAACAAAGAAAAGACTTGGGCAATTCCATTTGATATTGTATAAGGGGGGGTGGGGGCGTTAAATTCAAAAATACATTTTAATTTGTCTATAACTTTTTTATTTATGATCCGATTTGTGTGAAAAATCTTTAAGACCTAAGTTACACTAATATCAGTTAGCAGTGAAAATTTGAAACGAATCCATGTGCGAATAAAAAAGCCTTAGGCTCCAGAAAGTTTTTTTGGCGTATTAATATATAAGATTAAATAATAATGTCTAAGGAATGAGTCCAAATTGAAGGTCATAGAAAAGTTATTCACTTCAATAATCATAAATCGCGTAATTTTGACAGTAGAATTTTTGGTTGTACCTGATAGTACAATGACAGTAGAAGCCATTATTGGGCGTGATTTTATTAATTCCAATAATATTTCACAAGAAAGTTAGTGAGAGTGGTAGTTCAGAGAAAAGCTATATAGTGGATGTGATGTACGCGTATTTGTTTGTTGGGAAAAATTATTAATAACATTACATCGGGTAACACGATGCTGACAAAAAAGACGTGCACACATAATCCGTCATAATGGAATGATACCCCATACAAGGTTGTACAACTGGTCCGGTGATGGTCCATTACTGGCAACCAGTAATGCAGCAATAGGCGAGTACTGGTAACCACGACTAGGTCATTAAATTTTAAATAACTTTACTGCATGATAACTTCGGAGAATAAATGGTTGCCATTCATGGTCCAGAGAAAAAACAATTGCAATGGGCCAAACAAAGTTTTACAGTTGGCCTAGTAACGGACCAATAATGATGATCAGTATTGTAGTAATGGCCAAGTACTGGCAACCATGACTGGACCATTAAACAAATATAAAATATTAATATTTGTAAACTTAAATACAAAATAATTTAAAATAAAAATGACGGAAAAAAAATTCAAAGCTTCCCATACAACTGGTTCAGTAATGTTTTATTACTGGCGACCAGTAATGCAACAATGGCCGAGTACATGCAATTATGACTGCCAGTACTCTGACATTAAAAAAAACTCAGAAAACTCCTATGGTTTCAGAAGGAATAGATTAACCACAGATATTGTATGTTTGGCGGAGATGTTTTAGATGCTGACATCATGCAGGCATTTGACAATGTAGACATAACAAAGCTAATGAATATACTAAAGGAAATCATTATTCCGGATGAAATAAACTACTGGATTTATCAATCCTTAATAAATACAATAATTATATATGATGATAGTAATATAAAATACCAAAAAAATTACCAAATTACCTCCTCAAGGGCATCCGCTTAGTTGGGTCTTATTTAACATATACCCACAAGGGTTACACTCATTAAACAATCAGGATAATATGATCTTGCAATACGCAGACTACTTCGTATTGGCACTTACAGCGGGAAATATGAAAGAAGCCGAGATAAAAGCTAACTCGTTACACCAATTCATTAACAGACTAAATCATTTATCTCTCTCCATCAATATAAATAAAACCTCATTTAAATTGAAGAATAACCATATAGATGTAGCCACAAAGAAGTGAAAATTAAGTATAACAGTCAAACATTAAATGCGGTGCAAGAAATAAAAATATTAGGTTACACAATAGATAATAAATTAAACTTAAACTCAAATAACAAATCAATTATAGAAAAATGCAAAAAGAGCATCAACATCATAAAGATTTTTACTAGAAAGAAAGGCGGAGCACATCCATCAACCCTTGTTAACGCCCATGAAGCGTTAATCCAGAGCAGAATAAACTACTATTATTAAATATTTAATAATTATAGTTTTTATTATTCGTTTTACTGTACTATATATATAAATACTATAATTATAAAATATATATGTAGATATGGATAAGGACAAAGAAAATATTCTTCTATTAATCCAGTTGTATGAATAGCAAGCCTTATTATTGAACTTACAACATAAGTGGCACTTCCACAAAATAAAAAAGCTGAAGATTAGCAAGAAAAAACTGATTGTGCAAACTTAAACGTTGACGAAGTTAACAAGAAAATGAATAGCTTGCTTGGCTCGTTCAGACGAGATAAAAACAAAGGCTTTAAGACAATTGACAGACAAAGGGTAGGCAGGCTACTTTTCAGATACCTGCTGGCGTTCCTCAAGGAGCCGTACTAAGTCCAACCTTATACAATATTTATATCAGATTTTCCAAAAATTCCTAAATGTGATATATTTTTTATGCCGACTATACGGCTTTCCAATCAGTTTTCAAAATACCATCTGAAATCATGAGAATGGAATTGAGATCATCAAACATTATATGAACACATGGAAAATAAATCTTAACGTTAACAAAACACAAGCAATCTTCTTCACTGGTAAAAGGAAAACAAATTGTTTACCCGCAAAAGGTTTAACCAAGTTCTGCCACGGAGCACTACAACAAAATATTTGGGACTGAACTTAGATTCCAAATTAGTCTTTAAAACTCATATTGAGAAGACTGTTAAAAAAATAAATAAAATAATCAGAGTTCTGTATCCCTTTATAAATAGAAAGTCTAAACTATCCACTAACAATAAACTTCTTATATACAAAACAATTTTTCGTCCGATTATGGTATATGGATCTCCCGTCTGGAGCCATTGTGCTGAAATCCATATAAATAAACTTCAAATTTGTCAAAATAAAATCCTAAAAATGATATATAATTTACCAAGATGCTATTCAACTAGAAAATTGCATAACTTCAACAATATCTCAAAAATCCAAGATGCTATAAACTGCAGCCATGACCGATTCAGAACTTCTCTCAGTTTGCTTGACAACACCTAATCACATATGAATATATCACCGTTTAGTTTTCTCAGTAGACATCAAAAGTCTCAACTAAATTAAATTACATGATAATGATTATTTCTATACAATAACCTATATTTTAATAATTCTTTTTTTTTCTTAATAGATCTTAGTTTTAATTTTTCCTTGTTTAATTAGTTAAGTTTATCTTAGTTAAGTCACAAACATCACTATAGCAGGGTTTTTTAAGAATATTCTCTTTTCCCTCAAAATATTGTCTAAAACAAAAAAATCAATTAGCCATGTAGCAACATTTAATATAATAAATTCTTCAGCTCATATATGTTATCGATTCAAAAATAAAAGAATTCTCTAGTTTTAGTATATAATTGTAATTAATTAAATTTAGTTAAAAAATCCATCTCTGATATGATTGTTATTAAACGAGTTATCAACAAATAAGGGGAAATTGAACAGCTGATGGAATATAAAATTAAAGTCTACAAAATATCAGTTGTGAGAGAATAATTTAAAAAAAATGGACAGAACCAAAAAGTGGTAGCTGATACAAGTGATAAGTCACAACCAATAAAAAAAATTTATTTTTGTGCTTAAGTTATAACTTTTTGTGATTGGCCTGAACTAAATATTTGGTAAAACCGTTTGACAAATTTGCCTGAAAAATAAAGAATAGTATTTGTTAATGTTGGAGTAAATTTATTAAACAGTATACTCATCTTTATTTTATAAACACAATTGTCCCCGTGAGAGTATATTCCAATAATCCATGTAGTGCAAAGATATAATGATGGTTATTAGGTAATTTAAGTCACTTAAATAAGTTAAACTTTGCATTTTGTATTCAATTTTACATAAACAAAAACAACTGCCAGGTGATGTTTGTGGAATTGAGGTGGGTTGTCGGGAAGTCGGGACTTGACAGGTCAGATAGTTAAACCGACTGCATTACCAGCAAAGGCCGGCATCCTGATAACTCACCCTATATTCCTCATTCTCCAACTATAATATTACCTGCTTCGCGTTACATAAGTTTTGTTTAACATTTATCTAAATAATCAGTTGCAAATATGATGAATTGTAACGTCAATGAATTCTCATAAATGGTACTAAAACCAATTTCTAATCTTTTCTCCGTTTAGTTCAAATATATTTCGATCATTTTATTTCATTTTCTCAGTAAAATAATAAAAATTTAAAAAAATTTCAAATCATCACGAATAAATCCAATTTCAAATAATAACGAACAACAGAGGAAAAAATAACTCATTATTCTCTCTTTAACGAACATATATTTTGTTGCTCAACGTTGCTCCATCTTCGTTTTATATATGATGTGTCAGAAAACACATTTTTGATAAATACAATTCAAGTTCTGATTTTCAAAAATAAAGAACAAACATCACCTTTTGATTTGTTAAATAAAAAAATTCTTAGTGAATACTTATGGTGTGATTTTGATATAAATTGATTAGAGAAATAGAATCAAAAAGAAATCGATAACGGAACAAATTTAACAAAAGAATTGGTTGTAAATGTTTGACAAGGTGTTTGTTTGGTTCTTGATAGAACAAAATTATAAGATGTGTAATATATAGTTGTTACTAAAATAATAAATTAATGAAGTAAAGAAAAATTCGCTGTTATCCATTTTTTATTGTTTTTATGGAATGGTGGAGCGGAATTGTTGTATATTTTAGCCTGTGCTGAAGTTCTTTTGGATAACTGTATAAAATAAAATGGCAAAGTCGGATAAGTGAAGGTTGAAGGTTTTTTTTGGATAATTGCATAGAGAAATAATAAAGGCAAATGACTGAGTAAAGAGTTTTCACCAAAACATCGCTAAGAAGGAAAGTTTATCAGTGTAGTAAACTGTTAAGTTGTGGTAGCGCCGTATGGCAGTTTTCGTTTCTTTGCTGGCAGAACATATACATAAATTGATATGTACGAAAGCGACCTAAACCAGGACGAACGTAGCTGTAATTATAGAGGACCTCAACAGTCAGCAAATTTGAAGATAAGTCTTTCTTTGTATTTTATTTTTGATAAACATATATATACATATAATTAATTATTATTATTATTACCGAATAAAATTTAAATGTTAGGCTAGAATCGACAATTAAGAGATTTCCTATTTCAACACTCGTCATTGGGGACTGAGTTGATATCCCGCATTCGATTTAATTTCTTTTAGTAATGGTTATATTTTTATTGGTGTGTTATTAAAAGTCCAATTTGATTCACATAGTGAAGGTTAACAGAATCTTTTATCATCCAGCGTGTATTTTCCTAAACTCATTATTTACTGATATCATTGTGGTTATAAACAAATTACATTTTAATGTATATAACCTAATATACATTACTATTTCAATTTTTTTATCAAACGAAAATAAAGAAATAATGAAATGATGACGCATCTTGCATTTTATAAAAAAAATATATCATATTAAACGTAATCATATAACTTTCCTTTGTAAAGTTTTTCTTCTGTTATTCATTTAACTGAGAAAAAATGAAACAGACATATTCTCTTGCCAATGTTTTTTTTATGCTATAATACTTCAACAAAAACTTGTTGTACGTTTCGATGATAAACGAATGAAAGAGACATAATGACCATGAATCAACTTTTGTCTTTTTTTAGTCATAAAAATAGAGTATTATTTATACTAAGAGATTGCTCAAAATTAGGTCAGTTGGTGTTTAATTATACAATTAAAAAAAACTAATAAAAAAATTAGATTCAGTTCGGTTGATTAGAAATAAAATTCAGTTCATGTTTGATAGAATAAAATTCAATTCACGTTTGAGATTTTTTTCGATAACACATACGCTAGCCTGCGTGTAAGATTTAAAAAAAAAACTACGCAGTTCGCGATTAATATTTTGAATCGAGATTGAAAACTATTAAAAATAAAATGATTAAACTCAAAAACTTTCCAGCTGTCGGGATTATAACAGTGACGGAAAGCATTCATTTTTTGGTGTTCTCTTGAAAGTGAATTGTGAATACGGAAAAGAAAATTAAATTGAATTTTTTCTCTAGATTAACTATAAAATTCGATGGTACTGTCGAGATGCGTTAACATTTGAAATCAAAAATAAGTTTTCGTGTATATTTCTTTGTAAAAGTTTAATATCATCTTTATGATGAATAGTTAATCTATACTTTTAGTATAAAACAATAAATAAATAGAAAAAATATATTTTTATTATCCAGTTGTATGTTCTGTGAATTGATGTAACAAATAAAAAAACTGAATAGTGGAAATAAATGAGAAAAAAAATATATCAAATCAGAATTATAGTCGAGAATTTTCTTGTTTTTGTCAATGCAAGGTTAAAGATGTCATCAGGTTCTTTTCTGAAGGTAAACGAGGAGTATAAAACGTAATTGGATTGAGGGGAACTGGATTGAATACATTCCCATTATTTTTATTTATGTGACATGCAAGGACGAAAGTCACATTACAACATTTTTTTCATCTATGTCGACTATCTCAGCAATTGACTAAATACCTAAGATAAGTTTTTCTTTACTTTTATATTTTTTTCTTTAAATGCTTTTGTTTATATCTATAAATACAACAAATTTTTGAATTGTAAAAATGATCCATATGACCAAATAGATACATTCATTTAGAGGATTTTTCTTGGCAAAGGCCATAATAGTTTGTTTTTGATTGAATTAATATCTTGGCATAATGGAACCTAGTACCGTTATTAACAACTGTCATAATTAATCGATAAAGTAGAGCAATCATCTATTGTACTCATCACCTACTGAATTACTTAGTGAGTGCGTTCAATTTTTATCAATATTTTGTAAATAATAAGACAACTTTGAAGGTTGGTACTAGTTGTTTTGTGGACATATTTTTAGTTATGACAGTTGTGAACTTAACATGTTCTTAGTATATAAGTAATTGGCGCATTCATCCTACGAGCTATTATTAATTCAATTTTTCTTGTGAAGATAATTGTGCTATCACAACTGTGTAATATTAAAAAGAAGGTTTTTGTGATTAGTGTTGAGTGGAAGGAAATAATAAAGAAAAAATATAAATACAAATAGTAATGAGATTGTCTTATTGATTGAAATTTCATTTCAGGGTATGGTCAAATTATTTTGTTTGATTATTCAAGTTTTTTTCACTTTGAGACGCACCCCATATAATTTGAAAGTTCACAATTGTGAGGCGCAACTATGTAATTAATGAGATATGAAATATTAAAGTTTGTTTCTTCGACCGCCAATGTTAGGCGCACCCCATATGATTTGAATGTTCAAGTTTTTGTCATCGAACGCCATTGTGAGGCGCAACTATGCAATTATTGAGTTATTAAATATTAAATACTAAAGACTCTTCGATCGCTATTGCTAAGCGAAACGAAAAAATTATAAATACAAATAAAATACGGTCCACTGGCCAATATTAAAAGCAGTGTTTTTTTAAAGCACAATGATAGCGAGATCTTGTCTGGGAATTATCATTGCTAGAGTGGGAATTATCAATGCTAGTGGAATTGGAGCACAAAGAAAAAAATAAATAATTTAAAATAATTTAAATCGATATGGAGCAATAAATTGAATTGAAATTGAAAGTTAAAAAAATCAGTTTTATAGATTCATGAATATGAAGCCAAGCACACACGCTTCAAAAATTCGAATAAAGTTTATAAAAAATCAAAGCAGTTTTTAAACAAAAGTTTTCTATCACAGTTTCATACAAAAAATTTATATAATTTTTTTATGACATTAATTTTATGTGCTACAGAAATATACAGATCTGATTGGTTTGCTTTCATACAATTTAGCTTTTTCAATGGACAAAGACAAACCTGCGAATAATAAGTGCTTTTAATTATAAATTATATAGAATTATTAAGTAATATTAAGTTATAAATTACATAAAATTAAATTAGCCGTTATTCGATTAAATTATAAGAACAATAAAATATTTGTGGAGAGCAAAAGCTATTTTAATAGCAAAACTCTTAAAATAAAAACAAATTGAGTGCCAAACACAAAGTGAAAATACAAAAATATTATAATTATTATTTGTTTGTATACTGAATTATTGAAAAGTAAATTTTTAATATTAAATTTTCTGAGTTTTGTGCCGAAGCATATCACAGCGTTAATTATGAGTGATCAAGACACACACAATTGCCTAGCTCATCAGACCCAGCTATGTCACCAATAATTAACAGATACATATATTAATAACATACGTGTAACAGCGAATATATCCGCCAAGGGTTTATTTCATCAACGCCAAAAAAATCACCCCCAAAAAGTTCAACTTTATTTGCTAGAAAATCCTTTCGTTCGACATTGGTTTATCATGAAAACAAAGAAAATGATAGAAATTATATAGTTCACATAGTTTCACAATTATATAGTTTATATAGTTCACAGATTTCAAAAATGAGCAACAAGCGAGTCATTTGGCTGAAAATAGATTAGCTAGGAGAACGTATTGTATGTGTGAGATGATCAACAGAAAAATTAAAAAACTTGAAGAATCTGTTAAAGATTAAGTGAATTCATTATTAAAAGCGAACGATATAGCAGCGTTAAGTGATATTGAATCCAAACTTGCAGATGCAATATTTCATTCAAAATTTGCAAGTATTTGTACAAAATATATTTGTTAAAGCTTTGGCTGTTAAATTATCAAAATTTGCTCTTTGCCTACCTTTAAAAAATATGTTAATAATACAATTTCTTCCAAATCCAAGTTTCGCTCTTAAAATCTAAAAGATCCATATTAGGATTCGATGGTCTATTCCGCATAATTGCAAAGGACATTGTCTATTTTGAGTTTAATGCGGATGGTCGCTGCAAAAAAAAGGTCACTTTTAAGTCTTGTGCTGTTTAAAGAAACGTTATATATAGTAAGTATAATGTGTGGTAGAAACAAATTTAACAAAATTAATTTCAAAATGTTTAAAATTCATGCTATGTAATATATTGCATTTGTAACGTCTGTCTGTTTCCAAAATAACTAAACAATTTCAAAACATTTCACCAATTCGTTTTCCATTAAGTAAAAATTCGAATTCAAAAATGTTCTATTCAGCAACAATTTTTTCTCAATATCTAAATAATAATAAACACGAGAATTAAACACACTCAGAAAAAAACGAAACGATTACTATTGGTAGTCTTGCTATTCGTTACAAGAACGCAACGAAGAATATTATAAATGCCATCATGGCTGAGATTTTTAATTCAGTTCCACTTTTCATCTCGGAATGAAAATAAAAAAATTTAAACTGTGAGAAAAAATATAAAATCATAAAAATTAATAAAAATTTGTAATGGGTTTTCCATATTCCCTGACAACAAAAATATGAACAGTGGTAAAAAAAAAAGAAAAGAAAAATAAATGTTAAATAAAAAATGAGTTCCATGTTTAAATTTTTAAATAAAAACCATGCATCCCAAATTGGTGAAAAACAAAAAAAATAAATAATAAAACAATTCATTACCAAGGTTATTACTCAAGAAAAAAATTATATTATAAACTAAGAAAGGAAATTATTTTCCAATAAAGAAATTAAATTTATTAAATTCAAAAGAAAAAACTAAAATTTATAGTTCTTTGATTTTGTTGTGCATATAATTAGTGAGATGTTACTCAATATTGATTTTTTGTCAAGTTTCACAATTGTTTTGCTTCTTTTTGTTGAAAAAAAACGACATTGACAGCGCCATGTTGACGTACGTTGTAAATTGATACAAATAGATTAACTTAATCTATTTTAGTGAAAATGTGTTATTGTGCGTGATTTAGAAAGTTAACAAACTATGCAGAAGTTCAATAAAACATATGTAAAGAAAAATAATTCAATAAACTATGTAAAAAAAATTCAATACAATATAGATATGAAAAATTTTTCAATGAACTATATGAAATTCGATAAGCTATATAAAAAGTTAATAAAAATGTAAAAATTTAATAAGCTATATATATAAAAAATTCGATAAAATATACGAAATCCAATAAACTATAAACAAAATATTCATTTGATATATGTTTTAAATAACCTCTAACTTACAAGGAAATAAATTTCATTGAGATTCATTTGATGATAAACTGTGATCGTCAATGGCATTTGACTTGGGAGAAAAGAAGATAATTCTAGAATTGGATATTTTTAAAATAACGTGGGACATTCAGACGCAATTTCACTAACACTTACCAGCTAAGTTTACTTTTTTTTCAATTTTTTTTATGTATATATATATATATATATATATATATATATATATATATATATATATATATATATATATATATATATATATATATATATATATATATATATATATATATATATAATACATATATATATATATATATATATATATATATATATATATATATATATATATATATATGTATATATATATATATATATATATATATATATATATATATATATATATATATATATATATATATATATATATATATATTAAGCTTGCTAGATTTTTTTTGGAGGCATTCCGGGCCGGAAAATCCGGGCGGTTTTTTTATAAATCCGGGCAAAATCCGGGCGACAAGTGTCAAAATTTCCATTTGAAAAGCCGGGCGAAATCCGGGCGAAATACAAAATTTTTAAAAATCGCACAGAAAAGAAGAAAACAAAAAGACTATGTTTTTTCATAAATAACCTTTGAAAACTCTTTATTGCTTTGAAATGTTGAAATATATTTTGTTAATAATATTTTTAATGCTGTTTATTACAGAAAGAGTTCTATGCTTAAATTGTCAACATTGTATTCAATCAATCTCCATCGAAGTCGATGACTGTCCACTCTCTTGAGTACCAAACAAACTATCAGCTCTCATTTTGTATTTTTCACTTCCAGCAACTTTTTGGCGAAAACCAGCATCTTCTTTTATTTTTGTATAAAACTCTGGACATGTCTCCTTCCAGTTGAATTTTACCATCAATTGTGCCCGAACGTTTTCCAGTGTCAATTTGCCTTTTTCTTTTGTCCAAATGTCATTGATGTGAGAAAATACGCGCTCAGTTGTCGTATTGGCCGCCGCTGGGATAACTAAACCAAACTCCACGATTTGCAGCAAACGATTGAACGAACGAGAGCACAATATATAAATTATAAAACGTTGAAATGATGTCAATTGTTTATATATTTTCATATGAAACATTGAAAATAACAAGATTTAACATGTGAAACATATCAAGAGACGCGGTAGTGTCTCGCGCGCCATGTTTTGAAAGACACTACTAGTATATATACTGTGCACCGGATAGGTTTTAAAGGTTAAAATTTTCATTTCGAATAATTTGCATTTTTTCTACAACTGCATTCAAAGTTATCAATAAAAGTATATATTATTCAACTATATGTTTCTCATTAGTAAAAAGAAAGTCAGCATTCATGCTTTTTTATGAAAGTTTATAAAATCAAAATTTTGCTTTCCCAAACTTTTAGTAAAATTAAAACATTTTTACAAATTTTTATACCACGTTGGTAACATTGGAATATGTAGTAATTTAGTATCATTTTGGCGAAGTTTCAAAAGCAAACCAAATGTACAGAATTGCAAAACACAAAATTATGCGAATTGAAATTTATTATCCCTCGATATTGGTAATATTTAACACAGTTAAAAAACTTAAACAGGAACCCAGATTAGTTTGCAAACGTGTAGTTGTTTTCGAACAAATACTTTTTATTTGTTATGTTTCTGTGGAAACCCAGGAAACCCATCAAATGTTTTATTAATATATTAAATGGAAGTTGGTAATTATAAAGATATTAGAAAAATGAATATATTAAGAATATGCTTTCAGTAAAAAGACCTATTATTAATGTGTTAAGAAAACGAAGTTGTGAAAACATGTGTTTGGTCTCCTATGTTAATTTGTTATCTAAGAGAACCCAACAAATGTTATATCGATGATAAATTTTAATTTTTATTTCATTTTATTTTAGAACGTTGGTAGTTATTTTGACACTTCAAAATAACTACGGAACTCTTAAAATAATAATAAAAATTTCTCAGATTCTTTTCTTTATATCTCCAAGAATAAAAACACAAAATTTTAAAGCCTACTAAATTATTTTTTAATCTCATCACTATGAGATTAAAAAATAATTTAGTAGGCTTTAAAATTTTGTGTTTTTATTCTTGGAGATATAAAGAAAAGAATTTGAGAAATTTTTATTATTATTTTAAGAGTTCCGTACTTTAAAATAATAGAACACTGATAGCACTGATATAATATATATAATAATATGTAGTAAGTATAGTAGTAATTTTGGGGATCTAACAAAAACAAATCAAATGTACATTGAATTGAATTTAAAAAACACAAAATTATGAATGAAATTATATATGAGTGTTATACATTTATAACAAACAAAGTACCTATTATATTAATAATTAATAAAAGCCTATGTGTAACCCTCGACAGTTATAAAAATAAAATAAAAATGTATTTCACCATACCCAGAAGGGGGGGCCGCCGGGCGCATCGATCTCACGATCTTCAAATTCTTGACCAGTCAAATTAACGACCACGCTTATATGACTTAGAAAAGGAACTTATAATATATAAAGTACAAAATTTTATTCACAAAAACCTAGAGTAACACACGAAAGTTATAAAAAAATGTTAAATGTTAAATTAATCTTCATTTACAAGAAATTTATGTAATGATCCTTCATATTCTTGACCCGTCGATTTAACAACCATGTTCATTTGCTTCTATAAAGTAGCAACTAATTAACAATTAATTAACCATTTGTAAATATTGAATGACCATGATATGATATTAATTTAATAACGTCGAAGATTTCTAGTTTTGTCAGATTTGTGTATGGAAACCTTGCTTCGTTTGTTATTCCTAACGTGTTGTTAAAAAATATTTTGATTTTATTTGTTTAGATTTTAGGATAAAAAGATAAAATACTTTAATAAAAACAAACAAAAGTTTGTGGTTTAAAAATCTTCGACACTTGTTTCGTCAAAAGCCTTCTTTTTACCTGCAGCGCAGGTAACTTATTTATAAAAATATTTAAAATTTTTCAATATTTTCTTATGTAAAGGCACATAAGAAAAAATTGAAAAATTTTAAATATTTTTATAAATAAGTTACACAAATTCATGTGAACGAAGGAAGAACTTTTTTATATCGTCGCCTTAATAATGAAACAACGTATGCTATTTATACGTTGTTTTTATATTATAGGTGCGCTGCATTCCCCATAAGGGTATCTTTGAATTGGCGTTTTTACTTTTTCGAATTATTTTATGACTGGGGGTAAGAATTAATAAATTATAAATTAACGTCCATGCAAATGCATGCGCACATCAAACTTTAAACTCAAATATCTCGAAACTATACTTTTGCGTATACGTCATTTCATTATTAAAGCGACGATATATAAGTTACACAATTCATGTGTACACCAAAACCACACACACACACACACACACACACACACACACACACACACACACACACACACACACACACACACACACACACACACACACACACACACACACACACACACACACACACACACACACACACACACACACACACACACACACACACACACACACACACACACACACACACACACACACACACCACACATATATTGTTTTCATATACATAATTGCTCATTCATCATATGAAGATGATTATATTCAAATTTTTACAGATTATTTCAAATTTCAAATTATCTATCTATTTCATTGTATTTGTAAACCACACTCAAAATTTTTAATTAACTCATTTTTATTTAACCTTTTGATTTCGTGAATTATAATTCTGTACTCTATATATGACGTTAATAGTTATTTTAGAAGTCATTTAGGCGAATCAAAATATATAATATACAAAAATGTATTTTAAAGAAAACTTGGAAGACAACCAACATAACAACCAACCAAAACAAGCAAAATCAGTTGATTTCAGTTTTCAATTTTCGAAAAATTTAAAATTTATTCGGAGATTTATCCGTATGGTAATTGTTATTGTTTATCTTTGGATTTGGGGATAAGCATTATAGGGCTAATGACAAAATTACAAATCTACAAAGAAAAGTTGGATGGATTCATATCGATGATTTATACATTGACAAAATACGATGGCCTAATAACGCTAAAAGTGCGTTTATGTTTTTCTTTAAAGAAATTAACTGAAACTAATTGTATTTTAAATAAAAAATGATTACCCAATGTGCAGCCGAAAATGATAACCATTGGATCCATTTGTATTAAAATGTATTTCAAATCTGTTGCCATTTCAAATAAATAATATATTTTTATTTTAATACAACTTTAAACTTAATACAGTTTTATTTTTATTAAAAAATTAATTTTAATTTCATAAATAATAAACTATAATATTCTACGGTTGTTTTGCACCCTTTGAACAAAATATTTTATTTTTAATGCCGTTCATAAATGAAACATAAACTCTCAACTCTATTATAATAGTATAAGCAATAAGTAATTCATACAGAAAGATTATTAAAAATAAACGCGTAAACTGCTTTTCGTTTATCAAAAGATACTATAGTGTGTAGTATTTTTGTTTATCTATTAGTTTTACTTAACAAAAATTAGTCAAATCGTCGCAAAAACAACCAAAAGGCTGTAAAAATCCCGCGCCATGTTTTTATTTAGCTTGAAAAGATAATTTTAACTATTATTAATTACTTTTTGTGTTTGGCACTTTACAAAAATCTGTTAAATCATTAGGCACATGTTTATATAATTTTGTAATAAAATTTTGATTTCAAAACATCAATAAAATTGTTCTATGAGACTAAATACAAATTACATAGCGGTTTTATTTACTTATCCAAACTCCTATCCCCCACATATAAAATAAGCCATATTAAATTATTTTATTATAATATTAGTACATAGTTAAAGTATGGTCCATAACACTACATATCATAATTCTGAACATACAATAAATATACACATTTTATTTAAAACAAAGCAATTATTATTTATTGTTTTCTCTGTAAAAAATGCTCACTTTCACTTACATATTTCTTGAACAAAAACCTTGGCGCGACCTTTTCTAAATAAGCCACTAAAGCCGAAGTGAGCAAATTTGACTAACAGTATAACATTGATACAAATTTTGAGAAGATTTTGTGAGTGATTAAGTACTACTATTGGAATTCGTTTGAATTTTGTAATTCGAAATTATTATTTTTTATTTTATCTTAGAAAATTTCTTTTAAACATTTTTTTGTGTTTCGTGTTGGGATTGAACTCACATTCATCACAGACACCATAGTTTAATTCCCGGTGTCTTATACATTCAACCACAGAGGCGATGATGAAACATATTTTAATTATCATGTTTAGATTACTTCCTAATTTACTTAAAATCAATCCTTCATCTGTGATTACGTAATTCTAAATTATGGAAACTAAAAAATTAAATAAATTAAATAAAAAATTAAACAAATGAAATAGTTTGCCGGAATCCATAGTCTCAGGTGGCTTCTATCCACAGAGTTTTAAAAAAAAGCGTTCATCAACACCTTAAAACGCAAGTTGTTGTAGGACCTAGGTCTTAAAAGGTATTTATGTGTTGTTGTGACACATATTCTAAACCCTATAACACAACACTTTTTATTTAAAAAAAAAAAAAAAAAATTACAAAATACAAAAACGCCCAAAATTACTATGAATAAATATCATACTGATATTATCGTTGGTCAAATATCAATCAAATATGAATCTAATAAATAAAATAGCAATCTTAAATGAAATAAATAAAATAAATAAGTATTATTGCTGTTGACACTAGGGTTAAAAGTATTAGAGTTAGTTTTATCATATACCACTGGCAATAGCAGTGAGGTATTACCGTGTTTCTTTCTTTAAAAAAATTACGCATTATACCAATGTCTCTTTTTCCTTTTCTACAGTCTTACCGCGAACATAAGAACCGGTTCTTATATTCAATTTTGAAAAAAAAAATTCCATTTTTAAAGTTCTATTGTTTTTTTCGAATAAAATATCTTTCAAATAGAAGGACCAGTCCTTAAATTTTAAAAATACTTAAACAATTTTAACGTTAATGAATAACACAAGAACATAATGGCCAAAGCTTATATTATACAATTTAAACATATTAAAATAAAATGGTATTTCAAAATTAATAATTACTAAATTTGTATAAAAAGAAATATATGTAATTGTAGTTTTACTAGCTAGAGATGGCAGTGATAAAGTTTGCATAAAAATTTCAAATAAAAGAACTAGTCCTTCTAATTGAATAGGTGAACCGGCTATTCTTTTATTCGTTTAAAAAAACCAGCTCTTATGTTCGCGGTAAGACGGTAGCTCTTGTTATAGTTATTGGTTGCTAGACATTATTCCAACAATTTCATGTCGAATATTAAATTTTGCATAAAGTAATAATTTATAGTTAGTTTTATATATGCATTTAGTTAGTTAGTTTTATATATGAAGTTTTCAAATTTTGGTTTTTATGAAATTTTGCTTGTGGACAATATAGATAGGCGATCTTTACACTACTCGCGATTTCGTTAATAATGTGGAATGTCTGTGGAATGTTAATAATGTGGAAAGGCACATCTTTGGTCAAGATCAACTTTATTATACGTTGAAGCGTATTTGCAATTTAAAATAATTCATCGGATTAGCTGCACAGTCAACCATGGTCCACAGTCCACGTAATTTATCTCACTACTGACATTATTGTCTTTATTTAGAAAAGGTCGCGCCAAGGTTTTTGTTCAAGAAATATGTAAGTGAAAGTGAGCATTTTTTACAGAGAAAACAATAAATAATAATTGCTTTGTTTTAAATAAAATGTGTATATTTATTGTATGTTCAGAATTATGATATGTAGTGTTATGGACCATACTTTAACTATGTACTAATATTATAATAAAATAATTTAATATGGCTTATTTTATATGTGGGGGATAGGAGTTTGGATAAGTAAATAAAACCGCTATGTAATTTGTATTTAGTCTCATAGAACAATTTTATTGATGTTTTGAAATCAAAATTTTATTACAAAATTATATAAACATGTGCCTAATGATTTAACAGATTTTTGTAAAGTGCCAAACACAAAAAGTAATTAATAATAGTTAAAATTATCTTTTCAAGCTAAATAAAAACATGGCGCGGGATTTTTACAGCCTTTTGGTTGTTTTTGCGACGATTTGAATAAGAAAGATACAGATTATTAAAATTTTGACTATAAAACGAATTAATATTATATATATATTTTTTTTTTCAATGAACAAATGTTGGAAAAATCCGGGCGATTTCCGGATTTTGTTTAGAAATCCGGGCGTCCGAACCGGGCGATTTTTCAGCCAAGTTTTACCAAAAAAAGCCGGGCGAGTCCGGCTTTAGCCGGGCGATCTGGCAAGCTTAATATATATATATATATATATATATATATATATATATATATATATATATATATATATATATATATATATATATATATATATATATATATATATATATATATATATATATATATATATATATATATATATATATATATATATATATATATATATATATATATATATATATATATATATATTTAGTAATTTTCTAGTGTGTCATAAAATGATAGTATAAATTAAAAAGGGTAAGAGATTTCAGCTTTTGGGTTCGGCTGGTGATACTGGTTAGCATCCCGTGCGTGGTTTTTTTTATATAATAGTAATATTAGAAGGCCAAAGGTCCATTCATAATAAAGTGGCGCCAAAACAGGGACCGGACCTTAATACCGTAATAACGGTATGAATTTTTTTTTTGAAACACAAAATATTTGATTTGTGCGTAAAACTGGTTTGTAATTCAATTTTTTTTTGAAACACAAAATATTTGATTTGTGTGTAAAACTGGTTTGTTATTCGAATTTTTTTCGAAACACAAAATATTTGATTTGTGTGTAAAACTGGTTTGTTATTCGAATTTTTTTTGAAACACAAAATATTTGATTTGTATGTAAAACTGGTCTAAGTTTTTTTGTATACAACTATAAAATTAAAGTAAGCTATTTTATTATTGAAATTATTAAAATTAATGTAAGCTATTTTTTTTTTTTCTTGAATTTTATAAATTTTTTTTTTCTAAGTTACATGATCAGTGTTTCTGATTCATCTTTTTTTTCCAAATTTCAATTAATAATTATAAGGTGAAATAAGAGATTTCCAAGCGTAGTTTGTTTGTGGTGTTAGTTTCAGTTTGCGCAGAATTTGTTTTTATACATAATTTAGTTAATTAAGTCCAAATTCTAACACATTGTTATTTAAATTCATTTAGAAGCAACGTCTGGATTAACTGTTCCTGAATATGAAAGTCACATAAGGAAGAGTGTTTTGAGAGCTCATAATCGCGTTAATAAATTAAATAGCTTGGCTAAAAATAAGGTAACAATTATTATTACAATTAACAAATTTTTTTACAGTAATTTTTAATTTCAGAAAAAAACTGCCACGTCTAACATGACATTAATTTATAATCATTATTATTTATTACAGCGATTGCCGTACGCAGTAACGAGCAATAACGAAATTCTACAGAACATCCTAAATTACGATGATGTTCACACAGAAAAACATTTAAGAATATCTTCAAATACCTTTAAGAAGATTACTACGTTTCTAGAAAGAAAAAATCATAGGTGGGAGCCCGAAATCGAATTTGCCACATTTCTTCTTTGGCTAGCATGTGGTACTAGCTACCGTATAGTTGGTCGATGTGTTGGCATGTCCTTATCGACAGTGTGCAGTATTGTACACAAGCTTTTAAATTTTACGTGTACAAATATATTACACAAAATTATAAAATTTCCAAATAGTTCCGATCTTCCAAACGTTGGCTTAAAATTTGGTCAAAAAGCAGGTTTTTGCCCTTTAACTATGTAGCGGGAGCTATGGTTGGAACACACATTTGAATAATGTGTCCACAAGATCTCCATCATGAGTACATAAACAGAAAAAAATATTATTCTATACAATGCCACCAATCTGCGATGCAGAACTGAAATTCTGTTCTATTGAATTGATATTTTGTTGGTTATCCGGGATCAGTTTACGATGCCCAAATATTATACAACCGTCCCGTATACACAAACAGGGCATTAATAAGTCGCTGGAGTTAAAAATCGAGAACTGTGTTAAAAAATTGTCTCTTATGTTTTTCATAATATTTGTATTATGACATATGATATTTCAGCTATAATTGCGGAGACCACTGATTAAACCGAACAGAATTTAAACACCCATCGTAATGAAGCAAGTGCTCTTGAATTCAGGCAGAGATTGGCTGATCAACTGTCGAGTAATTGAAATTATGCATTGATTATTGATTGTGGTTCTTAGCGAAAATTAGAAGATTAGAATTAAAATTAATAATATTAAAAACATATTGATTTTTGGCCTCGAACACATCAGCTCTTTTATCAAATTTGCTTTTAAATAAATAATCCAGCTCGATCTTCGCCCGAACTAGTTTTTCGATATCCCCATCTGCCACTGTGAATGAGAAAAAAAATGATGATATGATAAACCTATAGGTTATGTTTATAGAATTTTTTCGTACTTTTTTTAGTTGTTTTGGGGTCCATTTATATCGCCTGGCACGAGAGAACAAGACACCGAGGTAAAAACTTTGGTGAATTTGTTTTGGTCGGGACTCGAAAAAGTAAAGTGTTAGTCTTTGGATGTGTAACCTAATAAAATAAAAATACGGTCGGATTTTTGGTTTTTGATTTGTTTTATTGTTTGGTCTTAGTTAAATTTTAAATTATATAAAACAAAATTTGTTTTGTGTTTTGAAAAGAATTAATTTTTTTAAAAATTTAAAAAGTGTGTATTAGCTAAAAATTATTTGTTTAACGATAGAAAAGAGAGTTTGTTAGCTAAAAATTTGAAACAAGAATTAATTTTGTAACGACGGACTATTTTCAAATTTTGCCCTAAAATAATAGTATTCATATTCAAAGAAATTCGCTAAAATTTATTAATTTATTCTCTTCAATTGTAATAAGCGTAGGAACATTTGTCTGTACTACTGTGAACATGTTTTTTGTTGATGGTTTAGTTACGTCGCTCTATTTCAATTTAATTTAATTTAATCAGATTATTTAATTTGTAAAAAGTAGAGTTGGAGAGGGAAACAGGAAACCTATAATATGTGTATACAAGCGATCAAATTTTTTGGATCGAAGATTAGTACATAAATATATTATTATATTATTATAATTATTATTATAAATATATTATTAATAATAGAAAGAATGTAAATTTTTATTGGAAAAAAATTAAATTATTTTAATTGTGATATCGAAGTTTTTTATTTATTTATTTGTTTTCTAATGTAATGAGTTTAGTAAAAATTGTTTGATGAATCATTTAGTAAATAAAATGAAAATGAAAAATGAATAAAAAAATCACAGGTTCAAATACAAAAACGTAAAAATAGTTATTCAGGTGAAGTAATAACGAAACCGTTCAACACACTTTTTATACCCTACGGTTACGATGACTCTTCATTCCAAGTCGTTACATGTTAAATGCAAATATTCATAAATTTGATGTCAATCAACAAGCAACTAAAAAATGTTTATGATATTGCTGAGCTTCGAAGTGCAAATGGTTATTGGCGTATGGATAAATTCGATCAAACTATGAGGGATGTTGACGATGGACAGATTTGCCTAAAATAAAACACAATAATATTAGTCGAAATGATCATACTCACAAAAAATTAGCTCTGTCCTTCGTTAAAGTAGTCTCGACGATGTTATTTAGCCAATATTGTTGCAGCTACTAGTTTTACTCTGAAAAGAAAGGGAAAACAACATCATTAATTAACATTTATCAATTTTTGTAAATACTAAAACTTAAATTAGCGTCATACGTCCCAAAATCATCTGGAAAATCATTCACCACAATCTGAAAGGAAATCAATGTCAATTTTATTCAAACAAATAATTAAAATTTAATTTAACTAACCTTAAGTTTGTTTTTGTTTTGTTTAAGTATGTCATTTTGACATTTAAACATAACAAACATTTGTCGTTATAGCAGTCAACATCGAATAATTTTCAGTCATCGATAATGCAGTCTTCTGCGCATTAATACTAATAGAAGATGTTGGTGCTGCTAGCGGGAAAAGGTTAAATTGATTTTATTATTTAATTGGTGGTTTTTGGGACAGAGCGCTCTCTTCGCTTTAGTCTTCTTGTCAAGTTGATCGGACTTTCAAGAAAAAACAATGTGCATTTAAGATTATTTTAACTTAAAGATTTTTTATATAAAACAAAACTAAATATCTTTTGGTCACTAAATTGAAAATAAACCTTAGAATTTCTATCGTTCGTGCTTCGGAATATTGAAGGTGTAAGGAGACAGTCAACTAATATTGATTCTGATCCAAAAAGGGGAAAAGAAGTGTGATTCAAGCTACGCCGTCGCCATTGATGGAAGGCAATCTCAGTGCTTTTTGGTTTGCCTACGTGTTAAAGTGCAAGGCCACATTTTGGGTGGCTATTAATGTGTTTATTAGTGCACAAAATTAATCTATTATTTGCGTTTTTTAGGCAAACAGACGTCAATATATTCATCATATGTGCTTTGACTAGGCACACATTATTAAGTCCGTACATTAATTCAATATATTCACCAAATGTGCTGTATGTAGGCACTAATTATTAAATATACTCATCAAATGTGCTTTGTGTTGGCAATTAATAACTATATTCATCATATGTGCTTTATGTAGGCACGAATTATTCAATATATTCATCGAATGTGCTATGTTGGCAATTATTCAATATATTCATCATATGTGCTTTGTGTAGGCACGCATTATTATTCAACATATATCAATTCAATATATTCATCAAAATGTGCTGTATGTAGGCACGAATTATTAAATACATTTCATCAAACGTGCTTTATGTAGGCATGCATTATTAAGTCAATACATCAAACAATATATGTACTCATCAAACGTGCTTTGTGTCAGCACGCATTATTAAATACATTATACCATCGTGTATGCTATCCAACTTGTTAGGCCTCTGGCTCTTTATGTAACGTCGTTCATCAAAGAAAATGAAGAGATACAGTCCACTGCCAGTCAGAGGCGCTTACAAGGGATATGTTTCAAATTGACAGATCTAGTTTGGTTTTTATCATTTCATGGTGCTTTTAATAAAATTACGTTTAGTAAAATGAATTACAGCCTACAATCAACATTTGTTTCATGGACTGGTTTTGGGAAGAAGACAACATTCAAAAAATAAATTAATGTAAGCCTTTTTGTTTTTTGAATTATATAATTTTTGTTGATTTATTTTTGTAGAACTAAATTATTTTATCTGTTAGCTAATATAAAGTTATATTACATTATTCAATCTGTGATTCATGAATAAGAGATTTCCAAGTGTAATTTTTTTTGTCATGGATTCAGTTTTCATATATTTTTGAACATAACATTTTGTGTGCGATATAAAGTCCCATTTCTTTACATGGGCCGAAACAAAAGGACCCGTTATAAGTTTTTATAAATTTCGTACAATTTCTTTAAAAAGTAAAAAGAGCATGTTAGCTAAAAATTTGAAACCAGAATAAATTTCTTTCAAAAGTGGAGTGTATCAGCTAAAAATTATTTGTTAAAAGATTGAAACGAAATCCTGAAGCTATCCTGTTTCCTCGAGAGAGGGAACTGGATGTCCTGGGAAAAACGAATCTTATTTTTGTCCTGGTTGGAAATCTGGACCTGCTCATTGCGAGACTGGAGTTTCAGGGAAAAGATCGTCGTGGATATGTCCAGCAACCAGAGGGTCCTAGAAGAGCAGAAATTATTTGAATCTGAACATTATAGGGCTCGAAATTATTACCAAATCGCTGTACCGCTAAATCATTCTCTCTTTACACTCAACAACAAAATTAGTGAGACATTTGGCCTTTTTATGTGACAGAAGGTAACAGTAACCCACAACAAAGCAGCATTGCGCTAGATTAAATTCTACTGAAGTTAAAAATATAATTAATGTTGGTGACTTACCTATATTCCTTCGGTAACATATTTCGAAATAAGGTCTTGTGAGGCGAATATTCTTGTGAGGCGAGTTAGTCAATCAATTATATCAAATTGATGGAGTTGTGAACCTTCAACTTGAATGAGGCCTGGTGAGACCATTTAGTGTTGATTTTTCTAGTTGTATCTAGTCAGGTATCATCAATCATCATACAGTCCACTGCCCAACTGGGAGACGCGACAATGGTAGATGCCGGTAGATGTTGAGTTAACGGTAGATGTTTATTATACTACGCTAACTACATTTTACGTGTACATTAAAAAATATTGTGCTTATTGAATTTTTTAAATTTTATATTGAAAGTTTATATTATTTAAAATAAATATGGAACACATTAATACAATTGAGTAAGTACAAAAGTTAATATAATTAAAAATGCATGTTTATACTATTAGTGATTTACAACGTCAAATATTCATAATATAGTATATTTTCCTACAAGAGATGAAAATGGTGTTTTTTCGTGAGTGAATATGTGTTCACGAGACGCGTTAGCGTCGAGTGAAGCAAGTTTACGAACGAAAAACATTTTCATCTCTAGTAGGAAATGCTATTTTTTCTACGATAGTAAATAAATATTATAATAATTGTAAGTTTCCTGATGCAAAAATTACAACATAACCTAACAATACTAATGGCGAAAACCAATCAAATTTATAATATTTTTAAGAGTGTAAATTTGGTTTTCATTATTTGCACTAGATTGTTAGCCGGGTGCTATTGTTTATTACGTGCAAATATTTTATACACTACTAGTAGAATGTATAAATACAATCCGTTTGAAATCAAAGTTTTTAAATAATAAGCACATTTTAATTATTATTTTATATTATATACACTTTTTAACACTAAACAAATATTTCCCAAAATTGTTATTGACTACCCTTTCAATTTTGTGATTGACGTTTGATTGTTTAAAATAGTAAACAACATTTATTTAGAAAACTAAATTTGCAATTAAGCAGAAAACAATTTTTTTTAAATCAAAAACTAATATATTTATTAAAATCTTATCCTAAAGTTTTTTTTGTAAATTTATTAAAAATATTCTCACCTGTGTAATGAAATTCAATTAAAAAACTTTTGTGTTTTTAAATGACACAAAAATTATATTTATTTTAAAAAAGTTCTTGTGCCCAAATCGGCGCTACAAATGAATGAATGAAATTTGTTTAAACAGTTTGAAAAGTTTGTATGAAAATGATTTAAAGGAGAAACATTTATTTAACAGACACACTTTTTACGTATTGCAAACATAGTAACATGTTATTTTCGTGTTTAAATTCCGAAGAAGTTACTTTAATATCTGGCTTGTATGTATATTTTTATATGATGTATTTCTTTATATCTGCAGCATCAAACCATGGATTCATGAATTAAGAAAGATTTTTTATTTGTTTTGGTGCAATTTATGTGGTACCTTTAGTTGACTCACACACGCATAACTTCATCGATGCTAGATTGATGTAGTCATTTCAACTTTTGTTTTTTAATTTGTGTTTTTAATTTGTTGAAAAATCTTTTAATTTGTGTTTTTTAAAGTGTTTTAAATTTTTTAATTTGTTGAAATGTACTGTTCACAATGCACTAATTTTAATTGTTGTGTGACGCTCATAGTGATAATCAAATTGAATATGCATTAGTTTTTAAACCACTCAAAAACACCAACAAAATTTTTATACCATTTGATAATGACCCACAAAGGGGTCGAAATATAATGAAATTGTACCAAAACAAATAAAAAATCTTTCTTAATTCATGAATCCATGGTTTGATGCTGCAGATATAAAGAAATACATCTTATAAAAATGTTATTTTCGTGTTGATTTGACTATATTCACATGTTTTTTATGAGTAGTGAGTTTTATATTATGCCTAATAGACAGTTATAAAAATTCTTTGAATAAATTAAAATTGTCTAATTGTAGTAAAACCTAAAATTTTATAGTCAATTTTTAAAAAAATTGTAGGTGTGGAATGTTTAAAATCGTTTGTAAATTTATGAAATTAATTTTTTATCCTCCATCTGTTGGCGAACACCGGAAATAAGCGGGCAATGGAAAATATTGTACACTGTCATTCTCATCTTTTATTGAAATATTTTCACACTAGTTAAAAAATTTTGTCATTTTCATAGCGGATGAAAATTCATTTTTTATATGTGTTCACGCATTATCGTGAATTTTTAAATATTTCATCTAAAAAATCAAATAATTTTAAATTAAAATCAAAAAACAAACACTATAAATTTCAAGGTTTTATTGAAATAAATTAACACCATAATTACATAATTCTATTTAATTGACTAAGTACTATTTAAATGTTAAATTTATTATTTAGAAATAATATAATTAAATATAATATAATTAAAGAAAATTTTATCAAAGCAATCCTAATAACACAAATGTTAATTTAGAAAACGGTAAATGTGTTCGGTAAAATCATTCAAACATTTAAATTAGAGCGAATTCGACTGCGTTCGTCATTATTGTAATTATAATATTCGAGCTTTTCGAGTTTGTCAAAATTTGACTTTTCCTACCTTTAACTTGCATACGTGGCATGGAGACTTTTGTTTCAATAAAAAGGATTGTTTTTGTAATATTTCTCTTATTACTTCTTATTATTTAACAAATTATTTGGAGCAGTACGCTCTTTTTTATAAATTATTGCTATAACGTAGTGTATTTAAATAATTGATCAATAAGGTTTTTGTGTTAAGTAAAAATCCGTTAAATCACCTATAAATTGTTTAAATTAGTTTTTTTTTGATAATAAATTTTGAACACAAATGGTGGTGTATACATTGAATATTCGCAATGGGATTGTGTATTAATAGACTTTCTTATTTTGCATGTTTGTCACACGCCATAACCATTAAGGTTTCCTGGATCTAGTTCATATGCATCTAGGAGCTAGTACATATGCATCAAATATCTAGGATCTAGTACATATGCAACAAATTAATCGCTCAACATTCTTCATTTTAAGTGCTATTTATTTGTACCAGCCTGCATGCGGAGCATTATAATTATTAATATACGTCATCGTCAAGTTTATGAATAGTAGTACAACTTTCATCGTTTTATGTGCTATTTATTTGTACCGTCGTGCATGCTGAGCATTTTATAATTATTAATATACGTAATACAGTATGCTGATATAAATTTATGAATAATAGTACAAGTTTCATCGTTTTATGTGCTATTTATTTGTGTCGTCCTGCATGCTGAGCATTATATAATTATTAATATTCGTCATCCAGTGTGCTGATATAAGTTTATGAACAATAGCCCAAGTCTCGTCGTTTTATGCGCTATTTGTTGTATCATCCTGCATGCTGAGCATTATATAATTATTAATATACGTCATACAGTTTGCTGATACAAGTTTATGAATAGTAGTGCAAGTTTCATCGTTTTTATATGCTATTATTTGTACCGTCCTGCATGCTAAGCATTATATAATTATCGATATACGTCATCCAGTTTGCTGATATAAGTTTATGAATAGCATCACAAGTTTCATCGTTTTATATGCTATTATTTTGTACCGTCCTACATGACGTCAATATGCTATCGTAGAAAAAATAATTAGCCTAACAAAGAATAATTATGAGTTTACAAAATTCTTAAAATGTTTTGGTTTAACCTCCTGAACTAATAAGTTTATATATTTTAGGAAGACGAGGGTTTTGATCAACCCAATTCAAAAGAAAATCCTTATAGATTTTATAAGTGATCATCAAGATCTAACAAACGGGGTGTTAAACACCAATCAAGGTTGTTGCATACTTGAAATATTATATATACTAAGTACGGTCCTGCTTAACTGAAATATGTACAAATAAATACAATTGAATATGTACAGGTTTAACATTTTGAAATGCAATTTATATATTTTAAGTTTAGTTGAAATAATGCAAGCCATTATAACACGTTGTTCAAATAATATATATATAAAAATAATTGAGTTCGTAAATAAAGAACTAAAATATATAAGTTATAGTATTTTGTATTTTTAAATAAATCATACGCTAAGAACGTATAAAACAAAGGCAAAGCAAAAAAATGCGCTCTGGCTGCAGTTAAAAAAATAAGCTGAACGCAAATGGTTCGCCTTCGAAGTCGGAAGCAGAATGGAAACGGGTAAGAGAATGTGGAATTACTATATTTGGTTTTAGTATAGTTTAAACAATATTTTGTTTAAATTATAGAAGCTAAACTTTGAAGCCAAGACATATTTACTTTGTTTCTAAGTAACCTAATCGTTTCATAATCTTTTAGGTATGGCAGGTTTATAAATGGGCAGTAAAAAGAATATTGTCACACAACAAAACAAGAAATACGGCAAACTGAAGGAGGATCGTGCCGTTTAATCAATACAGGCGAGGACGATGAAGATATCATTAGGTCTACAGGATTAAATGTCACGGTCAATATCATGAGTGTAAGGAGATTTGGCGCGAGTTTTGGGGAATCAATATCAGATATGGTTATTGAACCAAATCATAAACGAGGATGAAGTGGAGGTGATTTCTTCAGAAGACTACCAGTTTACCAGTGCGTCGAGTTCTTATTTTTCCAGGAATAATAATTCAAAGTCTAAAGACCAAAGTAAGTTAGAACTGCTTAAGGAAAATTAAATGCGAGCATAGTATGTTAAAATCATTCAATGGTTTTGAGCAGAAATTACAAATAATTGGTCATCATATAAGCAGACTAAATGATCAAAATGATATCTTAATACATTTAAAAAGATCGATAAAATATGAAGTTTTAGATAAGAAATGCAAAGTAGACATTTGAATGAGCAGACCCGATCGTCACTATCGTCTATATAAGAACCATTATAGTTTGTGCAAAAACATGTTGACTATTTGCGTGGTGCCCTAAAAATTGTAGACGCGGCAGGCAACACCAAAAATACGTGTACCTGCAGGTACACCCACAAAAGAAACATAGCTAGCGAATCCTATAAACAAAGATAATTTTGACATTAATTGATATACAAATTTAAATAATTCATGTCCTACGTGCAAAAAGAATGACAAACCTTCCTGTGCACGCGTATGTAAAATATGTAATAAAAATGTCCACGCACTACCCCAATTCTCAATAACATATGAAAAAGTGCAGGAAAATTGGGGTGGACAGATAGAAGAAAACCAAAATTTATATCTTGGTCAAAATTCACATCGAAAAGTGGATGCCGTTATGTGCAAAAAAGCTGCAAAATTACAAATTTTGAAAAATGGTAATAATATTTTTTTAAATGCAGTAAAAATTGAAAATGATTATCACACAGTAACTAATACGATTTCAATAGCGTATCCCAAATTTTATTTACCGCAGCACATATTGTATTTCATATTTTTCAATATATGGATAAAAATAAGAACCAAAATTCGGCAAGGGTACAAAATCTGAAACTTCATATTTTATCGGCACAAACTATAATGGTTTTAATATAGAAGTAACGATTGGGTCTGCTCATGCAAAAGCCTTAAATAAAAATAAATAAGAGGAAATTGAAAATAAATATTTGGTAATTTATAATCAATACGTAGACGTTTCGTCCAAATTATATAATGCAGATGAAATCGTTGTTCAAAATTTGGTAGAATTATTAGCAAAGTTGATACTTGTAAAGAGTTAAATGTAAAACACAATGATGAACAAGTATTAGGTCAGCATTCATTTAAGCTACCAACAATTAAATTACCTAGGTTTGTTGGAAAGTTTGAAAAGTGGGTCCGAGTCCGCGATTCGGTTAAAGTCATGATTAGATAATAGGTCGTTAAATTATATTGTACGGTTTTATTATTTAGATAATTGTTTTGACGGAGAACCGAAAACAGTTGTGAGCAAAATAGAACTATTGGAATGTGGGTTTGAATAAGCATGGAGTGCTTCTCCGTAGATACGACAATAAAAATTCACTCATAGAGAAACATTTAGATGCTTTCTATAATTTAAAAAGAAATGAACTCCATAAATTCATCGAACTTAATATCGTTACTGAGAATATTTTGTTTAATCAAGAAGACATTTCACTAGAAGAATCAACGATAACATCCATATCCATTCCAGAAGAAGAAATTAACAGTTTAAATCGCTTCAATATTAATGACATAGATATTCACCTCATAAACATTGTCACTGAGTGCAGTAGAATTTTAATAAAATAATAATAAAGTAATAAATATGAACATATTAATATTCATGTTTTAAATAAATTTTTATTTATTGTAAAAAATTAAATAAATAAAAAGGTATTTTTGTTTGATCTCCAAGTTGTTGTATATTAAATGAAATTAAAAATTTAAATTAATAAACTATTGTTAAATTGAATCCACAAAACAATCCACAATGTGAGATACCTTCTACCAATCTGGGGCCTATCTGCTCAATACAGACTTCAAGAAATCCATATCCTTATTAATAAAAGCCTAAGAAATATAAAATCTCTACCATACTGTTGTACATCTCGCCTTCTTTACAGTGCACAGATTCTTCCTCTTCAAAAACTTATCGAATTTGAGCTTGCTGTTTTAGTTTTTAAAATAAAAAATAATATGATAAAAAATAATTTCTTCTTACGTCAAGTCAGCGATATTCATGATTACCCTACAAGACGTAACACTGATTTTTATATTGATTTTTTCCGTACAGCCAGTGGCCAAAGTTCTCCTCTATACAGAGGCCTGTCAATTTATAATAATCTTCCTGATGAATTAAAGGAGGTGACTCGTATTTCAATATTTAAAATAGGTTTAAAAAATCATTTGTATTAGATTGATTTGATTGAATCGATTTGATTTGATTTAAAAAATCATTTGTATTAGATTGATTGATTGAACAAAAAAAAAGAAAAAAAAAAGAAAGCATTAATAAAAAATAAAAAACATTATAATATTAGAAAATTGGCTCAAACTAAGCACAACTAAATTATATTAATATACATGTATCTGTTATTATTTTATTATTTTGTAACTTTTGTTATTGTTAGTTATTTGTTATGTTGTATTTATCATAAAAGGAACACATTATAATTTATTAAATTGACAAAAATATTATATGTATAACTATTGTAACCCTTATTTGCGTCCTGCATTATATGCTTCTGCAAATAATTATCTAAAATTATAATAATATTACCAAAAATTTGTAAAATGATTAAATTAAATAAAGAAAAAAAAAAAAAGAAAAAATCTTTTTAGTAAGTATATTTATCGAATCGAATATTAAATATTCATCATCGGTACAAAAAGTATGACTAAATCTAAATAATAGTTATTTATTTATCAAGTACGAAAAGTGAAACTTTAAAGTACGAGCTAGTTGTTTACGGCCGAGGCGTCTAGCCGAGGCCGAAATTAATAGTGAGTACCTTTAAAAACACTATTCGCTTGAGGTGAATACAAAATTTTATTTCATACTGGAAATTTTTTTATTAAAATAAAAAGAAATGAGTTTTAAATTTTGCTCAAATTATTCGTAATAATAAAGTAAACGGTAACCAACCTAATATTTAGTAAACAAACAAAATAACATATAGCAACATAAAAGACCAGTCAATTGTTTTTGAATAATTTGTTATTTTTGATAAATTTGTTTTCAATTATTTGTGTTAAAATGGATGCAAATGAGATTCGCCGTAAAGAAGAGTTTGCTGTCATCACGGAATCAATACGAAAAGGAATACGAGTTGTTTTGTGAGTGGAGAAAGGAACAACGCATTCTGATTGTAAATGAAGATGTCCTTTTAGCTTATTTTTCTAATAAGGTAAGTACCTAATTTTGAAAAGTAGAAAAATGACATTTAACATTAACAAAAAATTATAATAATTATAGTCAAAAAAGTTGAAATCTTCCTCATTGTGGTCAAAATTTTCTATGCTGAAATCAAAACTACGTGCTAAGGATGATATAGACATTGCCAATTATTGTAAATTAAAGGCGTTTTTAAAACGAGCAATAGAAAATGTTTTCTAAAAGTTTGAATTATTGTTATGGCAACAACTGACGTATAATTTTATAAAGTCCTAGTACTTTAAAAATTTTTTTCTATTTTGCGTCTAAAATAAAACCATTTCGATACCCAAATGCGTATCGAAATGGCCTTCATTACGATACGCAAAGTTTTGTCTTTCAAGGTTGGTCACGTTGGTCATACAAACGTCAGTGAACATTAAAACGAATAATTATGTAAATAAAATTAAAAAGGATATCTAAATTAGTGTTAAATATTTTAATTAATTAAAATAATTAGTAATAATAACAAAATTTCAAATTGACTATTTTTTAATAAAATACGCATTTTTTTAAATTTCAAGACAAAAAATGTAAAATAGAAAAAATAGTATAAAAAACTCGTTTCATAAGACGTTTTATCGCAGAACAACATTCTGAGTTGAACAGTTGAACAGTCAACATTAATTCTTTAATCGCGCTAAATAAAATAAATTAAAAAAAAAAATAAAAAGGAAAGTTAAAAGTTAGTAATTTTGTAAAAAAAAATAAAATAAAAAACCAAAACACAGTGAAAACCACAATTAGAGTCGGGGCTGCAATGCCATCGAGCTCTCCAACAATAGCAAAAGCTGAACAAGTTAAAAAAAAATATCCAGAAATTAGGAAAAAATCCAAAATGATATCGCTCAAAGAAAAATTACAAGAAAATCAAACAGATAAAATTGAAAAATTAATCCAGAAAGTCAGTGAACTGACAAATTTAATCACCTCATTAATAAAGAACTAGAAAACACGATCAAACTCTTAAAACCAATAAAAATATTGTAACGCCGGCTATATTTTCAATAATAATATTAAAACCAAATCTCTATTCTTTTTCGATTCAGTTACAAAAAATGTCCATATTCTATTTCATTTTTACAATCATAATGTTTAACAGTTTTTTCAAATAATACCGAACAGGCCTGAATTCAAATGTCATCAAAAAATAAAATAAAGAAC
>OY856186.1:310518476-310611821 GCA_963693315.1 Diogma glabrata
TCACTGAACTAATGAAACTTAATAAGGCACCCAACACATCAATAATAATTGTAGGAGACCTAAACTCCAAACACAGCCTATGGGGAAACCCAACACATAACTCTAGTGGTGATAAACTATATGATTGGTTTAATTTAAACTTTGCTTCGGAAAATATTAAAATTTTGCACCCTACACCCGAGATAACTGTAGCTCGTTTCTCGATATTTTTATCATCTCTAACAACATAACAGTCAATATCAACAACATAAGCTCTCCAAATCTAAAGACCATAGACTTTGAATCTGACCATCGTGCGGTTGAACTAAAAATAATATTATATTTTAAAATAATCAGACAACCTCCTACACGGATTCCTAACTATAGCGCAATAAACTGGAAAGACCTTAATAATTCCCTTAACGGCAAACTAGACGAGTTAATAATACCGACAGATATTAACTTGACCAATATACAAATAGACAAAATTCTTAATAACCTTCAAGAAATCCTAGACAATGTTATCCAACTTAAGTTCCCAGTTACAACAATCAATTATTCTACACAAATACCTCTACCCCCGAATTTAATAAAAGTTATTAAATTTAAAATTCTCTTCGCAGACAGCTACATAGAAATGGACTATCGCTGACAGCCAATACAATAAAATCCCACATCAAAAACGCAAACAACATAATAAAACAACTAATCCAAATTCACTATGAGAATTACTGGAATACCAAGCTCTCAAATATTAAACTAGACAATAATACTTTCAAAGAAATCAACCGACTAACTGGCAGAAAACCCTACCATAGTGTTGTGCCGTATTTCTCATTACCCATTTTCGATCGCTATTTCCCAGAATTACAAACTCTAAATCCTTCTAAAATCGCAATATTAGTTTCACATACCAATAAATTTTCTCTAAACACATTTAAAAGAAAAAACTGAAATTTTCTTTTAATCTCTAGCCGATAGTTTTATAAAGGATAAAACTATTAAATATTATCATTTATCACAATTTTAGTCGTTACTAAGAATTTTCTTTTAATCTCTAGCCGATAGTTTTATAAAGGATAAAACTAATAAATAATATCAGTTATCACAATTTTAGTTCATACTAAGAATAAGTCTTTTTATTTTTGCCGACAATCCTTTTCAATTCACATATCATTTTAAAATATCGAATCAAAATGTTTTTCCAAATAAACCTTCTCAAACAAAAAATAAGTATAATATTAATATTTCTCATGCTAATAAACTTTAGAATCACTTTAGAAAAAAATAAAACATTAAACAAATTTCACACTTCTCTGTTTCTGTTTCTCTGTTTCTTAGAAATAAGTTACAATATTGCATAATTTCTTTTGTATAATCCGCCGACAAATCCTTTTCCCAAAATATAAAATTCAATAAAATTATTCCTATTTTGTTTTTGTTGTTTTCTTTAATTAAAATTTAGTATATAAGATTTAGTTTTTAAGAAAATAAATGCCAGTAGTTTTAAAGTTATAGTTTAAGTGAAGACAAGTAATACATTTCAAATAATGTTCACAGTCGATATAGTTTCAACAAAATAGTCTTTAACAAGTTATAAATTAAGTGAAGACAAGTGTAATATAATAATAACAGCTCAATAAAATAAAAGCGTAAATTAAAATTAAGATCGAAGTTAAATTAAATAAATAAATAACAAGTTCTTACATCTTTAATAAACAAAAATTAAGTGTTTCTTTTTTTTTTTAAATAAAATACAACCCCCGGGTACAACAATAGCATCCTTAGCTGAATACTTAGCCTAAATGTATTCTATATATATTGATTAAAATTACTTTGCTGTTTTGACACTTTGACAAACAGCACACTTTTTTTTCTAACCTTAAAAGTGTTAAGAATACATGGTTAAGTTAATCTTTCATATTATTCATTTTTGTAAAGTTACATATAATAATAATAAATTATAAAGTTTCACTAAAGTTGTTTGTTACAATTTACCTTCTAAACCAAGTTAGATTAAGTGTGAATCCAACATCGCTGCTTAAATATCGCTTTACAGGTGAAGAAACACGTTTGCCTGTAAAAATAACAATAGGTTATGGGCCCAGACAAGCGAAAATGGATTTAATAAAATCAGTGAAACTATTAAGTAACGAAAATGATTGGCCTATATGGAAAAGAAGAATCAGAGATATTCTTGATTACTGTAGTGATTGACCATAAGGGTTACACTATACTTTAATAACATTATCAGCATTAAAGTATATTCATAAAAACATATCATATTCCAAGCGCCTGACGCTGCAGTTTCTTACGAAAGAAATTGAAAGAATAAAACTAATATAGATTCAGTGTACGTGATGTTGTGAATAGAGAAAGTTACACTCAAATAGTGGCCTGAGTTATATAGTGTTATATATTGTTATGTGCTACAATGTAATTACATTAAGTAAATGTAATAAATAACCAAATAAATAATGAGTTAAAAAATATATAATATGATGTTTAACGTGTAGTAAGCGGAACCTCAACATACTTAAAATAATAAACTAATACACCCCATTATATTAATATATTACCAAAAGAATGCACTGGATGTAGTTGATGGGAAACTAGTTAAACCTGTAAAACCTGGGGCTAATGCAACACCAGATGAAAATAAAAAATATGAGGAACAGTCAGAATCGTTCAGAAAAGCAAACAGTTTTGCCAAGTCAATTATAACAGCAGCAATTACCGAGTCAGTGTATCAAAAAATTATGGATGCTGAAACAGCTTTTGATACATGGGAAGCGTTACGTAAAAACTTTGAGGCAAGCTCAAAAGATCAAATGTTCAAGGTATGTGCCGATTTCTTTGCTTTTAGTTGGTTGCCGAATGATGATGTTGCAACACGTGTAGCTGAATTGAAAAGTTTATGGAATGACTTAAATAATGGATTGAAAGAAATTCAAGAAAATAGTCTTCCAGATCTACTTTTAATTTGTAAAATAATAAGTATTTTACCAAGTCAATTTAAAAATTTTAAAGCAAGTTGGATGTTATTAACACAAAAAGAATCACGTTCCTTTGATGAACTGTCATCCCAACTATATATGTTTGAAAGAAATTTTGCAAAAGCAGAAACCAGCAACAATGAAGTTTTAGTAATTAAAACACCTAGGCAAGAACAACATCAAAATAATATGTCAAAAGTTAATTTAAAATCAAAATTGTATAAATCAAGAAAAACTTCTTCATGTCATTACTGCAATAAATTAGGTCATTGGATAAATGAATGCCGAAAATGGAAAGCTGATGGAAGGCCTCCTAAACCAACAGCACAAACTGCACAATCCATGATAACTGTGCAATCACAAGCACAAAGTAATGTTACAATAGCAAAACCGTTTTTGTTATCAGTGATGCATCCAGATGATGAAGAACTCAATTTGTCAGAAGATAATTCAGAATCCTGGTGGATAGACAATGGCGCAACAAAACATATTACGAATCTGCCAGATGTATTTATTAATTTTGAAAAGTTTAATCAGCCATGCAGTATTAAATCGGCTGGTAGTGAAAATTTAATTGCTTTGGGAAAAGGATCAATCCCAATTTGTTCAAGAGTTGGAGAACAAAATGAAGAATTAGTTTTGAAAGCTGTGTGGTATGTACCAAAAATTTCTAAAAATCTTTTTTCTGTTTTAGCCTGTCAAGACAGAAACACAAATAGTATATTTAAATCAACAACTACAGAATGTTCTTTAGCAATTGATGATAAAATTGTACTAACCGGTTATCGTAAAAGAAATGGAGCACTATTTAAAGCAAATTTTGTTACAATTAACACAAATGATGTTTCTGAAAACGTTATTGCAGCAGCTACTGAAAATAAGTTTTCACTTTTACAAATTTATCATGAAAGATGGGGTCATCAAGATAAAAAGTATATTCAATCAAAGTTGAAAGAAGAATTTGGTATACATTTAAATTTTGACAAAAATTTATGTGAATCATGTGTTTACGGAAAGAGTCACAGACTGCCATTTGGTACTAGAGAAAGTGCTAAAAATCCTGGTGAATTAATATCTGGAGATGTGTGTGGACCATTTTCCGAATCATTCCAGAAGAATAAGTATCTAGTCGTATTTAAAGATGCTTATACATAATATAGATATGGATACTTTGTTAAAGAAAAATCAGAAGTTAAACATTGTTTATTGAATATGTTAGCAAATGCGGAGAAATAGGTAGAAAAAAAATCTATTTTTTTTCAGTGTAAGATATTGTATTACAGTTTGCCTAAAGTAGGACATTTTTATAGTAAAGGAGGACGTAGGACATTCTTGCTCCAAAGTAGGACTGTCCTACCGAAAGTATGACACGTGGCAACCCTAAAGTATGCTGTTAAATTTTAAACTTTGTAAATTTTTTTTTGTTTGAATACGTAACAGCATTTTTTTATTTTTTATTTTATTCAATTTTAGCGTTGTTTCCAATAAGTAAATTCATTCAACTTTATTTATTTTATACCAAAGAAAGTTTTTTCTTTAAAAGATTATGAATTATAACCATAAATATGCTAAAAACAGTTTTCACCCCTTACACAGCACCCCATTTCACTATTTCCCTTCATCTCAAGTTCGAAAGTTTTTTTTTCATTGTTTATGACCTCAACTATATATTCCAGCCGGCCGTTACCTGCTACTAATTTTTTCATCTCAAAAAGGTAACGGCCCCAGGTATGGATAAAATAACAAACTACATGCTAAAAAAACTGTCTCAGAAATTTATAGATACCTTAACGGTATAATAAATCACTGTTATAACAAAGGATATTTCCCAAATATCTGGAAAATTGCAATAATCACCCCAATCCACAAAAGTGGAAGAAACCCCAATCTCCCGACGAGCTACAGGCCAATTTCACTTCTCTCAAACATCAGTAAAATCTATGAAAAATTTCTTCATGAAAAATTTGAACATCATTGCACAGAAAATAGCATTATACCAGACACACAATTTAGTTTTAGAGCCTCCTACTCTACCACTCATGCCGCGGCCATACTCAAAACAGATGTTGCTCTAAAACTTAATCAAAAAATCCCAACTACGGTTTGCTTAATAGATGTAGAAAAAGCTTTTGACACGGCATGGTTATAGGGCACAATCCAAAAACTTATAAAATATAAATTTCACCCACAAATTATAAAAACTGTATTCAGTTTCCTCACGAACAGGTCCTCTCGAGTTAAGATAGGCAACTCCCTTTCTAACCCAATTAATATTCAAGCGGGAGTACCCCAAGGCTCCATACTTGGTCCTATACTATTCTCTAATTTTACATCAGACATACCACAACCGACAGACAGTGGTAATCCGATTAAAACATTAGCATACGCTGACGATATCATCTTCTACACATCACAAAAAAATATTAAAAAAGCAGAAAAAGACATTAATATGCACTTGGAAACGGTAGCAAAACACCTCGAGAAATGGAAAATCAAAATAAATCCAGCTAAATGTGAAACCATGACATTTAAAGGTAGTAAAATGCTAACAAGAGCACAAAAAAACAACATAAAACAGTTGAAAATCAAAGTAAATAACTCAATAATACCAAATAAAACACAGGTAACCTACCTGTATAGTACACGGATAGAAATAATGTTCAAATATTACGAACATTATTTTCACGATTTCTGAAGATGTAAAATCTATCAATAATTTCCTATTATACCCTCTTTCTTCAAAAATTTTGAATTTTGTTCATAGAATTAGAGCAATCTTCATATATTAATAACAATATTTTTTTCGTGTAATGCGAACAATGTTCGTAATGTGAAAATAATAATGTGCTTACATCTTGCATAAAAATTTTTAAAATTCAATTAACAACACCAAAATTGTGAAGAATAAAACATAATTTTTGTTTTATTTTCAAAAATGTGTTGTATAAAAAAAATATGTAAAATATTTAAGCATTTTCTGCTAAATTCACTTTTCCATATTCATAAATTTAAAACAAACACGTGATATTTTATTATTTTCGCAAATTTTGAACTTTGTGCATGATTTGTGCAGAATTGCGCGTGATTTTTCGGATCAATCGAACATGTTATACAAAATCTTAAAACAAAAGCATTCGCGCTTGAAAGTTCGTTCCGCATGCAACGGTGTTAAAACTTTAAGTTTTTTGTGATAAAAAAATAAAAAGTGAAAATAAATTTATTAAATGAAAAACGTGAAGGATTTTTATAAAAAAATTTATTTGTAAAGTTGAAGTGAAACAATTAAATAAAAAACTCAAAGGCTCTATAGAAATAGTAGCAGAAAGACTAATAATAATTTAATAAAGTGGTTTAAAAATAGTGTCATGATTACTGATTTTAGTTTATTTCCGGAAGCAGATGAAACGTATAGTTTTTACGATTTCAATTCTGGACAGCAATGTAATCAACAACATCAACCACAACAGCAACAACAAGAAAATCAACCTTTATCAAATTTATTAACCCAATGGGGTATGAGCTACTTACAGGGACAACTAACAGGCAAGTTTCAAATTTTTGTAAATCTGTTGATAATTAAAAATACATAACATATTTGCTTTTTATCATGTACAGAATTCATATTAACAAATTTATAGATTTGTTTATTTAAACAATAACATTATATTCGCATTTTTATTAATTTATTGTGTATTTATTTTTTCAATTTGCATTTTTTTTAACTCGGTTTGATAAATGTTTCTTTAAATATACTCGTAACTGGATAATAGATAATATCTATCAATAGATGAAAAACGTGATCTACGCAGGTTAAAAAGTCGAAATTTGAACTTGATCATTTTTGATTTTCCTGAAACTTGGCATATAAGTAGTATGGACAAAATAAAAAATACTGCTTATTTTAAAATTTTTTTTAAAGTGCATAGTTTGAGAATAGGGGGCCCTATGCATGAAAAATGAAAATTCTGCCAATCCGATGTAACTTGGAAATTAAATTGCTCAAGAACGGCTATACCGATTTCATCAAACTCTTTTTTGTTTGATAGATGATTAGTAAGTTGTTTGAAAAAAAATTAATTTATTGTTTTTATAATTAATTTTTAAATAAAAATATTAAAAAAACGTTTTTAAAGATGGCGCTATGGTCGAAGATCAATTGGAATTTAATTAATTTTTTTTATGAAAATAGTTCTATCCTTACTCTAAAATATTTACAAAGATGCATTAATTCGTGTTCTTGAGATATTTAATTTTAAAGATTTTTAAACCGATTAAAATTCGAATTGTTCAATATTTTGTCGATCTTCAGAGGTTAAAACTTTTTGATGATAAAAATTGTTCGAAAAAATAATGAACAGAATTTTAGACGGACTAAAAATCTTTAAAATTAAATATCCCAAGAACAAAAATTAACGCCTCTTTGTATGATATATTTTAAAGGAAGGCTAGAACTATATTTAAAAAAAAAAGTTAAAATTTGATTGATTTTAAGATTTTTTGTTAATGGAAGTTGTTTGAAAAAATGAAGAAAAATTCGAATTTCAGTCGTACTAAAAATCTTTAAAATTAAATATCTAAAGAACAAGAATTAACGCTTCTGAGTTAATTTGATATATTTTAGAGTAAGGATAGAACTATTTAAAAAAAAAAAATTAATTAAATTCCAATTGATCTCCGACCCTAGCGCCATCCTTAAAAAATTTTTTTAATATTTTTTATTTAAAAATTAATTATAAAAACAATAAATTAAATTTTTCAAACGACTAACTAATCATCTATCAAACAAACAAAAGATGAAATCGGTATAGATGTTCTTGAGCAATTTAATTTCAAAGTTACATCGGATTGGCAAAATTTTTATTTTTCATGCATGTTGGGGTGCCCCCTATGCTCAAACCATGCACTTTAAAAAAATTTTAAAATAAGTTTTATTTTTTATTTTGTCCATACTACTTATATGCCAAGTTTCAGGAAAATCAAAAATGGTCAAGTTTTCACAACTCTGTCTAGAACACGTTTTTCATCAATAAGGAAAAGTGACTTATCTCCTATTGTTTGCTTAATGAGATAAGTCACTTTACCTTATTGTTAGAGATATTTGTAGCATTTACTCATTTACTTTTAAAACTCATATTTTTTACTCATATTTTTCATTTTTTTTTTCTGCATACATTTTCACTATTAGATTATGGTATAACAATTAAAAGTTTAACCTTCACGTGAACAGTATCTACCCGGGTAGATATCACGGTTTTTGTAATTCAATAACTTTAGATATTTAGATATTTTTTTTCATTTTTTCTTATATGAACATTTTTACTGGTCAATGTGAAAAACAAGTAACTTTATTTTTAAATATATGCTTTTATTGTATGCCTACACAAAAGTAAAATAAATACACAGTTACGTTTGTTGATAGTATGATTTATGTAATATCTACCGGGGTAGATATTGTTCATATTAGTCGCTAAAAATTTCCGTTCACGTGAAGGTTAAGATATATAACTGAGCATGATTTGGACAAATTATTTACTCCTGCACAGCTTGGTATTACAATTGAATTCAGACAAAAACTTAAAGAATGGCGCATTAAAAATGTTAGTATATTGTTTAACTCTCTTTGCTTCTGCTTTGCTTTTTAGTTTGTTTACCATATAATTTGTTTATTTTTTTTGTAAAAAAAATTAAATTCCACTAACAAAGTAGCCAATGTATATGGAAATTAATTATTTTTAAATGAAATTTCAAGGGGTTTGAAGTTAACAGTTTTGCATCAAACGAGCCAGATTCTTTAAAAATAGTTCAAAGCTTGCTAAGTTCTTTAAAAGATGCGTTAAATGTTCACCATAATCAGCCTATAACAGTTTCATCAACTAATCAATCAGCGAACCTACCAACATCAAAATTCATTGACATACCACTTGTATCACCTATAACATCAGATTTTGTAATACTTACATTTTTTTAAATTATTTTAAAAAATATAATATATATAATTTACAGGACATTGATTCATATATTACGAGCCATGGAAAAAGTGTTTGGCAAGGATATATAAATAACAACAACAATTTGCCTGCCAAGCTCAGAGAAAAATTAATTTTGGACATAATTCAATTTTATATTGATAATGAAAATTTTATGCACGATTCCGACTATTTAAAATTAACTGAGAGGATCTGTTCTAAATTTAAGGGAGAGCGTAAGGTAGTATTTATAATGGCAATTTGAATTTTATTTCTAAAATAAATTATTTAAAGGAAACATATTATACCACAGCGGGTTCACGACCGTCTGGACGTTTGTACACGGTGTACAAATCCAAAGTTTATTCTCTTCGAAAATCTGGCCTTTTCCCAAGAGAAAAGCAGCCAAAAAAACGACGACTGGATGATCTTTTAGATACTCCCTTGAGTCCAACGTGTGATATTGATAACGAAGATGAAAACCAAACTTGGTTAAAATTATATAAGGAACCGTGGGAAACAATTACATCTAAATGGCAGCTTTCTGTTGAAAACAGAGCTGAGCAAATTAAGACGGCAGGAAAACAAATAACCAAAATTATTTTAAATTGGCCAAAATATAAACACGCCCGTGGCGCTCACCTTGTAAGAATAATTAACAAATATTATATAAAAAATACTTAAAGTAAATTTAATTTAAGATTGACATCGATTTTGAACATATTCACCCTGGAATTGGATTTAATCTCCTCACACGATGGGAAGATTTTTGTGAAAAAATATTACCTGTTTTAAAAGGTTTTATTAAAGATAAAAATAATTCGGAAAAATTATTAGAATTAAATAAAAATCCTTCTAAAAGTAAGTTAAATAATAATGATTTCATAGTGAAATGATACTAATGTTTCGATTTTTTATTTCAATTATAGATAGACGAGACAAACTAATTATTGATTTGCTGCATGCCGTTCTAATTCCGACTGGTCAAGCAAAATACGCAAAGACTAAAAAAATTTGGAAGTATAGCATAGCGGACAGTCAACAATCATTTATACAGAATATTAACACCATAAACGATATAGATATTCAACTAGATTCAAGGACAGTTCTCTATAAAGAATATGGTATATCTTGCCAGCCACTAATTTTTGTCATTGGAGACACTGAATTTTATACAGTGTATAATAATATTGTATATAAGTTTGATTTGTGCATTCATGCTGTATCTTCAGCTCTAAAATTGCATTTTGTATTTAATTTGGAATATCAAATTCATCCAAATTTACTTTTTTCAAATTAAAGATTCAGCAGTATCATCTGCACTTTCAACATTGTTAACCAATTTAAATTAATTTTTTTCATTATAATAATAATATAAAAATGATTACTTGCTTTATTTGTTCAAAAGATTTTGGGGATATTAAGATCCTAAAAATTCATCTTACTTGCTTTCATATGCTTAATGTTAATGATATTTTTAAATATGGGCAAGGAAATTGTCCACAAAAATTTAGTAATTTTAAAACATATTCATATCATTTACGAGTCCATATTTCTACAGAAAAAACAGTTGAAATTGATAATATCCCGCCAACAATTAATGAACAAAACAAAAAATATAATTTAGAAAGTAATTCAAATTTAGCTTTAAAAATAAAACCAATTCCATCTATTTCCGAAGTAAAAAATGAAATATTTAACAATGCTCTCACATTTGTATCAAAATTAAACAGTTACAGCCATTTAACAAACCATCAAATTGAGGAAATATTAAAAGAGTTTACCGAAAATATTTGTGTGGTTATAAAAAAAGTTAAAGAAATTATTTTACCAGAAATAACACCATTAAAAAGTAAAGATGTATCTGATTTGCTAGATTGTTGCGCAAATCCATTCAAGAATGTATCAACAGAGTATAGACTAACTAAAACTTTAACTGATATGGCGTTGTATGAACCACCACATAAATTCGTTGTTAATATCCAAGTGGAAGAGACATTTAGAAATGGAACTCCTGTTTTAGATGAAAATATTGATAATGGAACATTAATGCCAATCGAATTTCAGAAAAAAAATTTTTTTGAACAACCTAATATATTAAACGATACAATGAATGTTATGAGTGATTTAGAAAATTCTAATGATGTATGCTTGCGAAATTTTATTCAAGGCGATTTGTGGAAAAATAAAACACAAAACTTTATAGGCAAAATTGTTATACCATATTTTCTGTACTACGACGACTTTGAAGTTAACGATCCTATTGGCAATCATACTGGTACACAATCTATTGCAGGATTTTATTATAATTTTCCAATTCTCTCTTCTGACAAATATTCGAAATTAGAAAATATATTTGCAGCAATGTTTATTAAATCCACGCTATTAAAAAAACATGGTTACAATAAATGTTTGCAAAATTTAGTTGATATTTTGAAACAAATTGAATCAAAAGGTATTTTATTAGAAACAAATTTCGGCAGAACACACGTTCATTTCGTTTTAGGATTAGTAATCGGTGATAATAAGGCAATTAATGATGTTTTGGGCTTTGCAGGTAGTTTCCAACATAATTTTTTTTGTAGATTTTGTTTGACTTCAAGAAAAGATTCTATTGTGAAAATAGAAAAAAATTGCTTAAGAAATCTTAAAAACTACTCCGAACAAGTTTTACAAAATGATTATAAAAATACTGGTATTTTAGAAGACTCTATTTTTAACAATATTTGGTCATTTCATGTTACCGAAAATTATGCTGTTGACATAATGCATGATGCATTTGAAGGAGTAATTAAATATGGTCTCATAAATTCATTAAATTATTTTATAGATAAATATATATTCTCACTTGAAACATTAAATTATAGAATGAGGAATTTTGACTACGGTGAAATCGAAATACGGAAAGAGGCGAAGTCATTAAGCCCAATCATTTAAAGAAAAAAAAACTTCACTTTTCTGCAAGAGAGTCTTTTTCATTTTTACATCATTTTACATTATATGTAGGCGATCTGGTTGATACAAACGATCCAGTTTGGAAATATGTTTGTATCTTAGAAAATATGATTAATTTTATGCTATTGCCCTTTTATTCCGATTCTGATATAAAAACAGTAGATAAAATAATTGTTCCACATCACACGCAGTACAAACATTTATTTAAAGATACACTTAAACCCAAACATCACCTTATTGTTCATTATCCCGATATAATAAAAAAATCCGGTCCTCTTAGATATTTATGGTGCATGCGATTTGAATCAAAGCATCGAGAAATGAAAAACTATACAAATGTGACTGCATGTAGAAAAAATTTATCTTTTTCTGTAGCAAAGAAAAGTGTAATAAAATTTACTTACAACATACTAAAAAGTAAATCAAACGTCGATGGAAATGATGGCACTGACAATTTATATGGAATTAAATATTTGAATAACATTAAAACAAAAGAATACTTTAATTTAGCAAAATCTTTATTCCCGACTTCTTATAATAATTGTAAAATTTTCTGTAAATTTAATTATATGGGTACGGATTATAAAAATGATTTCTATATATTTAAAAACAATGATTTATTGATATTTTCCAAATTATTGATATTTTATGTATAAATAATAACATATTTTTAGTTTTAAGCAGAATTAATATTAAAAAAAACAATCATTTTAATTGTTTTATTATCAAAGAAAAAACATACTATATTGAAATTGTTAAAATAAATGAATTTAATTATAAGCCCTTGCTGTCCAACAAACTGCCAAATGGTTTGACAGTCTGCAAAAATAGAATTGTATAATAAATAAATTATTTGTTATTTTAAATTACGTTGTTTTAATTAATTAGGTATTTTGTGCTACTTTCATTACAGGTAGTATAATTAGTGATTATTATGCGCAGTACGCGTGAAATTCATTTTATTTAAGCGGATGATGTGAGTAATTCACGTTCTTATTGCAGAAATAGCGAACGTAAATTATTTGATTTACGTAAATCTCTGCGTATATTGTGAAGACTAAGCTAAATTTAAATTTTAATATTCTAAAATCATGAACATTAAACTAAATATTCGTACACAGAATATTTTTTAATATGAAAATAGTTCGTATATTTAGTACATTGTTCATGATTTTTGAATATTAAAATTCAATTTATTTTAATTTTTGCATAATATATGCAAAAAATGTTCTTAAATGGTGAAATTTTTTCGAATATTTCGTTTAATCTTCATGGATTTTTTTTTAATATTTTTCCTTGTCAATATGAACATTTTGCATGATATTAATCGGTTTGCGCGAGACGCTAAATCGCTAGTCTGGGTTCGTGATTTGTGTGCGTTAGACGTAAATTTTTCTATCCGTGTCATCGATCACCAAATCATTAGCAGTATTTTATCATCGCATGTCTTGTTAGGCGTGAGTTATATTGAAGCGCCATAGCGAGGTGCAAGTTATATTGAAATCTCATTTGATATTTAACCTTACCTACATACAAATCCATCAATCAATTTAAAATAAAAAACGATAAGTTGATAGCTCACTGGCTCTTCACTTGATGTCATCGAATTAGTTACTACAGTCCACTGTCAAGCCAGAGGCGCCATCAATCACAATATTTCTTTTAAATTTTTTAATCATTCAGCAGAAATATGTTTGCTTTAAAAAAATCATTGTTGTACATATTGTAAATTTTTTTTAATTTATGCTCTATCAAGTAGACTGTTACTCAGGTGTTAGAGGATTATATAGGCTCGAAGAATGATGAAGTAGGTTTTAATTTCATACATTAATTTTGAAACTTTAAACATATCTTTCGTTATAATTGTACTACAAATAAATTTTGGTATGTCCATATTTCATATAATTTTACGGAATACCGACTTGAAGTTTTGGTTTATTTAATTTAATTTAATCTCATCAAACAGACATGCTAGATAGATCATGTATAACTTATATAACTGTTTAATAACTTTTAAGTTATTATAGATATATCCACTTTTCCAAACTCTTATAAATGTTAAAATATGTCATTTTCAATGCAAAAGCAAAATAACATACCTTAAAGACACCATTAACAGACGAAGAAAGAGAACCAAATCCTGTCGAGGTTATACAACAAAGGATTATGTCAAAATTCAGTATGAAATTTGTCTTATTAGAATTTAAATTTTTTTATTTGCTTGTTTTAAGTTACGTAACTTAAAACAAGTAAAAAAAAAATTTTAAATAACCAATTTATATATCGGTTGTAGCTAAATTTTTTATAATGCAGGACCTACCACTTTAAAGTTTTCTTCGTCAATATCCACATGGTTTAAATATACTAAATTGTTATAAAATCAATAGAACATTAAAAAAATCTCAGGCCGCACGAGGAATATTGCTTTCATGCAATAATTACTTATGCAAGCAATATCGTTTATCAAAAACAAAACCAAATACCAATTTAATTATTTGCTTTGGAAGAAATAGCAGGTACACATCATCATCTGATCCAGACGTACATCGAACCGTGGGGTAATATCAATGAATATTGAATTCATAGCTACGAAGAAAGGCAAAAGCAGTTGATAAGTTTAGGAATTAGAGGTTATATTATCTAAAGTTTCAATGCTTAAATCAAAAAATAAGAGTGTTAATAATGGTTGAATATTTGTATATTTATTCAATTAAAACAATTATATATCTATTTTCATAGCTTGTGACGAAGGATATTTTGGGACACACCACTTTTGTGTCAAACATTTATTTTTACTTTCCTTCGTTCCAAGGTTCCGAACTCCAGATTTACTGAAACATTTATTTTGATGCATTGTGACATTATATCCACTCTCAAAAACTTTTCCATGTTTAATTGTGCAAATATTGCAAATTTACCTAAATTTAAATTTAAACGGTTCCCATGTTACGTTTCTGTAAATATTGCAAAAACATAACATAACATTCTGGATTAAAATAAATTTTAATCAAATTACGGTTTTCTTTTGTTTTTCCATTAACTTTTCTCTGTCTAAGATTCAGTCATCTGAAATTAGATATATTTTTTATGTAAATCTTGGAATTCGACGTTTTTGTAGACGAATGGCTTTTAAACCGTGGGATTTTGTTTTTCTTTTCTTATTTGAGATCAACGTTTGAAAAAAACAAACGAAGATCTGGACACTCGGATGATAACTTCTGACCAGTATGGTCAAAAGGTTGTTTTTTAAAACGCGTGTTCCGTGGGTTTTTTTTTGTGAAATTAAAAGTGTTAAATAAAAATTAATTGAACTGTTGATTGAGTTGAACTGTACCACCACTGGGGGTATTGTTATTATTTTTAATTGATTTTTGTTGAAGTTTTCAGGTGAAAAAAAAATTGATTTATTATTATTTAATTATTAAAAATAGAAGTTCAAATATTTTACTTTTAAACAATATTTAACTTTATTTTTGGAGAAATTTTTATTTTTATTTGTGAAGAAAAATATATATGAAAAAAAAAATGTTAGTGGAAAAAATGTGATGTTGGAGCTTAAGTATATAAAACCACTAGAAGCTCTAACCACTTCTAAGCTCTTGTTCCTTTCAACTTAATTAAAAGGAATACTTAAAATTCGTACTGTTATATTATGAGTTGAAACAAAAATGAATTTACAGTTAAACAAAATAATGAAAGGAAAAAAAAATTATTTGAAGTTTTATTGTTACTATTGTGAATTTCCGAAATTATAAAAATGAAAATCTGCATGCCAGATGTTAAATTTATTTTGTTAAAGTGGATTTTACGTTAATAAAAATTTGAAAATGTTCAAAATCAATACAGAAGTTCTGGTGTTTTGTGTGGAGATGGGCGAGTGGAATAGAAGGGAATCGAAGAGCATAAGTCGCCATATCAGGAAGTGAACATATCGACGCCAAGTATAAAGTTTCAATTTTTGATGTTGTTATAATTTTTTGCAATATATTAAGAATTATTAGAATTTTGGAAAAGAATTGAAATTTTGAATTTTTTAGAATTTTTGGAATATTATTAGAATTTAGAAAAGGTTTAAATATTTGATTTTGTTCTAATTTTTGGGAGTTTTGAAAGAAATTTCAATTTTTTTTATTATTTTGTTTTATATTTTGCAATATTTTTTTTAGAATTTTTGAAAAAAGTTTTAATCTTTGATTTTGTAATAATTTTTGGAATATTTTTTTTTGGAATTTTGAAAAAAGTTTGATTTATTTAATTTTTACAATAGTTTTGGAATTTTGAAAGAAATATGAATTTGTGGTGTTGTAATATTTTCTCGAAACTCTAAATGGAGGTTTTGTTAGTAGTTTGCAGATTGTATCATCTTTTCACTAAATTATATTATACCTCTCCGTCAGAGCTACGAGAATGACGACTAGTATTGGTTCATTTTTTTTTGCCTTAATATCTGTCATTTGTTACGAGGTATAGAAATTGTCCTCGTAATAGTATCATCGTGAGAACGTGGATCACAGGATTTTCAGGTAGGTAGCGCTGGTGGTCTATCTCGTCTTTATGTTATTTTTGTTTATTTATATCGCTCACCATCTAGGACACTCTGACTGCCGAACAACCCCACGGCCCCAAATGACTGAGCGAAGTCGATTGAGCGATTTCGGAGTTCAGTCAGAGTGACAATTCTTTAACTTTGGCCAGGGTAATCTTAACTCCTTTTTAGGGGCACAGGTTGCACTGCTAATCGTTACAAGCTTAAACGTGATTTTGATTCGAAATGCCCGAATAGAAAAAACGCATTTACTGAAAACTGGTATTCTGTTAGAAACCAACTGAAGCTTAAATTTATTGGACCACGAAGACCCACGGAACCGGAGTTTTAGCTATAGCACTACAATTACATGTACTTCAAGACGGTGGGTTAAAATTTATTAATTTTAATTAATTAATAAGTAATTTAATTTCATTGATTTTAATTTAACAGATGCTTTATATTTGGCTATTCAGATGCAGCATCGAAAAGGAGAAAAGCAGATGCATTAACAATAAATGGATTCAAGTAGCCACAAACAAAAATAAAAAATTAAAATTGATAAACCCAGCGCTGAAGAAAAAATGTGCAACCCAACAAAATCCGAAGCAAGAGGTGGATTTAATTTTCACGTTAAGGTTTGTCCAAAAAATTTAAGAGTCAATTTTTGGTTGTTATCTATTCATTCCTTGTTTTTTCAACACAGATATCAAACGATGTGAGTCTAAAAAGTTTACAAAGGACGTTGATATCATATTGTCTACCTTTACAGCCACGGTAAATTGCAGTAGGGTCAATAAACAATATTATTTCTTCCATTGTTTTTGCAAATGAAGTATGATATGATGTAGAATTGCCAATCAAGTGCTGTGGAAGTATCGTTTAAAACAACCTATGCATTAAATGGGCATTATCCGCCTGACTTAAAAGCAGCATGGATGTTTATTGAGAAAGCTGTGCTTAAGTTAGACACGTGTATTCACTTCCGACCTTCGTTTCAGCTTTATTGTTGAACTTAATTTTAAGTTTAATTAAGAAATTTAATTTTTAGTATTATTTTAATAGTTTTTCAGGTAATAAGCTGAGTTCATATAATTTATCATTATATCTTTATACAAAAGTTTAAAAAAAAACTGAAACCAAAACATTATTTGTTACTCCATTATCCGCGAATTATACACACTTAAAAATGTTGCAATGTTTTATGATACAAGCCTTGCATCGCGGCATATATGGTACATTGGTACAACGTATATCAAATTATGATTAACATCTTGCGTCCAAAAATAAATCGATGCAGTTATAATCAAATAAGCAGCAAGCTTTGCATCAAACAACTCGTCCTATTGAAGTTTGTTGCAAACACCAAAACTACAATAGAAACAGCACAAAAAACATACCTATCTCTCTCCTTGATCTATATTTCGTATCGTTTCAAAGTTTAAACATCAGTTCAAAGTTTAATTTCATTCGTTCGACAATTATATACATATATAGTTCAGTGGTTAAATAAAAATATATATTCTCATTAAGTATTTCAAATATTTTTATTGTGTAATTTTATTTTATTGACTATATTGATTATGTTGTTGTAAAAAACAATTATAAAAGGCGTGTGAAATTTAAATTTACTTATTCTTATGTGATTTTTTCTATCTGTTAACGCTGGACATTTTTGTTCACCTGCAAGTATAAACAAAATATTAATTTATTTCAAAACTCACAATGTCTGCGATCCTTCGTGGACATAGTTCGGCTGGTAACGTTTTCATCAATTAGAATCATGCACTGTAAGAAAAAAGAAAGCTATTAATCATTTTATTATTTGTTATTTGATCATGTATTTGTGCCTTGGTTTTCTTTGAAATAATGTTATTGTTAAGAAATGTCATTTTGACATTGAGCCTTCATCGGTTGAGTATGCGTTTTCACCACTAAGCAAAATTTGGCATTGTTGTGTCGATAAGACAGTTTTTAGCACTAATGAATGCAGTGTTGGAAACGTGTGGCTCTGCCGTCACACAAAGGTGTGATTTTGGAGCCTATATTATGTTAGCGTTTAGGCTAATAAAATCTCTTCTTCGTTTTGATTTCAAAGTGATGGTTCATTTTTTTAATTTCTACTAAATAATGTTGTAAATTTTTTATAATTATTAAAAGTTAAATAACCGAGATTATAAATAAATCATTGAATAATTATTGTTAGTTGGTTGTGCCTTTTTGTCTCTTGGATTTCCAACTTAATATCATGACAGGGCAAAATGTGATTTGAAGCCTGTATCGACGCCATGTTTTTGATGTAAAGATAATGTGCTGCTGAGAGTGAGAAAATAGTGTTTCACTTCGTTGAATGATTGGATTTTCAACACTAAGCCTTGTTAGGCAAAGGATCATCAAACCATAATCATTTTTAAAATCATTAATTCATTCTTTTTGCCTTTTCTAGGCAAGGAAGAATTACCATTACCTATATGTTTAGTTGATACAATCGATAAGCAAAACTTCAGAAGCATCATTTATGTTTAAATATGTGCATATAATTTTCCAGTTGTATCAACATTTGTCATCGTAGCCGTGTGAGGCATCATTTATATCTAAATATGTGCATATAATTGTCCAGTTGTATCAACATTTGTCATCGTAGCCGTGTGAGGCAGAATTTAAATATAAATATGTGCATATCAAATCAACATTTGTCACATTGATGTTGATTGTGACAAATAACATTTGTCACAATCAACATTTGTCATCGTAGCCGAGTGAGGCATAATTTATACTTAACCATTTGATTCATCCGTCGTATCAACAGTTGTCATCGTAGCCGTGTGAGGTAGAATTTATATTTAAATATGTGCATATAATGTTCCAATTGTACCAACATTTGTCATCGTAGCCGTGTAAGGCGTAATTTATATTTAAATATGTGCATATGATTTACCAGTCGCTTCAACATTTGTCATCGTTCTCCTTGGCATAATTCATATTTAAAGCTGTGCATATGATTTATCCGTCGTATCAACATTTGTCATCGTAGCCGAGTGAGGCATAATTTATACTTAGCCATTTTGATGTATCCATCGTATCAACATTTGTCATCGTAGCCGTGTCAGGCATAATTTATGCTAAAAAATGTGCACATGATTCACCAGAAATATCATCAACTTTTGTCATCATAGCCGTGTGAGGCATTATTTATATTTAAACATATGATGTTTCAGTCGTATCATTATTGGTCATCATGCGCCTTGTTAAGCATGAAGTATTTTTTGTACACCATTCCATCAATCAACTGTTCATCGATTAGTTAAACATTATAACTTAATAGCCCTCTGGCTCTTCACTTGACATCAACAATTAATTACTACAGTCCACTGCCAAGTTAGAGGCGCCATCACTATCCATTGATGTTACGTTAGGATGGATTGTTTTTTTGTAAAAATTAACCTAAATGGGGTTATTAATTATGTAAAAATAATAAAACACGGGGCAACGTGGCATTACAAAGAATTTATTTTATCAGGTAGCTTATAAATATTTAATTTAATAATAATACTAAAGCATTCGAACTTTTTTTGGTGGTTACCGTTATTATTTTCCTTTATTTTGACTCTTACTATTTTTTCCTATGTGATGGAAGATTGCTTCATAATTTCATTTTTTTTTTGATTTATGATATTACATTGCATCGTTTCAGCAGTGGAAAAAATAAATGTGCGTATCTTTCGCAAATATCATTTAATCAATGTATTTGTAATTAATCTTAGTACGTAAGGCTCCACTTCACCATGAGAACCAAAAAAAACCCATGTGAGGGATTATTTTCAAATAATCCACCACATCCTTCCAAACCATTCGATCAGGGCAATTAAGAAGATGAATCTGTAAGTTAAAAAAAAATGTTAAATTGAAATATAAATTTGTTTGAGTTTAAATTAAACATATTACCTCATACTGCTCTTGTGGAATCGCGTGATAAAAATTGTATTTGCACATAACTACCTGAATTCCTGACTGCTTGTCTTCACAGCTTTTAACATGACGCCAGAAATTTCTGTATGTTGCTTTATGATTATCATTATAAGGACATGTGTATTTGTTTAACCCGACTAAACTGGACATCTAAATAAAAAATAAACCAATTAATGAAATAAAATTAAAATTTTATATTTTGACTTACCATGCATATTGTTATTTTCCTTATGTTAATAATTTCAACCATGTATCGTTCTTAAATACTAGATTTTAAAGTACGAATCCCACATAATTCTAGTTAAATAAAAAGTAATCACACAAAAAATTTTGAATTAAAGTTAAATGCAATTGTTTGTGTCAAAGATATCTCTTAATTCTGCTTGAATAAATATGTAGAATTTTTTGCAATTGAAAATAAAATGATAAAATTTTCAATTATTAGGGCAAATTTTCAGTTTACTTTTAATAAGAGCTCTATTTGTAGCAAATTTAGAATTACTTTCATCAAACGAACATCATGCAAAACTAAAAGGTTCATGTTGTAAAACATTTTCAGTAAGCGATATTTCAGAATTTGGACCACAGGAATCTTTTTGTTTTAAAATTGCTTCAAAATCACCGTATATCACGTAAGGAAGTTGTAGTTTGTGCTTGTAGTTCTTGAATTCAAGAACGTCATTTTTTCTCAGTAATCTGTAAAATCTGTTCTCCCGATTTTATTCGTTTTCAACCATATTTAATAAAGATGTTTTATTGAGTTTCATCTCTCTTCTACGTTTGGATATCTGTTGTTCCACTAATCTACTTAAATTTTTAATCCAACTAGAACCAATTTTTATCTTTTCTCCGTTTAATTAAAATATGTTTCAATCATCTCATTTCATTTTTCTAAATCAAAACCATAAACAATTTAACAATTTCAAATTATAACGACTAAATCCAATTTCAAATAATAACGAGCAACCGGGAAAAAAGAACTCATTATTTTAAAGAAAAAATGTTTCAATGTTGGGACACCTTGTGTTTTTTTTTGATCGAAAAAATTGATGTGTCAAAAGACACATTTTATAAAAATTCAATTCGGTTTTTGGTTTCTCAAGAAGAAACAGTAAAAAAATTATATTTTGCTTAAAATTAAATGATTCCATTTTGGTTGATCTCAAATCATGATGATTTGCATTTCATTATTTTTTTTTTTCAATAAGTTTTATTCTCGAATAATGTCAGTAAGACATTAATTAAAAAGAAAAAAAACTGTGATTTGTGATAAGCAAAAATAGAAAAGAATTAGATTTAGACCTTGGATTCAAGTTGAATTATTTTGTTTCGAATCCAATTTAAAATAACTAAACATATGTGTACATATTCAAATACTTAAATGTACGCATATCAAACTAATTAAATGTGTAGATGGTAAACTATGTACACAATATTCGAAAAATAAAAACAAACAAAAAAACCATTGGAAATTAACATTTGTATTTTTGTAATCCATCTAACATTAGCATCGTCAAAAATCTAAATCGGTATGAGTCGAACCGTGTATATCAAGCAAAAGGGTTGTTGTCATTTGAGGTATAAAAAAAAACTGTGTACTGTATTAAAACTGTGTACCGCAAAATTCTAAAAAAAATTGCAAAGTTTCTGAAATTCGGTTCTCTTTCAAATGACACCCCCACTCGCTTGGGTCAAAAAAGTTTTTTTTCACCCTTCCCCACCCCAATCTCTTAAAAACACACAAATATAATTATTTGAGAGTTCGCTATATTTTTCGTTCAGAGTTTATCAAAATTCCTGTCTCTGTGAATTTTTTCAGATTTTTCTGTTAATTAGGCTCGAAAGGGGGGGACCAACTTTTTGAGTCACTTTATTGATAATAATTCAAAAACTATGCATTGCAAAATTCTAAAAAAAATGGCAATATTTCTAAAATCAAGTGCTCTTTCAAATGACACCCCACATGACCTGGTTTTAAATGATATTTTTACCCCTTAACATTCCCACCCCTTTAATAAATATAGTTATGAGTATCTGCCACTTTTCTATATTTTTCATTAAAAACCTACTTAATTTTCTATCATTCCAAATATATTTCAAGATTTTCGATGAAGTAGGGTCGGAGTTATTCGGGGCAATAAAACATCCAGAAAACGTCATTTTTCCAAATTATACAAAAAATGGTGAGGTGTAAAATTCCAAAATATATTTTAAATAATGCTGAAATGAAGCCCTTTCATATGATTTCATTTCACCCCTACTCGTCTCGATAAAAAAATGTATGTTTTCAAAGGCTTTACATCGTACCTCCTTAAAACAAACGAACACAACTTGATTTATTTTTTAACCCACCATCTTGTGTGGATAAGCTAGTTTTATAAGCACCTCAAATTTTAAGTTCATCGGATTAATGGTTTACGAGATAATCGAAATAATGTGAAAAACACGTTGTACTCTCACCAATAGTGTTCCGTATAAAAAACGGAACCCTAAAAAGAATAAATACATGTAAAAATCAAAAAAAGAAAAAATACTAAGTGCTTTTATTTAAACCTACAAATTGAAATACCTACAGATAGTGATCAGAAACTTGATAGTCGAGAGCTATATATATATTTCCAGGGTGTGAAGGTGATTGGATTTCGACTATTGAAGGTCGTGATGTTTTCTTCGTTCTTTGATAGAAGGTCATTTGGGCAACATACTATAAGTGACCTACAAAAAACCAGGATATCAGGAGTCACATTTAGGATATCAGGAGTCACATTTAACCATAACACACTACTGTGATTTTATTCAATTAAGTAATTACATTAACGGATACTTGACACTTATAAGTCGACAATAACAGGGTGAATTCGTATATAGTAGAGGTGCTTTCGTCAGAATTTGAGAAGGATCATAGCGTTATTTTTTGGGGGAAAGACTAATTGAGGCTGGGTTATATAATTGAAGAAAAGCAAATAACAAACTCTTCAATCAACAGAATCGAAAGGGAAACAATTGGTTTTCATTAAGATTGTATTTGTACCATCATATATTAATGTTTTTTTTTATTTTGAATACTTTCATTAGTTATTACTATATTGGCATGAATTATTAAATAATCAAAAGTAATTTGGAGATTTTTTCTGAGCGAAGGCCATATTAGGTTTTTTTTTGGATTTTAAATATATACACATTTTATATATCCTGGATTAACTGTATCAGCAGAAACAGTTACACCGTTACTCATGTACGCACGAAAAAAAATTTCTGCCTTATCCACAGTGTTTGTAAAATTTTTTATTACCCAAGTTAATAGAGGATATGCAGCATCGCCAGGAATAAAGTATGGTATGTTCTTGCCATCGGCTAATTTTGTTCCCTGCAAAATCATTTAAATTAAGTTTTAAATATTAAGATAAACGCAAGAACATACTTAAGAAAATATATTGTAAATGTTCAGTCAGTATATACTCTAATATGTAATCTACATTTTACCATCAGCAATTATTATTACACCAGTATTGTTAACCTGTAGCAATGGACGTCTGAGTTCACCATTAATATTTTATATACTCGAAACACTCTATGCTGCCTTTACTTACTATATGTCGATTGACCCACAGACAAGTTAAAACGCAGATCTGAAACTAAGTTGGATTGAGAGTTTAAGCATTCTTACCTCCGAAATTCGCTCACTTATTCATGCTATGAAAACACGAATCAGTAGGTTACTGATCAAATAATGGATCGACAAATAATTTCTGATCATAATAGTCAATTTTCCAATTTTTCACGGAACAATATTATATGCACTTGGTAGGCAGTAGGTATAATCACAGATCAAGAACCGATTGAAGCAATTCTTCAGCTTTCGAATGATTAACAATCTATGTAAAAGTCACTCCTAAGAATACATACCTAGTTAATGAGACCAGTTTTAATTTGTTTGTTTTTTGTCATTGACTTAAAGTAAAAAAAATAGTCATTCCAACTGAAGGAGCAAAATCCATACACCTTTATCAATTCGCCAACAAGATAGTATATTTTCAAGAGAGGCTGCGTGTTTTGCGGGTAAGAAGAAGTAACCTGCTCGTTATGTTTAACTGTAATATTACTAATATCTAAATTTTATATCTTAAAAAACTAACATTATTACTTCTTAATTTTATTTTATGAGGTAACAGTAGTTATGACAGAGGTAACATTATTAATATTTGTGTTCCTGATTGTTGATTGTGTTCCTGATACTAAAGCTATTTTATCTGCTTTCGATGCTTTGTAATAACTTCCGAGTTGTCGCATTTTAATTCGATATTTGCCGATCCTGTTTTTAAACCACCAGACTTCTCATTTTATTTGTTGTATACTCTGGTGTTACTTAATAACAAAGGGTTAATATTTTTACTGCCTCCCATTCTATACAGTCTTTATGCCTCCTTAGTCTTAACGTTAAGTAATTGTTAATTGATCTCCAAGACAACCAATTTTAAATTGAACTTTATTTGTGTAGGAATAGCTAATTTTAATTTTCAATTAGTTACATCACCAAACTGCTCCGTTTTAAAAACACAGCTATCTTTTATAATTTTTTAGCAAAATTATATAAACTGGAATTGTTTTATGTTTTTTGGTAAATGCCATCGACCTTTAATTGTTATGACGTTTCCAATTTTGAAAGTAGGCCAAACGAAACCATTGACTTATGTTTTTGTGCATTAACTCGCATTTTGTATTTTGTCCAGACTCGTGTCGTTGACATATCATCCACCACCCGTTATTACAGCTAATCGAATAACAAAGTAAATTCTAATGACACAGTAGATTTATAAACATCCGGTTTTGTTTGTTGTTGTAAATTAACAATCGTTATCCCGAAATATATAACTTGAGCCAAACATTCTTATAAACCAAAAAGTCTTATTTAAACAAATTGGATATTGATATGCTGTATTATATGCTGTATTTCGACTTGTTATCTATTTAACCGGATATTTTTTATGCGACTAGTGTTTCACCCCTTATACCCCAAACAGTCAGCAACTACACGATATTTAGCATCATTAATTCTAATATTAAAACTATATACTTTTTTGTTTTTTTTCCTTTTTTTTTATTTTTTCTCTATTTTATTTGATTTTTTTTATTTATTAATGCTTTTTTTCTTTTTTTTATCATAATTTGTATATTTTTATTTTTTTTTTAATATTTTTTTTTTATATCATTCTTTTTTTATCATCATTTGTATTCTTTTCACTTTTTTTGTATTATTTTAATTTTTTCTTTTTTTTTGTATACTTGTTGCTTATTCTTAATATCTAATTTTTATACATAATATCGACTTCGGCTCAGTTATTTAATTATTTTGTTTATTTAGAAATATTGTTTGTTTAATACAAGTATTTTAGACCAAATTAATAATTTTTCTTTTTTATGGATATGTTAGATATAATTACAAAAAGGAACGGAATATTTTAACAATTTCATACAACAAAAATTATCTTTATAAATTTATAGTTTATCTTGCTGATTAGTTGTAAATATAACAACGAAAAAACAGTTAAATTTTTGGCCTAATTTAAATTCATATTTTCGACGGTTTAAATATATGAAGAGTCTAATAATTAGAAAGTACTACATAAATAATACGTAAATAAAAAATAATTAATTACGCTCTTTCTATATCATATTATGCGGTTCATTCTTCCCACTCGCAATACGAAACAGTGCTGCAATTATTGAGTTTTCTAATTGTGAAAAAACTCACAAATTGTGACGTCAAGTTGTGTATGAATACGCATAATTTTTTAGTGGTGGTTTTTGCATACAATTAAAAATTCGAAATTGTCAATTTTGAATATCGAATAATAAACGGTGCCTTTCGCATAAAATTGGATTGACGAAATAATTTCGTAGTTTTAAACTCACAATTTGCCATAATCGCAGCACAGGATGGATGATCGATCAAAGAAAATGGATAAGAATGCAGAGAAATTACTCTTTCTTAAGGAATATTTACTAGTTGTAAATTCGCGGTTCAATAAGTTTCATCGCAAGGTACCTATTCTCAAGAAGATAAAACTGTTTTCATAAAATGTATTTCAACTACAACGTTAAAACTATCAAACGGAAATTAGACTCGAATCTAAACCTAGCATACAGACTATTCTGTTTTTATGAAACAATACAATCGAGAGACATGTCATCAGAATCAAAAGCTTTCACGATATATGAGGATGTTAAATAATTTTATTTTATTAATTTATATAAAATCTGTTTTATACTTGGAAACTTGGAATGTTCTCAAAATGGAGCTTATTATACCATTAAAAGATAAGCAATTGACAAAATAAAGTTAATAAACGTCCAAGCGGCACGTATATCCGCTAGAAATAGGTAAATTTCGAGATCAGACAGTTTTGTGTGCCAGTAGAATCTGATGTATCAGACTAGTTTAAACAAAACAAACTAATTTCAAACAGATATCGAACAAATTTTAAAAAGAAAATTAGCTACCTATAAGCAAAATTATATCTATCCAATTTTGCAACAAACAAATATCAAATCTACCATAGAACATGTGTGTGACAATTTATGACACAAACCTACTCTATATCATATGTCGTCCAATTACTGCAAAATATCAAAACAGTTTATTTCTAAGAAAAAAAAATTAATTTCTTCTATTCAAATCTTTTATTTTTTGACTGTTATAAGGTTGACATTGACTGTTATAAGGTTTTTGCAGTTTGTAGTTATGGATTGTTGCAAACTTTTTTGTTGAAGCCAACAAGTCAAAAACCTCTAGCTGCAGAGGTTTATATTTATAAGAAACGGATTAAAATTTTTCCACAGATTCTAAATTTATGAAGATTTTAAAAATATTAGTATCCAAACGGCCGTTATAACGGATTAAAAGAAACACTTTTTTTTCTAGTATAAAGCCTCTAGTTCCTTAACCACATGTCAGATTTTTCTGATTTACGAACTTGTCCAAGATATTAATAAAACACACATTTTTAAGAAAGGTTTTTTGATCTGGCTCCACAAATGCAACCGTGAAAGCGCCGGTTGATTCAAACGCATTTTGTGTTTTACAAGCTTTTTTGTTGGAGCCGGTCACTGAGAAACCTCCAACTGCAGAGGTCATTTTTTTGAAAGAAACTGATTAAAAAGATTTCAAAGATTCTAAATTTATGAAGTTTTTAAAAATATTAGAATCCAAACGGCCGTTATAACGGATCTAAAAAACAAAGTTTTTTTCTAGTATAAAGCATGTGGTTTCTTAACCATGTGTTGGATTGGGCTGATTTACGAACTTGCTCAAGATATTAATAAAACGCACATTTTTAGAAAAGGTTTTTTGATCTGGCTTTACAAAAGCGACCGTGAGAGTGCCGGTTGTTTCAAAAAAAAAATTTTTTTGCAAACTTTTTTGTTGGAGCCGCTCACTCAGGAACCTCTAACTGCAGAGGTCTATTTTTAAAACAAATTGATAAAAAAGATTCCAAAAATTCTAAATTTGTTAATTTTTTTGAAATATTAGTTTCCAAACGGCCGTTATAACGGTTTTAAAAAATCAATTTTTTTCAGAAAAAAGCCTCTAGTTTCTTAACCATGTGTCGGATTTTGCTGATTCACGAACTTGTCCAAGATATTATTAGAACACACAATTTTTTTGATCTACCTCAACAAATGCGACCGTGAGAGTGCCGGTCGTTTTCGTTATATCTCATATCGTTTATATATATATATATATATATATATATATATATATATATATATATATATATATATATATATATATATATATATATATATATATATATATATATATATATATATATATATATATATATATATATATATATATATATATATATATATATATATATATATATATATATATATATATATATATATATATATATATATATATATATATATATATATATATATATATATATATATATATATATATATATATGTATATATATATATATATATATATATATATATATATATATATATATATATATATAAAATTTTTTATTTTTTTTGTTTTTTCGTCTCCGCTTATCATATTTAGTCGTTTGGCACAAAAATTTTTCCGAAATTCCGAGATGAAGCCCATTGCAATAGGTAGATTTTTATATGAAATCTACCTAAAAAGGAAAAGAAAAGATTGAATGTATTTCCACGATTGTCAGCATAATTAAAATAATAAAGCAGACATAAACGGATTGAGTGAATTGCACCATTAACATAGCATTGGTGATACAGCGCATTGGTAGTTTAAAATAAAAGTGAAAAACAGTGGCTGATTAGTTTGGGATTAGAACAAAGGCGTTCAAACAAAGTGACGGATTTAGGACATAAACTTTAACCTGGAATCTTGGATTTATTGTTGAGAAATAATAAACGTATTTATGAAGTCACCATTTGTTTTTTTATGAATTGGATGCAATCAAAAACTGAATTATTTAATTAACTGTAAGTATTTTGTCATTTTGTTTAATTTGTGTCATTGTTAAATATTAGATAGAAATTATTGCAAAAAAGGAATTTTAAACTAATATGTCGGACTAAAAGTCAAATTTAGTGATCGTGACGTGGGGGCGATGTCGCGTCGACATCGACGTGAATTCTCAGTATTTTAGTCATGTGAAGTTATTATCTCACACATTTTATTTGCTACGACCGGGCTAAATTTATCCACCAAGAACCTGGAATGCTGAAGGTATCCCGTTAATAGCTAGGTGTGAGAAGCCCAGTTCCGCGTGCAACAACTTTAAAGATTTAAAAAGTGTATATAAAAAACGGTAAGGAATATGAAAGAAAATTTAATAGTGAATTATATAAAAATAATCAGTGGTTAACTGGGTCAACTGTACTTAACAAATTGTTTTGTTTGCCCTGTATAATATTTAAAAATAAGACTGATACAGTGTGGAGTTCTATAGGTTATAGTTACATAAATCATTTGCATGAAAAAATACCAAAGCACGCCCTGTCAGTAAACCATATAACAAACACTCTTGCATTAAATACATTTGGTGAATCTCGCATCGAGTATATGAATGCAGAGGTGAAAAAAATAGAAAAGCTTTTGAAACATTGTTGGATGTGTTATATTGACTATCTCACATGGGTAGAACTATCCCAAAATAACAAACAAAATCCATCTCATTGACATCCTTGCGTAAACACTAAAATAAATTTCAACGCTTAATTTCTAGTTGGGTCGATTCACACAAAACAACATTAAAATAAAAAAATAAATATAAACGAAAACGGAAACAAAAGAAACGAACAAAAATAATAAGTGTATCGACTGCTTTATTTTTGTAGAGTTTGAGATTTATTTTTATAAATTAGATCACGTTTTTATTTGAGATCATTAAAATCATTTTTCAATTTTGATAAAAAGAAAAAAAATGTGTTGTAACTTTCATACACAAAAAAAAAATATATAAATTTCTACCAATAAATTATTATAATAAATGAAATAGAAAAAAATTGTCTTAAACATAAATGTTAATGTTTTAATGTAACAAAAAAAGAAAAAAATCAAAATTAATATAATAAAATACAAATGCCAGAAGTTTGTTGTTCTTAAGTTCAAAATAATTTGAACGTATAGAGGACAACAATCAACACAATTAAGCTAAATTTTTTTATTATTATTATTATTCAAATCTTTTTTTCCTTCAATGTTAGGCTAATGAATTAAGTAAGAGATTCTCTGCTTCGGATTCGTCGTGGGGGCAATCCGTTATCCTATGTTATTATAATATTTGTTTGATAAAATTCCAACAGAATAAAGTGGGGCCGAAGCAAAAGGTTTTTAGATATTTTTTGTATGTTCGATTTTTGCGCGTGAAGTAAAACCAGTTGTGGGTTTTTTTTATATATTTGCAATATTTTGATAGATTTTTTTTAGTAAACCAGTTGTGGTTTTTGTATATATTTGTAATATTTGATAACGCTAAGTAGTGCGATCTCCTAAATGTGAAAACAGACCATTAATTTATTACATCATTAAATTCCTGCAACATTATATGTATCTTCGTAGCAAGTTATATTTACAAGCTATCGTGGCTTCAATTCGTGATGTCGGAGTACAACAGTATATATAATAACATAATACATTGTTTATAGTTCCAATTCATAAAAGTTAAATTAGATGCTGTTGTACTTCGACATCACGAATTAAAGCAGCGATAGTTTGTAAATATAACTTGTTACGAAGATAAGTATAATGTTGTAGGAATTTAATGATGTAATAAATTAATTCTCTGTTTTCACATTTAGGAGATCGCACTACATGGCGTTATCATCCTCCCGATCTTTAAAGATACTTTAAACCGTTGTAATGTTTCAAAATTGGGTAATAACGAAAGCTATTTGCAATTTAATTATTGAATTGCTTATTTTCGTCATCGCACAACAACAAATTAGTTTACTTTAACTGAAAAACTAAATAATTAATTTTATGTCTAAACTGATGAATTTTTATATATCTTTATGATTCATAACAGTAATTCAACACCAATTTTTTAAGAACAAGTTATGATTGACAATAAAATGATACTACAGATCGTCTTTAGGATCATCAAATTAGCTACAACTAGACTAAATTAATTCAGTAAATTATTTGTGATATAACATCACTCCGATGGAAAATCTCCCATCAAGAATAATATAAGAACTGAATCTAAAAAATTATGGTGCAAATTATGAATCTTTTTGCAATCCATACAATTTTCGACCGATCTAGTTTCGAACCAATGAGAAAATTTTCAACTTTAAAAAAGTTTATCATCGTTTATCGGCCTGATGAGGCTAGCCGGCTAGATAAACTACCAAAAAATGTCAACTGTACGATTAACATTTTAAAATTTTAATTTTATTTTTGAATTTTAGATTTTAATTTTTTTCCTTGGGTTTTTTGTCTAAAGTAATATTAGCGATCCGGAATTCAGCCAACCAACTCAACCAACTTCAACCATCATTTATTTTAAAGGTTAGAGGTTTTTTTAACAAAAGTTTTTTTCGATTGCAGTTAATTAAGTAGGGTGTGGCGTACATGCTAATAACAATACTTGTATTTCTATATAAAATTTCAAATAATTAAAAACGAAAAAGTCAGTTGTCATTCAATTCAGGATTTCCCTGCTAACTTCAAGGGTATATAGGGTAAGTAATACAAAAGAAATCCGCTTGGATGCTCGCCAGTTGAGTTTATTAAAAAAAGAATACCCAAAAAGAGCGAAGCTCAGAAGTATTGGAAAGGCGTTAGAGTTGAGAAATAAGTCATAAAATTTTCTTTCTATTTTTAGTATATGCAATAAAAATGGTGTATTTAATTAACCAATCCATTTTTGTGTGCTTCAGTTTGTGTTAACAAATATTTAAGAATTAAATAAAGAATTTTATATTGAATTGTTCAATGAAATTAACACAAAACAATAATAGAAATTTCAGCCATTTTTGTGTGCTTTAGTTTGTGTTCACAAATGTTTAAAATTTAATAAAAACTTTAGATTAAAATTTTAAATGCAAAACACAAAACATAAATAGAAATTTTTCAGCCATTTCTGTGGTTACTGTGCTTGAGTATACAAATGTTTCGAAGTCAATAAAAAAGTTTAGATCGAATAATTCAAGTAAAATAAGACAAAAACAATAATAAAAACGTTAGCCATTTTGGGTGAATTCGTTTATGTTTATATAAGTATTCGTCAAATGAAATATGAAAAATTAAATTAACAAAATTTCGCCATTGCCCTGATACACATTTATAATATACTAGTAGCATAAATGAATAAACTTGTGAATTCAATAACGAAAAACATTGTAACAAAAGATTTAAAAAAATAAAGAATACCACTTGTTTGGGGATATAATTTGTTTCCGTGAAGTTGAACAAGAAGGGACACACCAGTAAGGAGATCCAGCTGGAATATATTTCGTGTAAGATACCACAAGGGATTAGTAGTTTTGGAATTTTTAGGTTATTTAAAGAAACGGATTTTTGTTAATTTTTTGATTAACTTGTTAATTGAGTTCATTTTGTGAAATTTTGGTAATTTATTAATACATTTTGCAACTAATTAATTTTTGAAATATTGTTTTTAAGTTTTGTTATTTTAGTAAATGTTTGTATATTTTTATGAATTTTTTTTAGTATTTTTGAAATTTATAAACAGTTTTTTTTAAATTTTTTTAAATTTCGAATAATTTTGTTTGCTAAATTCAACTGCCGATCCAGCTCGACGACTACCAACATCCAACTCAAGTTTGATTAACTAAATTTTTTAGTCGTTTTTTGTTTAGAAATTTGGTTCATTAATTAAAATTTTATATAATTAATTTTTTTTGGAATTGGTTTTAATTATATTTAGTAATTTGTTTCCTATTACTTTTTGATATTTTAATATTTTGATTTTTCTTTTGTTTGGTTTCTTTTTGAAAGCATAAATTTATTTTGAACCGTTATTGGAACTTCTTTTTATTTAATTATTTTTTACCCCTATCGTCGTTACTTTCCGCGAACATTTTTTTTGTGAAATCCCCTTAGTTTTTTTTATTTTTGTTTTAATTCCTTTTAAGTCGGTTTCCTTTACGCCACTATGGCTTCTACTCCCCAAATCACCTTGGCCAACAGCAGTGCGGTCTACAATCTCTGCAGTCAGAAGATGGAAGGCCTGAGTGAGGCACTGATTCTGCCCTGTGGTCATTCTTTCCATCAAGTGTGTTTCTTGAAAGCACCCTCGCTGTTAAAGGCATACCCAACATGTCAGTATGCACTTCCATCTGGTATCCTGGTCGAAGCACCCGCGGTTACCACTCCACCAACCAAAGGGCAGTGAGGAAAGGATCTACTCGAACAAGATCGACTGCCCAACGTCTTAGAGCCGAGGCCGCAACCGCTGCTCTTTCAGACAGCAATGGCCATGGTTGTATATATCGCAGAAGTCCACGACTCAAGGTGGATTCTAAAGGTAAAACTACATCTAAATTGCCGTTAGCATATCACCCGTCTTCAACTGTTCTCCGTGGAGCACCGAAACCAACACAGGCGTTGGTCCCAAACCCTTTTTGGGTTGGTCCCAAACGAGAGGAGCTGAGTCACAAGCTGTTCCTGCTCCATTACATGCCTCTCGAGTAGGTTGGGAACATGTCAGTGAAGACGAGTTACATCCGCGTCAAGAACATTTACAACCAAACGCCACCTCCAAATTAACTTCATCCAAACCACCACGTTCATCCCCACCACCAGTTATAACAGCTGATGAAAATACCGATTATAGGAATTGTTAACGCTGGAACGATGATCCTAAAAATAAAAGAAAAGCAAACAAGATTATTTTGATAGCAATCTTCAAACCTCAACAGTCGTTCCATCGTTAAGCTGATTATTGTAATAATAATGATGATCATTGAAATTTCCTGAAATGATATAGATAATTAATTGTAATTAATATAATTACGATGTAAACTTTAACTTACCTTTATAAGTTTATAAGTACATTTAGTTTATTATATCACTTGCCAAACGAATTAAGAAATTGAACTGTCATTCACAGTCCTTTCTGAGTCTATCACTCGATCAATGATGTTATAAAAATCGACGATGGGCTGGAAAAAACGAAAATCAAAGTAATTAGTATTTAAATTGGAATTATAAAAATAATAACCAAATAATTTAATCATTAGATTAAGGAATATACTTAACTTTATGTTGATCTCAAAAACAAAAACAAATATGTGTCACTTTGACATTTTATTCCATTAAAGCAGTTTTAATTGGCTGCAGTCAGTATTTTCATTCATTACATCTTTTTTATAACACAATTTCTTATTCCAAAGGTTGGCAGTCATGATGTCATGACAAGACAAGTTTTGAGTTTGTTTGGTTATATATATGATGGAATATTTTTCTAGAGTAAGTAAGTTAGTTATTTCTCAGCTAAATTTAGTGAGCTATTTTCAATTCAATTGAGCATGTCTTAAAAATGTTTTTTGTTTAAGTCCATTTTATATTTGGTTAAAGAATGTATTCTTTGTATTTAGTAGTAGTGATATTTTTATAGAATCGTTCATGTTCTGTTAGACATTTTGTGTCAATTTATGTAACATATGTCTAAGTTATTAAAAATAGTGATGTTAAATAATCCTGTTAATTGACTAGTCGTTTGTGTTGGTGATTTTAATTTAATTGGAATAGCCGTGATTCTACAAGGCAGCTAGTAAGTTATAATAATTGTCTCTTAATGATCTTTTTGTTTCTTTTGGTAAACCTCATTAACACTGTATGGCCGATTTGTGAGACGTTTTTTCTACATCACATCAACCCGGGAAAGTAAATTATGTGCATCTACGTGCGTCCTTGGAGTGTGTTTTTTTATATATACCAACCATGTGCTGGCATTTTCACAAGCAGCAATAACAGTAATAGCTCATCATCGACATTGCATAGAAGTAACAACCTTGTACAGTTTCATCGATATTATTAACAATGCTAAGTTATTCTTCGTTATTATTTCAATTGCATTGATGATTTGTTTCAACATCGTAACAATCCTACCAAGCTGGTGCATTTTCATCGACATATCAACACCAATGATGAATTCTTCGTTATTATTTCAATTGCATTTGTGAATTGTTTGCAACATCGGCATTGCCGTAGTCATTACAAGCTTGTACATTTCATCGATATTATTACCAATGCTAAGTTATTCATCGTTATTTCAACTGCATTGGTGAATTACAACATTTATTACAAGTTTGTGAAGTATTTCATCATCGACGTAACAATATTCATTACAAGCTTGTACATTTCATCGATATATTATTACCAATGCTAAGTTACTCATCGTTATTTCAACTGCATTGGTGAATTACAACATTTATTACAAGTTTGTGAAGTATTTCATCATCGACGTCACAACATTCATTACAAGCTTGTACATTTTCATCGATACAGTATTATCAATGCTAAGTTCTTCGTCGGTATTTCAACTGCATTGGTGACGTAAATCATCAGCAACACTAATCAAGTTTGTAATTGTGCACATTTTCATCGATCATCATTGTTGCTAATTGCTATGTTTCTTCGTTATTTTCATCAGCATTGCAACAACAGTCAATAGTGCACATTTCATCTATATATTATTACCAATGCTAAGTTATTCATCGTTATTTCAACTGCATTGGTGAATTACAACATTTATTACAAGTTTGTAAAGTATCTCATCATCGACGTCGCAACATTCATTACAAGCTAGTACACATTGAGTGACATCATAAATAGCAACACTTGTATTATCTCTATTATATTTTCATTAGTGTGACCACTAATAAAACAGCCACATCTGTACTTTCAATGCATATATAGTTTAATTATTTCGTCAGCATCAATATACATGGAGTTGATGCATAAACCAAAAATCATACAGTCCACTATCTAATATAAAGGAATCAATTCACAGGAATCCTACCCTTTCGCCTGTGTCTGGGACTGTACGTAGTCCAGATTCTTACGTCACTCAACAGACGATGGACGCATTTATAAGGGCTAGTGAAGCCAATACTTTGCGTGTGTTGACTCAAGAAGTAGCTCGATTATCAATGTCGCGGAGTTCAGCACCACCATCTCTCCATCCATCGAATGGCCAGTCATCTTTGGTGACAGCTGATCAGGCTAGATTCCAATTCATGCCACCAGCAAATCAGCAATTGCATCAACCTTCTGGACAATCGCTTAATCGAACTAACATCCAACCATTTGATCATCAGCTTAACCAACCTAATAATCTGATGACTAATCAACAAGCTTACCCAGTACGTCATCCACACAGGCACAATATTTCGTCAGTCCCTACTCCTTCCATGTTCCGGCGTGAGTTTGTACCTCCTGTAAACCTCATTTCTTCTAGATCTCCACCCCAGGTTCATCATCCACCACCACCTCTGGTAGATTGAAATGACACAATTTGAGGAGTTCAAATATAATTTGATTTCCAGAACTAAAATAAAATAAAATAAATTAAACTGAAGAAGATTTTTTTGGCACCTTCGATAACCATCTTTTTTCAACAAATACATAAGGGTGAACAATTAACTAAGTAAATTAACAAATTAGTGTTACGTACACAACATCAAACTTTCTTCATATTCTGGCTGTCGACAACCGACACACTACATATTTACACGCAATTGGAACGACTGCATATGTCACATCAGGAACCACACCATCCAACGATGTTTTAGAATACAAATATAAGAATAATAGTAAAATTAAATTTAATTTTAATAATTTATTTCAAAATAAAAGTATTTGAAATGACACAATTTGAGGAGTTCAAATATAATTTGGTTTCCAGAACTAAAATAAAATAAAATAAATTAAACTGAAGAAGATTTTTTTGGCACCTTCGATAACCATCTTTTATCAACAAATACATAAGGGTGAACAATTAACTATGTAAATTAACATATTTATATTTATATATATGGCTAGTTCTTACGAAATTCCGAAATTCCTGTCCTTTTAGTTGTTACAAAAATCTAACAAACATATAACGGTAACTCTTATTTCTTGGCAATCTACATCACTGTGGCTAAAAGTGACCCTGATTATTTTTGAGGCATATGTGTAAATAAAAAAAATACTATATATATAATGTCTCCAAAATCATTCCCTCACTATGTCCCAAGCTCTAGATTAAATTGCGTTCATAGTTACAGCATACAAGCAAATAAACAAAAAGTGGCGCTGGTTTAACCAATCGATTAAAAACACAATAGATTTACAAAAATATTCCTAATACAGATTAAAAAATAACAAACGAATCAACAAAAAATATATTTACATGTGTCTCACAAAAATAAATCATTCCCTCATACATTTACTGACAGTCAATTTATGAACGCGTTGTTAATCAAGCATGAACGCTACTATTTGTTTTTGATAGTAGGCGACACTATCGATTTACCAATATGGTGAATTTGTTAATTATGTTTATGCGTTTATGTTGCAAAAAAAATTAAATCTGAGTTTTTTAAGATTACATTTGTGACCGTCATTACCTCACATCCTATAAAAACAAAAGGTAAATACTATAACAATTATTGATTAGACAGTAAAGTAGGCTTTTGAGAATCGTTACCTTATACAAAAAATATTTCTGAAATTAAGGTTATATCACGAGATTTTTTTGGTTTTGCTTTATTTCGTCATTCCCTCATTTATATTTGTAGTGAGGGAATGATGATGTATGAGCAAATGATTTTTTACTAGGTCTGTTTGTCTTTTTGAATTGTTTGCATTACTATCGGCTGTGGATTTGCTGCCTAGCATTCAAAGAAACCCAAAATTCAGGAATTCAAAGGAACCCTAAAATTCGAAAGTTTGTCTTCACTGGTGATGTGGTGAAGTTCAGAAGCCTTTCTTGTTCTGACTGTGTTGGAAAATGCAAAAATTTTCATCTGGGTTATCACTCTCCTTCAAATCCTCGTTATTCAATACATCGTGCTAAATTACACACACAGGCCAAATCAGATGGTGAACATTTAGCAAAGGATGTTATTGGTACTGATAACCATTCAACTTATAATATTGGTTGTTATGTTCCTATCAAATTTGATGCAAAGGATTATCCAGGGAAAATAGTTTCAGTTTCTGAGGAACGCGTTTTTGTAAAGTTTATGAAAAGGGGAACCAAATTTTGGAGATGGCCAATAATTAAGGACAAACAGTTGTATGCCTGGAAAGATGTTCTGCAGAAGATCGAGCCACCAAAATTAATGAAAAGAGGATGTCATTGCGTAAAGGAAATTGATCAATATAACACCAAATCGATAAATTTGTGACCGAATAGGTACTAAAGAAAATTAATAAAGAAATTAATAAAGAAAACTTTCCTGTTATTTTCAGTTACATAAGTTAATTTTTAAATAAAGTGAAAATTTTTTGTTATATTGTTTTTGTTTATTTTGCTGAAGTTATAGTTCCTACTAATGTATGAAAATATATTTGATAACTATATGAAAAGAAAGTAATTCAAAATAGACATTGTTTTATTAATAGAGGTAAATGAATTGCTTTTAAAAGTCATTCCATCACATAAGACGTCATTCCCTCACTTTTATTTCTTTAAATACACTCATATCTCTCATTAAACACGTTTATTCTGGGGACCACTATATAACTAAAATCGCGTGACATAAGTACTATAAACCGCAACAAAAAAATATACAAATGCAATCCAAAATTATTTATCAAATTATTATGACCAAATTTCGAGATTTCGTGAGAACTAGCCATATATATATATAGATTTTATAGATCTTATATAGATAGCTTATATAGATCTTGCCATAAAAGCCGTCGAGGCTAAATTGGGAATAAAGATCAGTAGCTGTGGTTTATTTATCGATGAAAAGGTCTGTTTTCTTGGAGCTTCTCCCGACGGAGTAATTGATGGTAGTAACGGTATTATAGAAGTAAAGTGTCCTAAATCGGCTTCAAATTTGTCGGTTTTTGAAGCTTTGCAAATCGGCAAAATTAAATATTTAAATTTCGACAAATCGAATAATAAAATTTTAGGCCTTAAAAAAAAGCACCCTTACTACTACCAAATACAAGGACAGCTCCACATTTCCCAAAAAGAGTATAGTGTATTTGGGGTGTGGACGGGTACGTCGGATCAGCAAATTCAGGACACAAAACGGTTGAACCAATATTTGTTTGTTGAAACAATATTGTACGATCGGGATTTTTTTGATAATGTTATATATCCTCGCTTGAAGGATTTTTATTTCGAATGGTTGCTTCCTGAAATTGTTGATCCGCGTTATGACAGAAAAATTAAATTTGGGGTTAAAGGTGTAGATAGTAAGGGTTTAGATTCCGAGAATTAATTTATATTGGCATTTTTATTATTATTTTTATTATTATTATTAAATAGATTTAATTTTAATAACAATGTTAGTTATATAAGATAGTTATATAAGTTTATATAAATGTAACAACCCAATTTCTTACTAATAAATACCTTCCCATTCCTTTCCACGGCGAACGTATCCTTCACCTTCACGTGGTGTTCGCTGGACAGTTATGTATTATTTCCAATCATTTTACATATTGTATTAAAATTATATATTGAATGTTAAAATAATATCAATTTGTGTCAACTATTGTCACAAATTGATATTTTTTTAACATTCAATATATAATTTTTAACTACAATATGTAAAAATAAAAATTGAAAATATTTTTCTGAATGTGATAATTCTGAATCTGTAATTGAACTGATCTGAATACATAATTGACGGATAAGGAATTCTATTATAAAATTTAAGAAAAAAAAAAATTGTAAAAAGTAGGTTGCTAAATCATTGTTGTAAAAGAAGAATTATGTAAATAAAAATCTACATTAGTAGTATACATAAACTTTATGTTGACTATATTTTCATTGGCCCAGTTATACAATTCACGAGGAGTCATTATTTGTTCGTTATACATCATCTGTAAACTGACCAATGCAGTTAATCTTGAGATATTTAAACTAAACAGGTAAGCTCCAAAATGATGATATTCCAAAATTTTGAAAATTAATTACACAAAAACGTAAAGAGATAAAAAAAATTTGAAAATCGTATTTTACTTGCATATTCATGGAGAACAATTTCTGTGAGTTTCATAAAAATCTAAATGGTCAGGTTGAAATTTAAAGTTTTTTGATTGGCTTGACATTCCATTTCCATGACATTCCAAATTTAGGAAGATGCATGTATATTTAATAAACATCTCTGCCCAAAAATAAAAACAATATCCTAATAAAAGTCTTCTGCTAAAAACTATATAAAAGCCTTTAACACAGACTGAAGTCTTAATATCTCAGAGCCTATTTACTACTATTAACATTTTATAAAATTTCATTTTTGATAACTGCTAAATATTTTTCACACATTGAAAAACAGCATCTTAAAGAAGAGGACTCTCGCTCAAATGCGATAGACGTTATAGATGATATTTTTTGTAATAATAATAATCTGTAACGTCGGATATTCTCATAAATCATATTAAAACCAATTTCTATTCTTTTTCCAATCAATCAAAATATATTTCATTCATTACATTTCATTTTTTTTCAATCATAACAATTTAAAAAAATTTCAAATTATAACCAACAGCCAACAGCCTCAAATTCGAATATCACAACAAATAAATAAACGAACTCATCATTTTCATTTTAACGAACATGATTTGTGGGGCTCAAATTTGTTTCATTTTGTTTGCGAAAAAAAATTATAAAATGTCAAAGAAAAAAACACATTTTTGTTCTTCACTTCGGTTTCCGACATTGAATGTTTAACTAAAATAAGAAAAGAAAACAAAAATGATTAAATCGAAAAGTTTGGCTAAAATCAAATAAATTCAAGTATTAAAATCGAATAAAAATGAAGGAAACACGAACAATGTAAAGTATTTGCCTATGTTAATGTTGTAGTTACATTAAAATTAATAAAATAAAATTATTGTATTATAAAAACATACAGTTTAATTGTTTGGAAAGGACAGCTATTGGAATTGTGCTGGCTGATATTTGTATGGGAAGGCGGAGAGTGGAATTGGATTGGTCTATGTTGTCTGTAAAAGACTGATGTTGGAATTGTGCTGGCTACACATATTGACGTGACAGCGGAATAACCCATGGGGGTTTAATTAAACGAGAAATTAATCGTGATGAATTGGAATTTTTAACATTTGTTACAAGGGAATGGAATTAACCAAGTGATCTGGATTGGGGTCACTGTTGTACAGTATATCATGGATAAGAAATCAATCAGTAAGTTGAAGGCTATTTTATGCTTATTAGAAACGAGGGGAACTGGATGGATAAATATAAGGTTAGATTCATTTTTGTTTGATTTTAGTTGATATTGTATATAAAATGATAGGCTAATATTTTTTTTTACGAGATTCCTAAATTTTGGACTCGTTAACGGGAGTCAATACGCTATCCCGCATAATTCGTTTTTTTATATAATTATTATTGTCAAAAGCCCAATGCTTAACAATCTGGCTTCTAATCAGGGCCATTATAACAAATCATAATAATGAACGAGCTCGCGCTATAAAAGAAACGTTGAAAGAACAACAACTCTCAACTCAAACTAATATTATACTCCACAGTTTCAACTGACAGCATGATTTATGGAAAGTTGAACGAAGATCTTGCCATAAAAGCCATCGAGGCTAAATTGGGAATAAAGATTAGTAGCTGTGGTTTATTTATTGATGAAAATGCCTATTTTCTTGGAGCTTCTCCCGACGGAGTAATTGATGGTAGTAACGGTATATTAGAAGTAAAGTGTCCTAAATCGGCTTCAAATTTGTCGGTTTTTAAGGCTTTGCAAATCGGCAAAATTAAATATTTAAATTTCGACAAATCGAATAATAAAATTTTAGGCCTTAAAAAAAGCACCCTTACTACTACCAAATACAAGGACAGCTCCACATTTCCCAAAAAGAGTATAGTGTATTTGGGGTGTGGACGGGTACGTCGGATCAGCAAATTCAGGACACAAAACTGTTGAACCAATATTTGTTTGTTGAAACAATATTGTACGATCGGGATTTTTTTGATAATGTTATATATCCTCGCTTGAAGGATTTTTATTTCGAATGGTTGCTTCCTGAAATTGTTGATCCGCGTTATGATAGAAAAATTAAATTTAGGGTTAAAGGTGTAGATAGTAAGGGTTTAGATTCCGAGAATTAATTTATATTGACATTTTTATTATTATTATTAAATAGATTTAATTTTAATAACAATGTTAGTTATATAAGATAGTTATATAAGTTTATATAAATGTAACAACCCAATTTCTTACTAATAAATACCTTCCCATTCCTTTCCACGGCGAACGTATCCTTCACCTTCACATGGTGTTCGCTGGACGGTTATGTATTATTTCCAATCATTTTACATATTGTATTAAAATTATATATTGAATGCTAAAATAATATCAATTTGTGTCAACTATATAGCATATATAGTTGACACAAATTGATATTATTTTAACATTCAATATATTTTTCTGAATGTGATAATTCTGAATCTGTAATTGAACTGATCTGAATCCATAATTGACGGAGAAGGATTCTATTATAAAATTTAAGAAAAAAAAAATTGTAAAAAGTAGGTTTGCTAAATCAATTGTTGTAAAAGAAAAATTATGTAAATAAAAATCTACATTAGTAGTATACATAAACTTTATGTTGACTATATTTTCACTGGCCCAGTTATACAATTCACGAGGAGGCATTATTTGTTCGTTATACATCATCCGTAAACTGACCAATGCAGTTAATCTTGAGATATTTAAACTAAACAGGTAAGCTCCAAAATGATGATATTCCAAAATTTTGAAAATTAATTACACAAAAACGTAAAGAGATAAAAAAATTTTGAAAATCGTATTTTACTTGTATATTCATGGAGAACAATTTCTGTGAGTTTCATAAAAATCTAAATGGTCAGGTTGAAATTTAAAGTTTTTTGATTGGCTTGACATTCCATTGCCATGACATTCCAAATTTAGGAAGATGCATGTATATTTAATAAACATCTCTGCCCAAAAATAAAAACAATATCCTAATAAAAGTCTTCTGCTAAATACTATATAAAAGCCCTTAATACAGACTGAAGTCTTGATATCTCAGAGCCTATTTACTACTATTAACATTTTATAAAATTTCATTTTTGATAACTGCTAAATATTTTTCACCCAGGGAAAAACAGCATCTTGAAGAAGAGGACTCTCGCTCAAATGCGATAGACGTTATAGATGAAATTTTTTGTAATAATAATAATAATAATCATAATAATGAACGAGCTCGCGCTATAAAAGAAACGTTGAAAGAACAACAACAGGAGAGACACAATATCCAAAAAGAAACAATAGGCCAAGCTTCTTCAAGCAGATGGGTAAATCTGAGGAAAACGTTACTCACTGCATCAAATTTTGGTAGAGTATGTAGAGCAAAAAAGTTACACTCTCAACTCAAACCAATATTATACTCTACAGTTTCAACTGACAGCATGATTTATGGAAAGTTGAACGAAGATCTTGCCATAAAAGCCATCGAGGCTAAATTGGGAATAAAGATCAGTAGCTGTGGTTTATTTATTGATGAAAATGCCTATTTTCTTAGAGCTTCTCCCGACGGAGTAATTGATGGTAGTAACGGTATTATAGAAGTAAAGTGTCCTAAATCGGCTTCAAATTTGTCGGTTTTTGAAGCTTTGCAAATCGGCAAAATTAAATATTTAAATTTCGACAAATCGAATAATAAAATTTTAGGCCTTAAAAAAATCAGCGATCCCGAAAGCTCCCCAATAACAAATATTGGATCTTTTGTATAGAAAATTTTGACAAAAGTCAAGGAGATGCTGTATAGTAACTACGGTATGACTTTTTAGATATCATATTCGTGATCAACGACCCCAAAAACCCCTGAGTAATGAATTTGGGCTCGTTTCGGCTATAATTTACCGAATTATAATTTTTTTTTATTATTCTAAAAAATGCACTTACAAAAATGGATTTTTTAGCTGCAGAAATGCACCAAACAAATTTTGTAATTGACTTTCTGAATCGAATGGAAAAAACCGCATTCAAATACGTTTAACTATACAGGTTTTCGAAAGTTCAATACGCTAATTTCTTGTCTATAAATAAATTGGAAGAAATGTAGACAAAAAATAAGAAACAAAAATTACTTGAATTTAACAATTTTTTCAAAATACATTTCACAAAACACAATTATATACTTATCCATACGATAACTCAAATACAACTGATAAAAAACAAATTTTTTTAAATAAATTAATTTAGAATTATAAAAAAAATTGGTTGCTATAGAAATTTAGGAAAATAAATATGAAAGGCGAAACTATTTGGATTAAATAATTTTCTCAAAATATATTTTACTATTTTGTGTAAATATATATGTCACTTTCTCAAATCTGAAAGATAAAACGGAAACATTCCAAAAAACGAATGTAGTGTATAAATGTGAATGCGAATGTGGAGCCGTATACATCGGCCAAACAAAACAAAACCTACATACAAGAATTAATCAACATAAAAACGACGGTAGAAAAACAACATCAGAGGGACAAAGCGCCTTATCACACCACTTACAAGCAACACATCACGAAATCGATAGTAAAATTTTAAAATATTGGATACAGAAACAAATTTAAATAAAAGAAAAATTCTCGAGATGATACACATAAAAAACACAAACAACATCCAATCAACATCCAACATGAAACAAAAACAATAAATTTTTAAAGTTAAAATGAGATAAAACAATAATATTGTTCGGTTTTTCATTTGACTGCAGCGCACCAAGAAGTAAATAGCTGCACTTACAATATTTGTTAGACTTCTTATAGTTTTTTATTTATTTTTATTAATTTAGATGTTTCGTAAAGTCCGTTGCAATGGTACATTGCAACAATTTTCAAATTTTAAGTAATTTTATTATTAAATTAGGTGATTAAAGTGTTTAAATTATTGATTAAATTATATTTAAAATTAAAGCAATTGTTTACGGTGTAATTAAATACAAAAATAAAAAAACGGATCAAATCAAGAATCAAATCAGAATTACTCGATAATAATAAAAAAAGTAGATTTTTATACAAGTGGTGAAAACGACTCTTTTTGACTGGACGGTTTGTCCACAAGACGCTATATCGTCGAGTGGAATAAGTTCAGGAACGCAAAAACGTTTTTACCACGCGTAGAAAACGCTATTTTTTCCACGCTCGTAAATATAAATGATAATATTTACAAATTTATCTACTAAAAACTAATAACATATCTAAATTTGACTGTGTAAAAAATAAACAAGATTGTATTTATGTATAGCATTTTTACCAGTGTAAAATAATGTTATTATTGTGTTCGCCTACAGATGGAATAATAACAGGCGAACACAATAATAACATCATTTTACACTGGTAAAAATGCAATATATAAATACAATCTTGTTTATTTTTTACACTGTCGTTTGTAAGTTTTTAGTAGATGAATTTGACAATATGAATAATGAAAATAATTCATATATTTTCTCTAAAAACTTTTACAGATATTACAGATATTTTTTTTACCGACTGGAAGTCATCGTTTAAAGTATAAATTTAAAAAATTGTAGGTAAAGTTTCAATTAAAAACAAATAAAAATAAATTTTTTAATAAAATTTATTTATTTATTTAATAAATTTTTTTTTGGCGGAAAGAACTCAGAGAATTTATTTTATGGGAGTGTCTAACCGCACCACACACGGGTCACACGGGAAATCATGCTATATGCCTTTCAAAAAGAAATACGTGTACACCACCAAATAATACGATGATAAAATCAGATACATAAGAAATTGTTATAATATTTTACTTATGCATTTTCATGGAGAGCTGGTGATTTTTTTTAATATTTTAATTTATTAATTAAAATCATCAAATTATTATTTGCAACATACACGGGAAATTGTGTCATACGAAAAAATAGGGAATATTACGTACTGATTACTATATCTAGTATGATTTTGATTAAAATTTGATTTGGCTAGATCAAATAAATTCAAACTGAATGGCTTAAGTACTATTCGCACATCACACGGGTTACACGGGAAATTGTGTCATACGAAAAAATAATGAATAATACATACTGATTACTATTTCTAGTACGATTTTGAATAAAATTTGATTTGGCAGACTTTGATGATTTTTGTTATTAGAAATTGTAACGTTTGTCCAATTTTTCTCATTAAATAATTGAAACACATTTATTACAATTCGGAATGTATTAATAAACATCTTAATCATTTCTAATATTTCATCTTCTCTTCTAAATAAAAACTTTCATAATTCATTTTCTAAAACAACAACTTAAACTTTTCAAAATCAAGTAACATCTCCAAACCGCTAAATAACGAAACGCATATTAAACTCACTTTCAATAACGAAAGAACAAAAGAAAAATTAAAGTTGGTAGAATTTACTTTTTTCGGAAAAAATAAACGAAACAAACACGAAAGTAAGAAAGATTGATTATAAATGCCAGATGGCATTATTTCATTCATTCGAAGTTTAATTATTAAATGAAAAACATCTTTCGATTTTTTTGAAGCGCAAGTCGCAATAAATCTAGCCTTTTTTCTTAATTAGTTAAATCAATTTTGGTTACTAAGTATTAATTATATTAGTTTATTCCAAAAAAAAATGAAATTTTCCAGGCTTTCACATTTTTCTATATAGAAAAGAAACCTGAACAGTGTTAAAAACTAAAACGAAAGATATAAATGCCTTCATGGCCGTACTAACATTCATTAGATGTTTAATTTTAAAATTAAGAACATCCAAATTGAATGATGATTGAGTTAATCAAAAAAAAAGAGGATAAACAAAAAAAAAAGAAATAATTAATGGCTAACAAAAATGCTAATTTGGTTGTTCAATAAGTTTCAAGGTTCAATTAAAAAGGATAAATTAAAATCGAACATATTTTGTTTCAAAAGAAAATCAATCAATCAAAAATAATCAATCTTGATATTATTAGAAAAAGTTTCTATATTGTTTTAAGTTTAATTATAAAGAAAAGGAATTGTGTAAAACATATTAGCATATAAAAAGATTTGTTTTTGAACGGTGTGTAATAAATTTTTTTGTTCTTGATTATGTCAATCTGAACTCATAAAATACGAGTTTTCTTTTATGAACATTTTGCATGGTGGTAAATCTGGGAAAAAGCAAATGAAAACCGAAACTACATTGGTAGTAGATTTTTAAGGAAAGTCAGAAGCAACTAGGTTGTTTCACTTGCAGATTCAACGTGGACATTTGTCAACTAAAGGAATGTCATGAGATTTATCTAAATGTAAGAGGTTTTTTTGAATGGGAAAAATTGAAGAGGACAAGGGCGAGCCTGCGTTGGGACGAGGAAAAAAATCAAGGTGCATCAAAAACCATACTGCACTGGCAAGTCCTATAAATTTATATATATATATATATATATATATATATATATATATATATATATATATATATATATATATATATATATATATATATATATATATATATATATATATATATATATATATATATATATATATATATATATATATATATATATATATATATATATATATATATATATATATATATATAATTGAATACAACTAATTAAATATTGATGAATATTAGACAATTAGATTGATATTAGTAGATTTGTGCTCTTTTTGAAATTCTTTCTTTTGTGGTTTTACTTTGTGTTATATAAATGATAGGTTAATTAAAAAGGGGTATAAGAGATTCTCAATGACAACTCGTCAAACAATCCATTTACATATATTTTTTTTTGAATCGATTATATTTAGAATCGATTTCGTTATATTATATCTGAAAAGGAAGGTCCAAGCTAACAAAATAAAATTGTAACTTGTTCCAGTAAATCAAATAAATTCAAACTGAAAGGCTTAAGTACTATTCGCACATCACACAGGTTTCACGGGAAATTATGTTATAAGAAAACATAATCAAAATTAAGTACTGATTACATTTTTTGGACGATTTTTATTAAAGTGTGATTGAGTTGGCTTTAACGTTTATTGTTAAAAATAAAATTACTATTTGAATCAATTAGATCAAATAACTTCGATCTGAAAAACTTATAAACACTATTCGCACATCACACGGGTTACACGGGAAGTTATGTTAGATTAAATTTTTATTCCCCATTGTCACAATCTACCACAATTATGCTACAGTACATATTAAATTCACCAAAGTGTTTTTAACAGTGTAAGCCTTCTTTTTATATTTAAACGTCAAACTCATAAAAAAGATTCAGTCGGATTCGGATTGTTTAAATATTTTTATTTATTAATTCAAAGTCTGAACAAGAAAGTATTAAGGGCTTTATTGACTTTATTTATTGGTGCTTGTCAATATGTAATACTATGTAATTTTTTTCAACAATTTAACTTTTTGTGAAATTTTGAGTTCAAATTCTTCTCAAGACAAAGCAATATTAAACCTTGAAATACCCATTGTTCTTCAAGTGTCGATCCCTTAGTGATATTTTCCAAAGTGTATAGATTATAAAATATTGAAAAACTCGTTCAGTCACTGCATTTGTCCCGGGCAGACCCAAACATAGTTCCACTAAATTTTGGATATTGTTCGATGAAATGTTATTATCCGTAAAATGTTCGGTACATTTTGCATCAATACTCAAGTTGCTGTTGGTCCAATTTGCTAGTTTTTCAGTGCTTACAGTTTACATACTGTTTAAGGTAGGTCAAACCATCGAATAAATTGTTTTCCATTTCGGTAATTTCGTTCGCATCAAAATATTTATGAACATTGAAATGATTTTTCGATGTCCATTGAACATTACTAATGAGTTGAATAATCCACTTAAAATGACAAATTTCTGAAAATTGAGTGCTCCTAATATTCCATACAATTGGAGTAAAAATTTATGACATGGCCAATAAACCATCATCGAGTTGCAGCACTTTCATTGACGTTAATAGTAGCTACATTTCATATTATAATTATTGTAGCGACGGTGTGCTGCTACACTGCCGGGCGCCGGCTCCATGTTCAGATTAAGGAACTCTGCTACTGTCCTTGGGTGGCACCACAAATCTTCATTGGTCAAGTTGGTTTGTTTTTCTTGACAATTGAATAGGTTTGCATCATGCGGCGTGCTCTTACATGTGGGACACTTGTCAACAATGTTCTGGTCAGTTTTATTCATGTAGTTATGTAAGATGCTTGACCAACCACGAACCACGATCTTAACTGCGCTAGGATGGATCTGGTGCGGCGGGGTAATTTTAGCTCTTCCGCAGCGACGTCTGGAGATTACTATTGAGAACTCGATTTCGGGCGTAGTTCTTTATTGTGTCTTCAACAACTTTCGTATAAATTATTTTTAAGCCCGTTTTATAAGTAAGCTCGTTGATGTTGCCGGTTAATTGGTTGTTTTTGACATCATGTTATGTCGTAGCCTGGTGATCGATGACACAGTTGTGTAAACTCCCTGGTTTAGACATACACTATTTCCTCATACGTACCAAAATTGCATTCGCGTAAATGTTCATAGTCGCTTTCCATCCTGTCCTGTACACCTGGTTTTATCCTCAGTTCATGGTCATCATTTTTTATAGTTTCCGCCACACAAGTTTAGTACCAGAAAAATAGTTGTGTAATATTATTCCAATGTAGTTTCCCTTGCCCAATATATAATCATTAATCGCTATAAAAGTGTTAGAAAAATGGTTGTGTATTATCATTAAGCCATAAGTACGTTATTTACATGTATAATTCGTTCAATTGTTTCGTAAACAATTTTGTTCCTTTTTTAAATCTTTTCCAATTTCTATTACCAACTGGTCGGCTAGTTCTTAATGGGTGAAATAACAAAAATCAAATTTCCCCAAAGAAACTACTATATCGATTCGATATTACATGCATATAAATAGTAGTAGATAGGCAACTTAGTTCTCTTATTTTTTTTTTCGATTTTTCTATTGTGACTGGCATTCATTTTCCGTTCTGTTTTGTGATGGCAACATGACGGCTGTCAGCTCAAAAGAAAAATATAGAAAACACGCGGTGAACTGAAATAATTTAATTTTGTGTTGATTATAAATTGTTGATTATAATTGTTGATTATAAATGTTGAGACTCTTTAAAATAATTCTTGTATATACGGGCTGTGATATTTTTGTTAAATTGTGCGGTGAAGTAATGAGCTACATTATTCGGTTCTAAAGAAATACAAATTAACCAAGAAAATAAGAAAGTTGAAGTCTTACACTATATTATAATGTTAATCGTAAGTAAACTTTTTGTAGCCTAATTCTTATTAGAAAATTATTAGTGATAACGGTTCATGTAAAAAGATTAAGTCGAATCCAATTTAATTAAATTAATTAGCAGAATTTAGTGATTAGTGTAGACAAATAATAAAAGAAGAATTATCTGTTTGTTATTGTCCATTTGTGTTTAACACAGTTGGTGAAAATAAAGAATAAACTATGTGTGGTTCATCAAAGGATAGATATTATATACGATATATATAACTCGGATAATATAAGCGAGTTATCTGAGACATACATATATTGGGATTAAAAGAACCTAAGAATTAAAACCACAAAATGGCTTCCGTAAGCTGACGACCTTTGTATGGTTTCCAATCTATTAAAGTTTTTTGTTCGTACAACCGTTAAATCATTTTTTTTTGTAAGACACCGTTGTATAAAAATAATGATTTCCAATCTCGAATTATCGAGGAGGTTGATGACATAGAGATAATTTTTTGGGTCTTTGATATTGAACATTTGGAAAGTTAATATTAATGGATGATTGAAAACTGGATACTGGGTTGGAAAAATGATACAAACCTATGAAACCGAATGATCCAGTACATTTATTTTTTTGTTTGTTTTCACCTAAAATAAATTAAATAACCTAGTTTTCTGTATTATAACTATAATTAATAATTTGTTTTATGTGTGCTTAAAGTTAAACATGAGCTAATAATTTTGATTAAAAACTAAAAGAAAAAAAAACCAATCAATAATAAAATTCTTTATTAACTTTTTCTTAATCTGTGATGATATGGGCATCCTTTTGTGCATTGTTCTAGTGATTTTTTTATTTTATTAAATAATACGGAGGGAAAAGGAACTTGTTATGGAGTCAATGAAGGTTTTGGCACATATCCGTTCGATCGATCGGGAAAATTCAGCAGGCCGTAAATTTAAATCAGCAGCATATAGTGATACGGTTAGTTACCTTTCTTCAATCGACTGGATCACATATTTGTTTTTTTTGTGGGTGATCATACTATAGTGCTAGTTATAGTTTTTTGATACAGAATTGGGGTTCAGGTTCAACAATCACCTGTTTAGGTGCAACGATTATTTCAAATACCTACCTTCTGGATTGTCATACCATATCACTATTCCTAACTTTATTATACTGAATTGTACCACAATCACCTGTTCAGGTGCAACGATTATTTATCATGCATACCTTCGGAATGATCATACAATACCAATATTCTTAACTTTATTATACTGAATTCATACTCCTTTTCAGCAATCACCTGTTTAGGTGCAACGATTATTTCAAATACATACCTTCTAGTGATGGAACATCGTAATCGATTCTTCGATTTAATCGATTAATCGTTAAAAAAATAATCGATTCCATTCCATTTTTATGAATCGAAAATATTGATAGAATCGATCTTTTACAGACCGATTCTTGCAATAATCGTCATTGTTTTATATGGAAAAATTTTATTATGTTTTTGTCCCAATCTCGAACTAATGTACTAGATATGTGATAATGTACTAGAATTGTATTACTTTTTAGTTTTTAGATGAAATATTATGTCAATTACCAATGTCAAATTGTAAACAGAAAATTAATAACAAACTAACAAGTTGGGAGTGGAAGTGCCATTTTTGTTCCAAAATTATAAAAAATAAGGGGAACACAACCAATTTAAAAAATCATGCAATGCGAGTTCACAGTATATCGTTTACAGAACAAACTGATTTACTGCCGTCGACTTCTAAGAAATCACAGGTACAATAAGAATATTATATTATCTTATCTTATCTTATCTTATCTTATCTTATCTTATCTTATCTTATCTTATCTTATCTTATCTTATCTTATCTTATCTTATCTTATCTTATCTTATCTTATCTTATCTTATCTTATCTTATCTTATCTTATCTTATATCTTATATCTTATCTTATCTTATTCTTATTCTTATATATATATAAAAATCACGTGTCACGATGTTTGTCCGCGATAAACTCCGCAACAACGTAACCAATCTCAATGAAATGTTGTACAGTGTGTGTATAATGGTCCAACTTGAGAGATAGGATAGTTTTTATTTCAATTAAATGTTTAAATATTTTTTGATTGCGAATTAAAGGTTAAATATGGATAGTTCATAAGCAAACTTTCAGATGGCGGCCTAAATTAATTAATTTACTGTCAAACCTGCTTTATCGACTTTTTAATCATCCCCGTAGGGCCCATATAGACTATCAAATATGTTATTGAGCGATTATTTTGTTCCGGTGTTTGCTGCAAGGGCACTGCAAAAGGGGGAAAAGAAAATAAATTCAATAAAGTTTATATGGGATTTCATACAAAACAAACTTGAATAGCTTTAAAAATTATCTATGAAATTTCTCATTTTGCTACAATTAAATAATTGAAATTTCTTTTGGCGCTGCAAAAGGGGAAATAATAGTTATTTAGGTATCAAGGGAATTATGAGGATGTTAATTACCGAGGGAAACGTTTACTACCCGAGGGCCTCTGGCCCGAGGGTTAGTAAGTTTCACAAGGTAATTGACATCTAATAATTCACGTGATACATAAATAATTTTATGTTTTACTACCTAAAACATTTATTAAACTAAAACATTTATTTTTATCAAGTATTTGATAGCATGATTTTTCGTTTTAATTGATCAAGTTAGTTGTTTTTCATTTCAAATTGTATTGCTGGGTTATTGTTATTCGTTACTATGGCTTTATGTAAATAATGTTGTTTATGAATAAACAAAACAAAAATTTATAATGAAAACTAGGTCTATTATGAATCCATAACTCCCTCTTATAATTCCCTTGGGAATTAAGAATGTCATTATTATGTCGGTAACTAAGGTCTAAACAACTTATAATAAATCAGTAAAACATAAAATATTTTATTCTCTTCTGTCCGTAAAACAAATACCAAAATATGTTAAATTTTTCATACAAGTTGTATGGGAATTTTGGGCAATTTTCATGTTTGAGCGACTTAAGAATAATATTTTATATATTACGCTTAATATATACTCGATAGGATAGTTTTTATCTCAATTAAAAGTTTTAATTGCGAATTGAATGTTAAATGTATTTCCTAAACACATTCAACATAAGTGACACAACTTCATCATGAACTTTTTAATCATCAGCGTAGGCCCCGAAAAAACTGTTGATTTCAACTTTTTGTTTTATGATACAGTTTTGAATTTTAACGCATAGCTTTTTCAATTTTGTGAATTATTTTTTTTAATTGTGTTGTGTATCATTTAATTATTATTATTTTTAACTACAAAATAATAAGTTTTTTACAAGAATGAATTAAAACTGTGTAAGTATTAATTAATTTGTTAAAAAATAGTAATTTTATTTAAAATAATAATTGCCGTGGCCCACTCTCGATGAAATTGAAATTAAATCTGCAAATCGACTCAAAAATTTAAATTTACTCTGCTATCGCATTTGAGTAAATTTTGCCAGATTGTGTTGTTGAAATTCAAGTAATATTTGTTTTTTAATATTTGTTTTTTCGTAATTTAATTTTTTTAGAAGCAAATAAAGCAAAACAAAAAATAATATTTCTGCGAAAAACGACTAAATTTCAATTTCATCGGAGTTTTTGAGAAATGAGTCACGGCAAATAATACAGAAAAAATCTACTTTACCGAACGTCTTAAAAACATTAAAATTCATTAGAAATCATTAGAATTTTGACAACACGACTTTAAAGTTTATTAATTTTAATGATTTCTTTATAAATACCCAAAATTACGGATAGTAGCAAAGATAACGTAATGGCCAATAACATGAGCTATCAACCAAAAAGTTTCGAGTACGAATCAAGTTACGTCGTTCCGTTTGTTTTGCTTTGCTTCGTTTTTATTTATATTTTAGATTCAAAATCACGGAGGTGGAAAATTTCAAGTTTGGTTTTATGACAAAAAACAGTAAATGCTATAATGATGATAACTAATTTGTATTGTCACTAAATCTGTATTAAAACAATAGTTTGTTAGGACATTGCACATAATGTATTACTTCTTTTGTAATATTACTTTTAAACGCCGCTTAAAATAGTCATTTCATGGACGTTTTTGAAAGGTAATAAATCGTCCAAAAATGCATAAAAACGATTTAGCTATTTTGAGCCTTTAACGTTTAGAAACAGTTTAAGCCCCAAAAACATTACAGTGCATGCACAATTAAATTACTTTTACCAAGTTTGTATGAAAATTTATTTTGAGGAAAATAAATATTTTTGAAATATATTTGTCTCAATGAAAAAGTTTAAAATTTCATAACTAATTTCATGATCAATAGAGAATGAAGCTGGCTACAGTTTAAAGCATTGTGCTTATATTAAAAAATAATAATAAAAAGTGGCTCAAATCTCATGAGTAAAAAACTCATAAATTGTGCATGCACCGTTATATTAATTTGATCAATATTCTTCTTAATGCCAAAATAACTGAGCTATTATGGTACGACAGGTCACCGATTATTTTGGCCCGCGGTAACTACGCTCGCTCGGTGCCGCCGCTTTGCTCCGCTGAATTAAAGATACCTTCGGTTTGCATGCTACAGTCTAAGTGTTGATTTTCATATCACCTTGACTTAACATTGAAAAATAAACAATTACAATAAAGTTTAAAACCTGTAAGTATTACTTGTTTGCTTCTCATTTTATTACTCCGATTTCAATTTAAATATTATTTTCAATTAAATGTCACCAAAAATCTCTTCTTGATGGCAAATCACATAATTCTAAATTATTTTTGCGCAAGACACGCAAATTCAATTCTTGCTTCCAAATGACGTCATTTGGGGCAACCAAAGTTTGCGATCTCACAGCCGATGGACGTAATTTTGAAACAACATTCAAAATACAAGGTCAGATCTAGAAAACCGCTGAAAGGATTTCAAAAATTTTTGTTTCTAAAAATAGGTATACTCAATGAAAATAGCCGTCAGGACGATATGTTCGAAAACTGTACCAGAAGTGTGTCAAAAAATCGTCAAGTGTGTCAAAACAAGGAAATATTCATATTTTTTGCTTAAAAACGGTAGTTTTAAGTGATAATGAGTAGTAACCTTGAATTTGTATGTGAGACCAAAAACTAGATTATTTCATTATAAGTTTGTCAAAAAAATATTGTCAGTGTGACAAAAGAATGTTTCATTTAATTTTTACCCAATTTTTTGGAAAAAAATAAAATTAATTATTTGTATGTCATGAAATGTGATTGAACATGCAATTTGAATTTGTGAATTTTAAATTTTTGCAATATTTTTGGAATATTGAAAAAAAGTTTCAATTTTTGATTTTGCAAGAATTTCCGGAATGTTTTTAGAATTTTGAAAAAGTTTAAATTTTTGTTTTTATTATAATTTTTGGAATTTTGAAAAAGTTTGTAATTTTAATTTTTTTGCAATATGTTTATAATTTTGAAAACAAATTGATTTTTTGAATTTATGAATTTTCAATTTTATAAATATTTTTAGAAGTTTGAAAAAAGCTTCAATTTTTGATTTTGTAAGAATTTTTGAAATATTTTTAGAATTTGAATTTTGATTTTTTTATAATTTTTGGAATTTTGTAAAAAGTTTCAAATTTTGATATTGTTATAATTTTTGCAATATTTTTAGGGGCATATACCATAAAACTTAAAGGTTTACCAACCCTCGAACACGCAACATATAATTGACCATGCTAAAAACACGATGTTTCTAGGTCAAGCCCACAAATTGACATTGTTTGGCCTTGTGACTTATTAATAGTGCCAATGCTAATTGAATTGGAAATTGGACAACAACCTTAAAAATTTCTCCAAAACCCTTTACCAATCACTTTCAAATTTTGACATGCCGTTCAATTCTCAATCCATCTAGATTGCTAGAATGCTAATGCTCTCTGTTATTCATATTTCCCAAATGGAAAAATTAAAAAATACGCTTTCTATTCTTATTACGACTCTTTGAAATTATTCTTACTAATTAAACAAAATGTACGCCGGGTCCCGCTAGTATAAATATAATAAGAAATTCTTGTCATGTTTTAATTTTTGTTTTATTTACATATAGGGTGTAATAGAAAACTTTTTTGCTAATACGACAAATGAAAAAAATTGTGATATAAAAATAATGAATCAACTTCGATGAGTTCAACTTCTCCTTTTAAAATGTCATCATCATCACAGATATCATTAAAGAATGCGTTTCAAAATACAAATTCTTATTCTAATGGTTATTTTTGTTTGTTTGATAACGTTTGCTTTGTTTATTATAAATTTTATATTACAGAAGCTGGACAAAAATATCAGGAAATTTTGAGATCAACATTATTTCTTATAGCAAAAGAGAATCTGCCATATTCATTCGTAGAAAGTGAAGGATTTTTACACCACATGAAGACAGTTTGTCCAAAGTTTCAGGTGCCATGCCGTAAAACAGTGAAGAAGAAAATGTCAGAAAAATACGAAATCTCTTTTAATTTAATGAAAGAAAAACTTAAAAATGTTAAACGTTTTGTATTGTCCACAGATATATGGACTCATACACAGACAACAAGAAGCTATCTCGGTATAACGGCTCATTATTTTGAGAATTTAATCACTGTGTATTGGAACAATGAAATTACAGGAAAGACACACTTCTGATAATTTGGTAATTGCGATAGAAAAAGTTCTTGCAAATTGGGGAATTCGAAAATCGCTGATAACTGCAATCACCACAGATAATGCGGCTAATATTGTTAAAGCCTGCCATAATTTTCTATCTCGAAAACAGCATCTTGGATGTTTTGCTCATACCATAAACGTTATTATCAGTTCTGATGGAATTGATCAAACATCAGGAATGAAAGTTTTGTTAAGTCAGATTAAAGAAATTGTTGGATTTTTTAAGCACAGTGTTAGAGCTTCAGATGAACTCCGCAATATAACATCTTTAAAATTGATCCAAAGTGTGCCAACACGGTGGAATTCTATGTATTTCATGCTAGAGCGCTTTCTTAAACTTTCAGATACAATAAACAAAGTGTTATTTATGTTAGAAAGTGGACCACGAATGATTGACGTTCAAACAGTATTAGAACTTCAACAAATACTAAAGCTTCTTAAGCCATGGGCTGATGTTACTAATGAGATCAGTGCTGAAAAAAATATTACGTGCATTAAAATTATCTCCATCTCGATGTGTTTAAAAAAGTTTTTGGAAACTGAAACCGTTAGTAATTCAACACCAGTTGTTCACAAATTGTTTAAAACAAATCTTGAAAATGGAGTGCACAAAAGGTTTCAAAATTACGAATCAAATCCATTGCTTTCTATAGCTACTATTTTAGACCCACGGTATAAAGGTACAATTAGACGATATCATTTAAGTGAAATCTCACTCCAAAAAGTAAGAGTCTCACTCGATGATAACGTCTAAACTAACATCTCATTCATAAAATGAGACATAACTTTTACGTCATCTTATAATTTCAAAGTGATGTATCACTTACCAAGTGATAACGTGTAAACAGAATCAAAAGGTAAATTGTATCTCACTTTACTTTTTAAATTTGTTTAACTTTCATCTCATTTTATGGTGTCTTGTTTGATTTTTATATATATTACTGGTGCAGTTACTACAGTTGCATTGTGTAATTTAATTATGTATGTATATTTATTGTTTTGAATCAGTATCCTATATGTTGTTTAAAGCTGTTGGTTGCAGTTAATTTTAAATAAATATTTTTCACTAAAAAAATGGATAATACCAAACATTTGTGGGTGAGAGATGAGATAATCCTACTTATCCAATTAAATGCGAAACAAAACTGCTTATGGTAGATTGGAATCTCGGACTACGGCAACAAAATTAAAAGAAACTCAGCGATAGAAGCAATTGCGGCAGAATTAAAACTAAGCATGCCAGAAGTAAAGGTAAAAATAAATCGGGTACGTTCTCAGTTCTGGAACGAAAAAAATAAAGTTAAAAAAAAAATCGGACAACGGAACAAACGAAAATAATATAACTAAATGGGAATTCTTTAACAGTTTACGATTTCTGGATTCGCATAGTAGTAGTAATTTTAATACAAAATTTATTTTATTTATTATCTGTCGATATCACATTAACTTCATTGATTTTTATTAAATATTTGACTTATGATGAAAAACGTGATCTACGCAGGTGAAAAAGCCGATCTTTGAACTTGACCATTTTTGATTTTCTTGAAACTTGGCATACAAGTAGTATGGACAAAATAAAAATACGGCTTATTTTAAAATTTTTTTAAAGTGCATTGTTTGAGCATAGGGGGCACCCCAACATGCATGAAAAATGAAGATTCTGCCACTCCGACGTAAATTTGAAAATAAATTGCTCAAGAACGTCTATACCGATTTCATCAAACTATTTTTTGTTTGATAGATGATTAGTTAGTAGTTTGAAAAAAAATTAATTAATTGTTTTTATAATTAATTTTTAAATAAAAATATTAAAAAACTTTTTTAAAGATGGCGCTAGGGTCGAAGATCAATTGGAATTTAATTAATTTTTTTTCTGAAAATAGTTCTATCCATACTCTAAAATATATCAAATTAACTCAGAGATGCTAATTCTTGTTCTTGAGATATTCAATTATAAAGATTTTAAGTACGACTGAAATTCGAATTTGTCATAATTTTTTCAAACAACTTCCATTAACAAAAAATTTTAAAATCAATTAAATTTTAACTTTTTTTTTAAATTTAGTTCTGACCTTCCTTAAAATATATCAAATTTACAAAGAGGCGTTAATTAGTGTTCTTGAGATATTTAATTCTAAAGATTTTTAGTCCGATTAAAATTCTAAATGTTCATTATTTTCTCGAAAATTTTTATCATCAAAAAATTTTAACCACTGAAGTTCGAGAAAATAATGAACAATTAGAATTTTAATCGGACTAAGAATTTTTAAAATTAAATACCTCAAGAACACGAATTAACGCCTCTTTGTTAATTTGATATATTTTAAAGTAAGGTTAGAACTATATTTAAAAAAAAAAAGTTAAAATTTAATTGATTTTAAGATTTTTTGTTGATGGAAGTTGTTTGAAAAAATTATGACAAATTCGAATTTTAGTCGTACTAAAAATCTTTAAAATTAATTTTCTCAAGAACTAGAATTAATGCCTCTTAGTAAATTTGATATATTTTAGAATAAGGATAGCACTATTGTCAAGAAAAAAATTAATTAAATTCCAATTGATCTTCGACCTTAGCGCCATGTTTAAAAAAGTTTTTTTAATATTTTTATTTAAAAATTAATTATAAAAACAATTAATTAATTTTTTTTCAAACAACTAACTATTCATCTATCAAACAAAAAAAAGTTTGATGAAATCGGTATAGACGTTCTTGAGCAATTTAATTTCAAAGTTACATCGGATTGGCAGAATCTTCATTTTTCATGCATGTTGGGGTGCCCCCTATGCTCAACCAATGCACTTTAAAAAAATTTTAAAATAAGTCGTATTTTTATTTTGTGCATACTACTTGTATGCCAAGTTTCAAGAAAATCAAAAATGGTCAAGTTTTCACAACTGTAGTGGATCTCCCCAACCCACTACATATCCACGACGAACGCCAAACAAACGGCATCCAATTCTATATCAATCCCCATCCATCCTACAAACCTCAAAAACTCAGCAACAGCTAAAATACAAACAAGTTAAACCAATCTAAATCAACGTTACTACAAAGTAACCAAACTCAATTAAAATCACCCTAGACTAAACAAACTTTCATTAACAATGTTCGATTATAATCCTCAAAACCAATTAACATTCAAACCCAAACAAATCTCCCTAGACTAAACAAACTTTAATTAACACTTTCTACAATGTAAGTAAGGACTTTCAATCATAATTCTCAAAACCAATCAATATTTAAACCCGCACAACCCAAATTAACATAAACAAAGCCTAAACTAGAATTTACTACAAAGTAACCAAATCCAATTAAAATCTCCCTAGACTAAACAAACTTTAATTAACAATGTTCGATTATAATCCTCAAAATCAACAATCCAAACCAGACTAAACAAATTTTAATTAGATCCAGCTGCACATCTCATAATCTAAATCAATATTTCATTTAAGCAAACAAATCTCAGTTCATATAAAATTCTCAAACCAAATATTTTTAATTGAAAACCATTATAACAAAAAACATAAAAATTTTCCCTAGCACACGCCAACTAAAGAATTCCAACAAAAACAATCAACTTAAATTTCATTTCCTTTTTAATAATTAAAACACAAAATTAATTCTCATAAAAATAGTTTATATGACAAAAATTTCACAAACAAAATAACTAAAATCGACCAATTTTAACGATAATTTTTTTTTGCTGTCAGAAATTTTATTTTTCATTCATACAAACTATGATATTTAAACAGTAGGCTTTGCTTTAACTGTCGGCAATTCTTCTTGTCGTCGATAATTTTGCTTTGTCGTTATGAAAATTCTTTGTTTTCATTTTTTCTTCTAACAAAATACAATATTAATTCATCTAGTAGCCACATATTTGACGTTTATTTTTTCAAAATCTGAAATAAAATTGCCTTAAAAATTCAAACATTTAAATTAAATTAAATCTACCTAAAATGAACGCCAATCGGTTTGGAAATCTTACTAGTGACGAAATAAGTAATATTATTATAAAATCAGAACCAGTTAATACTACTAAATCGCACAATTTTGTACGAAATCAATTTCAAGCCTTTTGCGAAACAAGAAATTTTAGAATGGATGGAAATAAAAGTGCCGTGGAAATTGCATCAATTCTAAAAGATTGGGCTATGAATATGAAAAAACAAAACGGAGAAGATTACAAAGATCACTGTGTGAAAACAATTTGGAACATCACAGCAAAACTAGTTCAAAGGGATTATTATGAAAAATATAAACGTGTTTTCAACCCGTTTAATGATATTGAATTTAAAGAAGCAAGAGATGCCAGAAATGCTAAAAGAAAATACCTACAAAACATTCCTGAAAAAAGAAAAGTCAGTGCTAAGGCACTTTTACCAGAGGAATATACAAAAATTTTGAAAACGTGTGATGCATCAAACCCTAAAGGACTTCAACTGAAATTTTTTCATGTTACGGCATTTGAACTGGGGTGGCGTGGCGGAGAAGCGAGTCGATGTCGCATTGATTTTTTTCATGAAGAGTACTCTCCTTCAGGGAATATTCAGCGAATCGAATATAATCCAATATTCAGTAAAACGTGCCAGGGCGGCGATAAAACTTGTACTGATTCCAAATGGTTAGTTCAAAACACAAGTGATCCTGAAATTTGTCCTGTGAGCTTATTTAAAATGCTTATTGCCAAACGTGGTAATAATATAACCACAAACCGATTATTTTTGACTCCAAATCCATATTTTGATAGAAATGGAATTTGGTATAAAAACATCCCCATTGGTACGAACGAGATTGCAAAATGGACTAAACAATCTGCCGAAAAAATTGGAATAGATACGCGAAAAAATAAAATCACTAACCATTCCAACCGCTCTTCTTTTGTTTCACGGTTATCTCATGCCGGTATTTCTGAAAGCGAATTATTAAAAATGTCTGGGCACAATAAAGCGTCGTCACTTAAACCCTACTTGCAACTAAATAAGGAGCACCACCTAGATATCATAAATAGAGTGCGAGCTCAAAATCAAGTAGAAAAAGTAAAAAGCAATTTGGAAAATTTTCCAGCCGAAGAATCCTTGAATGAAACTCCAAAAACTGGTAACAGTTTACACTTACAACAGTCTACGTTAACTTCAAACTCCACAGTTTCATCGAGAGCTAGTTGCACTAACACAACGGTGAAACAAAATCAACCATATGTGTTCAATAATTGCACAATCACTAATTGTAATTTTAATTAAAGTATAGTATTTCTAATAAATTTATTTGAGTTTTAAACATTGTAACTCTGTATTTTTAAAACATTTTGAAATTTAGGAAGAAATAATTATGTTTTAAACCACATTACATAATTTAAAAAAAAATTATCTCATTAAACACCACTCTTCATTGAAATTTTTGTCTTCAATTTTTCAATTTTACTCATTAAATTATTTTTAAGCAACACTGCTCAATCAAACCGCTACTTAAACCACTCGTCCTTCGGACTCGTGGTTTATTGTGCGGTTTGATTCGCAGTGTTGCTAAATAATTTAATTCGAAAAATCAAAAAATTATCGAAAAAATTTCAATGACTCGTGGTATTACAACCGAAAATTATCCAAAACATTGTTGTTCTAACGGAAATCAAACATATTGAATTCCAAGTTTTTCTATAAAAATTAATTACAAAATGCTGAAACAATGCATTCTATTTATTTTAAAGTTATTTGAATGTTAGAAATTTACTATATATAGAAGAAAATTTCCAACATTCAAGAGAGTCTAATTTAAAACCGACACGCGCCGGTACGTGATAAGTGAGGCTACGAAAGCCTAAACAAAAGTGAAAAAGTGTTGTATTCAGGGAAAACCTTTCCCAACCACAAAGTAAAAGTACTAGAGTTAGAATCAGTGTTAAGTGCCCAATTAAATTTGTAAAAGTGCTAAAGCAAAATTATTTGCGTTTAACCAAGAAGAATCCGAGTAGAGATTCTACATAAAATCATTTCAATTCTTTGAATCATAAATTTAAACAACTAATTTTGTAAAAGTGCTAAATGAAAATTATTTCCAAAAAGAATCCGAGTAGAGATTCTACATAAAATCATTCAATTCTTTGAAACATAAATTTGAATAATTAAATTTGTAGAAGTGCTAAAGGAATATTAATTCCGTTTTACCAAAAAGAATCCGAGTAGAGATTCTATATAAAATCATTTCAATTCTTTGAAACATAAATTTGAATAATTAAATTTGTAGAAGTGCTAAAGGAATATTAATTCCGTTTTACCAAAAAGAATCCGAGTAGAGATTCTATATAAAATCATTTCAATTCTTTGAAACATAAATTTGAATAATTAAAATTGTAAAAGTGCTAAAGGAATACTAATTCCGTTTATCCAAAAAGAATCCGAGTAGAGATTCTACATAAAATCATTTCAATTCTTTGAATCATAAATTTAAACAACTAATTTTGTAAAAGTGTACCAACCAATAAACATAGTGATCAATAAACTCACCTAGTGAACGTGAATTAAAACTCTTTTAAATTCAACATCCAAGAGAAATACCAGCAATAAGCGGGGACCACAAGAATGAGTAACTTCAAGGTTATTAAATTTTCAGGTTTCGGACGACGAAGCAGCAAGCAGGTAGCTCTGAAAACCTAGCAGGGCCGCACCTGAAACCCACCATTGACTCAGACGGTCATCCGAACCCCCACAGTTGGAGTAGCCGGTAGCTCTAACACATTAGAGGTACCGCCGAACTCCCACAATTGGCGCAGCCGAAATTCGAGTCTAGAGGCTCGAGCAACGATCCTACAGCTTCCGGGTGTTAAGCACTGAACACCGGAACCACAAAAAATTTATCAAAAAGTACATTTTTCTCAAAACATCGACTTCATTATAAGCACACGATATAATTATCAACACAAAATATTATTAAAAACAACGAGTTCATCTACATATAAAAATCAAGAAATTGTCAACAATCACGCTTTGGATGAAAAATAATACAACAAACAAACACGAAATCAACATAAATTTTCAATAAATTTCATATTAATAATTTTTTAATATATTACAATATAAATTTTTTTATATATATAATTATATACATAATTTTTAAACAAAATTTAAAGAAAAAATACTCTTTACAAAACATTTAAAATTTTCAGCAGGTATAAAAAACATAATATTTATTACAATTTATCAAATTATTTTAAAACAACAAAATTTTACATTTAATACAAAAAACAAAAATACCTCTCTTAAGCTGGAAAGACCACCTGAGCAGAATCGACTCGGACCTTTTGCATTATTTAGTACTTATTTTGTACTAATTTGTACCACCAATAAAAATTCTGTACCACGTGCCGTTACGACAAAACCCGTGGCGCTGCTAGCTTAATATTAAGCTAGAAAGACCACCTGAGCAGAATCGACTCGGACCTTTTGCATTATTTAGTACTTATTTTGTACTAATTTGTACCATCAAGAAAAATTTTGTACCACGTGCCGTTACGACAAAACCCGTGGCGCTGCTAGCTTAATATTAAGCTAGAAAGACCACCTGCGCAGAATCGACTCGGACCTTTTGCATTATTTAGTACCTATTTTGTACTAATTTGTACCACCAATAAAAATTTTGTACCACGTGCCGTTTAGGAGAAAACTACCCCTAATTAATTTTAGCCTTTCAAGCAAAGTAGGCTTTTGCATGAGCAGACCCGATCGTCACTTCCAAATAAAAACTATTATAGTTTGTACCGATAAAATATGAACTTTCAGATTTTGTACCCCTTGCCGTTTAGAAGAAAACTACCCCTAATTAACTTATGCCTCAGAAGCAAAGTGAGGTTTTACATGAGCAGACCGGACTCGTCACTTCTAAATTATAATCATTATAGTTTGTACCGATAAAATATGAACTTTCAGATTTTGTACCCCTTGCCGTTTAGGAGAAAACTACCCCTAATTAACTTTAGCTTCGGAAGCAAATTTAGCTTTTGCATGAGCTAACCCGATCGTCACTTCTAAATTAGAACCATTATAGTTTGCACCGATAAAAAATGAACTTTCTGATTTTGTACCCCTTGCCGTTAGGGAGAAAACTACCCCTAATTAGCTGTAGACTCACAAGCAAATTAGGCTTTTGCATGAGCAGACCCGATCGTCACTTCTACATTAGAACCACTATAGTTTGTACCGATAAAAAATGAACTTTCAGATTTTGTACCCCTTGCCGTTTAGGAGAAAACTACCCTTAATTAACTTTAGCCTCACAAGCCAATATAGTTTTTGCATGAGCAGACCCGTACGTCACTTCTAAATTAGAACAATTATAGCTTGTACCGATGAAATATGAACTTTCAGATTTTGTACCCCTTGCAGTTTTGGAGAAAACTACCCCTAATTAACTCTAGCCTCGCAGGCAAAGTAAGCTTTTGCATGAGCGAACCCGATCATCACTTCTAAATTAGAACCATTATAGTTTGCACCGATATAATATGAACTTTCAGGTATTGTACCCCTTTACGTTCAGGAGAAAACTACCCTTAATTAGCTCTAGCCTCACAGGCAAAGTAGGCTTTTGCATGAGCAGACCGGATCGTCACTGCTAAATTTGAATCATTAAAGTTTGTACCGATAAAATATGAACTTTCAGATTTTGTACCCCTTGCCGTTTAGGAGAAAACTACCCCTAATTAACTCTAGCCTCCAGAGCAAATTTAGCTTTTGCATGAGCAGACCCAATCTTCACTTCTAAATTAGAACCATTATAGTTTGCACCGATAACAAACGAACTTTCTGATTTTGTACCCCTTGCCGTTTAGGAGAAAACTACCCCTAATTAACTCTAGCTTCTCAAGCAAAGTAAGCTTTTGCAAGAGCAGACCCGATCGTCACTTCTAAATTATAATCATTATAGTTTGTACCGATAAAATATGAGCATTCAGATTTTGTACCCCTTGCCGTTTAGGAGAAAACTACCCCTAATTAACTTTAGCCTCGGAAGCAAATTTAGCTTTTGCATGAGCAGATCAGATCGTCACTTCTAAATTAGAATCAATATAGTTTGTAACGATAAAATATGAACTTTCAGATATTGCCGTTTACAAGAAAACTACCCCTAATTAACTTATGCCTCAGAAGCAAAGTAGGGTTTTACATGAGCAGACCCGATCGTCACTTCTAAATTAGAACCATTATAGTTTGAACCGATAAAATATGAACTTTCAGATTTTGTACCCCTTGCCGTTTAGGAGAAAACTACCCCTAATTAACTTATGCCTCATAAGCAAAGTAGGGTTTTACATGAGCAGACCCGATCGTCACTTCTAAATTATAATCATTACAGTTTGTACCGATAAAATATGAACTTTCAGATTTTGTACTCCTTGCCGTTTAGGAGAAAACTACCCCTAATTAACTCTAGCCTCATAAGCAAAGTAGGCTTCTGCATGAGCAGACCCGATCATTACTTATTAATTCGAACCATTATAGTTTGTACCGAAAAAATTTCATATTTTGTACCCCTTGCCGCTTAGGAGAAAACTACCCCTAATTAACTCTAGCCTTACAAGCAAAGTAGAGTTTTGCATGAGCAGACTGGATCGTCACTTCTAAATTATAATCATTATAGTTTGTCCCGATAAAATATGAACTTTCAGATTTTGGACACCTTTACGTTTAGGAGAAAACTACCTCTAATTAACTCTAGCCTCACAAGCAAAGTAAGCTTTTGCATGAGCAGACCGGATCGTCGCTTCTAAATTTGAATCATTATAGTTTGTAGCGATAAAATATGGACTTTCAGATTTTGTACCCCTTGCCGTTTAGGAGAAAACTACCCCTTATTAACTGTAGCCTCCCAAGCAAATTTAGCTTTTGCATGAGTAGACCCGATCTTCACTTCTAAATCAGAACCATTATAGTTTGCACCGATAAAAAATGAACTTTCAGATTTTGTACCCCTTTCCGTTTAGGAGAAAACTACCCCTAATTAACTCTAGCCTCACAAGCAAAGTAGGCTTTTGCATGAGCAGACCCGATCGTCACTTCTAAATAAGAAATATTATAATTTGTACCGATGAAATATGAACTTTCAGATTTTGAACCATTTGCCGTTTAGGAGAAAATTACCCCTAATTAACTCTAGCCTCAGAAGCAAAGTAGGGTTTTTCATGAGCAGACCGGATCGTCACTTCTAAATTATAATCATTATAGTTTGTACCGATAAAATATGAACTTTCAGATTTTGTACCCCTTGCCGTTTAGGAGAAAACTACCCCTAATTAACTTTAGCTTCGGAAGCAAATTTAGCTTTTGCATGAGCAGACCCGATCGTCACTTCTAAATTAGAACCATTATAGTTTGCACCGATAAAATATGAACTTTCAGATTTTGTACCCCTTGCAGTTTAGGAGAAAACTACCCCTAATTAACTCTAGCCTCCCAAGCAAAGTAGGCTTTTGCATGAGCAGACCCGATCGTCACTTCTAAATTTGAATCATTAAAGTTTGCACCGATAAAATATGAACTTTCAGATTTTGTACCCCTTGCCGTTTAGGAGAAAACTACCCCTAATTAACTTTAGCCTCCCAGGCAAATTTAGCTTTTGCATAAGCAGACCTGATCTTCACTTCTAAATTAGAACCATTATAGTTTGCACCGATAAAAAAAGATTTTTCTGATTTTGTACCCCTTGCCGATTAGGAGAAAACTACCCCTAATTAACTTATGCCTCTCAAGCAAAGTAAGCTTTTGCATGAGCACACCCGATCGTCACTTCTAAATTAGAATCATTATAGTTTTTACCGATAAAATATGAGCATTCAGATTTTGTACCCCTTGCCGTTTAGGAGAAAACTACCACTAATTAACTCTAGCCTCTCAAGCAACGTAAGCTTTTGCATGAGCAGACCCAATCGTCACTTCTAAATTTGAATCATTATAGTTTGTACCGATAAAATATGAGCATTCAGATTTTGTACCCCTTGCCGTTTAGGAGAAAACTACCCCTAATTAACTTTAGCTTCGGAAGCAAATTTAGCTTTTGCATGAGTAGATCAGATCGACACTTCTAAATTAGAATCATTATAGTTTGTACCGATAAAATATGAACTTTCAGATATTGTCCCCCTTGCCGTTTAGGAGAAAACTACCCCTAATTATCTCATGCCTCAGAAGCAAAGTAGGGTTTTACATGAGCAGACCCGATCGTCACTTATAAATTAGAACCATTATAGTTTGTACCGATGAAATATGAACTTTCAGATTTTATACCCCTTGCCGTTTAGGAGAAAACTACCCCTAATTAACTTATGCCTCAGAAGCAAAGTAGGGTTTTACATGAGCAGACCTGATCGTCACTTTACAATTATAATCATTACAGTTTGTACCGATAAAATATGAACTTTCAGATTTTGTACTCCTTGCCGTTTAGAAGAAAACTACCCCTAATTAACTCTAGGCTCATAAGCAAAGTAGGCTTCTGCATGAGCAGACCCGATCATTACTTATTAATTCGAACCATTAGAGTTTGTACCGAAAAAATATGAGCGTTCAGATCTTGTACCCCTTGCCGCTTAGCAGAAAACTACCCCTAATTAACTCTAGCCTCACAAGCAAAGTAGAGTTTTGCATGAGCAGACCAGATCGTCACTTCTAAATTATAATCATTATAGTTTGTACCGATAAAATATGAACTTTCAGATTTTGTACCCCTTTACGTTTAGGAGAAAACTACCCCTAATTAACTCTAGCCTCGTAAGCAAAGTAAGCTTTTGCATGAACAGACCGGATCGTCACTTCTAAATTTTAATCATTATAGTTTGTAGCGATAAAATATGGACTTTCAGATTTTGTACCCCTTGCCGTTTAGGAGAAAACTACCCCTAATTAACTGTAGCCTCCCAAGCAAATTTAGCTTTTGCATGAGCAGACCCGATCTTCACTTCTAAATTAGAACCATTATAGTTTGCACCGATAAAAAATGAACTTTCAGATTTTGTACCCCTTTCCGTTTAGGAGAAAACTACCCCTAATTAACTCTAGCTTCACAAGCAAAGTAGGCTTTTGCATGAGCAGACCCGATCGTCACTTCTAAATAAGAACTATTATAATTTGTACCGATAAAATATGAACTTTCAGATTTTGTACCCCTTGCCGTTTAATAGAAAACTACCCCTAATTAACTTATGCCTCAGAAGCAAAGTAGGGTTTTGCATGAGCAGACCGGATCGTCACTTCTAAATTATAATCATTATAGTTTGTACCGATAAAATATGAACTTTCAGATTTTGTACCCCTTGCCGTTTAGAAGAAAACTACCCCTAATGAGCTTTAGCTTCGGAAGCAAATTTAGCTTTTGCATGAGCAGACCCGATCGTCACTTCTACATTAGAACCATTATAGTTTGCACCGATAAAATATGAACTTTCAGATTTTGTACCCCTTGCAGTTTAGGAGAAAACTACCCCTAATTAGCTCTAGCCTCCGAAGCAAAGTAGGCTTTTGCATGAGCAGACCCGATCGTCACTTCTACATTAGAACCACTATAGTTTGCACCGATAAAATATGAACTTTCAGATATTGTACCCCTTGCCGTTTAGGAGAAAACTACCCCTAATTATAACTGTAGCCTCCTAAGCAAATTTAGCTTTTGCATTCGTCACTTCTAAATTAGAACCATAATAGTTTCTACCGATGAAATATGAACTTACAGATTTAATACCCCTTGCAGTTTAGAAGAAAACTACCCCTAATTAACTCTAGCCTCTCAAGAAAGTAAGCTTTTGCATGAGCGAACCCGATCTTCACTTCTAAATTAGAACCATTATAGTTTGCACCGATAAAATATGAATTTTCAGATTTTGTACCCCTTTACGTTTAGGAGAAAACTACCCTTAATTAGCTCTAGTCTCACAGGCAAAGTAGGCTTTTGTATGAGCAGACCGGATCGTCACTTCTAAATTTGAATCATTAAAGTTTGTACCGATAAAATATGAACTTTCAGATTTTGTACCCCTTGCCGTTTAGGAGAAAACTACCCCTAATTAACTTATGCCTCAGAAGCAAAGTAGGGTTTTACATGAGCAGACCGGATCGTCACTTCTAAATTATAATCATTACATGTTTGTACCGATAAAATATGAACTTTCAGATTTTGTACCCCTTGCCGTTTAGAAGAAAACTACCCCTAATTAACTCTAGCCTCATAAGCAAAGTAGGCTTTTGCATGAGCAGACCCGATCATTACTTATTAATTCGAACCATTATAGTTTGTACCGATAAAATATGAGCGTTCAGATTTTGTACCCCTTGCCGCTTAGGAGAAAACTACCCCTAATTAACTCTAGCCTCAGAAGCAAAGTAGAGTTTTGCATGAGCAGACCGGATCGTCAATTCTATATTATAATCATTATAGTTTGTACCGATAAAATATGAACTTTCGGATTTTGTACCCCTTGCCGTTTAGGAGAAAACTACCCATAATTAACTTATGCCTTAGAAGCAAAGTAGGGTTTTACATGAGCAGACCCGATCGTCACTTCTAAATTAGAACCATTATAGTTTGTACCGACAAAATATGAACTTTCAGATTTTGTACGCCTTGCCGTTTAGGAGAAAACTACCCCTAATTAACTTATGCCTCAGAAGCAAAGTAGGGTTTTACATGAGCAGACCGGATCGTCACTTCTAAATTATAATCATTACATGTTTGTACCGATAAAATATGAACTTTCAGATTTTGTACCCCTTGCCGTTTAGAAGAAAACTACCCCTAATTAACTCTAGCCTCATAAGCAAAGTAGGCTTTTGCATGAGCAGACCCGATCATTACTTATTAATTCGAACCATTATAGTTTGTACCGATAAAATATGAGCGTTCAGATTTTGTACCCCTTGCCGCTTAGGAGAAAACTACCCCTAATTAACTCTAGCCTCAGAAGCAAAGTAGAGTTTTGCATGAGCAGACCGGATCGTCAATTCTATATTATAATCATTATAGTTTGTACCGATAAAATATGAACTTTCGGATTTTGTACCCCTTGCCGTTTAGGAGAAAACTACCGCTAATTAACTCTAGCCTCAGAAGCAAAGTAGGCTTTTGCATGAGCAGACCGGATCGTCGCTTTCAAATTAGAATCATTATAGTTTGTTCCGATAAAATATGAACTTTCAGATTTAGCACCCCTTGCCGTTTAGGAGAAAACTACCCCTAATTAACTCTAGCCTCCCAAGCAAATTTAGCTTTTGCATGAGCAGACCGGATCTTCACTTCTAAATTAGAATCATTATAGTTTGCACCGATAAAATATGAACTTTCAAATTTTGTACCCATTTCCGTTTAAGAGAAAACTACCCCTAATTAACTCTAGCCTCACAAGCAAAGTAGGCTTTTGCATGAGCAGACCCGATCGTCACTTCTAAATTAGAACCATTATAGTTTGTACCGATAAAATATGAACTTTCAGATTTTGTACCCCTTGTCGTTTAGGAGAAAACTACCCCTAAATAACTCTAGCCTCACAAGCAAAGTTAGGTTTTGCATGAGCAGACCTGACCGTCACTTCTCAATTAGAATCGTTAGAGTTTGTACCGATAAAATATGAACTTTCAGATTTTGTACCCCTTGCCGTTTAGGAGTAAACTACCCCTAATTAACTCTAGCCTCACAGGCAAAGTAAGCTTTTGCATAAGAAGACCCGATCGTCACTTCTGAATTAGAACCATTATAGTTTGCACCGATGAAATATGAACTTTCAGATTTTGTACCCCTTGCCGTTTAGGAGAAAACTACCCCTAACTAACTCTAGCCTCACAAGCAAAGTAGAGTTTTGCATGAGCAGACCCGATCGTCACTTCTAAATTATAATCATTATAGTTTGTACCGATAATATATGAACTTTCAAATTTCGTACCCCTTGCCGTTTAGGAGAAAACTACCCATAACTAAATTTAGCCTTGCAAGCAAATTTAGCTTTTGCATTAGCAGACCCGACCGTCACTTCTAAATTAGAACCATTATAGTTTGCACCCATAAAATATGAACTTTCAGATTTTGTACCCCTTGCCGTTTAGGAGAAAACTACCCCTAATTAAATTTAGCCTCACAAGCAGAGTAGGGTTTTGCATGAGCAGACCCGATCGTCACTTCGAAATTAGAATCATTATAGCTAGAACCGATAAAATATGAACTTTCAGACTTTGTACCCCTTGCCGTTTACAAGAAAACTACCGCTAATTAACTCTATCCTCACAAGCAAATTAGGCTTTTGCATGAGCAGACCCGATCGTCACTTCTAAATTAGAACCATTATAGTCTGAACCGATAAAATATGCACTTTCAGATTTTGTACCCCTTTCCGTTTAGGAGAAAACTACCCCTAATTAACTCTAGCCTCACAAGCAAAGTGGGCTTTTGCATGAGCAGATCCAATCGTCACTTCTAAATTAGAATCATTATAGTTTGAACCGATAAAATATGAACTTTCAGATTTTGTACCCCTTGCCGTTTAGGAGAAAACTACTCCTAATTAACTCTATTCTCACAAGCAAATTAGGCTTTTGCATGAGCAGACCGGATCGTCACTTCTAAATTTAAACCATTATAGTTTGAACCGAAAAATAAGCACTTTCAGATTTTGTACCCCTTTCCGTTTAGGAGAAAACTACCCCTAATTAACTCTAGCTTTACAAGCAAAGTAGGCTTTTGCATGAGCAGACCCAATCGTCACTTCTATATTAGAATAATTATAGTTTGAACCAATAAAATATGAACTTTCTGATTTTGTACCCCTTGCCGTTTAGGAGAAAATTACCTCTAATTAACTCTAGCCTCACAAGCAAAGTAGGCTTTTGTATGAGCAGACCCGATTATCCCTTCTACATTAGAACCATTATAGTTTGCACCAATAAAATATGAACTTTCAGATTTTATGCTTCTTGCCGTTTAGGAGAAAACTACCCCTAATTAACTCTAGCCTCAGAAGCAAAGTAGAGTTTTGCATGAGCAGACCGGATCGTCAATTCTTTATTATAATCATTATAGTTTGTACCGATAAAATATGAACTTTCGGATTTTGTACCCCTTGCCGTTTAGGAGAAAACTACCGCTAATTAACTCTAGCCTCAGAAGCAAAGTAGGGTTTTGCATGAGCAGACCGGATCGTCGCTTTCAAATTAGAATCATTATAGTTTGTTCCGATAAAATATGAACTTTCAGATTTAGCACCCCTTGCCGTTTAGGAGAAAACTACCCCTAATTAACTCTAGCCTCCCAAGCAAATTTAGCTTTTGCATGAGCAGACCGGATCTTCACTTCTAAATTAGAATCATTATAGTTTGCACCGATAAAATATGAACTTTCAAATTTTGTACCCATTTCCGTTTAAGAGAAAACTACCCCTAATTAACTCTAGCCTCACAAGCAAAGTAGGCTTTTGCATGAGCAGACCCGATCGTCACTTCTAAATTAGAACCATTATAGTTTGTACCGATAAAATATGAACTTTCAGATTTTGTACCCCTTGCCGTTTAGGAGAAAACTACCCCTAATTAACTCTAGCCTCACAATCAAAGTAGGGTTTCGCATGAGCAGACCGGATTGTCACTTCTAAATAAGAATCATTATAGTTTGTACCGATAAAATATGAACTTTCAGATTTTGTACCCCTTGTCGTTTAGGAGAAAACTACCCCTAAATAACTCTAGCCTCACAAGCAAAGTTAGGTTTTGCATGAGCAGACCTGACCGTCACTTCTCAATTAGAATCGTTAGAGTTTGTACCGATAAAATATGAACTTTCAGATTTTGTACCCCTTGCCGTTTAGGAGAAAACTACCCCTAACTAACTCTAGCCTCACAAGCAAAGTAGAGTTTTGCATGAGCAGACCCGATCGTCACTTCTAAATTAGAATCATTATAGTTTGTACCGATAATATATGAACTTTCAAATTTCGTACCCCTTGCCGTTTAGGAGAAAACTACCCATAATTAAATTTAGCCTTGCAAGCAAATTTAGCTTTTGCATTAGCAGACCCGACCGTCACTTCTAAATTAGAACCATTATAGTTTGCACCCATAAAATATGAACTTTCAGATTTTGTACCCCTTGCCGTTTAGGAGAAAACTACCCCTAATTAAATTTAGCCTCACAAGCAGAGTAGGGTTTTGCATGAGCAGACCCGATCGTCACTTCGAAATTAGAATCATTATAGCTAGAACCGATAAAATATGAACTTTCAGATTTTGTACCTCTTGCCGTTTACAAGAAAACTACCGCTAATTAACTCTATCCTCACAAGCAAATTAGGCTTTTGCATGAGCAGACCCGATCGTCACTTCTAAATTAGAACCATTATAGTCTGAACCGATAAAATATGCACTTTCAGATTTTGTACCCCTTTCCGTTTAGGAGAAAACTACCCCTAATTAACTCTAGCCTCACAAGCAAAGTGGGCTTTTGCATGAGCAGATCCAATCGTCACTTCTAAATTAGAATCATTATAGTTTGAACCGATAAAATATGAACTTTCAGATTTTGTACCCCTTGCCGTTTAGGAGAAAACTACTCCTAATTAACTCTATTCTCACAAGCAAATTAGGCTTTTGCATGAGCAGACCGGATCACTTCTAAATTTAAACCATTATAGTTTGAACCGAAAAATAAGCACTTTCAGATTTTGTACCCCTTTCCGTTTAGGAGAAAACTACCCCTAATTAACTCTAGCTTTACAAGCAAAGTAGGCTTTTGCATGAGCAGACCCAATCGTCACTTCTATATTAGAATAATTATAGTTTGTACCAATAAAATATGAACTTTCTGATTTTGTACCCCTTGCCGTTTAGGAGAAAATTACCTCTAATTAACTCTAGCCTCACAAGCAAAGTAGGCTTTTGTATGAGCAGACCCGATTATCCCTTCTACATTAGAACCATTATAGTTTGCACCAATAAAATATGAACTTTCAGATTTTATGCTTCTTGCCGTTTAGGAGAAAACTACCCTTAATTAACTTTAGTCTGGCAGAGGTGTACCACAATAGCAAATGTCTGACAATGGCTGACGTGAGTTCTATTACTATCCCGAAGAATATATAAAAAAATTACCTTTTATACTTTAACGCAACTTTGGAGGCCCCTTTGTTACCTACTCCCTGCCATGGCCACCATGATCCAAGCTTCATATGTCGCCAATCGTTCCTACCTGAGTAGGAGGTTTGCGTAGAAAAACTTTCAGCTTTTATAAAATAACAAAGGTCTGGCCGTCGCGGGCTCTTGCTCTATTAGGTAATTTAGAAGAATTATACTGTAGTGAAATTGAATCTTATTTAAAATTTTCTTTTGTTAATCCGATGATTTTTTTTGCTGGGTTTTGATTATATTTTTTATGTAATATTAAACAGTTTTTTTTGAATTTACAAAAGTTTTCGTTGTTCTTGGTGGATGATAATGTTCGTTGCAGAATTTTATATGATATATTAAGTTTTCGTTTGATTGGTTAGAGGATTTTGTAGGACTTAAGATAATCAGGGGAGACTTATAACAACATATAGCACACTAGTCTCCATGGGTGGATTTAATGGGGAAAAGTGCTAGACACCTTCTACCTAGTGACTAAATATTCTTCTCAATCTGGTGTTTCTTTTGTGTTGTTTTATTTCGTTTTGGTTTCTACAACAAGATTAACTCAGAACACCTTTTAGGTAAAAAGTAGCACTCTCATGCTTTTACGAAATGCCTAAGACATCCCCATACCCACTTTTCACTGATCTACTAGCCAAGGCAGATGCTGCGTCTTAAGGTAATTAATTTCGTAGAAGGAATTCTGTTCGCAATTCTCTCTGCGATAGAGAGAATTTTTATTCATTCCGCGACATTTTATTTATAATTTCGGTCACTGGGCGATTTCTACCATATTAAAATATTCCGCAACATGGTATAAGTGAAAATGAATTGTTTGCAAAATTTATAAAAAATATGTGACAGAGGAAAAGCTTAAGAATTGGCACAATGAGTCTATTTCTAGAGAAAAAAATCCCTTTTAAAAATGAATGATAGCAACCGATGAAGCCGTTTTCTATTCTTTCCTAAGCAGGTTTTTAATGAGAATTAGTGGGTTTGAATCGATCCTCTTTTCCGATAGAAACGGCAGGAATAATCATTATCGTGAAAAACAATGAGCCTACAGAAAGTGTATTCTTAAGGTGATCAGCCGTCCTCCTTTTGGAAGGACAATTCTGCTTTTGTAGGCTCTGTCCTTCCTCGGAATATGTCCTCCTAGCTGTCCTAGCGATTTTAAAACTAATCTGTTAATCTCTGTATTCAGAGACGTTTTTATATCAGCCATTTATCAATTCAATTTAATTTTTTTAACAAAGTATTAGAATTGTTCAATCGAAAGGGTGTAGTTTTCCATCATGACTAAACCAGACTACACATATCTTTGATTATCCGCCAAAAATGATTGAACTGTTAACTGGGTTAGCAGTTTGGTGCAGTCAATGTATATAGCCCAGATTTTGCTGCATCTGACTATCATTTATTCCTGTCTTTGGAAATAATCTTTGATGAGAAAAAGCTTGCCGATAAAAGAGTCAACGAAAATCACTTGAATAAAAAGATAAGCTTAAATAAAAAAACTAAGAATAACAGAACTATCCTGCAATTTTCATAAATGAATTTAATTAAAAGTAAAACCTACAAATATGCAATTTGCAATCAAAACTACATTCCACATCACACGATGCTACTAGGCTTGCCACCTATACGTTTTTGGAGCGTATAATACGTTTTTTTTATCAAAAATATTTGTGAATACGCTATACGTACGTTTTTTGAAAATATTCATATATAATATCACGAGTCGTCAAATAATAATCGATTATTTTCCATAAATTTTTAACCTCAATTGGCATATTTGGCATATTTGAAAACTTTTTTTCACGTACTTAAAATATAAATCTTTCCAAAATTTTCAAAAAAAATAGTTCAAGTTTAACGGTTGAGACCCTAGGTCTGTTGAAATGAAAACAAACGCAAAAGGCAATGCTTTCATCATGTTTCAGTTTATGTTATTTAAATTCATCTTAGCTTTGAAACATACTTTTCAACTAAAGCCTCAAAAAATTTCAGCTTTCTAACCCAAAAGGTTTCATTTTTATAAGCGTTATAATGAACCTCTTGCAAAAAAAATATCAAGCCATTTAATACCATAGAAAAATTATCAAAATCTCTTGTTTTTATTTTTTTTACTAAGTAGCCGTTTGAAAAAGATTAAATAAGAACAAAAAAACACAACAACAAAGATGATTTTGAAATAAAATTGTTTTTATTCGCCTATATATTAAAGTGTTACTTTATTACTGTGATTTGCGGCTTTAAAGTATCACTTTTCAGCTATTTATTTTGTCGTCATAGCTACGTCCAAAAAAGTAAAAAGCATTTGTATTTGTTTAAATTCTATGAAAAATAATTTTTTTTATCAAAGCAACCCGCAAATTCAAAATTTCATTATCCAATTAAAATAGTTGTTATCATTTGTTGTCATAGAATTTGGAAAAAATAATAAATATTTTTTCAAAGGTTACTTGTTCCACATATTTTGATTTTAAAATTTATGAAAATTTGTAATTTTAATTTAGAATAAACAACTTTTCTTAAAATATTTTGCTTGCGGCGAATAAAAAATAGTATATGATGCACGGACGTAAGCTATTTTGGACTTAATGTGGGTGCAAATCTCGGCTAGCGCCTCGATTTGCAAACTCCACATCCGTCCAAAATCTTAAGCTTTACGTCCTTGCATCATAATGTACTATTGATAATGTTTGATCATAAATTGTGTGTGATGGTATAATTGTAGTTGATTTGATCAATATTGTTAAAGTAGAATAGATTCTTTTTGAACCAATAGAACACATTTATAAGACACATATATAAGTTATCACAATTTATAAATTAAAATTATATGGATAACCTGGTTAAAATGCTTTCTAAGTGATTTATCGTTGAAAACATTGTGATGGTTTGTTTAAGTTTTTTACGGTCGGTTATCACCCCAAAATGGGAGAAAACTACCCCTAATTAACTCTAGCCTCACAAGTAGCAAAGTAGAGTTTTGCATGAGCAGACGCGATCATTATTTCTAAATTTGAACCATTATAGTTTGTACTGATAAAATATGAACTTTCAGATTTTATACCTCAAGCCGTTTAGCATAAAACTACCCCTAATTAACTTTTGCCTCAGAAGCAAAGTAGGGTTTTACATGAGCAGACCGGATCGTCACTTCTTAATTCGAACCATTATAGTTTGAACCGATAAAATATGAACTTTAAGTTTTTGTACCCTTTGCCGTTTAGGAGAAAACTACCCCTAATTGACTCTAGGCTCATAAGCAAATTTAGATTTTGCATGAGCAGACCCGATCGTCACTTCTAAATTAAAACCATTATAGTTTGTACTGATAAAATATAAACTTTCAGATTTCATACCCCTTGCAGTTTAGGAGAAAACTACCCCTAATAGCCTCTCAAGCAAAGTAGGATTTTGCATAGAAGACCTGATCGTCATTTCTATATTAGAATCATTATAGTTTGTACCGATAAAATATGAACTTTCAGATTTTGTACCCCCTGCCGTTTAGGAGAAAACTACCCCTAATTAGCTCTAGCCTCACAAGCAAAGTAGGCTTCTGCCTGAGCAAACCCAATCATCACTTCTAAATAGAACCATTATAGTTTGTACCGATAAAGTATGAACTTTCAGATTTTGTACCCCTTTCCGTTTAGGAGAAAACTACCCCTAATTAACTCTGGCCTCACAAGCAAAGTAGGCTTTTGCATAAGCGAACCCGATCATTACTTCTAAATTAGAACCATTATAGTTTGTACCGATGAAATATGTGCTTTCAGGTTTTGTACCCCTTTCCTTTTAGGAGAAAATTAGCCCTAATTAACTCTAGGCTCACAAGCAAATTTAAATTTTGCATGAGCAGAAACGATCGTCACTTCTAAATTATAATCATTATAGTTTGTACCGATAAAATATGAACTTTCAGATTTTGTACGCTAATTCTTGGAATGGTTTCATCAATTTTTTTCATTTTCAAAAAGATCAAAATAATCCCAAATAACGGTAAACAATTAGATTTTAATATTTTCTAAATAAATGAATGTAAAAATTAATTATTTTCTTAAACATGTTGAACTAGCACTGATATGATGTAACATCTACGCTTACCACCTTTGAATTTTTCCAAAAGCGTATACATATATATTTTGAAATAAAATAATTAAAAGAATTATTTTTACTCATATGTTTTATTTATTTTATAAGTTAATTGGAAAAATATGGAGGGGCTGAAATCATCTCAGAGCTGTGAGATTCGATCAAGACTTCGGTCTGGGTTAATAATTTTGATATAGCTTTCGGCAAAAACTTTTATGAGGACATGGTTTTTAGTTTTGGGAAGCGATGTACATATATCAAACATAACTTTTTGTTACTTTTGTTAAAAATACATGTACTTTAGTATTTTTTATGTCTGTTTAGATGTGTATTACAAAACTAACACGAAACAACAATACGTTGTCGGAAAATTATAACAGATCATAAATTAACATAATTTAGTGAAAATATTATACAATCAGCAAACTACTCAAAAACCTCTCCATTTAGCGTTTCAAGAAAATATTTCAAAATCACAAATTCATATTTCTTTCATCATTCCAAAAATATTGTAAAAATTAAATAAAATCAAAAACTCAAACTTTTTTCAAACAAAATTCTAAAAATATTCCAAAAATTATTGCAAAATCAAAGATTAAAACTTTTTTCAAAAACTCTAAAAATATTGCATAAATTATAACAACATCGAAAATTGAAAATTTTTCCAAAATTATAAAAATTATAATAAATTCAAAAATTTAAAATTTTTCAAAATTCTAAAAATATTCCATAAATTCTTACAAAATCAAAAATTGAAACTTTTCAAAATTCCAAAAATATTTCAAAACTATCACAAATTCAAAAATTTCCATGTTCAATTATATTTACGTAAGCAAACAGCTAAATTTTTTTTTCAAAAAAATTATCTAAAAAAATAAATGAAATCATATTTTTGACACACTTGACAATATTTTTTTGAAAAACTTATAATGCAATAAAATTCTCAATAATAATTTCAAGTTCATTATACATTTCATTTCATACAAATAACTAATTTTATTTTTTCCTAAAAAAATAAATGAAAATCATTCTTTTGACACACTTGACATTATTTTTTGACTAACTTATAATTCTCAATAATAATAATAAAATTCCATGTCGTACAAATAATTAATTTTATTTTTCCAAAAAATTGGGTAATAAAATAAATAAAAATCTTTCTTTTGACACACTTGACAACATTTTTTTGCCAAACTCATATTGCCATAATTCTCAATAATAATAATAAAAGTTCATATCATACAAATAATTAATTTTATTTTTATACAAAAAACTGGGTAAAAAAATAAATAAAAATCTTTCTTTTAACATACTTGACAACTTTTTTTGACATACTTATAATGCCATAATTCTCAATAATAAAAGTTCATATCATACAAATAATCAATTTTATTTTTTTACAAAAAATTGGGTAAATAAATAAATAAAAATCTTTCGTCTGACAACAATCTTTTTTTGACAAACTTATAATGCAATAACTTAGATTTTGGTCCCACATACCAATCCCGACAATCAAGATTTCTCCAAATTTAATGTTCCTACTCGTAATCTTAAAATGAAAGTTTTTAAAGCAAAAAATTGCTTTTTTAGAATCAGTAGGTCCTAAAACGTCGAGAAATGCCAAAAAAAGTGGGGGTAAGAATTTCACTTTTGGCTCATGAATGCAATACTTAGGTCTTTCAGACCATATTAAAACGATAACAATATAAACAAAATAAATATATTAAAAAAATGTCTTACTTTAATTGACTAAATAACATATAATAACATAGTTAAAAATTTTATAAATAGTAACCAAATGGTATAGGAGATCGATTTTGCTGCTTCGATCAATTTTTTGTTAGACTTATCGTTTTTCTTAATAAAATTTGCAAATTCAGTGCAACTCATCTGTAGTTGAAATGCTTAAATAATTCTGATTTCACCATATCGGTATGAAGCCTTTTGATTTGTAAGTCCATATATTTCCCATCACGCTAAAAATGCGTTCAACAAAACAATTAAATTTATTAACTGGCCTGCAAACACAAATTTGCAAATTTTAAGTCATTCAAGTGCGTTTGTGTTGATTTTAGAATATTCAGTCCACTTTTCTCTGCAATTCATTACAGTTAATAAGGGAAAAACTTCATTTAGGTTACGTATTTATGAAAATAACTGAATTTAACTATTTATAACCAAAACAGGCGTATATTTTTGACAATTCAACTCACTAAATAAAGTTTCGATAAGGTCCAATAAAAACGCTTCATTTACTATTTTTTAACAAATCAAAACGAATTGTTTCGATTATTTTTCTCTGGTGGGAAGGAAAAGCGAATATTTTCGGCCTACTTAATATATTAATTTAAAAATTCACATACAAAATTATGTGAAAATGCAATTCGCAAATAGTAAAAATGTCCGTTTTCATTCATAAATAATTGCATGTTTATGTTTATTTGTCAAAAATAAATTACAAATTTATAACATTTATGCGCCTACTAAGATGAAATAATATTTAATTTTGTTTGACAACAAAGGCTTATGTTGTATGAAATAATGTTACTATTTCTGTTCGTTAAATTGTCTGCTAAATACAACTCGTCACCAAATTATTAGTCGATTATTTTTCAACATTACCAGTCATGCCATTTGAGGTCAAATGACATTCAAATGACATTCGTAATAATGATTATGAAAAATAATAGATTATTATTTGACGACTCGTGATATTATATATGAATATTTTCAAAAAACGTACGTATAGCGTATTCACAAATATTTTTGATAAAAAAAACGTATTATACGCTCCAAAAACGTATAGGTGGCAAGCCTAGTAGCATCGTGTGATGTGGAATGTAGTTTTGATTGCAAATTGCATATTTGTAGGTTTTACTTTTAATTAAATTCATTTATGAAAATTGCAGGATAGTTCTGTTATTCTTAGTTTTTTTATTTAAGCTTATCTTTTTATTCAAGTGATTTTCGTTGACTCTTTTATCGGCAAGCTTTTTCTCATCAAAGATTATTTCCAAAGACAGGAATAAATGATAGTCAGATGCAGCAAAATCTGGGCTATATACATTGACTGCACCAAACTGCTAACCCAGTTAACAGTTCAATCATTTTTGGCGGATAATCAAAGATATGTGTAGTCTGGTTTAGTCATGATGGAAAACTACACCCTTTCGATTGAACAATTCTAATACTTTGTTAAAAAAATTAAATTGAATTGATAAATGGCTGATATAAAAACGTCTCTGAATACAGAGATTAACAGATTAGTTTTAAAATCGCTAGGACAGCTAGGAGGACATATTCCGAGGAAGGACAGAGCCTACAAAAGCAGAATTGTCCTTCCAAAAGGAGGACGACTGATCACCTTAAGAATACACTTTCTGTAGGCTCATTGTTTTTCACGATAATGATTATTCCTGCCGTTTCTATCGGAAAAGAGGATCGATTCAAACCCACTAATTCTCATTAAAAACCGGCTTAGGAAAGAATAGAAAACGGCTTCATCGGTTGCTATCATTCATTTTTAAAAGGGATTTTTTTCTCTAGAAATAGACTCATTGTGCCAATTCTTAAGCTTTTCCTCTGTCACATATTTTTTATAAATTTTGCAAACAATTCATTTTCACTTATACCATGTTGCGGAATATTTTAATATAGTAGAAATCGCCCAGTGACCGAAATTATAAATAAAATGTCGCGGAATGAATAAAAATTCTCTCTATCGCAGAGAGAATTGCGAACAGAATTCCTTCTACGAAATTAATTACCTTAAGACGCAGCATCTGCCTTGGCTAGTAGATCAGTGAAAAGTGGGTATGGGGATGTCTTAGGCATTTCGTAAAAGCATGAGAGTGCTGCTTTTTACCTAAAAGGTGTTCTGAGTCAATCTTGTTGTAGAAACCAAAACGAAATAAAACAACACAAAAGAAACACCAGATTGAGAAGAATATTTAGTCACTAGGTAGAAGGTGTCTAGCACTTTTCCCCATTAAATCCACCCATGGAGACTAGTGTGCTATATGTTGTTATAAGTCTCCCCTGATTATCTTAAGTCCTACAAAATCCTCTAACCAATCAAAAGAAAACTTAATATATCATATAAAATTCTGCAACGAACATTATCATCCACCAAGAACAACGAAAACTTTTGTAAATTCAAAAAAAACTGTTTAATATTACAAGAAAAACATAATCAAAACCCAGCAAAAAAAATCATCGGATTAACAAAAGAAAATTTTAAATAAGATACAATTTCACTACAGTATAATTCTTCTAAATTACCTAATAGAGCAAGAGCCCGCGACGGCCAGACCTTCGTTATTTTATAAAAGCTGAAAGTTTTTCTACGCAAACCTCCTACTCAGGTAGGAACGATTGGCGACATATGAAGCTTGGATCATGGTGGCCATGGCAGGGAGCAGGTAACAAAGGGGCCTCCAAAGTTGCGTTAAAGTATAAAAGGTAATTTTTTTTATATATTCTTCGGGATAGTATTAGAACTCACGTCAGCCATTGTCAGACATTTGCTATCGTGGTACACCTCTGCCAGACTGAAGTTAATTAAGGGTAGTTTTCTCCTAAACGGCAAGGGGTACAAAATCTGGAAGTTCATATTTTATCGTTATACAAACTACAATGATTCTAATTTAGAAGTGACGATCCCGTCTGCTGATGCAAAACCCCTCTTTTCTTGTGAGGCTAGAGTTAATTAGGGGTAGTTTTCTCCTTAACGGCAAGAAGCATAAAATCTGAAAGTTCATATTTTATTGGTGCAAACTATAATGGTTCTAATGTAGAAGTGATAATCGGGTCTGCTCATACAAAAGCCTACTTTGCTTGTGAGGCTAGAGTTAATTAGAGGTAATTTTCTCCTAAACGGGAAGGGGTATAAAATCTGAAAGTTCATATTTTTCGGTTCAAACTATAATGGTTTAAATTTAGAAGTGACGATCCGGTCTGCTCATGCAAAAGCCTAATTTGCTTGTGAGAATAGAGTTAATTAGGGGTAGTTTTCTCCTAAACGGAAAGGGGTACAAAATCTGAAAGTGCATATTTTATCGGTTCAGACTATAATGGTTCTAATTTAGAAGTGACGATCGGGTCTGCTCATGCAAAAGCCTAATTTGCTTGTGAGGATAGAGTTAATTAGCGGTAGTTTTCTCCTAAACGGAAAGGGGTACAAAATCTGAAAGTTCATATTTTATCGGTTCTAACTATAATGATTCTAATTTCGAAGTGACGATCGGGTCTGCTCATGCAAAAGCTAAATTTGGTTGTGAGGCTAAATTTAATTAGGGGTAGTTTTCTCCTAAACGGCAAGGGGTACAAAATCTGAAAGTTCATATTTTATTGGTGCAAACTATAAAGGTTCTAATTTAGAAGTGACGATCGGGTCTGCTCATGCAAAAGCTAAATTTGCTTGCAAGGCTAAATTTAATTATGTGTAGTTTTCTCCTAAACGGCAAGGGGTACAAAATCTGAAAGTTCATATTTTATCGGTACAAACTATAGTGGCTCTAATGTAGAAGTGACGATCGGGTCTGCTAATGCAAAACCCTTATTTGCTTGTAAGGCTAGAGCTAATTAGGGGTAGTTTTCTCCTAAACGGCAAGGGGTACAAAATCTGTAAGTTCATATTTTATCGGTACAAACTATAATGATTATAATTTAGAAGTGACGATCCGGTTTGCTTATGTAAAACCCTACTTTGCTTCTAAGGCATAAATTAATTAGGGGTAGTTTTCTCCTAAACGGCAAGGGGTTCAAAATCTGAAAGTTCATATTTTATCGGTACAAACTATAATAGTTCTAATTTAGAAGTGACGATCGGGTCTGCTCATGCAAAAGCCTACTTTGCTTGGGAGACTAGAGTTAATTAGGCGTAGTTTTCTCCTAAACGGCAAGGGGTTTAAAATCTGAAAGTTCATATTTTATCGGTACAAACTATAATGATTCTAATTTAGAAGTGACGATCGGGTCTGCTCATGCAGAAGCCTACTTTGCTTGTGAGGCTAGAGTTAATTAGGGGTAGTTTTCTCTTAAACGGAAATGGGTACAAAATTTGAAAGTTCATATTTTATCGGTGCAAACTATAATGATTCTAATTTAGAAGTGAAGATCCGGTCTGCTCATGTAAAACCCTACTTTGCTTCTGAGGCATAAGTTAATTAGGGGTAGTTTTCTCCTAAACGGCAAGGGGTGCTAAATCTGAAAGTCCATATTTTATTGGTACAAACTATAATGATTATAATTTAGAAGTGACGATCCGGTCTGCTCATGCAAAACCCTACTTTGCTTGTGAGGCTAGAGTTAATTAGGGGTAGTTTTCTCCTAAACGGCAAGGGGTACAAAATCCGAAAGTTCATATTTTATCGGTACAAACTATAAAGATTATAATTTAGAATTGACGATCCGGTCTGCTCATGCAAAACTCTACTTTGCTTCTGGGGCTAGAGTTAATTAGGGGTAGTTTTCTCCTAAGCGGCAAGGGGTACAAAATCAGAACGCTCATATTTTATCGGTACAAACTATAATGGTTCGAATTAAGAAGTAATGATCGGGTCTGCTCATGCAAAACTCTACTCTGCTTATGAGGCTAGAGTTAATTAGGGGTAGTTTTCTTCTAAGCGGCAAGGGGTACAAAATCTGAAAGTTCATATTTTATCGGTACAAACTGTAATGATTATAATTTAGAAGTGACGATCCGGTCTGCTCATAAAACCCTACTTTGCTTCTGAGGCATAAGTTAATTAGGGGTAGTTTTCTCCTAAACGGCAAGGCGTACAAAATCTGAAAGTTCATATTTTATCGGTACAAACTATAATGGTTCTAATTTAGAAGTGACGATCGGGTCTGCTCATGTAAAACCCTACTTAGCTTCTAAGGCATAAGTTAATTAGGGGTAGTTTTCTCCTAAACGGCAAGGGGTACAAAATCTGAAAGTTCATATTTTATCGGTACAAACTATAATGATTCTAATTTAGAAGTGACGATCCGGTCTGCTCATGCAAAACCCTACTCTGCTTGTGAGGCTAGAGTTAATTAGGGGTAGTTTTCTCCTAAACGGCAAGGGGTACAAAATCTGAACGCTCATATTTTATCGGTACAAACTATAATTACTCGAATTTAGAAGTAATGATCCGGTCTGCTCATGCAAAACCCTACTTTGCTTGTGAGGCTAGAGTTAATTAGGGGTAGTTTTCTTCTAAACGGCAAGGGGTACAAAATCTGAAAGTTCATATTTTATCGGTACAAACTATTATGGTTCGAATTAAGATGTAATGATCGGGTCTGCTCATGCTAAACTCTACTTTGCTTGTGAGGCTAGAGTTAATTAGGGGTAGTTTTCCCCTAAATGGCAAGAAGCACAAAATCTTAAAGTTCATATTTTATCGGTACAACTATAGTGGTTCTAATATAGAAGTGACGATCGTTTCTGCTCATGCAAAAGTTAAATTTGCTTCAGAGGTTAGAGTTAATTAGGGGTAGTTTTCTCCTAAACGGAACGGGGTATAATAGCTGAAAGTTCATATTTTATCGGTGCAAACTATAATGGTTCTAATTTAGAAGTGATGATCGGTTTCGCTCATGCAAAATCTTACTTTGCTTGTGAGGCTAGAGTTAATTAGGGGCAGTTTTCTCCTAAACTGCAAGGGGTATAAAATCTGAAAGTTCATATTTCATCGGTAGAAACTATAATGGTTCTAATTTAGAAGTAACGAACGGGTCTGCTCATGCAAAAGCTAAATTTGCTTGTGAGGCTAAATTTAATTAGGGGTAGTTTTCTCCTAAACGGCAAGGGGTACAAAATCTGAAAGTTCATATTTTATCGGTACAAACTATAGTGGCTCTAATGTAGAAGTGACGATCGGGTCTGCTAATGCAAAACCCTTATTTGCTTGTAAGGCTAGAGCTAATTAGGGGTAGTTTTCTCCTAAACGGCAAGGGGTACAAAATCTGTAAGTTCATATTTTATCGGTACAAACTATAATGATTATAATTTAGAAGTGACGATCCGGTTTGCTCATGTAAAACCCTACTTTGCTTCTAAGGCATAAATTAATTAGGGGTAGTTTTCTCCTAAACGGCAAGGGGTTCAAAATCTGAAAGTGCATATTTTATCGGTTCAGACTATAATGGTTCTAATTTAGAAGTGACGATCGGGTCTGCTCATGCAAAAGCCTAATTTGCTTGTGAGGATATAGTTAATTAGCGGTAGTTTTCTCCTAAACGGAAAGGGGTACATAATCTGAAAGTTCATTTTTTATCGGTGCAAACTATAATGGTTCTAATTTAAAACTGAAGATCGGGTCTGCTCATGTAAAACCCTACTTTGCTTCTGAGGCATAAGTTAATTAGGGGTAGTTTTCTCCTAAACGGGAAGGGGTACAAAATCTGAAAGTTCATATTTTATCGGTACAAATTATAATAGTTCTTATTTAGAAGTGACGATCGGGTCTGCTCATGCAAAAGCCTACTTTGCTTGTGAGGCTAGAGTTAATTAGGGGTAGTTTTCTCCTAAACGGAAATGGGTACAAAATCTGAAAGTTCATTTTTTATCGGTGCAAACTATAATGGTTCTAATTTAGAAGTGAAGATCGGGTCTGCTCATGCAAAAGCTAATTTTGCTTGGGAGGCTACAGTTAATAAGGGGTAGTTTTCTTCTAAACGGCAAGGGGTACAAAATCTGAAAGTCCATATTTTATCGCTACAAACTATAATGATTCAAATTTAGAAGTGACGATCCGGTCTGCTCATGCAAAAGCTTACTTTGCTTGTGAGGCTAGAGTTAATTAGGGGTAGTTTTCTCCTAAACGGCAAGGGGTACAAAATCTGAAAGTTCATATTTTATCGGTACAAACTATAATGATTATAATTTAGAAGTGACGATCCGGTCTGCTCATGCAAAACTCTACTTTGCTTGTGAGGCTAGAGTTAATTAGGGGTAGTTTTCTGCTAAGCGGCAAGGGGTTAAAAATCTGAACGCTCATATTTTTTCGGTACAAACTATAATGGTTCGAATTAATAAGTAATGATCGGGTCTGCTCATGCAGAAGCCTACTTTGCTTATGAGGCTAGAGTTAATTAGGGGTAGTTTTCTCCTAAACGGCAAGGAGTACAAAATCTGAAAGTTCATATTTTATCGGTACAAACTGTAATGATTATAATTTAGAAGTGACGATCGGGTCTGCTTATGTAAAATCCTAATTTGCTTCTGAGGCATAAGTTAATTAGGGGTAGTTTTCTCCTAAACGGCAAGGGGCACAAAATCTGAAAGTTCATATTTTATCGGTACAAACTATAATGGTTCTAATTTAGAAGTGACGATCGGGTCTGCTCATGTAAAACCCTACTTGGCTTCTGAGGCATAAGTTAATTAGGGGTAGTTTTCTCCTAAACGGCAAGGGGTACAATATCTGAAAGTTAATATTTTATCGGTACAAACTATAATGATTCTAAATTAGAAGTGACGATCTGATCTGCTCATGCAAAAGCTAAATTTGCTTCCGAAGCTAAAGTTAATTAGGGGTAGTTTTCTCCTAAACGGCAAGGGGTACAAAATCTGAATGCTCATATTTTATCGGTACAAACTATAATGATTCTAATTTAGAAGTGACGATCGGGTCTGCTCATGCAAAAGCTTATTTTGCTTGTGAGGCTAGAGCTAATTAGGGGTAGTTTTCTCCTAAACGGCAAGGGGTACAAAATCAGAAAGTTCGTTTGTTATCGGTGCAAACTATAATGGTTCTAATTTAGAATTGAAGATTGGGTCTGCTCATGCAAAAGCTAAATTTGCTTGGGAGGCTAGAGTTAATTAGGGGTAGTTTTCTCCTAAACGGCAAGGGGTACAAAATCTGAAGGTTCATATTTTATCGGTACAAACTTTAATGATTCAAATTTAGAAGTGACGATCCGGTCTGCTCATGCAAAAGCCTACTTTGCCTGTGAGGCTAGAGCTAATTATGGGTTGTTTTCTCCTGAACGTAAAGGGGTACAATACCTGAAAGTTCATATTTTATCGGTGCAAACTATAATGGTTCTAATTTAGAAGTGATGATCGGGTTCGCTCATGCAAAAGCTTACTTTGCTTGCGAGGCTAGAGTTAATTAGGGGTAGTTTTCTCCTAAACTGCAAGGGATATAAAATCTGAAAGTTCATATTTCATCGGTACAAACTATAATGGTTCTAATTTAGAAGTGACGAACGGGTCTGCTCAAGCAAAAGCTAAATTGGCTTGTGAGGCTTAAGTTAATTAGGGGTAGTTTTCTCCTAAACGGCAAGGGGTACAAAATCTGAAAGTTCATATTTTATCGGTACAAACTATAGTGGTTCTAATGTAGAATTGACGATCGGGTCTGCTCATGCAAAAGCCTAATTTGCTTGTGAGGCTAGAGCTAATTAGGGGTAGTTTTCTCCTAAACGGCAAGGGGTACAAAATCAGAAAGTTCATTTTTTATCGGTGCAAACTATAATGGTTCTAATTTAGAAGTGACGATCGGGTCTGCTCATGCAAAAGCTAAATTTGCTTCCGAAGCTAAAGTTAATTAGGGGTAGTTTTCTCCTAAACGGCAAGGGGTACAAAATCTGAAAGTTCATTTTTTATCGGTGCAAACTATAATGGTTCTAATTTAGAAGTGACGATCGGGTCTGCTCATGCAAAAGCTTACTTTGCTTGTGAGGCTAGAGTTAATTAGGGGTAGTTTTCTCCTAAACGGCAAGGGGTACAAAATCTGAAAGTTCATATTTTATCGGTACAAACTATAATGATTATAATTTAGAAGTGACGATCCGGTCTGCTCATGCAAAACTCTACTTTGCTTGTGAGGCTAGAGTTAATTAGGGGTAGTTTTCTGCTAAGCGGCAAGGGGTTAAAAATCTGAACGCTCATATTTTTTCGGTACAAACTATAATGGTTCGAATTAATAAGTAATGATCGGGTCTGCTCATGCAGAAGCCTTCTTTGCTTATGAGGCTAGAGTTAATTAGGGGTAGTTTTCTCCTAAACGGCAAGGAGTACAAAATCTGAAAGTTCATATTTTATCGGTACAAACTGTAATGATTATAATTTAGAAGTGACGATCGGGTCTGCTTATGTAAAATCCTAATTTGCTTCTGAGGCATAAGTTAATTAGGGGTAGTTTTCTCCTAAACGGCAAGGGGCACAAAATCTGAAAGTTCATATTTTATCGGTACAAACTATAATGGTTCTAATTTATAAGTGACGATCGGGTCTGCTCATGTAAAACCCTACTTGGCTTCTGAGGCATAAGTTAATTAGGGGTAGTTTTCTCCTAAACGGCAAGGGGTACAATATCTGAAAGTTAATATTTTATCGGTACAAACTATAATGATTCTAAATTAGAAGTGACGATCTGATCTGCTCATGCAAAAGCTAAATTTGCTTCCGAAGCTAAAGTTAATTAGGGGTAGTTTTCTCCTAAACGGCAAGGGGTACAAAATCTGAATGCTCATATTTTATCGGTACAAACTATAATGATTCTAATTTAGAAGTGACGATCGGGTCTGCTCATGCAAAAGCTTACTTTGCTTGTGAGGCTAGAGCTAATTAGGGGTAGTTTTCTCCTAAACGGCAAGGGGTACAAAATCAGAAAGTTCGTTTGTTATCGGTGCAAACTATAATGGTTCTAATTTAGAATTGAAGATTGGGTCTGCTCATGCAAAAGCTAAATTTGCTTGGGAGGCTAGAGTTAATTAGGGGTAGTTTTCTCCTAAACGGCAAGGGGTACAAAATCTGAAGGTTCATATTTTATCGGTACAAACTTTAATGATTCAAATTTAGAAGTGACGATCCGGTCTGCTCATGCAAAAGCCTACTTTGCCTGTGAGGCTAGAGCTAATTATGGGTTGTTTTCTCCTGAACGTAAAGGGGTACAATACCTGAAAGTTCATATTTTATCGGTGCAAACTATAATGGTTCTAATTTAGAAGTGATGATCGGGTTCGCTCATGCAAAAGCTTACTTTGCTTGCGAGGCTAGAGTTAATTAGGGGTAGTTTTCTCCAAAACTGCAAGGGGTACAAAATCTGAAAGTTCATATTTCATCGGTACAAGCTATAATTGTTCTAATTTAGAAGTGACGTACGGGTCTGCTCATGCAAAAACTATATTGGCTTGTGAGGCTAAAGTTAATTAAGGGTAGTTTTCTCCTAAACGGCAAGGGGTACAAAATCTGAAAGTTCATTTTTTATCGGTACAAACTATATGGGTTCTAATGTAGAAGTGACGATCGGGTCTGCTCATGCAAAAGCCTAATTTGCTTGTGAGGCTACAGCTAATTAGGGGTAGTTTTCTCCCTAACGGCAAGGGGTACAAAATCAGAAAGTTCATTTTTTATCGGTGCAAACTATAATGGTTCTAATTTAGAAGTGACGATCGGGTTAGCTCATGCAAAAGCTAAATTTGCTTCCGAAGCTAAAGTTAATTAGGGGTAGTTTTCTCCTAAACGGCAAGGGGTACAAAATCTGAAAGTTCATATTTTATCGGTACAAACTATAATGATTATAATTTAGAAGTGACGATCCGGTCTGCTCATGTAAAACCCTACTTTGCTTCTGAGGCATAAGTTAATTAGGGGTAGTTTTCTCCTAAACGGCAAGGGGTACAAAATCTGAAAGTTCATATTTTATCGGTACAAACTATAATAGTTTTTATTTGGAAGTGACGATCGGGTCTGCTCATGCAAAAGCCTACTTTGCTTGAAAGGCTAAAATTAATTAGGGGTAGTTTTCTCCTAAACGGCACGTGGTACAAAATTTTTATTGGTGGTACAAATTAGTACAAAATAGGTACTAAATAATGCAAAAGGTCCGAGTCGATTCTGTGCAGGTGGTCTTTCTAGCTTAATATTAAGCTAGCAGCGCCACGGGTTTTGTCGTAACGGCACGTGGTACAAAATTTTTCTTGATGGTACAAATTAGTACAAAATAAGTACTAAATAATGCAAAAGGTCCGAGTCGATTCTGCTCAGGTGGTCTTTCTAGCTTAATATTAAGCTAGCAGCGCCACGGGTTTTGTCGTAACGGCACGTGGTACAAAATTTTTATTGGTGGTACAAATTAGTACAAAATAAGTACTAAATAATGCAAAAGGTCCGAGTCGATTCTGCTCAGGTGGTCTTTCCAGCTTAAGAGAGGTGAACTAACCACAAAACGCGCTGCAAATGTCAATTTTAATTAATAATCAAAATAACAATTCTTTGGAAAATTTTATCTATTTTCTTTTGAACAAAAAAATATGCAAAATCTCAGATTTTTTTTTTTTTAATATTTGTTTATTGTTTATTTGGAAAAAAATTTATTTTGTTTATATAAATTAAAGAAGGCAAAAAACACTTCTTCTGATCTTATTAAATTGAACTTAATTTATTTTGTAAATATTGAATAATTTTTTTTTATTTTTAATTTCGAAGAGAAGAAAATCTTCTGGGAAATCTTAAAATTAAAAAAAAAAAAATTTTTGTTTTGTGTTGTTGCCGTGGAGTCTAAGAAATTTTCAAAAAAAAAAAAAAAAACTACACACGAAAATTATATTTTATTTGTTTATTTTAAAAAAAATATTTTTTCGGTTATAGAATTTTTTTTCTTACTTTCAAAGTGATGTTGAAAGGTTTAATTTGTAGACGAAAATAATTTAACGTTTGTTTTATTTGTTTGTTTGTGTGGCGATTATCTGCAGATTTAAAAAAAAAAAAATTTTATCCTTGGAAAATTGTTTTATATAATCAAATTTTTTTTTTTTTTTTTCGTTTTAGAAAGCAACATTGACAAAAGATTTCAACATCATCATCGATTTCGTTTACATTTTAATGTATCATCAATACCGAAAAATGAAAAATTAAAAGCAGCTGAGCTAACATTAAGTCGTAATCCAATTGAAGACGGAAAAAATATAAGACATCAAATATTAGTATATGATATCATACGGCCGGGTATCAAAGGAAAGCGAGAACCAATTTTTCTATTAATTGATTCGAAAAGTGTAAAAATAAATAATACTGGAACGGTATCCTTAGATGTTCTTCCAGCAGTTGATCGTTGGTTACGATCACCGAAAAAAAATTATGGGTTACTAATACATATAGGGTCTGGTAAATCAA
>OY856186.1:310612021-310677021 GCA_963693315.1 Diogma glabrata
TTTTTGATTGTTTAAATTTTGTCAAATTAACAATAATTATTTCTTAATCGCAAAATATTTTTTTGTAAGTATTACGGAATAATTTCGCACATGCAAGTAAAATTGAATTTGAAAATATGAAGTAATAAGTAGGTCTTTAATTTAATGGAATAATTAACAATTTTGAAGTTTTGAGTTATTTGCTACATAGTTTAATATGTAGCACAACACTGTTTGTCACAACTGGTGCGATGAACATTATTGTAGCTCGTCACTATGTTTCTAGTTTAAAGCTTTTACAGAGGTTACCACATACTCGACCATAGATTAGCCGAGGCAACTTGTCTTAAACACATCATACTTCTCTATAATTGATTGAACTATATCAGCCAATCTGCAGACTGCGTATTCGGTAGAGTGGAGTAAACTGAACTGTTATTCTTGTCAGAGAAAAATTAATTTAAATTCTGCATAAAGCAGGCTACATTTTTGATATATTCCTCTTAAACAAGTAGGCGTGTCTGTTCTCCGAAACAAAATTCGATCACTCACTATACAACCTCTTTTGTGTCAACCAAATCTACGTTGTACGTTGACAATTGACATCTCATTCGGCTATTTTGTTTTCGTATTTTGTTGTTGAAGTTAAGATAACCGAAATTAGAATTATTGTGACATGAAAAATTCGGTTGGGTTGGGACCGAATTGTCTTGCGGTAAAATAAAAACAAAGAGAAAGTTGCAAACAGTGTGAAAAACTTTATAAGTTGTTAGAAAACGAACCCTTATTTGAACATTAAATAAAAATAACCCCTGAAAATTCATCTTGCGGTTACTCAACAGCTGAATCAAACGAGAAATCATACAATTTTGATATATTTATATACATAACCTCTCTTAAGCTGGAAAGACCACCTGAGCAGAATCGACTCGGACCTTTTGCATTATTTAGTACTTATTTTGTACTAATTTGTACCACCAATAAAAATTTTGTACCACGTGCCGTTACGACAAAACCCGTGGCGCTGCTAGCTTAATATTAAGCTAGAAAGACCACCTGAGCAGAATCGACTCGGACCTTTTGCATTATTTAGTACTTATTTTGTACTAATTTGTACCATCAAGAAAAATTTTGTACCACGTGCCGTTACGACAAAACCCGTGGCGCTGCTAGCTTAATATTAAGCTAGAAAGACCACCTGCGCAGAATCGACTCGGACCTTTTGCATTATTTAGTACCTATTTTGTACTAATTTGTACCACCAATAAAAATTTTGTACCACGTGCCGTTTAGGAGAAAACTACCCCTAATTAATTTTAGCCTTTCAAGCAAAGTAGGCTTTTGCATGAGCAGACCCGATCGTCACTTCCAAATAAAAACTATTATAGTTTGTACCGATAAAATATGAACTTTCAGATTTTGTACCCCTTGCCGTTTAGAAGAAAACTACCCCTAATTAACTTATGCCTCAGAAGCAAAGTGAGGTTTTACATGAGCAGACCGGACTCGTCACTTCTAAATTATAATCATTATAGTTTGTACCGATAAAATATGAACTTTCAGATTTTGTACCCCTTGCCGTTTAGGAGAAAACTACCCCTAATTAACTTTAGCTTCGGAAGCAAATTTAGCTTTTGCATGAGCTAACCCGATCGTCACTTCTAAATTAGAACCATTATAGTTTGCACCGATAAAAAATGAACTTTCTGATTTTGTACCCCTTGCCGTTAGGGAGAAAACTACCCCTAATTAGCTGTAGCCTCACAAGCAAATTAGGCTTTTGCATGAGCAGACCCGATCGTCACTTCTACATTAGAACCACTATAGTTTGTACCGATAAAAAATGAACTTTCAGATTTTGTACCCCTTGCCGTTTAGGAGAAAACTACCCTTAATTAACTTTAGCCTCACAAGCCAATATAGTTTTTGCATGAGCAGACCCGTACGTCACTTCTAAATTAGAACAATTATAGCTTGTACCGATGAAATATGAACTTTCAGATTTTGTACCCCTTGCAGTTTTGGAGAAAACTACCCCTAATTAACTCTAGCCTCGCAGGCAAAGTAAGCTTTTGCATGAGCGAACCCGATCATCACTTCTAAATTAGAACCATTATAGTTTGCACCGATATAATATGAACTTTCAGGTATTGTACCCCTTTACGTTCAGGAGAAAACTACCCTTAATTAGCTCTAGCCTCACAGGCAAAGTAGGCTTTTGCATGAGCAGACCGGATCGTCACTGCTAAATTTGAATCATTAAAGTTTGTACCGATAAAATATGAACTTTCAGATTTTGTACCCCTTGCCGTTTAGGAGAAAACTACCCCTAATTAACTCTAGCCTCCAGAGCAAATTTAGCTTTTGCATGAGCAGACCCAATCTTCACTTCTAAATTAGAACCATTATAGTTTGCACCGATAACAAACGAACTTTCTGATTTTGTACCCCTTGCCGTTTAGGAGAAAACTACCCCTAATTAACTCTAGCTTCTCAAGCAAAGTAAGCTTTTGCAAGAGCAGACCCGATCGTCACTTCTAAATTATAATCATTATAGTTTGTACCGATAAAATATGAGCATTCAGATTTTGTACCCCTTGCCGTTTAGGAGAAAACTACCCCTAATTAACTTTAGCCTCGGAAGCAAATTTAGCTTTTGCATGAGCAGATCAGATCGTCACTTCTAAATTAGAATCAATATAGTTTGTACCGATAAAATATGAACTTTCAGATATTGCCGTTTACAAGAAAACTACCCCTAATTAACTTATGCCTCAGAAGCAAAGTAGGGTTTTACATGAGCAGACCCGATCGTCACTTATAAATTAGAACCATTATAGTTTGAACCGATAAAATATGAACTTTCAGATTTTGTACCCCTTGCCGTTTAGGAGAAAACTACCCCTAATTAACTTATGCCTCATAAGCAAAGTAGGGTTTTACATGAGCAGACCCGATCGTCACTTCTAAATTATAATCATTACAGTTTGTACCGATAAAATATGAACTTTCAGATTTTGTACTCCTTGCCGTTTAGGAGAAAACTACCCCTAATTAACTCTAGCCTCATAAGCAAAGTAGGCTTCTGCATGAGCAGACCCGATCATTACTTATTAATTCGAACCATTATAGTTTGTACCGAAAAAATTTCATATTTTGTACCCCTTGCCGCTTAGGAGAAAACTACCCCTAATTAACTCTAGCCTTACAAGCAAAGTAGAGTTTTGCATGAGCAGACTGGATCGTCACTTCTAAATTATAATCATTATAGTTTGTCCCGATAAAATATGAACTTTCAGATTTTGGACCCCTTTACGTTTAGGAGAAAACTACCTCTAATTAACTCTAGCCTCACAAGCAAAGTAAGCTTTTGCATGAGCAGACCGGATCGTCGCTTCTAAATTTGAATCATTATAGTTTGTAGCGATAAAATATGGACTTTCAGATTTTGTACCCCTTGCCGTTTAGGAGAAAACTACCCCTTATTAACTGTAGCCTCCCAAGCAAATTTAGCTTTTGCATGAGTAGACCCGATCTTCACTTCTAAATCAGAACCATTATAGTTTGCACCGATAAAAAATGAACTTTCAGATTTTGTACCCCTTTCCGTTTAGGAGAAAACTACCCCTAATTAACTCTAGCCTCACAAGCAAAGTAGGCTTTTGCATGAGCAGACCCGATCGTCACTTCTAAATAAGAAATATTATAATTTGTACCGATGAAATATGAACTTTCAGATTTTGAACCATTTGCCGTTTAGGAGAAAATTACCCCTAATTAACTCTAGCCTCAGAAGCAAAGTAGGGTTTTTCATGAGCAGACCGGATCGTCACTTCTAAATTATAATCATTATAGTTTGTACCGATAAAATATGAACTTTCAGATTTTGTACCCCTTGCCGTTTAGGAGAAAACTACCCCTAATTAACTTTAGCTTCGGAAGCAAATTTAGCTTTTGCATGAGCAGACCCGATCGTCACTTCTAAATTAGAACCATTATAGTTTGCACCGATAAAATATGAACTTTCAGATTTTGTACCCCTTGCAGTTTAGGAGAAAACTACCCCTAATTAACTCTAGCCTCCCAAGCAAAGTAGGCTTTTGCATGAGCAGACCCGATCGTCACTTCTAAATTTGAATCATTAAAGTTTGCACCGATAAAATATGAACTTTCAGATTTTGTACCCCTTGCCGTTTAGGTGAAAACTACCCCTAATTAACTTTAGCCTCCCAGGCAAATTTAGCTTTTGCATAAGCAGACCTGATCTTCACTTCTAAATTAGAACCATTATAGTTTGCACCGATAAAAAAAGATTTTTCTGATTTTGTACCCCTTGCCGATTAGGAGAAAACTACCCCTAATTAACTTATGCCTCTCAAGCAAAGTAAGCTTTTGCATGAGCACACCCGATCGTCACTTCTAAATTAGAATCATTATAGTTTTTACCGATAAAATATGAGCATTCAGATTTTGTACCCCTTGCCGTTTAGGAGAAAACTACCACTAATTAACTCTAGCCTCTCAAGCAACGTAAGCTTTTGCATGAGCAGACCCAATCGTCACTTCTAAATTTGAATCATTATAGTTTGTACCGATAAAATATGAGCATTCAGATTTTGTACCCCTTGCCGTTTAGGAGAAAACTACCCCTAATTAACTTTAGCTTCGGAAGCAAATTTAGCTTTTGCATGAGTAGATCAGATCGACACTTCTAAATTAGAATCATTATAGTTTGTACCGATAAAATATGAACTTTCAGATATTGTCCCCCTTGCCGTTTAGGAGAAAACTACCCCTAATTATCTCATGCCTCAGAAGCAAAGTAGGGTTTTACATGAGCAGACCCGATCGTCACTTATAAATTAGAACCATTATAGTTTGTACCGATGAAATATGAACTTTCAGATTTTATACCCCTTGCCGTTTAGGAGAAAACTACCCCTAATTAACTTATGCCTCAGAAGCAAAGTAGGGTTTTACATGAGCAGACCTGATCGTCACTTTACAATTATAATCATTACAGTTTGTACCGATAAAATATGAACTTTCAGATTTTGTACTCCTTGCCGTTTAGAAGAAAACTACCCCTAATTAACTCTAGGCTCATAAGCAAAGTAGGCTTCTGCATGAGCAGACCCGATCATTACTTATTAATTCGAACCATTAGAGTTTGTACCGAAAAAATATGAGCGTTCAGATCTTGTACCCCTTGCCGCTTAGCAGAAAACTACCCCTAATTAACTCTAGCCTCACAAGCAAAGTAGAGTTTTGCATGAGCAGACCAGATCGTCACTTCTAAATTATAATCATTATAGTTTGTACTGATAAAATATGAACTTTCAGATTTTGTACCCCTTTACGTTTAGGAGAAAACTACCCCTAATTAACTCTAGCCTCGTAAGCAAAGTAAGCTTTTGCATGAACAGACCGGATCGTCACTTCTAAATTTTAATCATTATAGTTTGTAGCGATAAAATATGGACTTTCAGATTTTGTACCCCTTGCCGTTTAGGAGAAAACTACCCCTAATTAACTGTAGCCTCCCAAGCAAATTTAGCTTTTGCATGAGCAGACCCGATCTTCACTTCTAAATTAGAACCATTATAGTTTGCACCGATAAAAAATGAACTTTCAGATTTTGTACCCCTTTCCGTTTAGGAGAAAACTACCCCTAATTAACTCTAGCTTCACAAGCAAAGTAGGCTTTTGCATGAGCAGACCCGATCGTCACTTCTAAATAAGAACTATTATAATTTGTACCGATAAAATATGAACTTTCAGATTTTGTACCCCTTGCCGTTTAATAGAAAACTACCCCTAATTAACTTATGCCTCAGAAGCAAAGTAGGGTTTTGCATGAGCAGACCGGATCGTCACTTCTAAATTATAATCATTATAGTTTGTACCGATAAAATATGAACTTTCAGATTTTGTACCCCTTGCCGTTTAGAAGAAAACTACCCCTAATGAGCTTTAGCTTCGGAAGCAAATTTAGCTTTTGCATGAGCAGACCCGATCGTCACTTCTACATTAGAACCATTATAGTTTGCACCGATAAAATATGAACTTTCAGATTTTGTACCCCTTGCAGTTTAGGAGAAAACTACCCCTAATTAGCTCTAGCCTCCGAAGCAAAGTAGGCTTTTGCATGAGCAGACCCGATCGTCACTTCTACATTAGAACCACTATAGTTTGCACCGATAAAATATGAACTTTCAGATATTGTACCCCTTGCCGTTTAGGAGAAAACTACCCCTAATTATAACTGTAGCCTCCTAAGCAAATTTAGCTTTTGCATTCGTCACTTCTAAATTAGAACCATAATAGTTTCTACCGATGAAATATGAACTTACAGATTTAATACCCCTTGCAGTTTAGAAGAAAACTACCCCTAATTAACTCTAGCCTCTCAAGAAAGTAAGCTTTTGCATGAGCGAACCCGATCTTCACTTCTAAATTAGAACCATTATAGTTTGCACCGATAAAATATGAATTTTCAGATTTTGTACCCCTTTACGTTTAGGAGAAAACTACCCTTAATTAGCTCTAGTCTCACAGGCAAAGTAGGCTTTTGTATGAGCAGACCGGATCGTCACTTCTAAATTTGAATCATTAAAGTTTGTACCGATAAAATATGAACTTTCAGATTTTGTACCCCTTGCCGTTTAGGAGAAAACTACCCCTAATTAACTTATGCCTCAGAAGCAAAGTAGGGTTTTACATGAGCAGACCGGATCGTCACTTCTAAATTATAATCATTACATGTTTGTACCGATAAAATATGAACTTTCAGATTTTGTACCCCTTGCCGTTTAGAAGAAAACTACCCCTAATTAACTCTAGCCTCATAAGCAAAGTAGGCTTTTGCATGAGCAGACCCGATCATTACTTATTAATTCGAACCATTATAGTTTGTACCGATAAAATATGAGCGTTCAGATTTTGTACCCCTTGCCGCTTAGGAGAAAACTACCCCTAATTAACTCTAGCCTCAGAAGCAAAGTAGAGTTTTGCATGAGCAGACCGGATCGTCAATTCTATATTATAATCATTATAGTTTGTACCGATAAAATATGAACTTTCGGATTTTGTACCCCTTGCCGTTTAGGAGAAAACTACCCATAATTAACTTATGCCTTAGAAGCAAAGTAGGGTTTTACATGAGCAGACCCGATCGTCACTTCTAAATTAGAACCATTATAGTTTGTACCGACAAAATATGAACTTTCAGATTTTGTACGCCTTGCCGTTTAGGAGAAAACTACCCCTAATTAACTTATGCCTCAGAAGCAAAGTAGGGTTTTACATGAGCAGACCGGATCGTCACTTCTAAATTATAATCATTACATGTTTGTACCGATAAAATATGAACTTTCAGATTTTGTACCCCTTGCCGTTTAGAAGAAAACTACCCCTAATTAACTCTAGCCTCATAAGCAAAGTAGGCTTTTGCATGAGCAGACCCGATCATTACTTATTAATTCGAACCATTATAGTTTGTACCGATAAAATATGAGCGTTCAGATTTTGTACCCCTTGCCGCTTAGGAGAAAACTACCCCTAATTAACTCTAGCCTCAGAAGCAAAGTAGAGTTTTGCATGAGCAGACCGGATCGTCAATTCTATATTATAATCATTATAGTTTGTACCGATAAAATATGAACTTTCGGATTTTGTACCCCTTGCCGTTTAGGAGAAAACTACCGCTAATTAACTCTAGCCTCAGAAGCAAAGTAGGCTTTTGCATGAGCAGACCGGATCGTCGATTTCAAATTAGAATCATTATAGTTTGTTCCGATAAAATATGAACTTTCAGATTTAGCACCCCTTGCCGTTTAGGAGAAAACTACCCCTAATTAACTCTAGCCTCCCAAGCAAATTTAGCTTTTGCATGAGCAGACCGGATCTTCACTTCTAAATTAGAATCATTATAGTTTGCACCGATAAAATATGAACTTTCAAATTTTGTACCCATTTCCGTTTAAGAGAAAACTACCCCTAATTAACTCTAGCCTCACAAGCAAAGTAGGCTTTTGCATGAGCAGACCCGATCGTCACTTCTAAATTAGAACCATTATAGTTTGTACCGATAAAATATGAACTTTCAGATTTTGTACCCCTTGTCGTTTAGGAGAAAACTACCCCTAAATAACTCTAGCCTCACAAGCAAAGTTAGGTTTTGCATGAGCAGACCTGACCGTCACTTCTCAATTAGAATCGTTAGAGTTTGTACCGATAAAATATGAACTTTCAGATTTTGTACCCCTTGCCGTTTAGGAGTAAACTACCCCTAATTAACTCTAGCCTCACAGGCAAAGTAAGCTTTTGCATAAGAAGACCCGATCGTCACTTCTGAATTAGAACCATTATAGTTTGCACCGATGAAATATGAACTTTCAGATTTTGTACCCCTTGCCGTTTAGGAGAAAACTACCCCTAACTAACTCTAGCCTCACAAGCAAAGTAGAGTTTTGCATGAGCAGACCCGATCGTCACTTCTAAATTAGAATCATTATAGTTTGTACCGATAATATATGAACTTTCAAATTTCGTACCCCTTGCCGTTTAGGAGAAAACTACCCATAACTAAATTTAGCCTTGCAAGCAAATTTAGCTTTTGCATTAGCAGACCCGACCGTCACTTCTAAATTAGAACCATTATAGTTTGCACCCATAAAATATGAACTTTCAGATTTTGTACCCCTTGCCGTTTAGGAGAAAACTACCCCTAATTAAATTTAGCCTCACAAGCAGAGTAGGGTTTTGCATGAGCAGACCCGATCGTCACTTCGAAATTAGAATCATTATAGCTAGAACCGATAAAATATGAACTTTCAGACTTTGTACCCCTTGCCGTTTACAAGAAAACTACCGCTAATTAACTCTATCCTCACAAGCAAATTAGGCTTTTGCATGAGCAGACCCGATCGTCACTTCTAAATTAGAACCATTATAGTCTGAACCGATAAAATATGCACTTTCAGATTTTGTACCCCTTTCCGTTTAGGAGAAAACTACCCCTAATTAACTCTAGCCTCACAAGCAAAGTGGGCTTTTGCATGAGCAGATCCAATCGTCACTTCTAAATTAGAATCATTATAGTTTGAACCGATAAAATATGAACTTTCAGATTTTGTACCCCTTGCCGTTTAGGAGAAAACTACTCCTAATTAACTCTATTCTCACAAGCAAATTAGGCTTTTGCATGAGCAGACCGGATCGTCACTTCTAAATTTAAACCATTATAGTTTGAACCGAAAAATAAGCACTTTCAGATTTTGTACCCCTTTCCGTTTAGGAGAAAACTACCCCTAATTAACTCTAGCTTTACAAGCAAAGTAGGCTTTTGCATGAGCAGACCCAATCGTCACTTCTATATTAGAATAATTATAGTTTGAACCAATAAAATATGAACTTTCTGATTTTGTACCCCTTGCCGTTTAGGAGAAAATTACCTCTAATTAACTCTAGCCTCACAAGCAAAGTAGGCTTTTGTATGAGCAGACCCGATTATCCCTTCTACATTAGAACCATTATAGTTTGCACCAATAAAATATGAACTTTCAGATTTTATGCTTCTTGCCGTTTAGGAGAAAACTACCCCTAATTAACTCTAGCCTCAGAAGCAAAGTAGAGTTTTGCATGAGCAGACCGGATCGTCAATTCTTTATTATAATCATTATAGTTTGTACCGATAAAATATGAACTTTCGGATTTTGTACCCCTTGCCGTTTAGGAGAAAACTACCGCTAATTAACTCTAGCCTCAGAAGCAAAGTAGGGTTTTGCATGAGCAGACCGGATCGTCGCTTTCAAATTAGAATCATTATAGTTTGTTCCGATAAAACATGAACTTTCAGATTTAGCACCCCTTGCCGTTTAGGAGAAAACTACCCCTAATTAACTCTAGCCTCCCAAGCAAATTTAGCTTTTGCATGAGCAGACCGGATCTTCACTTCTAAATTAGAATCATTATAGTTTGCACCGATAAAATATGAACTTTCAAATTTTGTACCCATTTCCGTTTAAGAGAAAACTACCCCTAATTAACTCTAGCCTCACAAGCAAAGTAGGCTTTTGCATGAGCAGACCCGATCGTCACTTCTAAATTAGAACCATTATAGTTTGTACCGATAAAATATGAACTTTCAGATTTTGTACCCCTTGCCGTTTAGGAGAAAACTACCCCTAATTAACTCTAGCCTCACAATCAAAGTAGGGTTTCGCATGAGCAGACCGGATTGTCACTTCTAAATAAGAATCATTATAGTTTGTACCGATAAAATATGAACTTTCAGATTTTGTACCCCTTGTCGTTTAGGAGAAAACTACCCCTAAATAACTCTAGCCTCACAAGCAAAGTTAGGTTTTGCATGAGCAGACCTGACCGTCACTTCTCAATTAGAATCGTTAGAGTTTGTACCGATAAAATATGAACTTTCAGATTTTGTACCCCTTGCCGTTTAGGAGAAAACTACCCATAACTAACTCTAGCCTCACAAGCAAAGTAGAGTTTTGCATGAGCAGACCCGATCGTCACTTCTAAATTAGAATCATTATAGTTTGTACCGATAATATATGAACTTTCAAATTTCGTACCCCTTGCCGTTTAGGAGAAAACTACCCATAATTAAATTTAGCCTTGCAAGCAAATTTAGCTTTTGCATTAGCAGACCCGACCGTCACTTCTAAATTAGAACCATTATAGTTTGCACCCATAAAATATGAACTTTCAGATTTTGTACCCCTTGCCGTTTAGGAGAAAACTACCCCTAATTAAATTTAGCCTCACAAGCAGAGTAGGGTTTTGCATGAGCAGACCCGATCGTCACTTCGAAATTAGAATCATTATAGCTAGAACCGATAAAATATGAACTTTCAGATTTTGTACCTCTTGCCGTTTACAAGAAAACTACCGCTAATTAACTCTATCCTCACAAGCAAATTAGGCTTTTGCATGAGCAGACCCGATCGTCACTTCTAAATTAGAACCATTATAGTCTGAACCGATAAAATATGCACTTTCAGATTTTGTACCCCTTTCCGTTTAGGAGAAAACTACCCCTAATTAACTCTAGCCTCACAAGCAAAGTGGGCTTTTGCATGAGCAGATCCAATCGTCACTTCTAAATTAGAATCATTATAGTTTGAACCGATAAAATATGAACTTTCAGATTTTGTACCCCTTGCCGTTTAGGAGAAAACTACTCCTAATTAACTCTATTCTCACAAGCAAATTAGGCTTTTGCATGAGCAGACCGGATCACTTCTAAATTTAAACCATTATAGTTTGAACCGAAAAATAAGCACTTTCAGATTTTGTACCCCTTTCCGTTTAGGAGAAAACTACCCCTAATTAACTCTAGCTTTACAAGCAAAGTAGGCTTTTGCATGAGCAGACCCAATCGTCACTTCTATATTAGAATAATTATAGTTTGTACCAATAAAATATGAACTTTCTGATTTTGTACCCCTTGCCGTTTAGGAGAAAATTACCTCTAATTAACTCTAGCCTCACAAGCAAAGTAGGCTTTTGTATGAGCAGACCCGATTATCCCTTCTACATTAGAACCATTATAGTTTGCACCAATAAAATATGAACTTTCAGATTTTATGCTTCTTGCCGTTTAGGAGAAAACTACCCTTAATTAACTTTAGTCTGGCAGAGGTGTACCACAATAGCAAATGTCTGACAATGGCTGACGTGAGTTCTATTACTATCCCGAAGAATATATAAAAAAATTACCTTTTATACTTTAACGCAACTTTGGAGGCCCCTTTGTTACCTACTCCCTGCCATGGCCACCATGATCCAAGCTTCATATGTCGCCAATCGTTCCTACCTGAGTAGGAGGTTTGCGTAGAAAAACTTTCAGCTTTTATAAAATAACAAAGGTCTGGCCGTCGCGGGCTCTTGCTCTATTAGGTAATTTAGAAGAATTATACTGTAGTGAAATTGAATCTTATTTAAAATTTTCTTTTGTTAATCCGATGATTTTTTTTGCTGGGTTTTGATTATATTTTTTATGTAATATTAAACAGTTTTTTTTGAATTTACAAAAGTTTTCGTTGTTCTTGGTGGATGATAATGTTCGTTGCAGAATTTTATATGATATATTAAGTTTTCGTTTGATTGGTTAGAGGATTTTGTAGGACTTAAGATAATCAGGGGAGACTTATAACAACATATAGCACACTAGTCTCCATGGGTGGATTTAATGGGGAAAAGTGCTAGACACCTTCTACCTAGTGACTAAATATTCTTCTCAATCTGGTGTTTCTTTTGTGTTGTTTTATTTCGTTTTGGTTTCTACAACAAGATTAACTCAGAACACCTTTTAGGTAAAAAGTAGCACTCTCATGCTTTTACGAAATGCCTAAGACATCCCCATACCCACTTTTCACTGATCTACTAGCCAAGGCAGATGCTGCGTCTTAAGGTAATTAATTTCGTAGAAGGAATTCTGTTCGCAATTCTCTCTGCGATAGAGAGAATTTTTATTCATTCCGCGACATTTTATTTATAATTTCGGTCACTGGGCGATTTCTACCATATTAAAATATTCCGCAACATGGTATAAGTGAAAATGAATTGTTTGCAAAATTTATAAAAAATATGTGACAGAGGAAAAGCTTAAGAATTGGCACAATGAGTCTATTTCTAGAGAAAAAAATCCCTTTTAAAAATGAATGATAGCAACCGATGAAGCCGTTTTCTATTCTTTCCTAAGCAGGTTTTTAATGAGAATTAGTGGGTTTGAATCGATCCTCTTTTCCGATAGAAACGGCAGGAATAATCATTATCGTGAAAAACAATGAGCCTACAGAAAGTGTATTCTTAAGGTGATCAGCCGTCCTCCTTTTGGAAGGACAATTCTGCTTTTGTAGGCTCTGTCCTTCCTCGGAATATGTCCTCCTAGCTGTCCTAGCGATTTTAAAACTAATCTGTTAATCTCTGTATTCAGAGACGTTTTTATATCAGCCATTTATCAATTCAATTTAATTTTTTTAACAAAGTATTAGAATTGTTCAATCGAAAGGGTGTAGTTTTCCATCATGACTAAACCAGACTACACATATCTTTGATTATCCGCCAAAAATGATTGAACTGTTAACTGGGTTAGCATTTTGGTGCAGTCAATGTATATAGCCCAGATTTTGCTGCATCTGACTATCATTTATTCCTGTCTTTGGAAATAATCTTTGATGAGAAAAAGCTTGCCGATAAAAGAGTCAACGAAAATCACTTGAATAAAAAGATAAGCTTAAATAAAAAAACTAAGAATAACAGAACTATCCTGCAATTTTCATAAATGAATTTAATTAAAAGTAAAACCTACAAATATGCAATTTGCAATCAAAACTACATTCCACATCACACGATGCTACTAGGCTTGCCACCTATACGTTTTTGGAGCGTATAATACGTTTTTTTTATCAAAAATATTTGTGAATACGCTATACGTACGTTTTTTGAAAATATTCATATATAATATCACGAGTCGTCAAATAATAATCGATTATTTTCCATAAATTTTTAACCTCAATTGGCATATTTGGCATATTTGAAAACTTTTTTTCACGTACTTAAAATATAAATCTTTCCAAAATTTTCAAAAAAAATAGTTCAAGTTTAACGGTTGAGACCCTAGGTCTGTTGAAATGAAAACAAACGCAAAAGGCAATGCTTTCATCATGTTTCAGTTTATGTTATTTAAATTCATCTTAGCTTTGAAACATACTTTTCAACTAAAGCCTCAAAAAATTTCAGCTTTCTAACCCAAAAGGTTTCATTTTTATAAGCGTTATAATGAACCTCTTGCAAAAAAAATATCAAGCCATTTAATACCATAGAAAAATTATCAAAATCTCTTGTTTTTATTTTTTTTACTAAGTAGCCGTTTGAAAAAGATTAAATAAGAACAAAAAAACACAACAACAAAGATGATTTTGAAATAAAATTGTTTTTATTCGCCTATATATTAAAGTGTTACTTTATTACTGTGATTTGCGGCTTTAAAGTATCACTTTTCAGCTATTTATTTTGTCGTCATAGCTACGTCCAAAAAAGTAAAAAGCATTTGTATTTGTTTAAATTCTATGAAAAATAATTTTTTTTATCAAAGCAACCCGCAAATTCAAAATTTCATTATCCAATTAAAATAGTTGTTATCATTTGTTGTCATAGAATTTGGAAAAAATAATAAATATTTTTTCAAAGGTTACTTGTTCCACATATTTTGATTTTAAAATTTATGAAAATTTGTAATTTTAATTTAGAATAAACAACTTTTCTTAAAATATTTTGCTTGCGGCGAATAAAAAATAGTATATGATGCACGGACGTAAGCTATTTTGGACTTAATGTGGGTGCAAATCTCGGCTAGCGCCTCGATTTGCAAACTCCACATCCGTCCAAAATCTTAAGCTTTACGTCCTTGCATCATAATGTACTATTGATAATGTTTGATCATAAATTGTGTGTGATGGTATAATTGTAGTTGATTTGATCAATATTGTTAAAGTAGAATAGATTCTTTTTGAACCAATAGAACACATTTATAAGACACATATATAAGTTATCACAATTTATAAATTAAAATTATATGGATAACCTGGTTAAAATGCTTTCTAAGTGATTTATCGTTGAAAACATTGTGATGGTTTGTTTAAGTTTTTTACGGTCGGTTATCACCCCAAAATGGGAGAAAACTACCCCTAATTAACTCTAGCCTCACAAGTAGCAAAGTAGAGTTTTGCATGAGCAGACGCGATCATTATTTCTAAATTTGAACCATTATAGTTTGTACTGATAAAATATGAACTTTCAGATTTTATACCTCAAGCCGTTTAGCATAAAACTACCCCTAATTAACTTTTGCCTCAGAAGCAAAGTAGGGTTTTACATGAGCAGACCGGATCGTCACTTCTTAATTCGAACCATTATAGTTTGAACCGATAAAATATGAACTTTAAGTTTTTGTACCCTTTGCCGTTTAGGAGAAAACTACCCCTAATTGACTCTAGGCTCATAAGCAAATTTAGATTTTGCATGAGCAGACCCGATCGTCACTTCTAAATTAAAACCATTATAGTTTGTACTGATAAAATATAAACTTTCAGATTTCATACCCCTTGCAGTTTAGGAGAAAACTACCCCTAATAGCCTCTCAAGCAAAGTAGGATTTTGCATAGAAGACCTGATCGTCATTTCTATATTAGAATCATTATAGTTTGTACCGATAAAATATGAACTTTCAGATTTTGTACCCCCTGCCGTTTAGGAGAAAACTACCCCTAATTAGCTCTAGCCTCACAAGCAAAGTAGGCTTCTGCCTGAGCAAACCCAATCATCACTTCTAAATAGAACCATTATAGTTTGTACCGATAAAGTATGAACTTTCAGATTTTGTACCCCTTTCCGTTTAGGAGAAAACTACCCCTAATTAACTCTGGCCTCACAAGCAAAGTAGGCTTTTGCATAAGCGAACCCGATCATTACTTCTAAATTAGAACCATTATAGTTTGTACCGATGAAATATGTGCTTTCAGGTTTTGTACCCCTTTCCTTTTAGGAGAAAATTAGCCCTAATTAACTCTAGGCTCACAAGCAAATTTAAATTTTGCATGAGCAGAAACGATCGTCACTTCTAAATTATAATCATTATAGTTTGTACCGATAAAATATGAACTTTCAGATTTTGTACGCTAATTCTTGGAATGGTTTCATCAATTTTTTTCATTTTCAAAAAGATCAAAATAATCCCAAATAACGGTAAACAATTAGATTTTAATATTTTCTAAATAAATGAATGTAAAAATTAATTATTTTCTTAAACATGTTGAACTAGCACTGATATGATGTAACATCTACGCTTACCACCTTTGAATTTTTCCAAAAGCGTATACATATATATTTTGAAATAAAATAATTAAAAGAATTATTTTTACTCATATGTTTTATTTATTTTATAAGTTAATTGGAAAAATATGGAGGGGCTGAAATCATCTCAGAGCTGTGAGATTCGATCAAGACTTCGGTCTGGGTTAATAATTTTGATATAGCTTTCGGCAAAAACTTTTATGAGGACATGGTTTTTAGTTTTGGGAAGCGATGTACATATATCAAACATAACTTTTTGTTACTTTTGTTAAAAATACATGTACTTTAGTATTTTTTATGTCTGTTTAGATGTGTATTACAAAACTAACACGAAACAACAATACGTTGTCGGAAAATTATAACAGATCATAAATTAACATAATTTAGTGAAAATATTATACAATCAGCAAACTACTCAAAAACCTCTCCATTTAGCGTTTCAAGAAAATATTTCAAAATCACAAATTCATATTTCTTTCATCATTCCAAAAATATTGTAAAAATTAAATAAAATCAAAAACTCAAACTTTTTTCAAACAAAATTCTAAAAATATTCCAAAAATTATTGCAAAATCAAAGATTAAAACTTTTTTCAAAAACTCTAAAAATATTGCATAAATTATAACAACATCGAAAATTGAAAATTTTTCCAAAATTATAAAAATTATAATAAATTCAAAAATTTAAAATTTTTCAAAATTCTAAAAATATTCCATAAATTCTTACAAAATCAAAAATTGAAACTTTAGGAGAAAACTTTACGTTTAGGAGAAAACTACCCCTAATTAGCTCTAGCCTCACAAGCAAAGTAGGCTTCTGCCTGAGCAAACCCAATCATCACTTCTAAATAGAACCATTATAGTTTGTACCGATAAAGTATGAACTTTCAGATTTTGTACCCCTTTCCGTTTAGGAGAAAACTACCCCTAATTAACTCTGGCCTCACAAGCAAAGTAGGCTTTTGCATAAGCGAACCCGATCATTACTTCTAAATTAGAACCATTATAGTTTGTACCGATGAAATATGTGCTTTCAGGTTTTGTACCCCTTTCCTTTTAGGAGAAAATTAGCCCTAATTAACTCTAGGCTCACAAGCAAATTTAAATTTTGCATGAGCAGAAACGATCGTCACTTCTAAATTATAATCATTATAGTTTGTACCGATAAAATATGAACTTTCAGATTTTGTACGCTAATTCTTGGAATGGTTTCATCAATTTTTTTCATTTTCAAAAAGATCAAAATAATCCCAAATAACGGTAAACAATTAGATTTTAATATTTTCTAAATAAATGAATGTAAAAATTAATTATTTTCTTAAACATGTTGAACTAGCACTGATATGATGTAACATCTACGCTTACCACCTTTGAATTTTTCCAAAAGCGTATACATATATATTTTGAAATAAAATAATTAAAAGAATTATTTTTACTCATATGTTTTATTTATTTTATAAGTTAATTGGAAAAATATGGAGGGGCTGAAATCATCTCAGAGCTGTGAGATTCGATCAAGACTTCGGTCTGGGTTAATAATTTTGATATAGCTTTCGGCAAAAACTTTTATGAGGACATGGTTTTTAGTTTTGGGAAGCGATGTACATATATCAAACATAACTTTTTGTTACTTTTGTTAAAAATACATGTACTTTAGTATTTTTTATGTCTGTTTAGATGTGTATTACAAAACTAACACGAAACAACAATACGTTGTCGGAAAATTATAACAGATCATAAATTAACATAATTTAGTGAAAATATTATACAATCAGCAAACTACTCAAAAACCTCTCCATTTAGCGTTTCAAGAAAATATTTCAAAATCACAAATTCATATTTCTTTCATCATTCCAAAAATATTGTAAAAATTAAATAAAATCAAAAACTCAAACTTTTTTCAAACAAAATTCTAAAAATATTCCAAAAATTATTGCAAAATCAAAGATTAAAACTTTTTTCAAAAACTCTAAAAATATTGCATAAATTATAACAACATCGAAAATTGAAAATTTTTCCAAAATTATAAAAATTATAATAAATTCAAAAATTTAAAATTTTTCAAAATTCTAAAAATATTCCATAAATTCTTACAAAATCAAAAATTGAAACTTTTCAAAATTCCAAAAATATTTCAAAACTATCACAAATTCAAAAATTTCCATGTTCAATTATATTTACGTAAGCAAACAGCTAAATTTTTTTTTCAAAAAAATTATCTAAAAAAATAAATGAAATCATATTTTTGACACACTTGACAATATTTTTTTGAAAAACTTATAATGCAATAAAATTCTCAATAATAATTTCAAGTTCATTATACATTTCATTTCATACAAATAACTAATTTTATTTTTTCCTAAAAAAATAAATGAAAATCATTCTTTTGACACACTTGACATTATTTTTTGACTAACTTATAATTCTCAATAATAATAATAAAATTCCATGTCGTACAAATAATTAATTTTATTTTTCCAAAAAATTGGGTAATAAAATAAATAAAAATCTTTCTTTTGACACACTTGACAACATTTTTTTGCCAAACTCATATTGCCATAATTCTCAATAATAATAATAAAAGTTCATATCATACAAATAATTAATTTTATTTTTATACAAAAAACTGGGTAAAAAAATAAATAAAAATCTTTCTTTTAACATACTTGACAACTTTTTTTGACATACTTATAATGCCATAATTCTCAATAATAAAAGTTCATATCATACAAATAATCAATTTTATTTTTTTACAAAAAATTGGGTAAATAAATAAATAAAAATCTTTCGTCTGACAACAATCTTTTTTTGACAAACTTATAATGCAATAACTTAGATTTTGGTCCCACATACCAATCCCGACAATCAAGATTTCTCCAAATTTAATGTTCCTACTCGTAATCTTAAAATGAAAGTTTTTAAAGCAAAAAATTGCTTTTTTAGAATCAGTAGGTCCTAAAACGTCGAGAAATGCCAAAAAAAGTGGGGGTAAGAATTTCACTTTTGGCTCATGAATGCAATACTTAGGTCTTTCAGACCATATTAAAACGATAACAATATAAACAAAATAAATATATTAAAAAAATGTCTTACTTTAATTGACTAAATAACATATAATAACATAGTTAAAAATTTTATAAATAGTAACCAAATGGTATAGGAGATCGATTTTGCTGCTTCGATCAATTTTTTGTTAGACTTATCGTTTTTCTTAATAAAATTTGCAAATTCAGTGCAACTCATCTGTAGTTGAAATGCTTAAATAATTCTGATTTCACCATATCGGTATGAAGCCTTTTGATTTGTAAGTCCATATATTTCCCATCACGCTAAAAATGCGTTCAACAAAACAATTAAATTTATTAACTGGCCTGCAAACACAAATTTGCAAATTTTAAGTCATTCAAGTGCGTTTGTGTTGATTTTAGAATATTCAGTCCACTTTTCTCTGCAATTCATTACAGTTAATAAGGGAAAAACTTCATTTAGGTTACGTATTTATGAAAATAACTGAATTTAACTATTTATAACCAAAACAGGCGTATATTTTTGACAATTCAACTCACTAAATAAAGTTTCGATAAGGTCCAATAAAAACGCTTCATTTACTATTTTTTAACAAATCAAAACGAATTGTTTCGATTATTTTTCTCTGGTGGGAAGGAAAAGCGAATATTTTCGGCCTACTTAATATATTAATTTAAAAATTCACATACAAAATTATGTGAAAATGCAATTCGCAAATAGTAAAAATGTCCGTTTTCATTCATAAATAATTGCATGTTTATGTTTATTTGTCAAAAATAAATTACAAATTTATAACATTTATGCGCCTACTAAGATGAAATAATATTTAATTTTGTTTGACAACAAAGGCTTATGTTGTATGAAATAATGTTACTATTTCTGTTCGTTAAATTGTCTGCTAAATACAACTCGTCACCAAATTATTAGTCGATTATTTTTCAACATTACCAGTCATGCCATTTGAGGTCAAATGACATTCAAATGACATTCGTAATAATGATTATGAAAAATAATAGATTATTATTTGACGACTCGTGATATTATATATGAATATTTTCAAAAAACGTACGTATAGCGTATTCACAAATATTTTTGATAAAAAAAACGTATTATACGCTCCAAAAACGTATAGGTGGCAAGCCTAGTAGCATCGTGTGATGTGGAATGTAGTTTTGATTGCAAATTGCATATTTGTAGGTTTTACTTTTAATTAAATTCATTTATGAAAATTGCAGGATAGTTCTGTTATTCTTAGTTTTTTTATTTAAGCTTATCTTTTTATTCAAGTGATTTTCGTTGACTCTTTTATCGGCAAGCTTTTTCTCATCAAAGATTATTTCCAAAGACAGGAATAAATGATAGTCAGATGCAGCAAAATCTGGGCTATATACATTGACTGCACCAAACTGCTAACCCAGTTAACAGTTCAATCATTTTTGGCGGATAATCAAAGATATGTGTAGTCTGGTTTAGTCATGATGGAAAACTACACCCTTTCGATTGAACAATTCTAATACTTTGTTAAAAAAATTAAATTGAATTGATAAATGGCTGATATAAAAACGTCTCTGAATACAGAGATTAACAGATTAGTTTTAAAATCGCTAGGACAGCTAGGAGGACATATTCCGAGGAAGGACAGAGCCTACAAAAGCAGAATTGTCCTTCCAAAAGGAGGACGACTGATCACCTTAAGAATACACTTTCTGTAGGCTCATTGTTTTTCACGATAATGATTATTCCTGCCGTTTCTATCGGAAAAGAGGATCGATTCAAACCCACTAATTCTCATTAAAAACCGGCTTAGGAAAGAATAGAAAACGGCTTCATCGGTTGCTATCATTCATTTTTAAAAGGGATTTTTTTCTCTAGAAATAGACTCATTGTGCCAATTCTTAAGCTTTTCCTCTGTCACATATTTTTTATAAATTTTGCAAACAATTCATTTTCACTTATACCATGTTGCGGAATATTTTAATATAGTAGAAATCGCCCAGTGACCGAAATTATAAATAAAATGTCGCGGAATGAATAAAAATTCTCTCTATCGCAGAGAGAATTGCGAACAGAATTCCTTCTACGAAATTAATTACCTTAAGACGCAGCATCTGCCTTGGCTAGTAGATCAGTGAAAAGTGGGTATGGGGATGTCTTAGGCATTTCGTAAAAGCATGAGAGTGCTGCTTTTTACCTAAAAGGTGTTCTGAGTCAATCTTGTTGTAGAAACCAAAACGAAATAAAACAACACAAAAGAAACACCAGATTGAGAAGAATATTTAGTCACTAGGTAGAAGGTGTCTAGCACTTTTCCCCATTAAATCCACCCATGGAGACTAGTGTGCTATATGTTGTTATAAGTCTCCCCTGATTATCTTAAGTCCTACAAAATCCTCTAACCAATCAAAAGAAAACTTAATATATCATATAAAATTCTGCAACGAACATTATCATCCACCAAGAACAACGAAAACTTTTGTAAATTCAAAAAAAACTGTTTAATATTACAAGAAAAACATAATCAAAACCCAGCAAAAAAAATCATCGGATTAACAAAAGAAAATTTTAAATAAGATACAATTTCACTACAGTATAATTCTTCTAAATTACCTAATAGAGCAAGAGCCCGCGACGGCCAGACCTTCGTTATTTTATAAAAGCTGAAAGTTTTTCTACGCAAACCTCCTACTCAGGTAGGAACGATTGGCGACATATGAAGCTTGGATCATGGTGGCCATGGCAGGGAGCAGGTAACAAAGGGGCCTCCAAAGTTGCGTTAAAGTATAAAAGGTAATTTTTTTTATATATTCTTCGGGATAGTATTAGAACTCACGTCAGCCATTGTCAGACATTTGCTATCGTGGTACACCTCTGCCAGACTGAAGTTAATTAAGGGTAGTTTTCTCCTAAACGGCAAGGGGTACAAAATCTGGAAGTTCATATTTTATCGTTATACAAACTACAATGATTCTAATTTAGAAGTGACGATCCCGTCTGCTGATGCAAAACCCCTCTTTTCTTGTGAGGCTAGAGTTAATTAGGGGTAGTTTTCTCCTTAACGGCAAGAAGCATAAAATCTGAAAGTTCATATTTTATTGGTGCAAACTATAATGGTTCTAATGTAGAAGTGATAATCGGGTCTGCTCATACAAAAGCCTACTTTGCTTGTGAGGCTAGAGTTAATTAGAGGTAATTTTCTCCTAAACGGGAAGGGGTATAAAATCTGAAAGTTCATATTTTTCGGTTCAAACTATAATGGTTTAAATTTAGAAGTGACGATCCGGTCTGCTCATGCAAAAGCCTAATTTGCTTGTGAGAATAGAGTTAATTAGGGGTAGTTTTCTCCTAAACGGAAAGGGGTACAAAATCTGAAAGTGCATATTTTATCGGTTCAGACTATAATGGTTCTAATTTAGAAGTGACGATCGGGTCTGCTCATGCAAAAGCCTAATTTGCTTGTGAGGATAGAGTTAATTAGCGGTAGTTTTCTCCTAAACGGAAAGGGGTACAAAATCTGAAAGTTCATATTTTATCGGTTCTAACTATAATGATTCTAATTTCGAAGTGACGATCGGGTCTGCTCATGCAAAAGCTAAATTTGGTTGTGAGGCTAAATTTAATTAGGGGTAGTTTTCTCCTAAACGGCAAGGGGTACAAAATCTGAAAGTTCATATTTTATTGGTGCAAACTATAAAGGTTCTAATTTAGAAGTGACGATCGGGTCTGCTCATGCAAAAGCTAAATTTGCTTGCAAGGCTAAATTTAATTATGTGTAGTTTTCTCCTAAACGGCAAGGGGTACAAAATCTGAAAGTTCATATTTTATCGGTACAAACTATAGTGGCTCTAATGTAGAAGTGACGATCGGGTCTGCTAATGCAAAACCCTTATTTGCTTGTAAGGCTAGAGCTAATTAGGGGTAGTTTTCTCCTAAACGGCAAGGGGTACAAAATCTGTAAGTTCATATTTTATCGGTACAAACTATAATGATTATAATTTAGAAGTGACGATCCGATTTGCTTATGTAAAACCCTACTTTGCTTCTAAGGCATAAATTAATTAGGGGTAGTTTTCTCCTAAACGGCAAGGGGTTCAAAATCTGAAAGTTCATATTTTATCGGTACAAACTATAATAGTTCTAATTTAGAAGTGACGATCGGGTCTGCTCATGCAAAAGCCTACTTTGCTTGGGAGACTAGAGTTAATTAGGCGTAGTTTTCTCCTAAACGGCAAGGGGTTTAAAATCTGAAAGTTCATATTTTATCGGTACAAACTATAATGATTCTAATTTAGAAGTGACGATCGGGTCTGCTCATGCAGAAGCCTACTTTGCTTGTGAGGCTAGAGTTAATTAGGGGTAGTTTTCTCTTAAACGGAAATGGGTACAAAATTTGAAAGTTCATATTTTATCGGTGCAAACTATAATGATTCTAATTTAGAAGTGAAGATCCGGTCTGCTCATGTAAAACCCTACTTTGCTTCTGAGGCATAAGTTAATTAGGGGTAGTTTTCTCCTAAACGGCAAGGGGTGCTAAATCTGAAAGTCCATATTTTATTGGTACAAACTATAATGATTATAATTTAGAAGTGACGATCCGGTCTGCTCATGCAAAACCCTACTTTGCTTGTGAGGCTAGAGTTAATTAGGGGTAGTTTTCTCCTAAACGGCAAGGGGTACAAAATCCGAAAGTTCATATTTTATCGGTACAAACTATAAAGATTATAATTTAGAATTGACGATCCGGTCTGCTCATGCAAAACTCTACTTTGCTTCTGGGGCTAGAGTTAATTAGGGGTAGTTTTCTCCTAAGCGGCAAGGGGTACAAAATCAGAACGCTCATATTTTATCGGTACAAACTATAATGGTTCGAATTAAGAAGTAATGATCGGGTCTGCTCATGCAAAGTCTACTCTGCTTATGAGGCTAGAGTTAATTAGGGGTAGTTTTCTTCTAAGCGGCAAGGGGTACAAAATCTGAAAGTTCATATTTTATCGGTACAAACTGTAATGATTATAATTTAGAAGTGACGATCCGGTCTGCTCATAAAACCCTACTTTGCTTCTGAGGCATAAGTTAATTAGGGGTAGTTTTCTCCTAAACGGCAAGGCGTACAAAATCTGAAAGTTCATATTTTATCGGTACAAACTATAATGGTTCTAATTTAGAAGTGACGATCGGGTCTGCTCATGTAAAACCCTACTTAGCTTCTAAGGCATAAGTTAATTAGGGGTAGTTTTCTCCTAAACGGCAAGGGGTACAAAATCTGAAAGTTCATATTTTATCGGTACAAACTATAATGATTCTAATTTAGAAGTGACGATCCGGTCTGCTCATGCAAAACCCTACTCTGCTTGTGAGGCTAGAGTTAATTAGGGGTAGTTTTCTCCTAAACGGCAAGGGGTACAAAATCTGAACGCTCATATTTTATCGGTACAAACTATAATTACTCGAATTTAGAAGTAATGATCCGGTCTGCTCATGCAAAACCCTACTTTGCTTGTGAGGCTAGAGTTAATTAGGGGTAGTTTTCTTCTAAACGGCAAGGGGTACAAAATCTGAAAGTTCATATTTTATCGGTACAAACTATTATGGTTCGAATTAAGATGTAATGATCGGGTCTGCTCATGCTAAACTCTACTTTGCTTGTGAGGCTAGAGTTAATTAGGGGTAGTTTTCCCCTAAATGGCAAGAAGCACAAAATCTTAAAGTTCATATTTTATCGGTACAACTATAGTGGTTCTAATATAGAAGTGACGATCGTTTCTGCTCATGCAAAAGTTAAATTTGCTTCAGAGGTTAGAGTTAATTAGGGGTAGTTTTCTCCTAAACGGAACGGGGTATAATAGCTGAAAGTTCATATTTTATCGGTGCAAACTATAATGGTTCTAATTTAGAAGTGATGATCGGTTTCGCTCATGCAAAATCTTACTTTGCTTGTGAGGCTAGAGTTAATTAGGGGCAGTTTTCTCCTAAACTGCAAGGGGTATAAAATCTGAAAGTTCATATTTCATCGGTAGAAACTATAATGGTTCTAATTTAGAAGTAACGAACGGGTCTGCTCATGCAAAAGCTAAATTTGCTTGTGAGGCTAAATTTAATTAGGGGTAGTTTTCTCCTAAACGGCAAGGGGTACAAAATCTGAAAGTTCATATTTTATCGGTACAAACTATAGTGGCTCTAATGTAGAAGTGACGATCGGGTCTGCTAATGCAAAACCCTTATTTGCTTGTAAGGCTAGAGCTAATTAGGGGTAGTTTTCTCCTAAACGGCAAGGGGTACAAAATCTGTAAGTTCATATTTTATCGGTACAAACTATAATGATTATAATTTAGAAGTGACGATCCGGTTTGCTCATGTAAAACCCTACTTTGCTTCTAAGGCATAAATTAATTAGGGGTAGTTTTCTCCTAAACGGCAAGGGGTTCAAAATCTGAAAGTGCATATTTTATCGGTTCAGACTATAATGGTTCTAATTTAGAAGTGACGATCGGGTCTGCTCATGCAAAAGCCTAATTTGCTTGTGAGGATAGAGTTAATTAGCGGTAGTTTTCTCCTAAACGGAAAGGGGTACATAATCTGAAAGTTCATTTTTTATCGGTGCAAACTATAATGGTTCTAATTTAAAACTGAAGATCGGGTCTGCTCATGTAAAACCCTACTTTGCTTCTGAGGCATAAGTTAATTAGGGGTAGTTTTCTCCTAAACGGGAAGGGGTACAAAATCTGAAAGTTCATATTTTATCGGTACAAATTATAATAGTTCTTATTTAGAAGTGACGATCGGGTCTGCTCATGCAAAAGCCTACTTTGCTTGTGAGGCTAGAGTTAATTAGGGGTAGTTTTCTCCTAAACGGAAATGGGTACAAAATCTGAAAGTTCATTTTTTATCGGTGCAAACTATAATGGTTCTAATTTAGAAGTGAAGATCGGGTCTGCTCATGCAAAAGCTAATTTTGCTTGGGAGGCTACAGTTAATAAGGGGTAGTTTTCTTCTAAACGGCAAGGGGTACAAAATCTGAAAGTCCATATTTTATCGCTACAAACTATAATGATTCAAATTTAGAAGTGACGATCCGGTCTGCTCATGCAAAAGCTTACTTTGCTTGTGAGGCTAGAGTTAATTAGGGGTAGTTTTCTCCTAAACGGCAAGGGGTACAAAATCTGAAAGTTCATATTTTATCGGTACAAACTATAATGATTATAATTTAGAAGTGACGATCCGGTCTGCTCATGCAAAACTCTACTTTGCTTGTGAGGCTAGAGTTAATTAGGGGTAGTTTTCTGCTAAGCGGCAAGGGGTTAAAAATCTGAACGCTCATATTTTTTCGGTACAAACTATAATGGTTCGAATTAATAAGTAATGATCGGGTCTGCTCATGCAGAAGCCTACTTTGCTTATGAGGCTAGAGTTAATTAGGGGTAGTTTTCTCCTAAACGGCAAGGAGTACAAAATCTGAAAGTTCATATTTTATCGGTACAAACTGTAATGATTATAATTTAGAAGTGACGATCGGGTCTGCTTATGTAAAATCCTAATTTGCTTCTGAGGCATAAGTTAATTAGGGGTAGTTTTCTCCTAAACGGCAAGGGGCACAAAATCTGAAAGTTCATATTTTATCGGTACAAACTATAATGGTTCTAATTTAGAAGTGACGATCGGGTCTGCTCATGTAAAACCCTACTTGGCTTCTGAGGCATAAGTTAATTAGGGGTAGTTTTCTCCTAAACGGCAAGGGGTACAATATCTGAAAGTTAATATTTTATCGGTACAAACTATAATGATTCTAAATTAGAAGTGACGATCTGATCTGCTCATGCAAAAGCTAAATTTGCTTCCGAAGCTAAAGTTAATTAGGGGTAGTTTTCTCCTAAACGGCAAGGGGTACAAAATCTGAATGCTCATATTTTATCGGTACAAACTATAATGATTCTAATTTAGAAGTGACGATCGGGTCTGCTCATGCAAAAGCTTATTTTGCTTGTGAGGCTAGAGCTAATTAGGGGTAGTTTTCTCCTAAACGGCAAGGGGTACAAAATCAGAAAGTTCGTTTGTTATCGGTGCAAACTATAATGGTTCTAATTTAGAATTGAAGATTGGGTCTGCTCATGCAAAAGCTAAATTTGCTTGGGAGGCTAGAGTTAATTAGGGGTAGTTTTCTCCTAAACGGCAAGGGGTACAAAATCTGAAGGTTCATATTTTATCGGTACAAACTTTAATGATTCAAATTTAGAAGTGACGATCCGGTCTGCTCATGCAAAAGCCTACTTTGCCTGTGAGGCTAGAGCTAATTATGGGTTGTTTTCTCCTGAACGTAAAGGGGTACAATACCTGAAAGTTCATATTTTATCGGTGCAAACTATAATGGTTCTAATTTAGAAGTGATGATCGGGTTCGCTCATGCAAAAGCTTACTTTGCTTGCGAGGCTAGAGTTAATTAGGGGTAGTTTTCTCCTAAACTGCAAGGGATATAAAATCTGAAAGTTCATATTTCATCGGTACAAACTATAATGGTTCTAATTTAGAAGTGACGAACGGGTCTGCTCAAGCAAAAGCTAAATTGGCTTGTGAGGCTTAAGTTAATTAGGGGTAGTTTTCTCCTAAACGGCAAGGGGTACAAAATCTGAAAGTTCATATTTTATCGGTACAAACTATAGTGGTTCTAATGTAGAATTGACGATCGGGTCTGCTCATGCAAAAGCCTAATTTGCTTGTGAGGCTAGAGCTAATTAGGGGTAGTTTTCTCCTAAACGGCAAGGGGTACAAAATCAGAAAGTTCATTTTTTATCGGTGCAAACTATAATGGTTCTAATTTAGAAGTGACGATCGGGTCTGCTCATGCAAAAGCTAAATTTGCTTCCGAAGCTAAAGTTAATTAGGGGTAGTTTTCTCCTAAACGGCAAGGGGTACAAAATCTGAAAGTTCATTTTTTATCGGTGCAAACTATAATGGTTCTAATTTAGAAGTGACGATCGGGTCTGCTCATGCAAAAGCTTACTTTGCTTGTGAGGCTAGAGTTAATTAGGGGTAGTTTTCTCCTAAACGGCAAGGGGTACAAAATCTGAAAGTTCATATTTTATCGGTACAAACTATAATGATTATAATTTAGAAGTGACGATCCGGTCTGCTCATGCAAAACTCTACTTTGCTTGTGAGGCTAGAGTTAATTAGGGGTAGTTTTCTGCTAAGCGGCAAGGGGTTAAAAATCTGAACGCTCATATTTTTTCGGTACAAACTATAATGGTTCGAATTAATAAGTAATGATCGGGTCTGCTCATGCAGAAGCCTACTTTGCTTATGAGGCTAGAGTTAATTAGGGGTAGTTTTCTCCTAAACGGCAAGGAGTACAAAATCTGAAAGTTCATATTTTATCGGTACAAACTGTAATGATTATAATTTAGAAGTGACGATCGGGTCTGCTTATGTAAAATCCTAATTTGCTTCTGAGGCATAAGTTAATTAGGGGTAGTTTTCTCCTAAACGGCAAGGGGCACAAAATCTGAAAGTTCATATTTTATCGGTACAAACTATAATGGTTCTAATTTATAAGTGACGATCGGGTCTGCTCATGTAAAACCCTACTTGGCTTCTGAGGCATAAGTTAATTAGGGGTAGTTTTCTCCTAAACGGCAAGGGGTACAATATCTGAAAGTTAATATTTTATCGGTACAAACTATAATGATTCTAAATTAGAAGTGACGATCTGATCTGCTCATGCAAAAGCTAAATTTGCTTCCGAAGCTAAAGTTAATTAGGGGTAGTTTTCTCCTAAACGGCAAGGGGTACAAAATCTGAATGCTCATATTTTATCGGTACAAACTATAATGATTCTAATTTAGAAGTGACGATCGGGTCTGCTCATGCAAAAGCTTACTTTGCTTGTGAGGCTAGAGCTAATTAGGGGTAGTTTTCTCCTAAACGGCAAGGGGTACAAAATCAGAAAGTTCGTTTGTTATCGGTGCAAACTATAATGGTTCTAATTTAGAATTGAAGATTGGGTCTGCTCATGCAAAAGCTAAATTTGCTTGGGAGGCTAGAGTTAATTAGGGGTAGTTTTCTCCTAAACGGCAAGGGGTACAAAATCTGAAGGTTCATATTTTATCGGTACAAACTTTAATGATTCAAATTTAGAAGTGACGATCCGGTCTGCTCATGCAAAAGCCTACTTTGCCTGTGAGGCTAGAGCTAATTATGGGTTGTTTTCTCCTGAACGTAAAGGGGTACAATACCTGAAAGTTCATATTTTATCGGTGCAAACTATAATGGTTCTAATTTAGAAGTGATGATCGGGTTCGCTCATGCAAAAGCTTACTTTGCTTGCGAGGCTAGAGTTAATTAGGGGTAGTTTTCTCCAAAACTGCAAGGGGTACAAAATCTGAAAGTTCATATTTCATCGGTACAAGCTATAATTGTTCTAATTTAGAAGTGACGTACGGGTCTGCTCATGCAAAAACTATATTGGCTTGTGAGGCTAAAGTTAATTAAGGGTAGTTTTCTCCTAAACGGCAAGGGGTACAAAATCTGAAAGTTCATTTTTTATCGGTACAAACTATATGGGTTCTAATGTAGAAGTGACGATCGGGTCTGCTCATGCAAAAGCCTAATTTGCTTGTGAGGCTACAGCTAATTAGGGGTAGTTTTCTCCCTAACGGCAAGGGGTACAAAATCAGAAAGTTCATTTTTTATCGGTGCAAACTATAATGGTTCTAATTTAGAAGTGACGATCGGGTTAGCTCATGCAAAAGCTAAATTTGCTTCCGAAGCTAAAGTTAATTAGGGGTAGTTTTCTCCTAAACGGCAAGGGGTACAAAATCTGAAAGTTCATATTTTATCGGTACAAACTATAATGATTATAATTTAGAAGTGACGATCCGGTCTGCTCATGTAAAACCCTACTTTGCTTCTGAGGCATAAGTTAATTAGGGGTAGTTTTCTCCTAAACGACAAGGGGTACAAAATCTGAAAGTTCATATTTTATCGGTACAAACTATAATAGTTTTTATTTGGAAGTGACGATCGGGTCTGCTCATGCAAAAGCCTACTTTGCTTGAAAGGCTAAAATTAATTAGGGGTAGTTTTCTCCTAAACGGCACGTGGTACAAAATTTTTATTGGTGGTACAAATTAGTACAAAATAGGTACTAAATAATGCAAAAGGTCCGAGTCGATTCTGTGCAGGTGGTCTTTCTAGCTTAATATTAAGCTAGCAGCGCCACGGGTTTTGTCGTAACGGCACGTGGTACAAAATTTTTCTTGATGGTACAAATTAGTACAAAATAAGTACTAAATAATGCAAAAGGTCCGAGTCGATTCTGCTCAGGTGGTCTTTCTAGCTTAATATTAAGCTAGCAGCGCCACGGGTTTTGTCGTAACGGCACGTGGTACAAAATTTTTATTGGTGGTACAAATTAGTACAAAATAAGTACTAAATAATGCAAAAGGTCCGAGTCGATTCTGCTCAGGTGGTCTTTCCAGCTTAAGAGAGGTAACAAAAATATATAAATCATTTTACTAGGCACAATCTTTACATAAAATAAAATTTATCTTTTTTCACACACAACGATATACGAAACGAATCAACAAATTTTTACTAATAAATAACACGATATTTTTTTTACGTCGGAATAACCGTTTTACAATAATAAAGGTTAAACAGTTCCTTTATCGGTCGAAATTTCAATAAAAACTCACTATAATAATATAAGCAATTCATTTTTTATAGACAATCTGAACCGTTTATGTCAGACAAGGACATAATTCTAAGACAAACGCGAAACAAAACGTACTCTGATTCAGAAATATCTACCAAGAAACAAACTAAAAAACAGAAACAAGCAGAATTAACAGAAACCAACAAGACATTTGACGAGATCATCGCAGAGCTAAAAGCCCCAACAAAACAAGAAACGAGCACGTCGAGCATAACAATATCTTCGGGAAGTACCACACCTACCGGTTTAGACTCCATAACATCAAACAAACTTCCCAAGATGGATTACAAAGACGCAGTAGAACAAACAAGCAGAATCCCAATATTCAAGGGAGAACAAAATAACGACACGAGAACAAATGCAATGCAATTTATAAACATTAGTGACAGAGCGTACGACCGACTAGATGAAGGAGGGAAAAAATTCTTCTTCAATCTCCTATTAGACAAAATATATTACCCAGCTGCCGAAATAATAGACGATTTAGAAATTAAAGATTACGTAACATTAAAAAAACACATTACCGATAAATACATAGATATAAATATTGAAAAAAATTATATAAAGGAAATTAGCACATGTAGACAAACGACAAACGAGAGGATAATACATTTTTCAGAAAAATTACAGAGACTTATAGGGGAAACAAAAAAGTGGTACAAGAAAAATTATACGGAAGACCAAAATAGGGCGCTCTTTTTAGAAATCGATCGACAAGGTCTGGAAGCATTCAGTAATGGAGTAAAATCGGATTTGATACGAATGTCTTTCGCAACAAGCAAACCAGAAAACCTGGAAGCGGCAATACAAAGGGCAAAGGATTTAGAAAGTAGACTTCCCTTTGCACCAGAAGTTACGAATGGCCAAATACGACAAAAGCACAGATGGAGCAATACTGGAGAAATAAAAATGAGCTATATTGCTGGTTCTGCACAAGAAAAGGTCGTACTATTAATGAATGTAGAACCAGAAAGAACTCATTATTTTGTGTATTCTGTAAAAACTATGGGCACCTGACAACAGAGTGTCTAAGAGTCAAAAAACACTATTCAAAGCCGCAGAACAATAATTCAAATAACAATAATAATTATATGACAAATACAGGGGACAACAACTACAATAATTTAAGAATTCGATACCCAAATTTAATAAGACCTACAACTTTAGGCACATATCAACGACAGAGTAACTTTCCACAATTTTTCGATTTCGATACACCGATCCCACAGCAAAGACCACAGTTCAGACCACGCAACGGAGACAGATCAAAAAACCCCTACGAACAAGAAGACTATGATGAGTACAAACCACCAGATCATAATGCGAATAAAAATTATAGAAATAACTATCAGGTCAGGCAAGACCACAACACGAACAATAATTATAGACCTCATCAACAGGGCAGGCAAAATTACAGGGCTAAAAATCAAGAAAAATCAGATGATCAAAGACGGACAAATAACGTAACACAAAACGTCCGAATAATAAGAGAACCACCAACGTTTAATCGAGAACCACAAATAAATGAAGAATACATGCAAGAGCAACAGATACCAGGACCGTCCACATCGCACAGGCCGAACGAGAGCCTAACAAGAGAAAACAAAAACGAATCAGTACAACAAAATTTAAACAATTAAGAGCGGACTTCAAACCCAGAAGCCCGACCTCACATATAACGGAACATATGGGGTACACAATCGACAGGACAATTAAATATCCCACAATCACGAACCTAAATTCAAGACAAACAGGGCAAAAGCCAATAATAAAAATTCCACTAAACATTGCCAAATCTAATTACGTAACCCTACTAATCGATACAGGGGCAGACATTTCAATACTTAAATACAGTTCTATCAAACCTGGAACGGCATACGAAATAGACAAATGTACCAAATTCACAGGTATTGATAACAGAATTCAAACGACTTTAGGAGTAACTCAAGGATTTCTCCTTAACAATCCAAACGGCAATTGCAATTTTCATGTGGTACAAGATAACATTAATATAGACACAGACGGAATTTTAGGAAGGGATTTTTTAAGTAAAAGGACAATAATAAATTACATTGAAAATAATTTAGAGCTATATTTGGCAAAAACATCCCAGTATATAACGATCCCATTTACCGAAAGTGGGAATTATCGACTTAGGCAGGAGTTTGAGGCAGAACGAAAATTTTCGGACACAAATGATCAACAAACTGAGAAAACAGGACAAAAACATCAAAATATAAATAATTTTGACGTTGATCAATATAATCCGAAACGACCGGTTCAACCTTCCCATTACTTCAGAGACTCGCAAATCTCTCAAGATGGGACTCTATTAAATCAAAGGCGAATTGATATTAATTTAGAGTTAACAACTGGCCGTTATAATCGACAAGGTCAGAATATTACGGGTAAACTAAGTACCACCGGGTATCCAAATATAACAACCAATGTAGACTACGACAGGACAGTTAATAAAAATAATGAAGATATAAATAAAAATAACTCCAATACGCGAGAAAATACAAATTTTAATATAAATCATAAAGCAAACGAAAATAACTCCAATACGCGAGAAAATACAAATTTTAACATAAATAACTCCAATACGCGAGAAAATACAAATTTTAATACAAATAACTCCAATACGCGAGAAAATACAAATTTTAATATAAAAAACTCCAATACGCGAGAAAATACAAATTTTAATACAAATAACTCCAATACGCGAGAAAATACAAATTTTAATATAAATCATAAAGCAAACGAAAATAACTCCAATACGCGAGAAAATACAAATTTTAATACAAAAAACTCCAATACGCGAGAAAATACAAATTTTAATACAAATAACTCCAATACGCGAGAAAATACAAATTTTAATATAAATCATAAAGCAAACGAAAATAACTCCAATACGCGAGAAAATACAAATTTTAATACAAATAACTCCAATACGCGAGAAAATACAAATTTTAATATAAAAAACTCCAATACGCGAGAAAATACAAATTTTAATACAAATAACTCCAATACGCGAGAAAATACAAATTTTAATATAAATCATAAAGCAAACGAAAATAACTCCAATACGCGAGAAAATACAAATTTTAATACAAAAAACTCCAATACGCGAGAAAATACAAATTTTAATACAAATAACTCCAATACGCGAGAAAATACAAATTTTAATATAAATCATAAAGCAAACGAAAATAACTCCAATACGCGAGAAAATACAAATTTTAATACAAATAACTCCAATACGCGAGAAAATACAAATTTTAATATAAAAAACTCCAATACGCGAGAAAATACAAATTTTAATACAAATAACTCCAATACGCGAGAAAATACAAATTTTAATATAAATCATAAAGCAAACGAAAATAACTCCAATACGCGAGAAAATACAAATTTTAATACAAATAACTCCAATACGCGAGAAAAGACAAATTTTAATACAAATAACTCCAATACGCGAGAAAATACAAATTTTAATATAAATCATAAAGCAAACGAAAATAACTCCAATACGCGAGAAAATACAAATTTTAATACAAATAACTCCAATACGCGAGAAAAGACAAATTTTAATACAAATAACTCCAATACGCGAGAAAATACAAATTTTAATATAAATCATAAAGCAAACGAAAATAACTCCAATACGCGAGAAAATACAAATTTTAATACAAATAACTCCAATACGCGAGAAAAGACAAATTTTAATACAAATAACTCCAATACGCGAGAAAATACAAATTTTAATACAAATCATAATGAAAACGAAAACGACTCCGATATGCGAGAACAAAACGAAATACATAAGAAAACTGACCCAAAAACTATGGACGAACTTTACCCATCAAATATTGTAAAATATACAAACGTTAAAACAACGACACGAAATAATACAGAAGGCACAGAAAAGACAATGATAACAAACGACCAAACGAATCTACAAAAACATAACGAAAATTATAAAGGACAAATTCCTAATCAGCAATACAATACAAATTCAAAGAATAACGACATGGTTACTATTATTCCAAAAAGTTCAACAAACTCATCAAAAGAGAAACCCGTAAATCAAATCATAAACATTCCAAATATCATGCAAGGAGTTTCCAAAACAAACAAGACGGAAACAATAAAAACAAATCATATACACAAAACAAATCCACAAATGCCTTGTGTTAGCATTGAAAAATCAAGTTACATAAATTCATTAAAAAACTCAGAAATACATAACGAGAAATCTGAAACTCCGAACGCAAACGACCTACAACAAAACCTTTCTTACTTAAAAAACATAATTTACACTAACAACATAACGATGAACAATATAGAACATAAACGAAATTTTTCTCTAAACAATTGCGATAATAAAAAAATATCTAGTATCAATGAACCCATAATACAACAAAATTATGACATAATTAATATGTGTGACAAACAACACACAGCTGACCCAGAATTACATAAGGAAAACAACAACAAATATAAATTTCAAGATCAAACACATAATGAACACATACTAAGTTTAAAACAATTTATAGAAATAAGAGAAAAGAACATTTTAGACTGCAATAAAAGTATTGTCGTTCCGAAACGATCAAAGATTGCCTTAAAAATAAAAATAAATACAAACGAAAATGAAGAAATAATATGTTTTTCAAAGGAAATTAAACCAGGAGTTTATGCAGCGAATGTAATAACAAAAGTCGTCAACGGAGAAGCTATTTTAGGATTCCTGAACGCAACGGAAGAGCATCAGACAATACATAACTTCCAACCTGAAATACAGAGACTAAATAGTTATGAGATATTTAATACTGAAAGTGAAGAAAAATGCAAAATTTTAACACTAAATACAAAAACAAATACCAAAGAATTGATAAATGAAAGGGAACAAAAAATACTGGAACAACTGAAATTAGATGAAAACCTTACAGAAGAAGAAGAAAAATCAATTAAGGAAATCTGCAAAACATATTCAGACATATTCCACTTACCAGGAGATTACCTAACATGCACGGATGTAATACAACATAAAATTATAGTTTCGCCAGAGATAGCACCAATTAACCAAAAAATGTACAGACTACCAGAAACACAGAGACAAGAGATTAACACCCAGGTAAAGGAAATGATTAGACAAGGTATAGTTCAACCTTCAACGAGTCCTTGGAAGAGCCCTTTGTTAGTAGTAAACAAACGCTCGCAGGACAACACAAGGAAGTACAGGATTGTGATTGACTTTAGGAAACTCAATAGGGTTACATTAGGGGATGCTTACCCCTTGCCTAGAACTGAAGAGATACTAGATCAGATAGGTTACTCTAGATATTTTACCACACTAGATTTAGCAGACGGATATCATCAGGTGTTAGTAGATCCAAAGGATAGGGAGAAGACAGCTTTCAGCACAGCATTCGGACATTACGAGTTCGTCAGAATGCCATTTGGTCTTACTGGGGCACCAGCGACTTTCCAAAGAATAATGAACCATATACTAAGAGGTTTACAAGGAATAGAATGCTACGTATATCTAGATGACATCGTAATCTACGGTCGTAACTTGGAAAATCACAATGAAAAATTAATAAAAGTTTTTAATAGACTTCGTAAATATAATTTGAAGGTAAAACTGGAAAAGTGTCAGTTCTTGAGAATAGAAATAATATACCTAGGACACTTATGTACCGAAAACGGAGTACTGCCAGATCCAAATAGAATAGAAAAGGTAAAAAAATTATCCGATACCACGCACCGTAAGGCAGACACAATCATTTTTAGGGTTCGCTAATTGTTATAGGAAGTTCATCGAAAATTTCGCGAAAATAGCAGAACCAATCAACAAGTTACTGCGCAAGAACACAAAATTCATATGGACAGATGACTGTCAACAAGCATTCGAAAAATTAAAATTATTACTGATTAACCCACCTATACTAATTTATCCAGATTTCGCAAAACCGTTTCTTGTGACTACAGATGCAAGTAATACAGCAATAGGAGCAATTTTATCTCAAGGTATAGTCAATTCGGACAAGCCAATAGCCTATGCGAGCAGATCTCTAAACGAAGCAGAACGTATATACTCGGCAATAGAAAAAGAACTGCTAGCAGTAGTTTGGGCAGTCAAAAATTTCAGATGCCACTTATACGGAAGGAAATTCACGATCTATACAGATCACAAACCCTTAAAAGGAGTAGTAAACATATCACACCCTAATTCAAAAATCGCTAGATTCAGTATAAAATTAATGGAATACGACTATGAAATACAGTATAAACCTGGCAAAACAAACCAAAACGCGGACACATTGAGTAGAATACCGAATAACGAAGAAAATGCAGAAGAAATCACAAATAAGCAAATACTAGCAATTACAAGAGCTCAAGCAGCAAAAGAATCATTAAACAAAGAAACAATACAGGGATCACCTGAAGATAACAAAAACGAACCTACATACGCGTCCAAAGTAGAAGAATTACATACCCAATCAGAAGATGAATGGGAAACGTCAGAACATGAAAACAAAATAAGAAGATTAACAAGTGAAGAGGACATAAAACAAATCCTCAAAGATTACCATGACTCACCGTTAGGAGGTCATCAAGGAGCTCATCGAACATACTTGAGAATATCAAGGGAATTCAAATGGAGAAATATGATTGCGGACATAAAAAACTATGTGAAAAAATGTGCAAAATGCCAGAAAAATAAAACTACAAAATTATGCAAAATGCCGATGCAGATAGCGAAAATACCAGAGAGGGCATTTGATAAAGTATTTTTAGATATGGTTGGACCCTTACCCACAACATACAATGGAAACAAATATATACTTACATTTCAGGATGAATTAACAAGATTCTTCGACTGTTATCCTATGCCAGATGCAGAATCAAATACAGTTGCAAAAATATTTTACGACGAAATCGTTTCACGTTTCGGGATACCAAAAACGCTGTTAACGGATCAAGGATCAAATTTTACTAGTGAAATATTCAAGCAAGTATGTAAATTTTTGAAAATCAAAAAAATCGAAACTACGGCTTACCATCCGCAAGCAAATGGAATTTTAGAAAGGAGCCATAGACCATTAGGAGAATACTTACGAAATTTCGTTCAGCACGACCAACAAAACTGGGACCAATGGTTACGTCAAGCAGCATTTGTACATAACAATACACCAAACAGCCGTTCAAAACTAACGCCCATGGAATGCCTATATGGATTCAATATAACATTACCAACAAATCTAAAAGCCAAACCGAGTCCGGTATACAACAACGAAAATTATTACTATGTAGTTAAACATAAAACGCAAATGGCAAACGCAATAAACAAAGAATTCTTAAGAAAATCAAAAGAAGAGAACAAAAGATATTATGATAGATACGTTAACCCAATAGACTTTCAAGTAGGTGATAAAGTCTTCTATAAAAACGAAGCAAAGAAAAATAAGCTTTCGGAAAATTGGATTGGACCATTCGATATCGTAGAAATCAACGGACCAGTAAATTGCACAATTAAGGTTAAAAATAAAAACAAAGTTATTCATTTCAACAGGCTAAAACTAGCTACCATATAAGCAAATATTTACATATAAAAAACAGATATTCAAAACATAATATTGGCAACAAACACCGAAACGGAAACCTTTCAAACTACGTCAGCAACGAAAATCCACAATTGCGCAGAAATATTACTAAATAACGAAAGAAAAACAAAAATCTGCATTATTACAAAAAATTAACAGAAAAAATTACATATCACGTCTTAAACACAATCGCACTAGTCAGCATGATAATAATATCAGCAATTCTAATAGTTAAAAGATGTAAAAAGCAAAGAACTCCAAAGAATAATAGTATACCAACAAACGAACCAGACAGAAATGAAACAGAAATAAATATGAGTAATCCAATTTACGCAGAACCTAGGACGAAACGAACAAATAATTTAGTAGGTAGCGATTCTATCTAAAACAAACATATGTGAGTTAAATTAGAACAAGACAATCCGTAGAGATTGTGCAATGGTAAAAAGAATTAATATACGAAATAAAAATTCGTTAATAAATAAAGAATATTTTTTCTCTAACGAAATAATCAGAAACAAAATAAAAATAAATTTCAACATTTATTAATACTTAAAAACATAAAAAATAAATAATAATTTCCAATTATATCTTTCTAAAAATTAAAATAACTATATATAAAATAAAATAAATACTAAAAATTATAATCCTATTAAAAACAGTAACGATATAAGCAAAATAAAAATTATATATTACAAAAATAAATTTTTAATAATATTAAATAAGACAAATAATAAATAAATTTTACGAAAATCTAAAGTAAAAAATAATTAATACTTTTCAATTATATCTTTCTAAAAATTAAAATAACTATATATAAAATAAATTTTTAATAATATTAAATAAGACAAATAATAAATAAATTTTACGAAAATCTAAAGCAAAAAGTAATTAATAATTTTCAATTATATCTTTCTAATAATTAAAATAACTATATATAAAATAAAATAAATAATAAGGATTATGATTCTATTAAAAACAGTAACAATATAAGCAAAATAAAAATTATATATTACAAAAATAAATTTTTAAGAATAATAAATAAGACAAATAATAAATAAATTTTACGAAAATCTAAAGCAAAAAGTAATTAATAATTTTCAATTATATCTTTTTAAAAATTAAAATAACTATAGATAAAATAAAATAAATAATAAGGATTATGATTCTATTAAAAAACAGTAACGATATAAGCAAAAATAAAAATTATATATTACAAAAATAAATTTTTAATAATAATTAATGAGACAAATAATAAATAAATTTTACGAAAAACTACAGTAAAAAGTAATTAATAATTTTCAATAGAATCTAAATTAAATAATAATTAAACTTGACTAAGATAAAATAATAGAACATAAGAAACAAAACACAGAGCTTAACTAGAAGCTAAGATAATAAGAATAAATAGCAATAAGATACAAAGGAGAACGAAAACGAACACAGATCAATTAATAAATTCTTTCAGTAAGATACAATTAAAGTCAATTAAAAAGAAAAAATTTACAAACTAATTAAATTAATAATAATATAAAAACAATGAGCACTTACCTTATAAAAAAAAAATATATATAAAAGCACAACACAATTTAAGGAAACAAAATGAATACAGATCAATATATAAATTTATTCAGTAAGATACAATTAAAGTCAGTTAAAAAAAAAAAATTTACAAACTAATTAAATTAATTTCTCTCTCTCTCTCTCTGGCGTTTACATCCCATGGAGGGATTTTGCCGTCTGTGCAATCAGCTTCCAATCGTCTCGTTCCATGACCAGTTGACCCCAGTTTCGACATCCTATATCACGAAGGTCTTGGATGATGTCATCACGCCAGCGTTGTCTAGGTCTTCCTCTTCGACGAACACCAGCTGGTTGTTGTTGGGACGCTTTTTTAATCATTCTATCTAATGGTGCCCTTTCTACATGACCAAACCATCTAATCCGGTTAGATTTAATGAATCCGATTACATCGCAGCCTCCAAGAAGCTGTCTGATTTCATGATTCATTCGGATTCTATACTGATTTTCAGCAACTTTACATGGACCATAAATTGTTCGTATGACTTTCCTCTCGAATGTTGATAAAATTCTACAATCGGAGGAAGTCAGTGTCCAGCTTTCGCTTCCAAAGGTAAGCACAGGTCGAATTAATGCTTTGTAAAGTGTGAGTTTGCACGACTGCGAAAGATGTTTAGATCGCAAAAGTTTTGAGTATGCGTAGAAAACTCTGTATGCGGCTGAGACACGAGCTTTAATATCTGCCTGCATGTCATTTGACGATGTTATTACAGACCCGAGGTATTTGAAGTTTTCCACACGTTCCACTTCATAGTCGCCAGTATTCAGATTGCCGGGAGGTTTATTCCTGGATGTTGTTAATAGTTTAGTCTTGCCGGTGTTAATGCATAATCCAAGTCGTTTAGCATTTCTTTCAAGCCGAGAGAGACTATCCTTGATATCGCTTGTTCTACGTCCGAGAAGCACAATATCATCTGCATAGCCAAGAATTTGACTAGATTTGTTAAATATACAGTTTTGTGTCTCAATGCGGCTTTTTCTTATCGCGTACTCAAGCGCCAAATTAAATAGTACGGGTGCGAGTGCATCACCTTGTCGAACACCTGATGTTATATCAAAAGAGTCAGAAACTGACCCTTCGATTACTATTCTACAGTTTGATCCCGATGCTGTGAGTTTGCACAGAGAAACAAGTTTCTCTGGAATACCAAGGCATATGAGTGCAGACCAGAGGTTGTCGCGGATGATGCTATCATATGCTTGCTTGAAATCAACGTAGAGCTGGTGAATACTGATGTTGTACTCCCAACATTTTTCCAGAATCATCCTTAAGGTAAAACATTGATCTGTGGTTGAACGGTTGGGACGAAAACCACACTGATAGTCGCCGATGATAGATTCGGCAAACGGGATGAGCCGAGCGAGTACGACATTAGCTAGTATTTTATATGCAGTGTTCAACAGTGCGATTCCACGATAATTTGCACACTTTAGGCGGTCACCTTTTTTATGTAGCGGAACAATGAGAGCTGTTTTCCATTCAGCAGGTAGTTCTTCTTGGTCCCAGATTGCAAGAATCAGATCATATATACGTGAGACCAGAGCTGCTCCTCCATTCTTAAGTAGTTCTGCAGGGATTCCATCGATACCTGGTGATTTGCCATTTTTTAATTTTTTGATGGCAGCTTCCACTTCTTCTATTGTTGGGTAAGGGACAAAAATCTCCTCACTTGACGGAGCAATTGCTCGAATAGGATGAACTTCGTTCGTCCTATTCAGTAGGTCTTGAAAGTGGGATCGCCATACTTCCAGCACATCACGTTCACTTGTTGTAAGCTCGTTGTTTCCATTTTTGATGGCTGTAGATCTTGGGTGGAAATCTTTGGTCAGATTCCGCGCATTGGCAAAACACTCTTTCGAATTTCCATTAGCCGCATGTTGGTTGATGTTTTCGATACAGCTCTTCATGTGTTCGCGTTTCTTTTTCCGTAGGAGTTTTGCTGAGGCTTTTCTGGCGCATAGATAATCAGTTTGGGAGCTTCGGGTATTTCTTGTTAACCATTTTTCTCGCAGTTTTTGTTTGTGCTCAATGCTTTCGCGGCACTCGTCATCAAACCATTCGTTACGTGATTTCGGTGGTCGTTTTCCGATTGTAGTTTGTGCTGCGGATATGATGGTTGATTGAAGCGTTTGCCATTCTTCTTGTATGTTTAATGGCATCTCAGATGGGATGTCATGCTCTTCTATGTTTTGCGTTACAATTTCCTGATATCTATTCAGTGTTTCCAGGTGTTTAAATGCTTCGACATTCCAGCGCACGGTCTTTTTTGCTTGCCTATTAAATGTAGATGATAATTTGCACTTATACTTAAAGATGACAAGCATATGATCGGTGTCCATATCAGCACCTCTGTATGATCGAACGTCAGTTACACTTGTAGAGTGTCTCTTAGAAATCATGACGTGATCGATTTGATTTTCAGTTCTTCCATCATTTGATTTCCACGTTGCTTTGTGGATTCTCTTATGAGGAAAGAAAGTGCTAGATATTACTAGATCATACATCATAGCCAGTTCAGCTGTGCGAAAGCCGTTATTGTTACTAGCATGATGCAAGCTGTTAGGGCCGACATGTGTTTTAAGTTCTGCACTTCTACCAATTTGCGCATTGAAGTCACCTACCACGATTTTTATATCGTGCCGCGGGATGTTATTGATGACTTCTTCGAGTTCTAGGAAGAACAGGTCTTTAATGTCATCTGCTTTGTCTTCAGTAGGTGCATGAACATTGATGATCGTTACATTAAATTTTTGCGTGCGGATTCTCATTGTGCATATCCGCATATTAATTGGGCGAAAGTCGATAACATGTTGATTCACGCGACGATGTGTGAGAAAGCCAACTCCAAATTCTCCTCCGTTTTCATGACCGCAATAGTAGAGAGTGTATCCTTTGGCTGTTTCGTGGATTCCACTCCCTGGCCATCTTAGTTCTTGTAACGCCACTATATCCAGTGTATAGCTATTGATTTGGTTTGTAAGTTTCAGTAGATCTCCTGGTCTTCTAAGGCTTAGCACGTTCCAGGTTCCCATTTTTAAATCGTAGTTCGGGTACAGTTTCCGAGGTCGTTCTAATAGTGAATCCGAGATAATCCGAGGCCTGTGTACAGAATTCATGACAAGTAGTTTTTTACGGAAATGGGGTGTTAGCCCTTCGCCCAACCCAAATTTTCGTGAATGGGTTCGTTCTGCATCTTTAGGTCACCAGAAACAACCTTTTTACATGTTTATATAGCGAGCCGCTTGATCCAAGACAGACGCCCGCTACAAACCGCCCCTAACATGGAGAACAGACGCTTGCTACACGTTTATATAGCGAGCCGCTTGATCCAAGACAGACGCCCGCTCCAAGCCGCCCCTAACATGGAGAACAGACGCTTGAGTTGCATTGGTTTTGTGGCGCCAATGACTCGCCATGGTGCAGAATCATTGAGTATAAGCAGTATTTACTCTGCCCCTCTCAACTACACCAACCTAATTCTGTTAGCATTACCCAGGTAGCACGGCGTGGACGTAGAATTTCGGATTTCACTACCACTACCACTAATTAAATTAATAATAATATAAAAACAATGAGCACTTACCTTATAAAAAAAAATATATATATAAAAGCACAACACAATTTAAGGAAACAAAATGAATACAGATCAATATATAAATTTATTCAGTAAATACAATCAAAGTCACTTAAAAAAGAAAAAATTTAAAAACTAATTAAATCAATAATAATAATATTAAAATAAGGGCACTTAGCTTATACAAACAAGAAAAAATGAAAAAAAAACGGATAGCATTAACATAACCCCATAACGAAAAAAAAATGAAAAGTACCTTCCCATTTTTTTTCATCGCGCGGAGGGACATATATAAAGTGGATCTCCCCAACCCACTACATATCCACGACGAACGCCAAACAAACGGCATCCAATTCTATATCAATCCCCATCCATCCTACAAACCTCAAAAACTCAGCAACAGCTAAAATACAAACAAGTTAAACCAATCTAAATCAACGTTACTACAAAGTAACCAAACTCAATTAAAATCACCCTAGACTAAACAAACTTTCATTAACAATGTTCGATTATAATCCTCAAAACCAATTAACATTCAAACCCAAACAAATCTCCCTAGACTAAACAAACTTTAATTAACACTTACTACAATGTAAGTAACGACTTTCAATCATAATTCTCAAAACCAATCAATATTTAAACCCGCACAACCCAAATTAACATAAACAAAGCCTAAACTAGAATTTACTACAAAGTAACCAAATCCAATTAAAATCTCCCTAGACTAAACAAACTTTAATTAACAATGTTCGATTATAATCCTCAAAATCAACAATCCAAACCAGACTAAACAAATTTTAATTAGATCCAGCTGCACATCTCATAATCTAAATCAATATTTCATTTAAGCAAACAAATCTCAGTTCATATAAAATTCTCAAACCAAATATTTTTAATTGAAAACCATTATAACAAAAAACATAAAAATTTTCCCTAGCACACGCCAACTAAAGAATTCCAACAAAAACAATCAACTTAAATTTCATTTCCTTTTTAATAATTAAAATACAAAATTAATTCTCATAAAAATAGTTTATATGACAAAAATTTCACAAACAAAATAACTAAAATCGACCAATTTTAACGAAAATTATCCAAAACATTGTTGTTCTAACGGAAATCAAACATATTGAATTCCAAGTTTTTCTATAAAAATTAATTACAAAATGCTGAAACAGTGCATTCCATTTATTTTAAAGTTATTTGAATGTTAGAAATTTACTATATATAGAAGAAAATTTCCAACATTCAAGAGAGTCTAATTTAAAACCGACACGCGCCGGTACGTGATAAGTGAGGCTACGAAAGCCTAAACAAAAGTGAAAAAGTGTTGTATTCAGGGAAAACCTTTCCCAACCACAAAGTAAAAGTACTAGAGTTAGAATCAGTGTTAAGTGCCCAATTAAATTTGTAAAAGTGCTAAAGCAAAATTATTTGCGTTTAACCAAGAAGAATCCGAGTAGAGATTCTACATAAAATCATTTCAATTCTTTGAATCATAAATTTAAACAACTAATTTTGTAAAAGTGCTAAATGAAAATTATTTCCAAAAAGAATCCGAGTAGAGATTCTACATAAAATCATTTCAATTCTTTGAAACATAAATTTGAATAATTAAATTTGTAGAAGTGCTAAAGGAATATTAATTCCGTTTTACCAAAAAGAATCCGAGTAGAGATTCTATATAAAATCATTTCAATTCTTTGAAACATAAATTTGAATAATTAAATTTGTAGAAGTGCTAAAGGAATATTAATTCCGTTTTACCAAAAAGAATCCGAGTAGAGATTCTATATAAAATCATTTCAATTCTTTGAAACATAAATTTGAATAATTAAACTTGTAAAAGTGCTAAAGGAATACTAATTCCGTTTATCCAAAAAGAATCCGAGTAGAGATTCTACATAAAATCATTTCAATTCTTTGAATCATAAATTTAAACAACTAATTTTGTAAAAGTGTACCAACCAATAAACATAGTGATCAATAAACTCACCTAGTGAACGTGAATTAAAACTCTTTTAAATTCAACATCCAAGAGAAATACCAGCAATAAGCGGGGACCACAAGAGTGAGTAACTTCAAGGTTATTAAATTTTCAGGTTTCGGACGACGAAGCAGCAAGCAGGTAGCTCTGAAAACCTAGCAGGGCCGCACCTGAAACCCACCATTGACTCAGACGGTCATCCGAACCCCCACAGTTGGAGTAGCCGGTAGCTCTAACACATTAGAGGTACCGCCGAACTCCCACACAACTCTGTCTAGAACACGTTTTTCATCTTATATAACTTGTTTATATAAATTCACCTCGGGACCTGACCTTCCTCAGAAAAATAGTTCTTAACCTCATTTCTTATTTTCTTTGCAGCATCTGTAGAATTTTGTGTTTGAGAAGACTGCAGGTTCAAAAAAGGTTTCCAGGAATAAATTTTCCATTTTCGCTTTCACAATCAAACGTTCATGAAGGCGCATTGACGTTTTTTGGTTTACGAGGAAGAAAATTATGGAGAACGCAAATGGCGCTTATTCTAATTTTAACTTTTTTCGGTTCTAGTTCAATGTTTTTTCTCAGCAGACGGAATCTAGCTGATGCAATTCCAAATGCATTCTCCGCAATTCCCCTAGATCGAGACAGCCTATAATTAAATACTCTCCCAGGAATGGTGAGGTTCTTAAAAGGGTATTGCTTCAGTAAATTTTCAGAAAATACAAATGCATCATCTGTAACTATAACAAATGGGACGGATACGATTCTATTTGGTAGCGGTTTAGGTTTTGGCAAATGCATGTTGTTAATGTTTATTGCATTAAACAAATTGCATCCATTAAAAAATGATACCATCAGAATCCCGACCTGGTGCTCCAATATTTTCATAAGTAAATTTATGGTTCGCATCAACTAAAACCATTAATACAATACTATGGGCCGATTTGTAATTTAAATATAAACTGTCACTGTTTTTAAGAGCTTTAATATTAATATGCTTTCCATTAAGTGCTCCGATACAGTTTGGAAAATTTCATTTTTCATTCAAATCGTTTGCAATAATATTCCATTGTTCTTTTGTATTTGGTGTCTATAAATGTAACTTTATTTTGTCTTCTTTTACGTTTTTGTATAAGTAATAGGGCGAGACAAGCTGCAGGTTGTGTTTGATCCTTATTATAATCAAATTTAATTTTTTAATAATGCTATTAATTACTGTATCAACTACAACTAAATAATAAATTATTAACACTGAATTAGATCTAAATAAAAAATTTCTTCAACACAAAAGTTTGAACGTTTAATAACGTTTTTCACTTTAGCGAGTGGTGCGAAATTTTACAAATGATATATCACTTTTATTTTTAGATTTGACCTCACTTTTTTTCTGGTATAAACATGCATCTCATTTACGTGAGATCTCACTCAAAATGATACCTCACTTAAATGATATCGTCTAATCGTACCTTAAGACAGACTCTTTCACAAATACAGCCAATGTGGCAAACACCATCACATTGATTAAAAATGAAATGACAAATTCTTTAAGTTATGAAGATTCTAGAGAAAATACACCACTAGCATGTTCAGAAGATTCCATATGGAATTTTCAGCGCGAAGCACAGTCCCAACAGAACAAATTGCGAAGCGAGAATTTAAACGCAGCAACAGAACTGGCAATTTATCGCAATGAACAGACTGATTTGCAAATAGATCTCCTCGAATTTTGGCGAGCTGATGGTATGTTTAAGAACATTAGCTGAAAAATACTTGCTGATTTTAGCAACATCAGTTCCATCAGAACGATTGTTTTCTAATGCTGGAAATATTATCACTGACAAACGGTCAAGACTAAAGCCTGAACATCTAAATGAGCTTCTATTCTTGCATTCGCTCAGTTCAGATACTTGGGTGCAATAATGTTTTTCACATATTTTAGTTTAATTGTTTAAGTTTTGGGAAAATACGGAACTCTAGAATCTTTTTCCATTTATTTTTTAATGTTTTATTTATTATTATTTTTGTACAGATGAATTTTTGTGATATTTTTTTATTATTATTATGTTAGAACCAATGAATTGTTGTGATATATTTTTAATAATTTATTATTTTCATGTTATGAATTTTGTTTTTTTTCGGTACGAATAAATTTTGTTTGATATATATAGGCATCTACGATTAATTTATTTAAAAAAAAATTATTTAAAAGATCGATTAATCAAAGATTTTTTCCGATCTTCTACAGAATCGATTTTTTTATATTTGAATAATCGATTCTAAAGAATCGATTCTTTTTTCAATGATATCCCATCCCTAATGCCTTCTGGATTGTCATACCATATCACTTTTCATAACCTTATTATACTGAATTGTACAACAATCACCTGTTTAGGTGCAACGGTTATTTATTATTTCTACCTCCCGGATTATCGAACAATACTAATGATCACAATGTTATTATACGGAATCATTGCGATTGTACAACAATCACCTGTTTAGGTGCAACGATTATTTATTGGTCATCAATTGACAAGATCCTATACACAACCTGTAATTTACGGAATTCATCAGCAGTTATTTGTAATATCGGCCAGGTACCTCTATTAATTGGAAAGTTTTTACGAATCATGATGACCGGCTGATAGAAAAGATTGGAAGATGGGGACCTACAACAACACGGGGTGAGTTTTATTTTTTTTAATATATGTAGGTGAATAAGTAGGAGGATAAGTATGTATGTGTGAAAGGGTGCGTGAGTGCTTGTATGTGTGCGGGCATGCATGAGATGGTATGGGTGGTGTGTGGTGAAACAAACCAAAATACGCATAAATGGTTATTTGTATTATTTGAAACTGCTGATTAGTTTCAATAATTATTAATCAAAATTCTAACAAACTTATAATGGAATCAGTAACTCGGATGTGAATATAAACTATAATACATAGCACTACTATTTCTATGTATTACCACAATCTAGATTTTCTATATTAAACCGTGTAGTAAAGAAAGCAAATGAAGTGCATGATGGTGTAATTCATGTTGTGAACAATGGGTCATTAAAGTGAAGACCATCAACATAATAATGTAGTTTAAGTAAATCGTTTATCACTGAAATGTTATTTTTATACCATCACAATGACGTCACCAATCCCCAAATAACAATTAATGTAGAACAGTTTTATGAAAACCATAAACCGTCAATAATAAGTAATAGCTGTTATTTCTGTGACCGCACTTGAATGATATTGGACTGATTCAAGTGTGTATGAATGTGGGCATGGATGGCGTTGTGGGTGATAGTTGTACGCGTGTGAGAGTGCGAGAGTGTATGAGGTGTGAGAGTGTGAGAGTATGTGAGTAAACGTGGGGTTGGACGTGTTGATAGCGGTTCTTTCGCCTAGGGGGTCTCATTCTCTCTCTCTTTGTTCCATTTCCGTATATATCATGTATTTCGCGTACATTATGGTATTTGTGCTAAAGTAGCAGGATTTCTTACTCGATCCACCATGATTGAAGCTAGTCTACAGGGGCTATATAACCTCGCTTGGTACGCGACCTGCTATGCCTCTTCGTTGTTCCGCAACGAAGAAAGCACTTCATTACAATCATTCAAGAAACATTTCGCAGTACGTGTTATGTTTCTAGGTGGTGTAGTTGTGGATAAGGTGTCATCGCAGGGATGTTGCTCTTTGTGACAGACCCATAGATATTGCATGGTAAGTATTTCATTATGTTGATGGCAATATGTTACATTCTTGGTGCAAGTGACCTTGGTGAGCCATCAAATGACATCCGGTTGCTGTTCGCAAGGCTGCGACATGGGGTGTGCATAGGGGTGCACCGTAATTTAAAATAGTCTTCCTATCGCTTTGTACGTTGTCATGATCGTGTTTTTATCTTTGCCCCATAAACTACCACACGAAAAAAAATATTTTCTTCTATTAAAATTATTTGCATTGAATCAATAACTTTTAAAGTACAAATACTCGCCCGTGTTTTCTTAGCTACCAATTCAAGATTACGTATTTAAAATCAGTGTGTAAATCTTTATCTTGTCTGAAAATTTTATATCTTGATTTTAAATATTTTTGTTTTAATTCAAAATCGAAACAAAAATCTCTATTTTGATTTAAATCATTTAAGTTTTGAATTGAAATTCGTCTAATTTTGTTTGAAACAAAAAAAACTTAATTCAAAATCCGCATAGTTTGATTTAAAATTTCAATATTTTGAAAGAAAATTATACCTATTTTGATTATAAACCTATCAATTTTGATTTAAAATTAGTTTGTTTTAAATCAAAATAATTAAAATTAATTTCAAAATATAAGATGTTTTGATTTTATTGGGGTATATATATTGGTATGGTTATATATTGAATTAATGTTATCTTTTAATTTAAAAGAAGCATATTTTAAATTAAAACTTCCGTTAAAATATAGGTGATATGATGTGTACTTAGTATCGTTAAATTTAACTAGGCAAAGTATGTACTGATTTTACAAATATTATAAACTTTCACAAATCTTTATTAATTGTTGTTATGATTGAAAAATTTCAACAATTAAAAAAATTTTTTTAGTAAAATAAAAGCTGTAAACCATCTATAAAAAAGGTACTCCTAATCACTACCGAGTTCTTAAATTAATCAACAAAATAATACAAAGATATTTTACCTATAGTATACAAAGATATTTTACATATAGCTAAAATTAAAAAAGTTTAACATAAAATATTCTGAAAGAATATAGGTACCAAATAAAATATAGGAAAATTGACAATAAACAATAACATTTTTAATTTGAAAGATTCAATTTTATTCTTTTAACATTTTTTTGCAAATTTACAATGTCGGCGGAAATTGTATTATCTGAACATATTTCGTAAATTCAATAGCGGTCACTCTATAACAATTTTACCTATATTTTTTTCAGGGCTCGATTTGAAACTAGTTATTTTCAACTGAGATGTTGACTCCCATTTTAATTTTACCTCTTCAAAAGGAGATTGATGTACAGCTAACCATTTTTTATCTTCAATATATTTTCCATATGTCTGGGTATCTAGAAATAAAATTATATTAGTGTTGCCTTAAAATTTGTAAATGTTTTATATATGCAGTTTACCAGCATGATTTACTTCGAAGTCAATCTTTTTTTCATTAATTGAGTCTAGCTTTCGTTTTCTATTTATCGGCTCTAATTTTTGTTTTCTGAGTTGACATGTTTCATTCCTGTATTTGTAAAACAGTTTACCTTGAGGACGATTATTTATGATCTTAAAATAAAATCCTTTTTCTTCTCTAGGGAGTTTTTTAATAATTTCACTCGCAATAAATTGAAAATCATTGCGCTTGAAATTTACATGTCCCTCTATCAATTATGAAATTATTGCGTTACAAAGGAGATCTCTTGTTTTAGGGAAAACGCACTCTTTCATTGATTTAAATATCCCTTCAATTTCAACACAATTTATTATTCCCAGAATCACTTGCATAAAATATAAAAAAGTTAATTGAAACTTTCAGTAATAGTTTTTTCTTACCTGTTTATTGTTGAAACAAAAATTTTCTTTCACTGTTTCATTAGAATACATTGATGATGGTGTTGCAGGAGATTCATCAGATGTTGTTTTAATCCATTCTATTCGAATCGGTGCCAATCGAATCACTAAGCTTTAAGGCCTGTGCTTTGTAGTTCTAGAAATACAAACATAATTCGTAGATTACTTAGATTACCAGTAAATAAAAGTATGATTCATAAACACATTTGTCTTTATGCAAAGTTATACTAATGATCTTAATGAAAGTTATACTAATGAATTTTTGTTAAAATTTTATATGTTTATGCAATTTGACTTAAGTAAAGGATACAAAATATATGGTATTACCTACTTCTATATAAGTTTCTTACAAACAAATCGTATTAAGTTAATTCCACTTACATTTTTAGTGCGCCATTCGAAATTTCGTTTTAATTCCAATTTCATATACGTTTGAAAATATCCGGCCAAGATCATCCTCTGTTAGACCTTTAAAACTTTCTTCGTCTAATCCAGCTCCTATAAATATATTCGTATTACGTATATATTATTTTCTTTTTATGTCATACCATTTTTACACTTACCTCTTAATTTATTATAAAGCAACCTCATGCCCCATGAGTCCAATAATTCTTGAAATGCTGCCTCATATTTTCGTATAATTATATTTTCAGTGTTCTGATCAGAAGCACTTGTGCCGTTTAAAATTTGATTTTAAATTCTATATCTCTATAGAATTCTACATCTCTATTATGAATAACAGATATTCTATATCTCTATTATCAATAACACTAGAATTAGTATTTCGCGACATTTTATTGCTCTAACAAGTCAAACTGCTTTGTAATGAATAAAAATTTAAACTAAACTGAAAGGCACATGTTAAATCCTTTCGATCAATCCCGTTGTTTTTTCATTCTTTTATGGTGTGATTCAAGCATTATAAGATTACACTTTAACTACAATTATGTTTTGAATATGAAACAATACAATTATGTTTTGAACTAACGTTTTGTTGTCGATGAAATTAATGTTTTGAAATTTTAGTTGACCGTCAAAATTTATTATAACTCATTCAAAATATAAAATGATTAAATTATATTTTTTGAGTTTTAAATTAATAAATATAATTGTTTTGAAATAATAATTTTTACACCGATTATAAACTTCCTAATTTAAAATACTTTTTTCGTTAGTTAATAAACAAAAGTAACTGTTTATATTTTGCGATTTCTAATTTCAAAACTTAGTATTTTGCATCAAAAGATCTAAATCAATAATTTATTAAATTAATATACATAAATTCCAATCAAAATAAAATATTTTAATTTAATTGTCTTGTTAAATAATTTCTTCAAATTTTAGTTAAGAACACATAGTTTTGAATTAGAGTATTTACTATGGATTTAAGGTTTTTTGGCAATGATTTTATATAAGATAATATTAATTTTAATTCTAAACAAAAATTCTTGAATCAATACGTAAAACAAGATTTTGAAGTAAAATGTTTTCGCTTTTGAAATAAAATTTCATAAAAAATTGTGAATCCAATCAAATTTGATTTGAATTGAATTCCTGTTTTCTTAAATTAAAGCATTTTTGTTTCAAAATAATATTATGCTCTTGGTATTTTAAATCATGGGGAAAATTTTTTTGATTTCATTGAAAAAATGAATTGAATCAAGATTTTTTATGAAAATTCAGTACTTGGTTAATGATTGATAATCAAAATTTCGAAATCTTGAAAAATTGAAAATAATTATTTTCCGTGCAGCTAGTGCTTTCAATGCTTTTGTTTTTCAATCTCGCGTTCACCTGCTGTGCATGAACACTGAATTTAAGAAGTGGAACGAATGTGATCCCCTACAGTCTCGAATATTTTACCGTGGAAACAAGCAAGCACGTTGTCAATGGAGATGTTAAGTATTGTGTTTGCCCCCTTCGTTCATGTGATGAAAAGTGTAGAGGTGGACTTTTCGGTGGAAAGTTTCAGTTTTCTGGTTTTAAATCATTCGTTCAGGATATTAAGGTAGGTGTGCAGAACATTAGTGAGTTATTCCAGTTTGTTTCCTGTTGCCAGCACTATGCAGTCGTCTGCATAAGACGTGATGGTTATTCCCTCTGGTGGGGCAGGTAAACTACTTAGGTAGAGATTGAAGAGTGAGGGTGTCAGAACTCCTTATCTGAGCACTCTTATTTTTTATTTGCAGTTACAGAATTCAACGTATGTTTGCCGGTCTCTTAGTCAGTTGCACAAAAAGCGCTTTATTAAACCTGGCAGATTGGTGTGGAATATATCATGTAGTAGTGCACCGTGCGACACTGTATCGAATGCTTCTGATAGTTTGAGTGCAACTAGTTACTAGTATTATTCTAGTACGGGTTGTTTTTGGTTCAAACCATCACTAATTTGATTTTGGATCTTATGAAGAGCGGTTGTCATACTACGTGCTGCCCTAAAGCCATGTTGGTGTGGCGCCAAATTGCAAGATCTGGTTAACCGTTGTAGCAGAAGTGCTTCAATCAGTTTTGCAACCGATGAAAGGATTGATATTGGTCTATATGATTCTCCCTTTTCTTCAGGTTTTCCAGATTTCAAGATGGAGTTTATTCTTGCTGCTTTTTAGATATTGGTATCTGGAGAGTGTTTAGCGATGTGTTGAGTGTGGTAGTGAGAAAGTTCAATCCGGGTCCAATGTGTTTTAGCATGATGGTTGAGATGGTGTCGGGTCCAATAGCTATGGAAGGATTAGTTTTCCTAATAGCATCCTCAACTTCTTCTTCGGAAAATGTGATATCCTCTAAATGTTCAGTATTTCGTTTACGCAGATGCCTCAATGACATTGTTTCCTTTTTATGCTTACTTGGCTTTTCTGTAAACTGTGTGTTAAATTTGGTTGCGCATTTTCTATGGTTTTCGGTTGGAATATTATCGAAGGAGATCATGCAGTTATTTTCCGGTTTTTAAAGATGAGTTAAGCGGAAGCCTGTTATTAGCTTCCAGAGACTATTACTTGGGTCAAAACTATACTAACATATTTGTTTAGCACTTGTTTTATACGCACGTTTATAAAAAATAAGATGTCCTAAACAGACGAAATATATTGAGTGATCATAAAAATTAAATTAAATCTTTTATTTTTTAAATTTATACTAACGTGCGTATCAAACAAGTGCTAAACAAATGTGTTATTCATCAAATTACGCCAAGAGCCTACAGCTAAAATTGTAAACTATGCCAAAACTACTAACTTATGAATTTGATTATTTAGGTCTTTAATTCTATAGTCAGCTGGATCTGCCTTGCGGATGTCAACCCTTAGAGTGCAGAGAACACAGTCTTCCTGTGGAAAGAAAGGTTTCATTTTTTGTATTCTTCCAGCTGAAATGAAGCGAGATCTAGCTTTATTAAACATTTCTTTAAATTTTTTTTCCCCAGAGAGGGCGTCAATTGGTAAAAACTGCTTACTGAATTCTATTTCAGTAAAATTTGTAAAATTTTCCCATCTTTGTTAAAATTAATATAGGTCTTCTTCGCGGACTTTATTTGATTTATTGAGGCGCTTAAGATGATTATTATCGGAACATGGTCTGATCCTATTGCGATTTTTGTTCTTGATTCAGCAATTGGCGTTAGTGACATCCTAGCAATGGACACATCTGCAGAAGAATATGAGTTATTAGTTGTCCTTGTTGGTTCGTTGACGACTCCAAAGTTGGAGCCGTTAATTTGATCAGCAATGCTCTCTCCTCATAAATCGGTGTTCAGGTGAGTGCCATAGATCGTGTGAGCATTCACATCTCCGAGAAATAGACAGTTTTCGGTATAAAATAAATGTCTTATAGACGGTTCATAACCTGTATCACAGGTAGGAAACGCAATAAGAAACTATACTCCAAATTGTGTTCTAAATAGAAAGCCACCAAAATTCGCTGCCGAAGAGGTCCAACTACCGCGTCGAACCAGATTCATCCTAGCTCAACTAAGATCCGTTTGGTTACGCATTCTAAACAACTACATGAGCAGAGTTGACAGGTGAAATTATTGACAAGTGTTCCGAATGTGAGGGCACGCCGCACGATGTAGACCACCTGTTCAATTGTCTTGGAAATATAACCAACCTAACGAAGGAAGATTTGTAGTACCGCCCAAGAGCAGTAGCAGAGTTCCTGAACGTGGACATGGAGCCGGAGGAATAGCACCAAACCCGTCGCTACAACAACAACAACAGCTGTGATATAGTTTATGAACCGTCTATAGGACATTTATTCTATACCAAAAACTGTCTATTTCTCGGAGATGTCAACGAACCAACAAGGACAACAAATAACTCGTATTCTTCTGCAGACTGCAGATGTGTCCATTGCTAGCTGTCACTAAAGCCAATTGCTGAATCGAGAACAAAAATCGCAATAGGATGATAATAATCATCTTAAGCAGCTCAGTGAACACACACAAAAGACGAATTATGGAATCATGCTCTATATTATTAAGCCCAAAAGCTGTTAACAAAAAAACAGATACCAATAACATTGACAATCAATACAATCAAATAATAAAACGATCTAGACCAAGGTTTCATCAGCTTACTAACACACACTCTATCCCTATCACACACTGTTACGATCCATATGTAAGTTCTAGTTTTATTATGTCTAGACGTAATAAAACTAGTTCTCGTAACATTCTTTCCCACAGATTTTCCTTAGAATAATAAATAAATTAAATACAAAATATATGACCCATATTCTAATTAAAACTTTCGATTTCTTTCTCACAATAATTTTTATCTTAAGTCATAAAAAGAAAATAAATAAATATAATATGCATATATGTATGACCCATATTCTGATTTTTCACAAAACTATTTTCATTATTATTATATTTATAATATATCAAACATGGTCAAAAGATAAGAAATAAAAAACATAATAATAAGTGAGCCGTTCACTGCACAAAACGATTAACTCCATAAAACAAAATGTTGAGAAATTGAATTTTTTTCAAAGGTCAAATAAATTTCGATATTTAGTAGTGTTAATCTTTATCATTCAGGAATATTATTATAAACATAATTTATTTAATTTTGGTTACTAAGTATATCAATTAGCTATTATAGTAGTAATTTAATTAGTATAATAGATATTATTAGTTTTTAATGTCAGGTTTTTAATAGTCATTTTTTTATGGTCAGACAAATTTTGACTATTAATGGTGTTTATCATAATTATTCAGGAAAGTTGTTTTTAACATAGAAAGTTATTACTATAGCAAGTACTTTGACATTTAAATTTAAAATTTTCCAAAAAGTGGAGTTAGTCGCTTTGTGCAGTGAACGGCACAAGTCTGGTCGATATTTCTATTAAAAAATTCATTACTTATTATTATCATAACAACGTATCTAATTCCAAAACAACCAAAACAACATGGTCATAAATATTTTTAAATAACAAACATACGGGTAAATCTGACCCATATTTTATTATCGAGAAGAACGTAAAAAGAAATGAAAAAATATAACAATTTTAATTGATTACAATTTATTATATAAAGTTTGGGAAAATAAAGAAAAAGAATCAGTTATGAAATAGAAACTAGAAAGGTTGTTTTATTTTATTGATTCACCGGGCTAAAACTAGAGGAAATTATAATTTTTGTTGGTAAGGTTCTGGAATTTGAAGAAAAGGTCCAACAATTTGGTGACAGCGGAGGGATTCCCAGTGCCCAGCCCGGTTTAAAAGTTACAGTAATAACAACAAAGTGTTTAAAAGTGACAGTAATAACAACAAAGTGTTTAAAAGTTACAGTAATAACATCAAAGTGATTAAAAAGTGAAAATAATAAAAGTTTGGTTGGAAGGTTCCAACCATCTTTTGTAATAAAAATAATTTTGTAACCAGCAAAATACAAAAATAAATAGACTAAAAGTGAAGTTAATCAAAGTTTGGTTGGAAGGTTCTAATAAAGCAAATAGAATCCAACCACCTTTGAAAGAAAAATAATTTTGTGTGATAAGCAAAAGAACAAAAAGTGAAAAATAATTAGAATCCAACAATTTGGTGACAGCGGTATACAAAACAATAAGGGATAACAAACTTTGTTAGAACAACTAATTTTTCTGATTAAACCAGTGAGGTGGTAGTGATGGTAGTTGAACCAAATTGGTAGTGCAATAAAAAGTTATAGCCAAGCAGTGAGCAGTTTAACGGTGGTGAAGTGAAGTGAGCAAAATAAAAGGACAACGTGGGACCAGATCTACGAAAATAAAAGTAAGAAATTATATTTTATTTAACTTTAAAAGTTTATTGCGGAATATTTTTGATAAAGAAGAAAAAATTTTTTAAGTTGTTTTTACGATTATTTTAAGAATTGTGATATATAAATTCTTTCGTAACAATATAAATTTAATTATAACAGTACAAATTTATAGTGAATAAAAAGTGCCCTATCTCTATTCCAATTTAATGATCGGTCGTCTCTCCGATTTCATATTAAGAGGGAAAAAATTAAAACGGGAAAAGGTTGCGTCCGATAGGAAAAAGGTCAGACAGGCCAGGAAAAAATTGTACCAACAAAGAGTTGAGTACAATATTTCCGAATTTTTTGATATTTTTGAGGAATCCACTGTAAAAATGGATTTAACGGACTGTATGAAAATGGTTCATTCGTTTGATGGAACCGAAAAGGTTTCCATCAATGATTTCCTAGAGAGTGCTGGATTTGCCTGTGAAATGGCTAAGCCAGCTGACTTACCTATTTTAATAAATTATATTGAGAAAATTAAATTATCGGGAAACGCGGGTGAAGCGGTTAGACACGTTGATATTACCACTTTCTCTAAATTGAAGGAAAGCCTAGAGAAAGCTTTCAAACGAACTGTTAATCTGGAAGGGATTCAGGCTAAGTTTAACAATCTTAGGCAAATAAAAAATGAAACGATAAAAGATTACGCGAATCGCACTAAAAATTTAATGTACGACCTGATTAAGACTACGAAAATGGCCGTCGATGAACAGCACGCATTAGGGGTTGATGCAATTATCAAGGTTCAAGTTCAACGGAATTTTGAAGCCGGGTTACAGGGGCAGGTACAAACTATCATTATGGCTAGAAATTTTTCTGATATTCACAAATCGATTGAAGGAGCTGTGGCATGGGAACAAAGTCACCCAGTACAGTTGAGATGTCTCAACTGTGGAAAGCTAGGGCATACCAAGCCCGCTGGGTAAGACCAAGTCAGCCAGGGGGAAGCGGTATTCCTATGTGTACTAGATGCGGTAGAAAGGGGCATAGATCTAGTGAATGTTATGTCAACAAAAGCATCAGCGAACAACGAAATCCACTGCAGCATCCAATGGCAGAATCAATAAAGAAGGAAATAAATCGGGTGGATAATAAGGGCCCGAGATGTTATAAATGCGGTGAAAAGGGTCATTTCAAAAAATTCTGTAAGAAGGTGGTTCGAGAAAGCGTTAATACAGTTAACGTCGATGAGATTAAGTCTCAGGGAAACGTGGAATCGCTGGGTGTTCAGGAAGAGCGCCCAGCGTTGAAAGCGGAATAGTAAAAATTAATTTCTGCACAAAAGAGGGAGGTTTGAGAGTGCTTGAAGCCACAACATCCGAAACAACCTCTGAGAAGGTCTGCTACTTAGTAGATTCGGGTGCTGAGGTAAGCATAATCAAACATGACACCCTGAAGGGGAACACCATGATAAATTACGATAAAGTTGTAATATCTGGAGTGGGAGGAAGTCTTATTCCTACTTATGGTGTAGCAAAGTTAAATTTAATTAAAGGAAATAAAACGTTTCAATGGAGATTTCAGGTTGTGAAAGATGATTTTCCCATAGTTGAAACGGGAATAATATTAATTAAACGGATTAAACGCGGTAGTACATTTTGGAAATGGTTTATTTCTACTAGAAGATCAATGTGTTAAATTGATTCCTAGGAATAATAAAAATGATCATTCTGAGCAATTAAATTCAGAAGTAGAAGACCACCAGGATATGAATGGTTCGATTATGAAATCATTTGCTGAGTGGAATCGGCAAGTATTAGGGAAAAATATTCAGAACTCAGGGAAAAATGAGGTGAATAAGCTAATACGGATACAAAACGAGAACGATACAAAAAATTATAGTAACAACGAATAAAAATATAGAAGGAATAATACAAAAATGTGAATTGAAGGCTGGTGTTTTTGTGCCTGAGTGTTTGGAAGCCCCGGTAAATAATAAATGCGAAATTACGGTAATGAATATAAATGAAGTTGAAGAATATATCCACACTTCTAGTTTTGATATTGAAGAGTTGGATATAGAAGAATTAGAATTTTCTCAAGAAGGAAATAATTTAAGTTCACTCGAAAGAGCGAAGGAAGTTAAGCGGTTGCTTCGGTTAGAACATCTATCTAAAAATGAAAAGATGGAAATAGAAAATATTTGCGAAGAGTTTAACGACATATTTTATTTGAATGGCGATAGGTTAAAATCAACCAAATTAGGTAGTCATAAAATCAAGGTAGGAAATGATCCCGTTTTTATTAGACCTTATAGAATACCATTTAAGCATAAGGAAGAAATGGATAAACAAATCGAGGAATTATTATCACCAAAACAACAATATAAACCAGAACTGCTATAAACAACACTACCAACTGATTTTGATTTCCATAATGTTAAATTTTAATTTGTGAATATGTAAACTTTATAATAATGTTAGCATGAAAACATGTAACATGTAAATTAATTGTTAAAATTTCCTAATTAAGTAGTAATATGACATAATGTTAATTTGTGCTGTCTTAAAATTAGTATTAATTGTGATATATAGCAGTAATTTTTTATTATTCTAGTGTTTAAATTAAGAAAATAGTCTTCATTACAAGGTATGCTCTGTGCACTTATTTACATTTCAAATTTTTCCATGATATAGAATGATCTAGTTATTCCCTAATTGCAAGTAACTGTTTAATTCTTTGTAATTTTCTAATTTTTTAACAAAATTTTTTTAAAATAACTTTTTAATTTCTTGTAAAATTCTTTAAAATATTTTAAAATGTTTTTGTTCAATCTAATTATCTTTATAGAACCGAAGTTTATAAAACCGAAACATGAAAACGTATAACATGTAATTGAATTGTTAAAATATCCTAATTAAGTAATACTATGACAAAATGTTAATTGATGCTGGCTTAAAATTAGTCTAATGTGATATATAGTCGTAGTTTTTATTATTCTATTGTTAAAATTAAGAAAATATTCTTCACTACAAGGTATGCTTTTTTGTACTTATATAAATTTTTAATTGTTCCATGATATAGAATCTAGCCTCACTCGACTTGCATGTAACTGTTTAATTCTTTGTAACTTTCTAAGCTTTTTAGCTAACTTTTTAAATTTTTAAATTTCTTGTAAAACATTTTTTGAAAATATTCTTAAATGTTTTGTTCAATCTAATTATTTATGTAGAACCGAAATTTATAAAATATGCTGATCATGACCCACATAAGGGTCGAAATATAATATTATAATGTAAACTACAACATTTCTTTTAATTGGTTTGACACTGCAGATTAAAACAATATCTCAACTTCAAAATTTTGATATTCGAATTCGTGATATATTTACAAACAAATCTTTTAGTTACAAATAAATATTAAATACTAGATAATAAGGTAACCGATATGTTTAGATGTGTAAACGTTTGGATGTGTAATGTTATGCTGCAATCTGACGTGTTATCTAGCCAGTAGTATTTATAAGAGAGTCTATACCCCACTCCAGAACGAGTTCAGGTTCTGTACCGGTGAATTGAAGAAAATGTATGCTTTGGTAGTGAGATTTAAATGTCAACGAACAGTCAGAGATACGTTTCCTTCGATCGCCACACTGTTCTATTTTTTCTCCCTTCTAATATAACTACCTGATATTTTTTGATATCAACATTCGCAAATACACATGACGTCCATATAAATTAGCACGACCCAATTATATGTGGTTGATCCTTCTTTTTATAATTGATAATACAATCATGAAACCAATATGACGATCCTAGACTGGTTTTCGTATTAAAAATCGATAGAAATTCCTTTGTTTTGGAAAAATGAAATGGCAACATTAAGAAATATACAAGTTTTTGAATAGTCATCTCCTTCACTCTTTTTCGTTTAGAACTATTTATAGAATGCATTTTGCATTTTGTTATATAGACTGGAGTATGAAGACGTAGTGCTGTATAGTTGTAGATTCATGTAGTTTCTGTTTCCTCACTTATCACAATCTTACATAACACGCGTAGTTCATAACAATTTCTCGTTCATTCATAATCTGTAGTAATAATTTCATATAGTTTCCATTACCCATGTTTGTTCTTGGCATGGGGCAGTTATCAATAATCTTTTCTTTACAATATTCTATTGTGGGTGCACACTGCGTTTCCACCAACATTGCTTAGTCATACGGCAGGAATTTGAATTTTCCGGACCTCTAATCATGACTGCTCTAAATGTTTACAAGCCTCAAGCAGCTGTGCATATTTGTCAATTCGTCTCATTATCTAAAAATTATTATCCTGCAATCAGCTTTGTAATTGTCTTCAAAACGTATTATATTGGTTATCAATTCTTCCTTCCACTATATGTATAGATTTTACTGTAAAGCAGTTGTAATTTGCTATTTCATATTACGAAATCATCATGGAATCGGTTGTACATGCGTCTAAACCATTCTAATATCGCATATATTACTATTTCTTTCAAATGCGTTGTAAATGGTATATTTCGTTAAATTATCTTTCAATTTTGTTTCATACAAACTAACAACCAGTATTTGTTTGATACGGAGGATGTACTAACTATGATTTGCAAATTTAAAACTTTCGAAAAACTTTTTTTAGCTCAATTTTCGATATCAATTGCCTATATAAGAAATGAAAACATCTAGTCCGGTCTCTTTTAGTGAATTCATTATTGTCATTTGTGCATCTCAGTCTTATACTATTTCTGATTGGATTTTTCACATGTTTGTTGACTGACAGTTCGTAGGATATTTTCAACAAAAGAAGATCGAAGAAAAGTAACAAAAAATAGGAAATTGTAATAATGGTTATAGTGTAAGTTAAATCGATCATTTTATTTGATAAAAGTTACGTGCATTTTTCCTGTTATTATTTGCTGTGTTAATCCACGGATATTAATATGCGATAGCTTCATAGTGCAGCCAACTAGAATCGTCCACGAATGTCGAATAACCAAATTTACCTACTCATGGTCAGCCATTTTTTTTGGGTTTGCGAATAAACTCCGAGTGATATTGAAGGAAAGTTCCGGGTTGGATTTGTGATCCTTCTTCTGTACATTGGATTAATGAGAGGTTTTTTTTGGGGGTGCTCAAGCCATACTAGAAACATATTAAGATAATTTTATTGGAGGCCACAACAAGAAAACTGTTGGATAACCGGATCTTTGAGTAAAACTTTCTTTAAAACGAATTCGTAGAAAACTTGATTTAATCGATATAGATTAGTGAATTTTGTGTGTCCTAATAACGTAGAAAACTTATCTAGAAACTCTGAATTCGAATATAATGCTAGGTGTATCAAGAACTTAGACCATTCCTTTAATTAATATATGTATTCGATTACAATTCGGTGTGGGACAATAAAAATACCTATGCAATTGAATTCCATTAGTGTAGCAGTGGGTGTAATTATGCCTTTGCGAATAATTTGGATAATATAATTAGTCGATTTAAATTCAAATAGTGCGTGATTATAAATAATGTAGAATTAAAATTTAATGTAGAAGTAAAATTTAACCAATTCATATAAATTTGAGATTTTTTTTTTGGTGTACAAAGAATTTAGAACTTTACTTTTACGAATACAATTTATGTGTGAAATTTTTTTGTGTGTAACAATAAAAGACTCTACACAGTTGAAAAAAATATAGAGCATGTAATGCAAGATGCATTACATGTAGGTTCACTTTTAGATTGCATTAAAAAATAATACAAGCTTTGCATTAAAATGAACTTTAATGCATGATGCATTAATTTCTAATGCAGGCTTTGTATTAAATTTTAAGGCAATGTATTTCAAAAAGTTTAACAAGTTGCATTATTACTGTGTAGCACACTGCATTAAAAACTAACGTACATTAAATCAAAACTTATATTTGGAAACATTAAATTTTAAAGTAAGATGTGATTGAAATATAAAGCATATTAAAGGAAAAAATACACCAAAGGGCATTAAACTTTATATTTGGAAGTATGTATTTTTGAAGTAGGTTGTACTAAAATTATATTGTACATTGCATTAAATACATTAAAAAAAAATTGAAAATTTTAAATGTAAAACGGCAATGCACATAATTTTATAATAAAATTTTACAATTACATATGTGCACCAACATTTTACATTTAAAATACGCTAGGTAAACTTAAAAAAGTATAAGAGTATAAGTTCCTAATGTAGTAAGTTGGGTTAAATTGGCTTCTTTAAATAAACATTTCATTCCATCAAACCAAAGAAAACAACAAATTTTTTTTTTAAATTTTATTCTAATATTTTATTATTATTCTCATATTTGACAAAAAAAATTTAAATATTCAAAAATACACATTTGTATTAATATAGTGTATTAATATGTTTTAATATGTATTAATAATGTATTAATATATGTATTAACATAATATAATATAATAAAATTCGTGACTCCAAAACATATTGAAAAATCGCTTTTGTCAAAGTTTAACGTTAATTCAATAAAATAACCGTTAAAAATATAAGTAAATAATAAAAAGAGCAAAATAATACGCTTTGTACAAAATGTTTTTATGTAGAAATCAGGTTGGATGACTCTTTGGATATTTCAAAGTTAAGTTTGTTAATAACGTCCCTGGTTTTGGACGGTAATGATTTTTCAGGAATTAAGAAAAAAAAATTTGACACAAAAGTCCACATATTTCTGAGGCTTTCACTGTATTTCTGGTTAAATACGTAATGTGCCTTAAAAGGTATATCAAGTGACTCGATTAATCCAATATTTGTTGGTAGTAGAATTATTTCACTCTCCACACACAATAGTGGCTTATAGCCTTTTTGTAACATTTTCTTGTGTGTACTCCTTATTTGTTAAGTTTAGCTGTATAGGAATAAATAATAAAAGTCATTTCATAAACAAAATACTTAGTTTTATTATCCTTTACCTGTTTGAAAATGATTATATTATTTAGTGTTTCTGCAAAAGGCAACCTTTTAGTTTTTGCCGATGATCTCCCTAACGAGCCCGCCGGCAAAAGTTTTAACAAAATAAAAAATTGTTTGAAAGAAGTGAGCCAATCTAAAAAAATAACCTTAAAAGTAAGACAACTCCCTAAAAATGTTCATTCTGATATGAATTATAAACAATTCAAATCTATTTTACCCTCAATTTCGGGGATATCTGAGCAAGATGACCCTCTTAAAGTTTTCCACACAACTTCTATTTTATTGGTCACTGTTGGTCACTTGTTAATAAAGTTTGACGATTTCCCTGGAAATTGTAGTTCAAAATCGTATAGTATCTGAAATAGATTAAATAAGTTAAGGTTTCAATTATCAATATAATAAATCAAATCTACAAGTTCTGGGCTTGCAAAAAAAATGGAAATGCCTGCGAAATCTTCAACAAAGTTGTATTTTGTAAAGCATTTCTTTTGTATATTAGAGTGGATTTCAGTTTTTCTTTTATTTTATCTTTTTGTGTCTTAATGTTCAGATGTTGGAGTATAAGCATTTCTTCTTCAATATTTGCAGGGTATGGCTCTTCGATGTTTTGTTTTTTAGAATATTTTTCCTTTTCCGACTGGCTTAATCGTTTTTTTAAAGTTTTAATATTCGAGTCTATTTCTAATGAGTCCGTTTCAATTTTGAAAAGTTTATTGCGAACATGATTGAGCCTATTTATTAAGTAACCGCGATTATTTTCTCGATCATACAATAAATCCTGTTGATATACGTAAAACATATTTATACACATGTAAATTAAAGTGACCGGAAATATATATATATATATATATATATATATATATATATATATATATATATATATATATATATATA
>OY856186.1:310679521-310709927 GCA_963693315.1 Diogma glabrata
ATTGTAAATATAATTCAGTATTAATAATTTTAAAAAAATCACAAACTTTCAGTATTTCAATAATAATAATAAAATAATAGTATTTCAATAATAATAATTAAATATTAATTAAAACATATACATTTTTCGGCCAATGTTTCTGCTTCTACAACGAAACAATTACTTCTTAAAACAGGAGTAGCGGTTTGTTGGTGTATGAGTAATAAATTTTCGTCTATTAGAACATCAATATCAGCAGCTTGTGAAGCTTCTATTGAATTATCATGTGGTATATGTTATCTTGATTTGTTTTTGACACTAAAAAAACATATATATAAAAGTTTTAATACAATAAAATTATAAAGTTTCAGTATACATAGTTTTGTTGTACTAAAACTACCGTTAAGATAAAAAAAAATTATAAAATCATTCCAGGAAATGCTTGCTAATACATGATAGAGACATTGAGATCGAAATTTAATGGCTACAACTAAATAAGTTTATTTCTCCAATATACATATATATATGTACATATGAGCCAAATAAAATATTTATAATATATAATTACCTAGCCTATTATTCACTTTAAATTTAAACTTTTTTAAATTAAAATAATTATTTTTATATATTTAGAACTACACTACACAATGTTAATTTTAAACATTTAATCACTTCGAAAGCACATGAACAAATGATAGTTACGATTTTCGCTCAAACGATTTTTCAGTATCTTAAACTTCGTTTGCAATCGTTTATCTTTTTCTTGTAGGTACATTTTACGGTGATTACGGACTGTAAAATATCGGTCTAAACGCGGCTAATTAATGCATTAATTTGAATTTAGTTTTGGTTTTTATCGTCAAGATTTCGTAAACAACGAATCACTTTTACTCCTCGTTGCATTTTATTTTCAAGCTTCGGTAGGTATTCGTTTATTTTGATCATACTAATTGAAATTTTTGTTGTAATTTTGGACTGACATTTTACGGACGTGTAACTGCACGGTCCAAAAATGTTTTTCGGGAATAATGCTAAATTGTTTTAAAATGTTTTTAATGCAATGTTGCTTTAAATAATAACGTTACTTGCATTAAATAGGAAAAATTTTGTACAGGAAATGTATAAATAATATTCGTTAAACCTGTTAGAATGAAACTAAAATAAATTGTTTTTTTATTCTACTCAAATTTGATTTAAAACTAATTTTAATTTTAATTTTAGGACTTAAGAAATTCATGTTAGTTTCAGTTGGTTATTTAATATTTATAAAAAATTTTCCTATTTAATGCAAGTAACGTTGTTATTTCAAGCAACATTGCATTGAAAACCACAAGAAGGAACATTTTTTTCTTTTTAGATAATATTTTTTATATCAATAAAGCACTATTTATTTTATCAAAACTATCAAAACTAAATCAAAAAAAATAAAACACACATCACTATACTATTTTGTACAATATTTTGGACAATTGTTTATTTGTTTTGGGCGATGGTTCTATTTATTTTTAAATTTAAATTTAAATTAAAAAAATTAAGACACGATACTGTTCTGTGTGAAATTTGGTTTCGCAATGAGATGTATTGTTTTCTTTCGATTTTTTATAATTAATTCTAACACCAAAATGCTGTTGTCTCACTCTATCACACCGAAATCCTCCACAAATTGCGAATTTTTTATACAACGTTGCTTTAATTAACATATCTGGTTGCATTAAATAAGAAAAATTTTTAACAGTAAAAGGAAGTTTAGGAAAGTAGGGGACTTCCCTTTTAATTGTTAATATGTGACTAATGATATTTTATACATAAAGCCGGTCTGTATGAGGTTATAAAGGGGTTTTAATTTTTAAGTTAAATAGTAAAAAGTATTTGAATATTTAGAATGAAACTTTGCAACTTTTTAATGTAACTTTATTCAATTTATAGTTCAATTTATAGTTCCCAAATAAATTGTGTATATATTTATTAAGCGTTCTTGAAATATGGCCAATTAAGGTGAAAGTTAATTGAATGACATAAACTATAACCTAACGTTGCTGGGTTTGAAATATTCCTGTTAATATTTCATACTTGCAATCTTGATAGCAGAATACTATAGATTTTTGGTTTTGAAATTTGTTTAACTTACGGATTATTACGGATTAGAATTAGCATTTATTATATTAAGACATTAATTATTATTAAGAAATTTTCTTATATTATAGATAAAATAGTTTTTTTCTTTTAGTCATTAGTTTTTCGATATATTTTCTTCTATTTTCCTTCTATCATAATCAATTAATCAATTTAAATCAAAAATACACTTGTAATGCAGTTCTGCATTAAACTACCTAGCAAAAGCATTAAAAAAATAATTAATGCAAGTGTTGCTTTACATTTCGTTTAACCTTTGCATTACATAACTCGTAATGCAACGCTTACATTAAAAATTCAAGTAAGTTTTTTAACTGTGTAGTCAATTTATTTATTTAATATAACTTTGCAAGTAATAATAGTTGAGAAAATATAATTACTCAATATAGATTGGACTAGTTTGTGCTTGTGCATGTAAATTAGAACAATTGCGTATTTAATATAAATCAGTTTATGCTATTTAAAGCTTTCCTTGTAAATAATAATAAATCCTTGTAAATAATATGATTTATGTGTGGAATTTTTTTACGTGTAACAATTAAAGAAGCTAGTCAATTTATTTATTTAATATAACTTTGCAAATAATAATAGTTTAGAAAATATAATTACTCAACATAGATTCGAGTAGTTTGTGCATGTAAATTAGAACATTCCCGTATTTAAGATAAATCAGTTTATGCTATTTAAAGTTTTCCTTCAAATAATATGATTATGTATTAATTAAAGAATCTAGACAATTTATTTGTTTATTATAATTTCGCGTGTAATACTAGTTTAGGAAATATAATTACGTAGTGTAGATTCGAGTATGTTATGCTTGTAAATTAGAACATTTGCTTATTGAATATAAATCCGCTTATGCTATATTCTGTAAATTATTATGAACTTGAGTGCACATTTTTTTTCATGTGTACGCCTGTTAAAGATCTTAGAATCCTTATGCAATTAATATAAAACTGGTTAAACCGATAAGAATCTAGACGATTTTAATATCTAGTTTAAGTTACAATATACTTTGTGTCACATTGATTTTCAAAATTAAAAAGGAAAAGAAAAGAAAAAAATATTTCGTACTTGTTTGTATTTCGGGTCTGGCATGGTGAAATATAACTTACAACCTTGATTAAGGATTTTCCCGTTCGCAAAATGACATGATTAGTGGCTGTATTCAGTAAATCGTGTGTGTTTAGGACAAGCAAACACTGAGGAGGCGATCAACCGCGAGGGCACGTATCAATAGTTTGGGATACTGATTCAAATACATACCATATTTCAACCGTCATCATCATCACTGATATTAAATTCTTATGAACCAATCATTATATATTCAATTGTTGCTGCACGTATCAATAGTTTGGGATACTGATTCAAATACATACCATATTTCAACCGTCATCATCATCACTGATATTAAATTTTTTATGAACCAATCATTATATATTCAATTATTGCTGCACGTATCAATAGCTTGGGATACTGATTCAAATACATACCATATTTCAACCGTCATCATCATCACTGATATTAAATTTTTGTGAACCAATCATTATATACTCGATCAATACTGCATATGCCAATAGTTTGGGATACTGATTCAAATTCATACCATATTTCAACCGTCATTATCATCACTGATATTAAATTTTTTATGAACCAATCATTATATATTCAATTATTGCTGCACGTATCAATAGTTTGGGATACTGATTCAAATACATACCATAGTTCAACCGCCATCATCATCACTGATATTAAATTTTTTATGAACCAATCATTATATATTCAATTGTCACAGCATGCAACAATAGCTGGGTTACTGAGTAGTATCGCTCATCATACATTATCAGTCACCTTATGCACTGTTGGTATCCATCCTTATCAATAGGATTCACATCCCTTAAGCGGGCGGCGAGACTGATGATCTGCTGAACTGTCAGGACAGGGAGAATGGGATCAGACATCGTTATGGGGTAAGTCCAATAATATTTTGTTTAGATACATGTAGGTGTGAGTGTGTTTGTGTGTGTGTATGGGTGGGTGTGTGTATGTGTGAGAGTGTGAGAGTATGTGAGTAAATGTGGGGTTGGATGTGCTGATCGCGGTTCTTTCGCCAAAGGGGGTCGCCAGAGTCTTATTTTTTTCATTTGTACTTTATCCATTTCTGTATATTCACGTAATTCGCGTACATGCCTGCATTTGTATTGGAGCAGCAGGGTTTACCATTCGAACTCCATACTGTGATTAGCCGGAGCACAAAAATAAAACCTCAATTAGTTACGCGACTTGCTATGCCGCTTCATTGGTTCGCCAATGAAAAAGCTCTCCATTACAATTTTTCCAGTTCAGTATGATTTTATGATTAATTCAAATTAAAAGTTCGTTCGCGAAAAGTTCGTTTCCAAAACGAAAAATTTAAAATTAAAATAATTAAGAAGTTCGATTATGAAATTGAAAGCGGAGAAAATTTCAATTAAATTTAATAAAAAAGTTCAAATTTGATTTCAAGCTATAAATAATAAAAAAAGAATTTTTGTCGGTGACACGCCGGTACTCGGTAGTAAATATAATTAAAGTATAATTGAGTCGATGTCCAGCTTTTGATAAAAGGAGATAATAATTTAATAATTGATAAGTCGATCCGCGATCGACCTTCAGAATAAATGCGTTCTGATGAAGATCGATTTTTTTAAAAACCATTTTGGTTGGAATGTCATTCGGAAATTAAAATATAACAATTCGCGAACCGCGATGTAGACAGAAAACTAATTTGAGTGATAGTGATTTCAGCTTACGTTATTTTGAGCTTGAACAGTGAATTTATTAAACAAAAAAAAAAGATTTCAATTTGAAATTAGAAAATAGAAAAAAAAGAAAATTTTTTATATGTATGTGGTTGTTAAACAAAAAGTTTGCATTGTCAATCAGAACTAAAATATTGTATCTAAAAATATAAAAAGGTCGATGATAAAAAGAATTCAAGTGAAGTTCACACAACGGAATCCGTTTCTTTTTTTCCTTATACATTCAATGTGGCGGTTAGAATTTGCTCTATAATCCTGAGACGTTCTTCATCAGCGTCTGTTCCGTTTCATATACGGTTTCGTATAACTGCAAAAATAAAAATATAAAATATAAAAAGAGGTTAAAGGTGGAGATATACGAGTACAAATAAATGTCTGTACAACTGGTGATATAACCGAGAGTGAGAACCCGTTGACATCTGGGATTATACTTGACATAACGCCTATGTGTATCGTTTGAGCTGGCAGATTTTTTTTCGTAATTTGGTCATCATCAACATATCAAGACAACTTTCAACCATTAGTAAGTAAGTTTTCTTTCTATTATATTATAAATTCTTTTTATTAGTACTCTAAAATGCAAAAGCTTTCCTTTATTTTTTTTTTTTGAAATATATCTAAGGTCATTATGATCTATTAATTAATCAATAGAGATTTTTTCTTGAGGGCAAGGGCCATATTGAGCTTTGTTATGACAAGTTTGATTGTAGAATACCCTTGGAATAACGGCGCATAGCCCCGTTATAGTAAATAGCATTTAATATATAATTGAATTAATATTTTTGCAAATTTTTCATTAACATCATCATTCCATATAGACCAAGCTCCCACGACACTTTAGTCTACCTCACATGTAACCTCTGTGCAATTGGGTTTAGCTTATATAACCTTTTTCAGAAAATATCTATCCAGTGGCCGACTTTCTCTTTTACGTTAATTAATATTTTTAATTAATTTTTGTAATCACTAATTACAAAAGCCTACTTATTTGGAATGTAACCTCGCTGAAATTTCTTGATATAATTGAGACTTTTGTATAATTTAAGAAAATCTTGGTCTGCCTTGAGATTTTTGTTTTAAAGTACCTGGCAGACCTAATTGAATGGATGAAAAATTGATGCCATAGTTACCCCACATGTAACCTCGCTGAAATTTCTTGACATAATTGAGACTTTTGTTTAGTTACAAAAAACGTTGGTCGGCCTTGAAATTTTTGTTTTTAAGTGCCTGGCAGACCTAATTAAATAGATAAAAAATTGATGCCATAGTTACCCCACATGTAACCTCGCTGAAATTTCTTGACATAATTGAGACTTTTGTATAGTTACAGAAAACTTTGGTCGGCCTTAAGATTTTTGGTTTTAAGTGCCTGGCAGACCTAATTGAATGGATGAAAAATTGATGCCATATATACCCCACATGTAACCTCGCTGGAATTTCTTGACATAATTGAGACTTTTGTTTAGTTACAAAAAAGGTTGGTCGGCCTTGAAATTTTTGTTTTTAAGTGCCTGGCAGACCTAATTGAATGGATGCAAAATTGATGCCATAGTTACCTCACATGTAACCTTCTCCAGATTTTTGTATATAAAAGAGTACATCTTGTCTAATAAAAAAACATCTGTCGGCCTCGCAAAAAACATTAATAAATATAGCCGACGTTATTTTTAATAAATGACATCGCGCGCGAGAATAATGCATTACACCAGCAGTTTGAATTTTAGAATGGTTCGGTAACAATTTTCAATAATTATATTTTTTGACATTTTATTGTTAATAATTTCGATGATGTTGATAATTTAATAATAAACAATTTTCATGATTATTATAATAATCTGGAACATTCTTACTATATACTGCCACACATCCATAAAAAGTTAGATAAAAGAAATTAATATAAGAGATTTTTTTATTACAAATAATTTTAACAATAACAATTATAATTCAATACTTTTAAAATAATATTTTAATATTTCATATTTAATTTTATAATTTTTATCATATTTTGCTAGTAAATAATAGTAGAAAACAAAAAGAATATTTAAGTCCTTTCATATTTACATCAAGAAAGCGGTCATCCGTCGATATCATCAAAACAATCCAGTTCTGTTTGATCATTGTCATCGTCGTCATCATTTTCCTCATGGAATTTATCGTCCTGTAGAAGAACATCTTCTACGCGTTGAGGAAGTGACGATCCTTTGTACCAAAGTGGTTTTATTTTTTGATCTTCGAGAAGCCAACCGTTTTCCTCAGGACGATAAACCATGCATTCAGCATTTGTGGCGTTTTGCCACATAGAGTTATTAAAAATAGTGCGTAATACTTTTGGTTGAAGAGAACGCCAGCACGGAGGAATTAAAGATCTGTCAAAATTTTTTAGTTATTTTAAAAAATATTCATGCTGATTATTAGCAGTGTAGAACTGTTGGAATATTTCATATCTCGCAGCATTTACAGTTTTACAATTTTTAATGTTGTAGAATTCTACTGTAAACGCCTGCAAATTTTCCATTTTGTCGTCGTCTAAAATATCAACTGGAGTTATCAATGATATAAAGAGATTTTGGAATTTGAGTGATTTTTCTAAAATATTGAACGGCCGAATTTTACCTTTCTTAACAAAGGTATAGTCTGATCCCGTATAAGCGTGGAACCCAGGCAGACTGCGGCATAATCGTTCACCTGATATTTCTGCCAAACGTGAACAATTATAATATAAAATGTCATTATAGTTATCAAAACATTGTAACCAGATTTCTACGTTCAAAAATTTATAATAATTACCCAATAAAATAATGAGTATGTCGGTATCTGAAGCCTGGATTACTATTGTCTGTAAATATAGTAACATTTTTGTCCTTTTCCTCACATACAAAACAGATTTTAAACTTTAAATTATTCATAATAACAACCCTTTAGAAAAACAAATTATTTTTTATTCGCCTACATATTTAAGTATTACTTTATTACATGTGATTTGCGGCTTTAAAGTATCACTTTTCAACTATTTATTTTGTTGTCATAGCTATGTCCAAAAAAGTAAAAAGCATTTGTATTTGCTTAAATTCTATGAAAAATAAAATTTTTTATCAAAGCAACCCTCAAATTCAAAATTTCATTATCCAATTAAAATAGTTGTTATCATTTGTTGTCATAGCTACACAATAATTTGGAAAAAACAATAAATATTTTGTCAAAGGTTACTTGTTCCACATATTTTTATTTTAAAATTTATGAAAATTTATATTTTTAATTTAGAATAAACAACTTTTCTTAAAATATTTTGCTTGCGGCGAATAAAAAATAGTATATGATGCACGGACGTAAGCTATTTTGGACTTAATGTTTGTGCAAATCTCGGCTAGCGCCTCTATTTGCAAACTCCACATCCGTCCAAAATATTTAGCTTTACGTCCTAGCATCATAATGTACTATTATATATGTATATTAAAAAATTAAACGACTTGAAAAAATATGTAAAACTCTTTTTTCACTTAAAAGTACGTCGAACAATGTAGTTTTACGCTTCACACTCGATGGTAGCAATAAACAAATTGTATATAAAACAAAAAAGTGTGTAAAATAGTCAAAGAGATATGAAATTTCAAAGATTGCTGCGTTTTAGGTATTTTTTTTAATGCATGTATGGAAGCATATAGTAAGAATGTTCCAGATTATTATAATAATCATGAAAATTGTTTATTATTAAATTATCAATATCATCGAAATTATTAACAATAAAATGTCAAAAATATAATTATTGAAAATTGTTACCGAACCATTCTAAAATTCAAACTGCTGGTGTAATGCATTATTCTCGCGCGCGATGTCATTTATTAAAAATAACGTCGGCTATATTTATTAATGTTTTTTGCGAGGCCGACAGATGTTTTTTTATTAGACATCTTGTCTTGTACTCTTTTATATACAAAAATCTGGAGAAGGTTACATGTGAGGTAACTATGGCATCAATTTTTCATCCATTCAATTAGGTCTGCCAGGCACTTAAAAACAAAAATTTCAAGGCCGACCAACATTTTTTGTAACTAAACAAAAGTCTCAATTATGTCAAGAAATTCCAGCGAGGTTACATGTGGGGTATATATGGCATCAATTTTTCATCCATTCAATTAGGTCTGCCAGGCACTTAAAAACAAAAATCTTAAGGCCGACCAAAGTTTTCTGTAACTATACAAAAGTCTCAATTATGTCAAGAAATTTCAGCGAGGTTACATGTGGGGTAACTATGGCATCAATTTTTTATCTATTTAATTAGGTCTGCCAGGCACTTAAAAACAAAAATTTCAAGGCCGACCAACATTTTTTGTAACTATATGAAAGTCTCAATTATGTCAAGAAATTTCAGCGAGGTTACATGTGAGGTAACTATGGCATCAATTTTTCATCCATTCAATTAGGTCTGCCAGGCACTTAAAAACAAAAATTTCAAGGCCAACCAACGTTTTTTGTAACTAAACAAAAGTCTCAATTATGTCAAGAAATTCCAGCGAGGTTACATGTGGGGTATATATGGCATCAATTTTTCATCCATTCAATTAGGTCTGCCAGGTACTTTAAAACAAAAATCTCAAGGCAGACCAAGATTTTCTTAAATTATACAAAAGTCTCAATTATATCAAGAAATTTCAGCGAGGTTACATTCCAAATAAGTAGGCTTTTGTAATTAGTGATTACAAAAATTAATTAAAAATATTAATTAACGTAAAAGAGAAAGTCGGCCACTGGATAGATATTTTCTGAAAAAGGTTATATAAGCTAAACCCAATTGCACAGAGGTTACATGTGAGGTAGACTAAAGTGTCGTGGGAGCTTGGTCTAATAGTTTTAGTTCAGTATTATAAATTATAATTTAAGTGATTCAAACCTAAATATGCCGCAAGTTAAACGTTTAAAAGGACTACATAACTACAGTCGTAGAAGACAACGGCAGTTAAAACAACAGTATTTTGCATCTACAAGGAGGTAGGTAGAGCGTTGAATAGATTGAATGACTTTACAAATTGCTAGTCGACCAGTTTAAAAACTAGAGAGCGAGTAGCGAATAAAGTAAATCTATCAATTTCCTAGATAGATTTGCTAGTTAGTAGTTAGCTTATATGTCGGGTATAGTTATTATGAAGAATTTATATGATCTTTTACTATTTTAGCGTGTACAATTTTAGAAACTTTAAATAAATGGTTAAGGATATTATTCTGATAATTAGTTCAATAAACTCACTAAAGAAGAAGTAAAAAAAACTTCGAAATATCTGAGGGTAAATAGAAAATAAGTCCTTGATGATCTAAGACTTGGTGTTTGTTTTATTTGGTAATAATAAAATAGACCAAAGAATATATGTAGTATAAATTCAGTATTATTCATCGAGATTCAAACGACTTTGATCAGAACGAAGATGGCGATGCACCTCTTTATTCAGGTGCCAATTTGATTGTTGTGGAGGCAATGTTGGCGATCCTTACATTTGTGTTAAAATTCAATTTAAGTAGTACCTGCCTCAGCGGTCTTTTGAAACTAATAGTACTGTTAATCCTAGCTACACCACGTTTCCGAAAAACAGTATAAATGTTTCACAAATTTTTCGCGGGTGCCAAGTTTCCTTTAGTAAAACACTATTACTGCTCAAAATGTTTTTTGCATTTGAGAGATAAGAATACAAAATATAATTGTGAGGCAGAAGAAACTTCGCATTTTCTTCAAATTCCGGAAATCAACCAACTTCAAAGTTTGTTTTTAAAACCCGGATTTATAAATGATATTGAGCATCGATTTAATAAAGAAGTTCCAGATCAACATTTAGTTGATATTTATGATGGTGAAATTTATAAGAAATATTGTGGAGATAACGGATTATTAGAGGGCAAAAACCATTTACGTAGACGGTGCACTCATATTCAAAATAATCTTCAAAATCCAAAGTATGGCCAATATACCTTGTAATTAATGAGCTACCATATCAGAAAAGAATATTAAAGAAAAATATTATAGTTGCCGTTATTTGGTTTTGACCAACAAATCCTAAACCAAACCTATTTTTAAAACCTTCACATTGTGAGATGTATAAACTACGACAAAGTGTAAATTTTAAAACTTTAGAATCTAATATGCAGCGCAAAGTTAAAGCCATCATTATTTGATTGAACATTGAACATTGGAGTTAAACCTTAATTTGGAGTTGGAATCAGAAATAAAATAACTTAGTATCTGGAATGGCTAACTAAGTTAGGAATAAAGTTAGAAATAAGAAAGATGGAGTCTCGCCGGACACATCTGGGAGGTAAGGTCACTTAAAAAAAAAATTAGTATTCGTTTCTACCCTTTATTTAAATTAAACCTTGTTGGGAAGAGATGCTATCCATGGATTTCCATTTTCTATTTCTGTTCACACAAACCATATCCAATTATAGTAGGCCTGTTATGACCCTGCCACCGGCTAGAGCTATCGGCTTATAAAATGTCAGCAGGCTGGAAATAGCGTAAGCGATTCCTTACAAAATGGCGACGAAACAGGGACTTGAACTCTGGACCCCTGGATCCAGGAGTAATACACGCGAAGGACATTAGAACTTAACACTCAACCCTTGAGTCACCCCGTCAACTCCTACTTAAAGCTTAAATAATGTTGTAAAGATAGCATTAGGGGGATCATTGTCAAATATCCATAAGTAATTGTAATCTCTTGCTAATCAGTTGAAGCCAACTATTGGTTTATTCAAATAGAATCACTAAGCGCTTTTCAGGTTCTCCTTGTTATCGTTCTTTGGGTTTCACAACGGTAGAATAAGAAGTAGTAGTGTAGGAAGACCGCTGTCAACACGATCCTGTTGGTGTAACGCTCGCGTGATGTGTTTGTTTATTTTAAGGCAATATGTCAATCTTGTTTTGTTAATGTCTAGTGTGAGAATACACATTTACCTCATATTCACAAATCCTAAAATTATTAATCCTAAATTTCATTATGTACGCATAAATAAAAAAACAAATAAAAGAGTAGAACTATCAATTATTAACGTATACATGGACTGCACGGATATTTCAGTTGGTAAATTATTGTCAACGTCGTTGTCTTTTCATTCATCTTCTGAAATTATATAAAACGAAATAAATTACTATATACAATAACAATGTGGGCAATGCGGGACAGAAATTGTTACGACTTTGTCTACACCTTTTTCATGTTCTCGTCTGGTATTAATAAATAATCTGCGAATAAATAATAACAACGTTAGAATTCTATGTTTTATGCAAAAATTTTCAGTTTTTTTTATTGATCCTACTTCTCCACTGTAATTGTTTAATAGTAAGATAACAGCAACGGTGAAAATCATTTAAATCATTTATGTAATTGTAATTTCATTTTTATTATTTGCGTTACTTAAATGATATTTTAAATTGATGAAAATCTTTTACTTTGCTGGCTGTTCAAGTGTTCAGAAGTTAACTCCAAAAATTTAATTAAAACTAATTATTGAAAAAAATAGTGAAAATAATATTTTAAATAGAGGATTGTAGTGAAAATGTAAGTGAGTGTGTGCAAGTTCATTTATTGTGTACGCACATTGTACCTCTTCTAATTTAAACTTCTATATTATAGTTTATAATATATACCTCAATAAATATATATATTTATACATCTGTGTTGGCGGAAACATAGGAACATAGTTTTCCATGTGTTCTATAGCATTACTGAAGGTAATATATTTGCATTTTTTTTTAGTGTTAGCATAATAATTAAGGCATCAATATTTTCCCACGCGTAGGTTAAGGAATACTTAATTCATTGAATTACTTACGTACTGATTACCACATTTTGGGGTGGTGTACTTCCAAACAGTTGGAAGGTCAGCAGAAACTATTACATCAAATCAGCAAAAACTGTTACATCAAATCAGCGAAAACTATTACATCAAATCAGCAAAAACTGTTACATCAAATCAGCACTGATATACCATCATTTTATCATATGAGAGGTTTATGTATATTATACATACAAAACCGTTATATATTACAGTTGTTGTGTAAACGGGATTATTATTTTTTTTTTTTAATTTAACAACGGTATTATGTTTTTTTACGTGGAATTAAAAGCCAAAGTGCTAAGCATATACATATAAAACGTATGGTGATGAAGCCTGTGTGTGCTGGTCAAACAGATAAAGAAAAACCAAAAGGAAAAATAAATTAATTAGAGAGTTATCGAACAGCATCTTTTATACTTCCTCTAATAAAGTTTCGCTTATTTTGACATATACGCATGCGCATTCATCCGATCTTTCACTGTAGTCTTTTAATAAAATACAGGCTTCCTGTACTTTAGTTAAATAAAAGGAGGTGGTATTAATTAAAAGTTCTTTTATTTTGACAGTTCTTCTGTCATTCTGTCATATTCACATTTACTGTCAATATATAAATTTTGTACATTTTGTTCAATTGTTTCGTACGTGTAATATCTGTTTTTGTTGTTTTTTAAATTTTGTAAAAATGTGTAGCGAAGGAGAAAAGAAACGTCTTCGTTTCACTTATGAGGACGATATAGTTTTGTTGAGGGAAGTTGTTCTAAAAAATCCCTATAACATTGCAAAAGTTATATGCTCCTGTAAGAATTGGTACACCTACGTTGAAGTAATAAACTTTTCCAAAATTCTTCAATTTTTTATTACTTATCGATGAAGCAATAACATGAAGTCCTTGAAGCTCTAAAATATAACATCCAAGTTGAAATTCATAAGTTCACCTCAGTCATTTAAATAGTAAAGAAAGTAACGAATTGGTACGGAAACTAACAGCTTTCAACCACTGCCATCGACTTTCATAAATTTAAAAGAATCTCAATTACAGGCACCTACTTCACTACCCAATGTAGTTAATAATTTGGTTGCAGGGCTAGAGATTAACAGTATCAATAGAGGAAATACTGCATGTTTGTTACAAAACAGATCTTTTACTCAGGTAATTCTTTCGACTGCTTTAGTTCTTATCAAAGATAAGGATGGTCTTTACCATCAATATGTCGAGCCTTACTTGACACTGCAAGTCAGTCCAATTTTATAACAAAACAATTAGTTCAAAGGTTAAAGCTTGATTTAAATCCAATAGATATCTCAGTTTCCAGCTTAAACGAATCTAAAATGATCATTGATTCAAAGATGACTACGGTAATTCAATCTAGACTAAATAATATTAATGAAGAATTAGAATTCTTTTAGTATCAAGCAAAGTGTCAAATCAATTACCATCTGAAGATATAGAGGTTTCCAAGTGGTCCTGTCCTTAAAATATAGAATTAGACGATCCACAATTTTACATGTCATATCCCGTAGATATTCTCATAGGTGCTGAATTGTTTTTTAAGGTGATCAAATCAAAAAGAATTAAATTATCAAATAACTTGCCTAATTTAGTTGATACAGTTTTCGGATGGATTTTCAATGGAAAATATGTTACTGAAAATTTATTTAATTTCATGGTTCATAGCGAGGAGGGTACAAATAAATTAGATGATAATCTGCAAAAATCCCTACAGAAGTTCTGGGAACTAGAATCATATCTAATAGAGCATCATTCGTCCAAAGAAGAATCGAAATGCGAAAATCATTTCATCCAAACGCATAAGCGAACTAAAGATGGACGATATATGGTTGATCATCCATTTCGTGACAACTTTAAAGAACTAGGTTCTTCTCAAAACATGGCACTTAAAAGATTTCTTTCATTAGAAAAAAAAATTGTCCAAGATATAGAGTTTAAAACCCAATACAGTCAATTCATAGCTTGCAATTGGGACACAATTACTTGCAATAGAAATACTTGCAATTGGGACACATGACTCCTAGTACAGAGGATAATGATTCAACCACCTACAACGATAGTGGATTTTATATTCCGCATCATGCAGTGATGAAAGCATCAAGTTCCACGACAAAATTACGTGTTGTCTTTGATGCTTCGGCAAAATCGTTAACTGATTTGTTACTGAATGATGTTTTGATGGTAGGCCCTACTATACAACAAGATTTGTTTTGCCGTTAATGTGAGACGTCATAAGAAAGTGTGTAAAAGAAAATTGAAGAGGAAGGGGGGAAAGTAATTGCATGTATAATAAATAACTATCTACGTTGTGCTTAGGGTTGCCATCCTTACTTTATAATAAAGTATTGTACGTTATTTCAGGAAATTGTACTTTATACTTTATAAGAACAATAAAGTATGTACACGAAAATACTTTATTTCGCATGATCCGATTTTTTTGTGATTTTGAAAGTTTAGTCGTAAGTATTTTTTTGTTAAAAGAAATTTATCGATTGGTGCTGAATCGATGTCGCCACTCACCAGCGTCCATCACTTTAAGCTCTCGTTTTTAACAATTTCTGAACGCAACCTAAACAATTTCTGAACGCAACCTAACCTCAAATGTCAACAATGTCAGTGCAGTGTATGTCATAGTCATAATTTCTTGTTTGTTTTGAGCGAAGCGGTTTGAGTGCAACAAGAATTCGAAATATAAGGTTTATAGATGAAATATAAGGTTTATAGATTTGTGGCGAAATTTCATTTACCATATTTGATTCGAAGTTTAGTAAAATTAAGAATTTAATTGCTTTTCCGAACACGACTCAATTAAACAAATAACCGAACGCGCTATTGCATTGTAGTATTATATTGTCCAAACGATATTGGCAACATCCTGGCGCGTGATGGAGAGGGGTAGGGAATATCAACAAAAGAAAAAGAAAATTCGACAGTCGTTCTAGATTCTCTGTAGAATCATCATCTAAAACTAAAAGTTTTTATCATTTCATTAAAACAATATTTTTTCATGTATCATTATTGTTCATATGTAAATGTTATAAAGTGAATAATAAAAAATATTATAAATACACAAATGTATAATAATGTTAATTTGTTTTTAATTGTAGTGGAAAAGCATAATGAGAACGACGCTGTATTTACCGTCATATTGATAAATACGTAACACAAACATTCATAAGCCACTACAAATTTATGCGTTAGTAAATCATGGTCAAGAATACTCCACATACACCTACCAAACGTAGTTTTGATAGTGAAACGGATCAAATAGATAGCGAATATGTAACACCGAAAAAATGTTTAAAAAAATGATACGACGAAGCAGAAAAATAAACGATTGCAGAAGTATAAAAGTCAGTGGGAAATCGAACATGGTGATTGGTTAATCAATGATCCACAAAACGAATATAATGGAAAATGCAAATTGTGTGGAGTTACATTTACAATAGCTTCAGCAGGAATAGGACAAGTAAGAAAAAATAAATATTTTTTCTGTGTATGTGTATTGGTATGCTTGCACCCAGAGAAATGTGTTTGTAGAAATTATACTTATTGAAGTAATAAAAACGCCAATTTTTATTTATGTATTAAATATTCCTCTAATGTATTACACAAACTTAATGTTCAACATCATTCCTAACTGAGAACAATTTATTCTTAGATCAGGATGAACAATTCAATAAAAAAAGTACTTATTAAAGCATGATCACTGAATAATTTTAGAGAAAAATAAAAAGAATTTACAGTTATTAATCCTTCAAAATATTTCATCATTCATCACTACGAATATATATTTTATACTTAATAAGTTTCATTTATTCCAAATGTTCATAGTTTACACAATTTTGTGATTTTTCTTCCACACTCTCTCAATCAACTACATTGAACATACAATATTGCTGGATAAATTCATTGAAGGTACTCAAGAAGCTTAAGGTACTTGAGCCTGGGTACTAATAGTGAAAGAATTTGAACCCAGTGGAATAGTAAATACAGATTTTATGGTTCCGAATATTATTGATTCAAATTGTGGAAAAGCGGTGAAATTTATCGTACATAAATTGGAGACCCTAGAATTTATTGTAATTAAAATCGGAAGCTGCTGAAATTTGTTCAAAATCGAAAAGAACCGACGCATAGTCGTTACAATACATTACTATTTCAATTTTTTTTATCAAACGAAAATAAAGAAATAATGAAATGATGACGCACCTTGCATTTTATTAAAAAAAAAATATCATGTTAAACGTAATCATATAACTTTCCTTTGTAAAGTTTTTCTTCTGTTATACATTTAAATGAGGAAAAAGTGAAACAGACATATTCTCTTGCAAATGTTTTTTTATGCTTTAACACTTCAACAAAAACTTGTTGTACCTTTCGATGATAAACGAATGAAAGAGACATAATGACCATGAATCAACTTTTGTCTTTTTTAGTCCTAAACATAGAATATTATTAATACTGGCATATTGCTTAATTTTAGTCAGTTCAGTTCTGAATTTCGAATTGAAAAATTAACTAATAAAAAAAATTTAGACTCAGTTCGCATTAAAATATTAAATTGAAAGAGTTGATTTGTAAGATTAAATAAAAACTCAATTAATGTAAATCGATGAACTCGGTTCGTGTTGAATTGAAAGTCAGTTAGCGCTTGCTTTGGAAGATAATAAAAATTTATTTTATTAAAATATCAATTTTGCGCGATTTTTTGTTAAATTTTTCCTTATAAAAGTTTTTCTTGTGAATGAACTATAAGATAAACGCAGTTTGTGATATAACAAAACAAAAAGTATATATACCTAATCGAATGTGATTTGTGTGTTCGAAATAAATGTTGACACTTTCAATTCAGTTCGCAACGTAATAACTTAAATATCTACATATAAGTGACAATGTTGTAAATGAAACTAAAATAATATAGTTAGAAAAAGATCATATATTTTAAAATAAAACATTCCGTGTATCGCTGAAGAAAAATAAACAATTTTTTTTGTATAAATATATGTATATGGCGGACTTTCTTGTTTTCTTTAAAGTACCTGCTGAAGGTAGTTGATTTGTGTGCCTTTTTGTCATTCTATTGGACAACGAAGGTAGAACCAGTACCTTTTCGTAACAGTTATCTGGTTTAATGAAGACCAAAGGCTAGTCTTCATTAATATACATAGATTTGATTATTGAGGGAAATCGAATTATGGTAATAACGGTGGTATTGTTGGAGATTGATGCACTCCCGATTCTTACGTCTCAATAACAGTGGCATTGTTGGAGATTGATGCACTCCCGATTCTTACGTCTCTGGATACAGACAAATCGGGATATTACACAAATGAAGGAAGATTGGAATAAATAAATAGACAAACAAATAGATATATATGTTTTCTATAAAATTCGATTTATAAATTATTAGAAGACCATCATGGTCTTGTAGGTTTTTTTTAACGATAGAGATTTTCTTGGTAAAGACCATATTCGTTTCCTTTTTTAGATATATATATCCCGGATTATAACTGGAATCCCAGATATAGTTATAATAACCAATTTAGTGAAAATTCAACACAAGATTGTGAATCTGACAAGAACAATATAGTTACTGTCAAAATCACAATTTTGCTTTATGTTTTGTGTGTTGACTTTTTTATACAAATTTCATCGATTGGCGTAAAAATTAATTTATAACGCAAAATTAAGTCTTTAATAGTATTAAATAATCATATTTTTATATAAATATCATTAAAACTTATTTATTTATTAAATATATTTTTATTTTATTTTGCATGTTTTAAGATTAAAATCGTTAGTTGTCAAAAGTACGAATTTAGTATCAAAAATCTGTTATAATTTGTTATAATTGGTTTATGTCTAAGGATACACAAATAAGAGTTACAGAATCCCAAATTTAAACAAAGTTGTTAAGCATTTTAGTGAAATTGACAATATTGTCGATTGACAAATATGTGTTCGGGAATAGGGCCCCAGTCAATAAAGTGGGGAAATAAAAAAGTTTCTTATAGAAAGATGAATCCAAAATTTTCGAATCTGCTACAATTTAACGAATCTGCTATCAATTTTTCGATAAATCCACATGGGGAGCGGGAAATTGGAAAAATGTTAATTTTCCGACTTTTTACTGCTTTTTTTTAGCGTTGTCGAATTGAGCTCGAGCCTGAAGTTGAATAATGATGTTTCTAATGTAAAGAAATAAAAATCCAGGAAAATTTCGGAAAACTGTGAAAAATCTGGTATAGGAAAATTTCCAAATTTTGGCGAAATAAGCATGATGCAGGTCATTATACAGGTTCATTATATAGGTCATTATATAGGTTCGCGGTGATTTCAGGATTCTGCTCGGGCTAACATTCCGTAAACGTTAGAATCCTCTCCCAGGAATGTTGGCTTCCTATGGCTTAGATGGGTTGGTTCCCATCGGATGATACTGAGGAAGTTCTTCTAAGACAGCTTGATCAGCTGTCGAGGGAAGACTTCACTCAGCCTTCATGCTGATGGCCAACTGGGCCATGTTCGCCATAGCGTTCCCCCGCATGTGTTGTTAGTGTGGTTTCAAAGTGGGAAGTGCCGAGATGATCGAAAGGTGGTGCAGAGGATTTATCTTCTGACCATCCTATCGACACTTGCCAGCCGGGTGATATACTATCAGCCCATACCCCGATCTTGTTCCCCTCCTTTTTAATCCCATCCTTTTAACGTAGTTCAATTTTAATTTATTTTTATCCCCAAAATAAAAGAGAAGAAGCGGCGACTACCACTCTTCACTCAGTAAAAAGTACCCCTATGGTCTGGTACGGTCCCATTGTTCATCCCACTCTTCATCCACATCAACAATAACAAAATTGCTGATAATATCAGTCACTAATAAATTTGTTTCTATAAATTTTAGGTGTAAAAAGAAATAAAAGAAACAATAAATAATTAGAAAGAAAAAAGGAAAGACAAAGGGAATAATAATTAAAAAGGAAATATAAAGGTCAAAGAAAAACAATAAATAATTAGAAAGGGAAAAGGATCAAATTCGTGGACGCGAGGTTTCGGAAGTGCCAGCATTTAGTTAGTAGTATTGTAGCTTAACTGTATTAAGTTAAATAAGATTCTTGTTTAAGGTTAAACACACACGTTCCTGGAACTTAAATCCTAAGTTAATTTTTGATTTTTTTTACGATCAAATTTATTTTTTCTCGGGGATTGATTTGATACTCGATTTGATCTTTCCTTTAATTACTTTCAGAGTTAATTAATTCTATGGTTAGATAATTACTTAACTCTGTATAGTAACTTTTTTTATCCTCCCAAATTTGCATAATCGGTGGCTTAAAACCGCACTCCATTTCCCAAATTTTTTTTTATTTGATTTTTCTAAGATTTGCTCGACCGATGGCATAAAACCGCACTCCATTGACAGCGTTCCGCCCTGGAATTTTCAGATTTGTCCAGTTTTTTTAAATCGGTAGTTTGATCCTTCATTTCAAATATTATAATTATTTTAATTACCAATTTCTTTCATAGAATTGATAATATGTAATCAATTAAATTAAATAATATTAATGAATAAAATCTATAAAAATTTATTTGTTTTAAATCAATCAATTATATAAAATTATTTTAATTTTATATAATGTGTCATATACACAATTAGACTATAGTATATCTGTAGCAACCATTGGCTTCATGCAATGCTTCCTACAATCGCTTTATTCTATCAATAACAAACAAATCTACTTCGAAACAAATATATTGTTTTATGTACGTAATTTATTTCATGTTTTATCCCAAATTTCATGTTTAAACTTTATATTAATCTTTATGTATAAAATCAACAAAATCATATACAGTAATCCCTCCGACTGCGCGGGTTTTAACTGCGCGATTCCCACTGCGCGAGATGAGTTTTCAATACTAATTTTCGCACTGCGCGATTAAAATTTCACACTGCGCGACGTTTAAAATTTTTTTTTAGAATATGTAGGTGAATTTCGTAAAATTAAAATGAAAAAAAAAATTAAATTTCCCACATGGGTCATTCTTTTACAAATCGAACAGATTTGAACAAAATCTGACCGACGGATTTGTGATTTGGCTTAAACATTTTTTACTGGTATGATATCGAAAAAAGTATACGTGTTCGAGGATTTTTTGTTTGGAAAATAGAGGCGATCTAAATTTTGTGATTTTTGGTTTGACGACTTATTTTCAAAAATTCATTACTTCGGTTCTATTAATGATAGTAAGCTTTTGTTTTCTTTTATTTTAAAGTTAAGAGATGGAATTTTAATAAAAAATATAGTCAATAAAAATTATTAGCAAATGCCTATTGTTATAAACAAATAAAATGTTAAAATCGATTTTTAGTGATTGCCCTACGTATTCTATGTTCAATTTTCAAGAAAAACGAGTTTTTAACTAAGGGAGAAATTAGTTTTACTGTTAGAAATATATTAATTTATCCAGCGCGGGACAACAAAAATTTATGGAATTTTTATCTTTCCGCGCTCGATAAATTGATTTATTTCTAATGCTACTCGTACACGAGAGAGCAAAATTGCAGATGTCAGAGAGAAAGTGTCTGACTTATTGCTAAGCTGTTTACAAATAGGAATTTGTTAATAATTTTTGTAGATAACAATTTTTTTTTAAGTTCATCTTTTAGCTTTAAAATAAAACAGACAAAAATGTCTATCATTACCAAAACCGAAGTTATGAATCTTTGAAAATAAGTCTTCAAGCCAAAAATCACGAAATCCTCGAAATTTGGAACCGCTCCATTTTCCAACCCAAAAAAATTCTCGAGCACGTATATCTTTCTTTTCTTGGGAAATCAGAATTTGGAAATTTTTCTATATAAAAGCCTTAAAATTTCAGCCAAATCAAATATGTGTCGGTCAGAAAGATGTTCGGTTTGTAAAAGAATGACCCATATATGTAGCAATTTGCATTACATATTCAGTTTATTTTTAACTGTGTGGCTGGAACGTTCAATATAGATCAAATTCAATTTCAAGCCAGTAGAGGTAGAATATTCTAAACAAATTCAGATTATTGATATAATTTTTGTAAATTTAAGTTGTTTTTTGAAATGTTATTTATGTTAATTTATCTGTTAACTTATGAAGTGTTTTCTTTTTTAAGAGTTGTTGAAGTAATACATGTTTTTCAGGCTGTATATATTCATCTTGGTTTAATTATAACTTTAAATTAATTTTTTTTTTCAATTTTTTTCAAAATTTGGAACCGAACCCCCCATTATCATACAAAATAGGGTTCACATTGCGCGGTTTTGTACTGCGCGCTGTTTTTCTGGAACGGAACTACCGCGCAGTCGGAGGGATTACTGTATAATAAAATAATTAATATAATATATAAAATATAATTTCATACACAGTAAAATTTATATGTATTTATATGTTATGTACTATAGATTTTGTATGTATATATAATTATTGTCTATTTCAAAATTAAATAAAATAAAAATAAAATTAATCAATATCGGCCTTCCTTTGAAGACAAGTCAAATTATAAACTATTAATTGTTTTACTTTTTAATAATAATAAAACCAAGTGTAAGAGAAGTTCCAGATTATAAAATTGAATAAGAATATCCAGCGCCCCAACATATCCTACCAGGCACCTGGTACTGGGGAGTTTATAATAATGAAGGAAAAAGAAGGTAAAAAAATAAGATTCAGAAAAGATATTTGACGTTGATTCTTGGAGAAACTTATGAAATATTCAAAGCTGAAAATCCAAGTGTTAAGATTGGTCGCTCTAAATTTTGTGAGTTGCGAACAGGTCATATTTGTCTTAGACATCAAACACCATCAAATTAATGTTTGTGTATTTACCACGAAAATGCTCGATTAATTTTACAAGCAGTCAAACAGTTACCAAATTATACTTCAGAATTCGTCAAGCTAATTGTTTGTGATGGCAATATGGAAGATTGCTTTTACGGAAGATATTCTGTATGTGGAAATTTATAGAAATTTCACAATGTAACGTAAATGTAACGAATTATTGTTGTTCGCTTTGTTCGTCTCTTTCGTTACAAAAACGAAAAGAAAAACGAAAACAAAAGTAATATGCTATGATGGCGTTTTACCTTAAATCAATCCGAGTTTTGACTTATGATAACAAACATTCTTTTCTCTTTTAATTCCATGTTGAATGGTAACAATGCATGCACAATGGAAATACTTTTACTCATGAGTTTTTCCTTTTGACTTATGAAATTGCATGCACAATGAATGAGGAAAAAATTAATTAAAGCTATCTTCATGATATAATATTTTGAAGTAATGTCAAAACAATAACAATTCGTAATTAAAATTTTTATTTGCATTCAAAATTCAATAAATGTTAAATATTATTTTATGTAGGTCGATTATGCTCGTCGATGTTGCCGATGACTTAATTGTTTCAAACATCTTCTAAGAAGCACTCAGCAGTTTGCCTTATGTGTCTAGGTGGTGTAATCATTGAGATGTTGCTCTTTATCTGTGTCAGAAACTTGAGGTGTCCATATGGGTGCAAATGTTTTCAAATCAAATTTTTGCAAATCAAATGTTTTCTGTTGACAAAATTAAAAAAATACAAAAATGGGGGATAAATTAATAGAGTGTGTTCGCGGATACATTTATTTATATGATAAGTCATGTAAACTATATCGTAACAAAAATGCAATAGAAAACGCGTGGGAAGATATTGGGAAAGTTTTGGGACAACCACCTACGGAGTGCATTAAAAAATGGCGTAGTTTAAGAAATGATTTTAAAAAGGCCATCAATCAAGAAAAAACATTGCCAAGTGGATCGGGCTTTGTAAAAAAAAACCAATAAAATTTTCAAATGAGTTGAGCTTTCTTCGACAATATATTTCCAAACGAAAGTATGTTTATTTATTCTTAACTTAAGAACCTGCAATTAAGCCTTGCTTTTCTTTTCTGTATTATTGTAGAACGTTCGGTAACGTAGAAGAAGAAGTAATCAATAACGTAGAAAAAGAAGTAATCAATATTAACCTTGAGAGCGAAAACGATTATAATGACACGTATGATCTTGGCTTCAGCAGCAACAATAACAAAGATGAAGAATCTGTTTTTAATAGCGATGAAGAACTATTTGAGTATGTTCTATCAAATATGGATGAAAGTACTCCGAAGGCTGGGCCCTCAACACAGGAAAAACCTGCTGCGAAAAAAAAATTGAAAACCGAAAACAATATTGAAAGTAAGATCATTGAAGCCATCGATATTATAAAAGAAAGAAACCAAGAAAGTGATATATATCCAGAAGTAGAGCATTTTTCAAACCTTTGTGCCAGCGTTCTTCGTTGCACAACTTCAAAAAAACGAAGACTTCATAAAATATTAAAGCTGACTACCGTTTTATACAAAGAGGAGTCATCAGATTAATGTTAAATCTGTTTAGATGGAAATAAAACAGTTTTTAAAAACAACAACAACTATATTTTTAAGAATTATTATTTTGTTTTCCAATATTGATAGATTCCAATTGCCAACTAAGTACATCTTCAGTTAGAAAATAATTTGCTATCTCGTCCCGCGTTGCTAAATTCTCCCGTGTGGAATTTCGTGCTCCGAATCTGAGGTTCACTGTTTTTTTTCTGCGCAGGCCATTGCTTTTATTTAATACAAGGGTGCAGTTGCGATTCGCTGATGGTGTAAGTGTTTTTGGTTGCCGTTTATCTATGATAAAATTGTAGAGTATCACAGTAGCTTTTATAATGCTGTCTACTGTTTTTGCTGATGCGTGAATTTTCGAATAAAGAATGTTAAAACGAGCAACTAAAACACCAAAAGCTCTTTCGATACAATTCCTCGCCCTGGATAACCGGTAATTGAAATTTTTTTTTGATATAGATAATCCTGTGCCACCATAAGGAGTCATCATATTTTTATTTAATTGGAAAGCGGGATCTCCAATAAAAAAGAATGCAAACTTTTTTCCATTTTTGCTTTTTGGAAAAGCCTGCGGAGCCGGAAAATTTAATTTATTCCGAAAAATTTTTTTTCCAAATGCGGATTGACGAAATACACCACCATCGTGATTTGAACCATAAGCTCCAATGTCCACATATATGAACCGCAAGTTAGCATCACATACAGCCATTAAAACGATGCTAAAAGTTTTTTTGTAGTTATAAAATAATGTTCCCGATTTCTTGGGACATTGTATGCTAACATGCTTGCCATCTATACATCCCAAACAATTTGGGAAATTCCATTTGCTATAAAAATTTTTTGCAATTGAATGCCACTGTAATTCAGTCGGAGAGTTTAAATACTTTTGTTTTAATGCTGTCCAAATTGCTTCACAAACCTCTTGTATTATTTTAGACACTGTTGATGCCCCTACTCTAAACTGATATGACAAGCTTATCATTGCATCTCCAACAGCAAGGTATCTAAAAAATAAATATAGCATAAGCAATTTTAAATAATACATTCAAGTTTATTTTACCTCAATGTTAACATCAATCTAAGTCCGGGTAATATGCTTTTTCGAATACTTTTTTTTTTTAAGAAGTGGCGAAACACTGTTTAGTAGCTCGTTGTACTCATCGATGGTAAGTCGTGAGTAGTTTTTGAATTTCTCAGGATATTTTTTTAAATCTTAGACAAGTGATTCGTATGCTCCCACTTCGTCTCTATTCATCCAAAGAGGGTGAACCCAGTACCTACGCTTTACCTGCTTTGATTTACTATTCATAAGACTGATTAGAGAAAGAATAGTTAAATCTAAGTGTCTATCATTCAGCCTCATGATATAATATCGCTTATTTAATTTATTTTTTCTTTCACAATATATTTATAATAAAATTATTTAATTTAATTGAAAATACAAAATATTATTAATATATTAATATATTTATATATTTATTTATCTATTTATTAATATATTTATTTTTTCTTTCACAATATATTTATAATAAAATTATTTAATTTAATTGAAAATACAAAATATTATTTATATATTAATATATTTATATATTTATTTATCTATTTATTTTTTCTTTCTCAATATATTTATAATAAAATTATTTTTTAATTGAAAATATAAAATATTATAACGAATTATCCCACAGAATCAATCGATCGATTATAACGAATGTTATTGTTTTTTTTAAATAAATAAAAATGACAGTAGAACTCCCGAGAGTTGGTCCTGGGGAACCAAAACCTGTTTTTATAATTGCCATGAAAGGCTACGACCTTATATAGTAGACTAGGTTAATATTTGACCTAGTTTTAGTTTCCTGTATTGGAATTAGAATGTAGGTTATTGGTTTATTGTGGTTTGTTGTTGTTGTGCGTGTCCCAAGCCGGTTGCTAAAGGCCTTGGAAGGTCGTCAGGTAAACTAGGTTAGTATTTGACCTAGTTCTGGTTATCTGTATTGGTAATTTCTCGATTTAAAGTGTAGGTTAGTGGTTTATTGTTATTGTGGGTTTATTGTTGTTGCTAAAGGCCTAGGAAGCATGTCAGATAGACTAGGTTAGTTCCTTTCCTGAATGTGAGTTCAAATTTAAAATTAAAACAATAAAATAATGGTACAAATGACAGATAAAACAATTTGTCACGTGTTTTTATTCATTTTTTCTTTTTACATTTTTTGCTCTAAAACTAAAATAAAACTATTTCATGATTTTATGTACATTAATTTTTATTTGATTAACCAACCCTTATTAATTTATAAAAAACTTTTTCTCTATGAGGTTTTTTTAGAACTGCAGAGATAATAGGTTCAATATTTTTTATTCGTCTATGAAATCTATCTCGATCACGTGCATATTCTTCATATTTTCCCTGTCGAGCTACTCTATATGCATAATCCCACACATACATAACGTAAAGATCTAATTTATTGTTAAAGGTAACTTTTTTTGTTTTTAACATTATAGTACTTTTTCCTTCCGAAGATGCATATAAATGTTAAGACAGTTTTTTACAGCACATCTAAAATGATTATTTGAAAGATGTATCGGACACATTGATTTAAAATTTTCAATCTTTAATAACGACGGTATGGCAAGATTTTCTATTTTAAAACTCTCAATATACTTTTCAAGGAAAAATTTTTTTTGTTCGCCTTTTACATAAATTTTTTCAGCTTGTTCTAAATAGTATTTAATAATTGATTTTATATCCACATAGTCAATGCATCCGCCATTCCAATTAAGTCCATTTTTTATTGCCGCAATATCGATTGCTATATTGTGCTTCTTGACCTAGTTCTTCTTCGTGGTAAGGTGGTTTGAAATGATAAACGATTGGAATCAAACTTCCTTTTTCAAGTAGAGCGAGTTCTTTGACAAAATATTGTTTATCGTTTCCTCTTAGAAATTGGAGATCAACTATGAAAACACGTTTGGCCATTGTGAGACTATATAAGAGACTGTCTGTCCAATTTTCCAAGATTACTTTTATACTTGACCTCTGTTTTGTATACATATAGATTTGTATAGTTTCGTAGATACTCTTCGGCAAACCATGTTTTTTCATCCGTTTACTATGATGGTTGCCGGGCCGTCTTGTTGTGGGAAATCGACTTTTATTTTTAATTTAATAAAACAAAAAAACAAATATATTCAACCTCCAATTGAGAAGATTATTTGGTGTAACCCCGATAAAGAAGCCGTCCCGAAAAATATCAAAGGACTTGAACATTATAATACTATTCCAGATTTTTGTGATAATCAAGATCCACTGTTAATTATAGTAGATGATATGATGTTAAATTCTCACGACAAGATTGTGTGCGAATTATTTACTAGAGGTTCGCACCATAGAAATTTATCTGTAATATTTGTAACTCAAAACGTTTTTCACCAGGGAAAATTTTCAAGAGATATTTCATTAAATTGTAAATATTTAGTGCTTTTCAAAAACCCTAGAGATAAATCCCAAATACTGCCTTTAGCTCGTCAAATATAACAGGTCAACGAATTTGAGAAAGTATATAATGAAGTAAGTATATGGTAACTACCTTACCATATGGTTACATTTTAATAGACCTTACTCAAGATATTAATGATATATTTAGATTAAGAAGTGACATATTTGGAAAAAATTTTTGTTTTTGTACAAAAGAGCAATTGGAGCAATTTGGTGAGGAATATGAAACGATTACAAACCAACCGTCATATATTGCACCTGTTAAAAAATTCTAAGAGAAAATTTCAAAAAGTTATAATAAAACAATGTGAGCCGAATGTAATTAAAACGATCTGTGAAATTGCGTTAAATATTTTAAAAGGTAACTGTCATTTGAATAAAAGAGCAACCAATCAACTAAAAAAGTATAAAAAGGACTTGAGATCACTCATTTGCCGTAAGAAGTCGCTCACTAGTAAAAGAAAAATTATAATTCAACGTGGTGGATTTTTACCTGCTCTTCTCGGTGCAGTTTTATCAGGGGTGATTGGTCATTTTATAAAATGAATAATACAACATTTAACAAAATGATAATATTAAAACCTGAAATATATGAAAAACTAAAGCAAAATTCAGACGTTGAACTCAACGAGTTGGATAAAAAGATGAAAAACATTTTATTAAACAAAAATTTGTCCGATATTCAGAAGTGGTATTTGTATCGTCAGAACCTATTTAAAATTAGAAACAAAAAAAGATTGTTATCTAAAATTGAAGAGAAAAAAATTAAAATCATGGAACCTAAAAGTACCCAAACACGTTTCCGTACAAAACCCATATTTAGAGCGACAGACACTCAAACAGATGTTGTCGGTAAAAGAAATTTTGAAATGCAGTTTCCTGAAGAAGAAATATATGAGAATGAAGATTATGAAGTATTTGATAAACGCGTCCAGGAAAATATTTTTAAAGAAACAACACAGTCTGACAGTGAACTTGATGAAGACGTTCAAGACAAAATTTTCGCAAAAGCACTATCTGCCACATCAATTGGTGAGCGTTTAAGAAAACGAAAATTAACTCCAAATCAAAATTATCAAACATTTGAAACCGAGTCTGGAGACGTTATAACGGTTCCTCTTGACAGTCCACCAGAAAAGAAAGAAAAGCATATAAATAGCGAGAAATTTACAACACCTACAAAACGAATTTTACGACCAGCTAAAGCGGGTGACAGTCAAACAAAAATTAATTTTCCAAAACGTAAGAAAACATGGGCGATATACACCTAAAAGATGAATTTTATGTTACTTTACTCAGTGATAACTCAATGAATTACTATCCTGATAATACTTTATCAGCTTTTACAAATAATTTACATAAACCAATCAGCGGTACAAACTGGAAAGTTGGTCTGTCGGAGATTTACTTAAACGATTTTCAACCAAATAAATACGGAAAAAACTGGCACATTGGTACAAAAGTTTTTATAGGAGGTAATTCCGAACACTTGGTTGGAATTTCGACGACGTACATTCCACATAACACGGAAGAATATTTGTGTGATTGGAAATCTTTTTTGTTACCAACTCTTATTCAGAATATACACCCATTTGATGGCTACTCAAGAAAAGAGGTTGAGCGTGAACTAATTTGGGGGATATATGATTTTATATCTTTGGATTCCAATTACGTGGCTGCACCTTCACCAACATCATTAGAAAAACAACTACCTGAAGCAAATGAATTTATTAAAATATGTATAAATCAACCACCACTTGAGCTAAAATTAAAGGCAGATCATAGCTACTCACTCGAAGAGTTACTGAAATCATGTTTTGATCAGATAACTGTAAAAATTAAAGATTTTAAAAAGCATAAGTCAAGACTCTTAGATTTATTTAAAACATTTCCGCAATATTTACCTATGACACCCGTAATTAAACCAGAAATGCTTTTTGTCTATACCGATATTATTGAATCAAATATGGTGGGTGATAGCACTGTGAGATGTTTAAGAACGATAAACACAAAAAATGCATTTGAAGGAATGGAAAAAGAAATTATAAATATACAATATTTTGCTGTTGAGAAAAATTTTTTTGATAATATTTCTATTCTAATCTGTGATAAATATAGTAGCAAAATTAATTTTGCAACAAGTAGTATTCCTACAAAAATTGTATTACATTTTAAAAAAGTATATAAATAAAAGGGGGATTCTATTAAACAATTTAGTGTTTTATGAAAAGCATTATGGAAGGAGTATATTACAGATACTATTTGAGTCAAACGGGGAAAGGCACTGAGGATATTGGTCCGTTGGTACATTCGACTGTACCATATCAACGAGGACGTGGCCTAGGTAGTTTTTTTGGGGGACTTTTCAAGTATTTGAAACCAATATTTTCTTCGGGGGCTGATTTACTAAAAAAGCAGGTTGTAAACTCTGGTATAAGTGCTTTATCAGATATTGTATCCGGTGCAAATATTAAGGAAGTTCTGCAAGATCGCGGTAAAGAGATTGTCAAAAGTGTAAGACGCGGGGCAGTTCAAAAACTCAATGAAATGTATGGGTCGGGAAAAAGGAAAAGAAAAGTTATAAATAAGCCGTCGATCAAAAATTTAAATTATTTTACCTCGAAACGACGTAAAGTTAGTAGGCGTAAGAAAGAAAAAGATATTTTTGATTAATTATGGTGGAATGTATGAAATCTGAATTGGATATATTTAAAGCACAACCTATTCAATCAAGT